>JADFUC010000856.1:0-1200000 GCA_019722365.1 Lithospermum erythrorhizon
ATCAGTAGCCGCTTCGTTCAGTTACGTATTGCTGAAGTTAGATTTGTAGTATAAGGTGGACAATATAAGAAAAGAAAAAAGATGATTTAAAACTCGAGGGATTTTCAAGTTAGTGCCGTTAATAAGATGGGAGGCTTGTTGGAAATCGGGCTTATTTTGATTTCCCGCGATTATGCCGTTCGCGACGGTGTTTGTAACAGTTACATTTTACTAGTTTTAGTTAAAATCAGATTACTCAATCTAAGTGTTGATAAATAGTAATTGTAAATTCTTAAAAGGAACTCCTGATATCGAGGGTTATGCGGTGCTAGATCCCATTACATAACTTGATATAATAATCATAATGGTCAAGTATATTATTATCACGACTAATATTATCGGCTTAGAAGATCCTTTATCTGATGACGTTGAGTTATATTAAAGCGTATGGAATTAAATGAATTGTTAAATTGGAGTTGATTAGAATCAGCGACATACCAATCGAGAATTTTACATTAACGCAAATTGGACAAAACCGAATCAATTAAATTGTTATTTCAATTGTTGAGTATTGGTTTAGCGAGGAAACTTATTAGCCAACTTGTTAAAGTTACTTACTCGTTTAGTAATAAGTTAGTTAACGGCAGGTTAACTATTTATCAAAGCGAGTCGGTATTCGGCCAAGAAACCAAGAGGGACATATAAGGAAAAAGATGGAAATGAAAACACAGATTTTCATTTCTTCTCTTCCAACAAATATTTAAATGACCCCCACTCCGCTACTCCGCTTTGGGTTTTTGAGTCAAAGTTTTGACTCGATTCTTAATCGATTGCTTGTAGATTCTATGAGTGTCAGCGTGATTGACCGCTTTGGTGTGGACTAAGCGAAGGCATTTCACTTGAGATGCTAGTTGATGGAGGATCCGGGAGATTGAAAGTTCATCATATCCGCTGCGTTTGTAAGTACACTCGTATTTATACGTGTATGAATTGCATTGTATATGTTTTCGTAATTTGTTATTATACATTTATTTGATCTTGGTCGCATTTTCTTATTTTTATTATGAACAAGTTGCGTAATTTTCCAACAAAACCAATGTATTTTGTATAGGAAAATCTTTATCCTTTTTATAAGAGATAAGGGTTTTGTTTTTTCTAAGAGGTAACCGTCGGTCGTACGAATGGATGCGATGTACACCTTGAATTCTCGAAACACAATTTAGGTGAATTGCTTGGAAACCCACTTTAAAGTCATCAAACTCGAAGTGCATTGGGTACATTCTTGAGATGAAAATGTATAGAATTTGGGTAGTATTTAGATTTGAACAATTGGAAGGGTTTGAGATCAAACTACAACCATTCTTAGCTAATAATGCCAAATTGAAGGTTGTCAGATTTTTAATGCCTAAACAGCACAAGTCTCTTCCCAAATAGAAAATTGTAATTTATCCAGTAGAATCTTCTTTGTTCGCTATCATCCACAAGTTAAGCGAAAAGAGTATATCGAAAGTGTGCAATGTTTTAGAAGAAAACTTTATAAATGACCGTTGGATGAGCCAAAGGATACCCGATAAGTCTTGACTTGATCAAATTAGTTTTCCCTGTTTGATTTAACAATTTAGTATCCCAGGAGAAGATACTTTTTAATCTTATCCACAACTTCATTAAAAATTTAATTTTTATTAGTTGTAATCTCCAAATGTAATCCAAGATATTTTCCAATTGTAGGCATGTGAGTGAAATTAAGGAGATTTAAAGTGTCAGTTTTCACATTTGTAGGTGTTGCAGGACTAAAAAAAATTTGCGATTTATCAAAATTTATACATTGGCCAGAGAAGTTGCAATAATTAGATAGTATGGAATGAAAGTTTCTTATACTTAACTAATTGAATAAATAAGAAGCTATCATCAGCAAAGAATAAATGAGATAATTTCAAACTAGAACGTATTATTCCTACTCTCTTTATATTGTTAAGAGGATTGTGCAAAACAAAAAGTGTGAAGGCTTCTAAATGAATGTGAGAGTATAGGAGAAGAGGATCTATGTCGAGTCCCACAAAGAGGGTTTAAAAGGGGCTGATAACTTGACCGTTGACGAGGCGAATATTAGACGGTGACGATTTTCTCTTTAACTAAATCAATCGATTATGTGGATTTGTGCAAATGTTACATCAAATGAGTCTCCACGATGAGATGACTAACCGGACCATGAAGTCTTTGCGGCGTCGTAGCAAGATTATAGGTCGAGTCATGACAAATCGATTGAGATCTGTTTTGATGAGCATTATATCTGAAACAAATAGTGCATTTTTGTCGAGGCCGTATAATTTCAGATAACATTCTTAATGCCCATGAGATTTTGCATTTTATGAGACATAGGACTAAAGGTAGACATTCTTCTGCGAACTTTAAAACATTGAGTAAAAGCGTATGATAGAGTTAATAGAAAATTCTAGAAAAGAAATCATGATTAAGTTTGGGTTTTGTCGGACTTTGGTAGATTAGGCCCATGTGCACTTTATGCACTTTTTTCTTACGGCTTAGCGATTAATGGTGCTTGTGAGGGTTTATTAGGTCGATAAGAGGTGATGCGTCAAGAAACCCCACAATAGCCGTATCTTTTTCTCGTTTATTGTGAAGGGCTTCGACATGTTCACGAGCGGAGGCCTTGAGAAGCTTTTGATGGGTATAAAGATTAGTTAGAGAAAGTCAGTGTTAGTCATATTACATTTCTTGGCTTGACCTTGATGATTTTTTTCTGAAAGCCAACATGAGGAGGGGGGCCGAGAGATTATGAGGGATCCTTACTTAGCGTATGAGGAGGCTTCCGAACAAAGAATAAATGTGGATAAATGTTTTGTTAGCTTTGATTTTGCGGCTTCCACTGGAACACGAAGGGAGGTTATGGAATTTTGGGTATGCGCGAGGTAACTAACCAGGGGAAGTATCTGGGTCCACCATCGTATATTGGTAAGACAAAAAGGGATGTTTTCAGCTTCCTATCAAGCAAGATTGCAGATAAATTGCACGGTTGGAAAGGTAGAATTCTCTCTCAAGTGGGTAAAGAGGTTATGATCAAATCGGTAACATCGGCTATTCATATCATTGTTATGAACTGTTTTAACTACCGGCAGGCACCATTGATAACTTGAACAGTTTGTGGAAAAGTTTTTTTGGGGTAGTGCAGATGGTGATAAAGGTATCCATTGGAAGGCTTGGGATTGTCTGGGCCTTAAGATCTCGAATGCATGAATCTTGCCTCTTTGGCCGAGACAAGGGTGCGTATCTTAGCGGCAAAGCATCTCTTTTGTTCAAAATACTTAAAGGGCCATACTTTAGGAGGACCTCTTTCATTCATGCGAAATTGGGTGCTAACCCATCATTTGCATGGCGAAGCTTGTTAGAGGGTCAAAAGGTTCTTTTAAAGGGGCTACAGTGGCAAGTAGGAGATGATAGGAGCATTGATATGTGGAAGGAGCCTTGGGTTCCTCGAAACACAAATTTCTTTCTTCGAGGCGAAAGGGGTGAGAATCCGAGATGGGTATCCCAGTTGATCCGAGATGGGTGTTGGATTAGAGAGTTGGTCGAAGAGGTGATGGATAGTGACGATGCTCATAAGATCTTCGCTCTACCTTTAAGTCGGCGTGGAATGCGAGACAAGATGGTATGACACACAAAATGCGAGAAATATTTGACTAGTTCGGGGTACAAATGTGCTCAGGCAATGAAACGCAATGGTGAACTAAGAGGTAAAGCTATGGGTAACAGTAGTCGAAGGGGGGGATCATTGCCATGGCTTGAAAGAAATTTGGCGACTCAACATTCCACCTCGAATAAAGCTTTTTCTTTGGAAGTGCATTCACAATATTTTACCCACAAAGAATAGACTCTTGAAGAAAGGGGTTGAGGTTGAGCCAACATGTGTTTTCTGCAATAGGGAGGTTGAGTCGATATCTCATTTATTCCTAGATTGTCCCTTTTCTTGCAGGTTATGATACGCTACTCCATGGACACTAACGACCATTGGAGGACCGTGGCAAAATTTCAAGGAGTGGTGGTGCCTTTTAGTTGAGAAATCAAAAGACATCGGAAGCGAGGAAGTGTTAACTTCTATTGTTTGTATGATATGGAGCCTCTAGAAGGCAAGGAACATCTAAGCTTTTTGAGGATCAAGTGGTCTCATTTGATTCCATATTGAAACATGGGATGACACTTAAATTGATTATCGAGCAATGGAACTGACGAACCAAGATTGAGGGAGTCGAGAGAGAATTTGGAAGTCGGAGTCTGAGGCCACTGTTCTTGGATTCCACCGGACATAAATTTCATGAGGATTAAGCTGTGATCTTTAGGATGGAGAGGAGTGAAGGCATGGGCGTCTGGCCAGAGTCGGCGTGTAGAGATGCTACTTGACGAGGTTAAAGGTAGCGCTAACTTTACAACCGATTTGCAATGGGTTGTGTCTCCACTTGATTGCCGAAGAGGCATCTTTGCACAAGCGCTCTGATTTAGGATGGAAGCTTGAAACTTCGGTCATGTAATGAAACTTCAGCGACTCAAAAGCAATTGATGCTTACGATCTTCCAAGGAAAGCAACCGCGTCGGTGGAGGTTGAAGTGATAGTGGAGAATCCTTGATGTGGCGCGTGAGGTGGCGATTGGGATCCTGATGTGGTGATGTAAGAGCCGGAATGGTTCTCAACACCACCAAATTGGTTCTATTCGGCCCTTTTCAAAGACCTTAGTAGTTGAGTTACTTATTGTAAATTTTCTTATCCTTTATCATTTTTTCAATGCAATTCTATCGATTGAATAAAAAAAAGTATATCTAATTGCTTACAGAGACTATCGAACACTGTTTTACTGATTCCGACTCAATGGAAGTAGAACTGGTCTAAAAGCGACCGCTCAGTTAAAACCAATGATATGAATTTGGTACTATTATTACATGACGCCAGAAAAACCAAATGATATGATACACATGATTCAGAGTTGTTGTAAGGCGACAATTCATACGTAATAAATCCAAAATGACACAAATCTGCTAAAATATTTCTTAACTTCATATAATAAACTCCAAATATTCTACTCAATTTAGTATACCAAAAGCCCTTTTTAGTTATTTTTATATTCTAAAATCCCCAATAAATTACCCTCCATCTTCTTCTTCATTACCTCCATTCTAAATCCAGGTACATAATAAATATATTTATTTACATTATGGCATGTGTTTTTTTGTCTCAATTTATTTGTCCCATTTTGTTTGTCCAATTTGGACAAATAATGTTAAAGTATTGGTTGGTAATGTTGTAGGGGGATGGTGGTGTTGAGAGCTCAAGACGCGAGTGAATGGTCTTATAGAGGAGAGGGAGCTGTAAATCTTGTTCTCTCTTACTCTGGAGACTCTCCTGATTTTGTATGTTGTTACCCTTTTTTGTTCTTTTTTTTAGTGAATTTGATATTTTAGAGAAATTTGATTGTTTCGGGACCCGCATTCGCTAGTCCTAATAGTCTGAAGATTTGATTGTTTCTTGAACATAGGGAATGATGGTATTTTGTAAAACTGGGGTTGATAATTTATTGATTTTTGTAGGCTTATTGGGGTTGGTTATTTTTCCTTTCTTTTTACTTATGTTATGGAAGTAGTGATAATTGCATTGTTCAATTGGTTTTGGTAGTTGTGAAAGAAAAGGATCAGAATTGAAGCTAGAAGTGTTCATGTATGTAAATTTCAGATTTTTTGGTATGTATTAAATGAAAAGAGATGGTATTGATTGAAGGAGTTTGAAGGTTCATAAAAGTTTGGATTTTTGGGGGAGTTTTTTAGTAATGTTAAGTTTGGTATTAAAAGAATGGGTAGTGTTGATGTTAAGAGCATGCTTGTGTATAAAGTTCAGATCTTTGGGGTGAATACTTTGGATCAGTTCTTTGCATGGTCCTTTTTGGTTGATTTTTCTTTAACTAGAGGCGCTGTTATTGATTTATATTCATCTAACAATACACCATGATAATGTAAAAGCTCAAAATTGCGATAAATTGAATTGAATTCTAGATGAGTGTTTATGATTCACCATTCTGGTATAAACTCTTCAGGTTGTGATGAACTTTTGGATGGAGGGTCCTTGTTTAATATGCAAGCTTAAATAGAAAAACGATGTTCATATTTGGTTGTGTTGTTAAATTATGTTCCAATAGGCTTCCTCCTTTCATTTCGAGATGCCAATTGAATTTCATATGAGCACTTTATATGAAACATTATAAGATGGAGAAAACTGAACCGTGCGGTGGTTTATCAGTTTTATGTAGATAGAAACCTAATGGCATGTTGTTTTCATGCGTATAGATTGGGAAAGTGTTACGGATACAGAAAACTCCAAGGAACAAATCTGACTATGAAAACCATCATGCCGCTCTAACCATATTCGAGTGTCTTCTCTGGAAAGATACTGAAGATCTTGTGGCATCAACTACACGAGAAATTGCTGAGCAACTCTATGTTAAACATGTCATATGTCCATTATTAGGTCGTGAGCATGTTGATGCTGGGGTAAGCTGTTTGGTATATTTCATTAATGGGTTTTCTTTTCTAATCTTCTTTTGTGCCCCAGACCTAGAGCATACTTCTTTCAAAATTATTCTATTAACCGTTCAGCACTCGTAAGTCGTATCTGACCCTTTGAGCTTGGACAGATGTTGGTTTCACTTTTTTCCCTTGGTTCATGGCTTTAATAAGTGGTTCAGTCTGACTGGTTTGACACAGTATTTAGCGTGTAGTGTCGCATATTTACAGAACACCCTCAAAATTGGCATAACATCTTTCGCTCAAATTTGACATAATTATTGAACTCCGAAAAGTAGTGTTAAGTTATTTTCAGTATAGAGATGTATCTTTCATATATGACGTAGTTCACTTGGTTTTATCAGGTAATCACTAGTTGAATCTTTGACCCACCAACCTCATCTATAGTGGTTCATCATCATGCTGCTTCTTTTTACTTTATATTTTTACTCTGGTGTAGCTCTACAATGTTGAGTTTGTTTTCCATCGTAATGCCTGTATTTTAGTATGAGTGTCGCATGATCACCTGTGACTGAAGAAAATGTTTCCCAGGCTGTCCATAATCTGAGGTTTCTGATATCTTCAATTACTTCTCTTTCGGATTGAAGAATTGGAGATGTTATATTGAATTGAGTTTCTGAATAATTAGCAAAAGATAAAAAAACGAAAGACAAATGAGTATCTGAATAGGCAGCTGAGACTTGAGATATGAAACATGGATGTATATATAGATCTTTCTTGCCCATGAAGACTTCTCGGTCCTGTAAATTTTAGATATTTATGTTACTTGGCAGATTCGCGTTATTGTTTCTAGAGGATTTTTGGAAGCAGTTGAAAACAATGTTTTGCGTCAGCGTCCTTCCTGGAGAGTTGATGCTGCGAAGGTCAATGACATATGTGATTCCGTTCTTCTCATATCTGATCATTCAATTTTTCCTCACAGTGAGTATTCTCTCTGATTAGCTACTTCGGAAAATTTTCTTTTTCATGACTTTAAACTTAAAGTTACTTCTGGTCATAGTTCTTTATGTCTGTGATCTGGCAACTTCAAGGCCATAATAAATCTGGTATAGAATGTTCCTTGTCCCCCGGCAAAAGTCACTTGATAATATTTCCCATAGTTATTGCCATATTCAAATCATATCAGGTGTGGAATTTTATCATATGCTTAAACCAGAGTCAGGTCAATATTTCATACTTCTTGTTATCTGTGCCACATATATTCTTTTTGTCCATTTAGATTCATAACCCGGATCTTAATTAGGGTTCAGAAGTAACAGTTGCACTTAGTTATATATAATTTTTTTCCAAGTGTTAATAGTTTATATCTTATACTCTCATAGAACTTTAAGATGTGAATACACACAGGTACAAGAAATGTCTGAAGATTCACAAGTTATACAAAGTAAATGTTAAGGAAAATCGGAACATTGTTGGGTTCTCAAAAAATACTGAAATAGATGGAAGAATATGATTTAAAGTTAAATGAAAATTGCCGACCCTCCATTTGCATCACGATTACTGGAACTGGCTTAAGCTAAACTTGGTTATAATACCTTGAAACAAAAAGGACAAATGAGCCTGCATTAATCTGCAGAGTTCATTATTATTTGTGGTATATAAACTCTTTTTTGTTCACTAACGAGGCAAGTTAAAACTCCAACTACTTAAATTATCATGGCCAAAGATGGTCATTATGTTGAAGTATTTCTCTTCAAAAAAAAAAAAAATACTGTCTTGTACTAAATCCTTATTTTATGACATGGTGAATAAGGCGACGGAAAATTTTTCAGCCATGGATAGACACTTACCATCTGTTTCCATGTGTAGATTATCGCAATGTCAACGTTTTGGCATACGTTATCCAGTGCTTCTTTCACTCCTTTATTTTTATTTGATGAGTTGATTTGTTTTAATATTTGAGCCTGATATTTTTTAAATTCACTTGCAGGTATGGGTAAAGATGAGTTCTGCATATCTATAGAGTTGAAGGTCCTAGTCTTTGTTTTTTCTTCTATTTTATCTTGTCCTCAGCTATTGATTTATCCTCATGGTTGTGCTTACTTGCATTTCTTCAAAGCAGCCAAAGTGCGGATTTCTTCCGAGTTCCGAGTTTATAGCTGAAGGAAATGCTGTAAAAAAGAGTGTAACTCGTTTCAGGATGCACCAAGCTTTAAAACAACTCCAAGGAAAGGTGATGCCAGACATCTAGTTTTTTACTGAAAACACCTAATACAGTTTATTATTTTGCCATGTATTATTCTCTTCTTCCTACCGCTAGGGTGCTACTAGCATGACTGCTGTCGACTTAAAGTAATGAAAACCTCACTTCAACCAGTTCTCCTTTTTCTTAAATTATATATTTATGTTCAGATATCACAAATAAGCCAATACAATCCTCTGGATTTATTCTCTGGGTCAAAGGAGAGGATTGAGAAAGCTATCAATGATCTATTTATTACACCCCAAAACAACTTCAGAGTTTTCCTGAATGGTGCTCTTATATTTGGGGGGGAAGATGCCAATGGCACTGTAGGTGAAGAATTTGAAGATGAACTAAAGAACGTCATTCATGCTGCTGATGGAATGCGTACAAAATATCTTCTTGAACTTGTTGCTGGTGCAGTTATCAAGTCAGAATTGCTCGATCGGTTACTTGAAGTCCAGAAACTTGACAATATCGACATTGAAGGTGCAATTCATGCTTATTATAATATTATTTCTCAGCCTTGTATGGTATGTAAAGACAATGATGAAAAGAAACTTTCAAGAAGTTGTGCCACCCTTCACTCGATTCCAGTGAAAGAGAGTTTGAAGATTGTGAAGGACTTTTTGGTATCAGCTACTGCTAAGGATTTGAGTATGATGATTAGTTTCAGACCTAGGGAAAATGGTGATCCAGAGTCTCCATATAAAGTAATCGTCCTAGAACCAACATGCCAAAGTTTTGATTTCAAGGTAAATGATTATCCTCATCCCTGCTAATCTTGAGAACTTAGCTTCCAAGAGAACAATAAAAAATGAAGTTTATTGCTTGACTTCAGTACCTATATGAAATACTTGTTATGTTTCTCTTGGAGTAGGCTAGTTGATCTTTTTTCAGTCAAAATTTTAACATTTGATTTTGACCTTAAGTATCAATGCAAACTCGTATTTCCTCTCTTTTATATACTAAATTTTTCATGCTGAAATGTTCATTTGTTGAGTGATAAAACTTGGACAAAATTGGTGTTTCTTGGCCCTTACGAAGTCAACTAGTTCTTTCATATGAAACAGAGGTAGTAGGATATAACACACACCCACCAAAACCCCAGCAGCAACATGCACTTCTCCTTAGGTTTCCCGTGTCCCATTAGGCTCTAATTGTTACTCCAGATTATTATAAGGTCAACAAGGATGAATATGTCTTTGAAATCTTCGATTGCACGTCACTTTGTATCTTCTTTTTAACCGAGTATGTTGTGCTTGTGCATGGATATAACATACCATCTGCGTTCATCTGTTTCCGCAAGGATTATAATTTACTTGTTTAGTTTCTAGAGTGTTGTACTGTTCTTTATATTACATTAATTGACTGTGAAGTCCCTTTTTTGAAGGCATCTTTCATAGATTTAGACATGAAACCTCTGAAGAAGATGCAACACTATTACAAACTAGACCAGCGGATAGTCAGCTGCTACACAAAGATGTTAAAAGCAGATCGGCTTGAAGATTCTGAGAGGATCAATGGAACATCTAAACCAGATGAATAAAGTGTCATGCTTGAGCCTCAAATTTCTGCCTGCTGGTAATATTTAATAACCAAGATTCTTCATGAACTATTCAATTCACCAATGACTTGAGTGTCCCTAGTCTTCGTTCTCTCTCTATTTTTTGCCTTCTATGGCAATATGCTCTGGATCAATTTATTTTATCTGAATGTACCTTCTGCAACATATATAATGATAAAGAAGATGCAGTGTGTGTGTTGCAATGTATGTTTTCTAGTTAGATTATAGCTTATTCCCTGTTAGTCATTGATCTCTGTTACACTATAGTAAGAAATTTGGACATCAGGCTAATGTATAGCTGAAACTTACATGGTCATGATGTGTTGGTTTTGGATTTCATATCTAGTTCTAGACTGAAAGAATGTCGCAGTCCCACAAAATTGAGAATTTTTGTTTCTGTAGGACTTGGGATTTAGCTGTTTCGATGGTACAGTGCCGTGGTGAGAACTCTTAAATTTTGTTTCTTTATGGACACATTATTGTGTAAATAAAAGTTGGTATAGTTCCTATTTTTGTAGGAATCTGCATGATGTCATTTTGAGATTTGTGTCATAAATGGGTCCAGGATTTGAGAAGGGGGTTCTTATCAGTTCATTATTCCTCTGAAGTCTGATCTCTATGCAACTTCTCTTGTTAAACAAATAACATACCAAAAAACTGAATGTAGAATTCTCTTCTGCGGCAGGCACCTTTCCTTCTGACATTCAATGACAGCCGAATCATGCTTCTCTCACTGGGGAATGAACAAGCGCTTCCGTCTCGGCCAACGTGGTCCATTTGTTCGCACAAGTTGCTTGAATCAACTCTATATTCAGAAATGTGACGTGAAGAAATGCACCCAGCATGGTTTGAAGCCTTTCGTCATTGGCATTTCATCTTTATAAGGTTGTAACCATCTGGAATTTGTAATGTTTTGTACAGTGTAGTTGTCAAATTATAGCCATAAATCACCAGTGACTTCATTTGTTTCTTTACTTGTGATTTATGGAGCGATCGAACTTGTAGCTCTTCCTACATGTGATGATGAAGGTGAGCAATTTGACATTATAGAATAATCCAACATTGTTGCGCATAAGATCAAACTCTTTTGTTTAAATTATCCAAGTATTAAATGAATACAAATAATTAGTTTAACACTCTTATTAAGATATTATTAAACCGTTAACCAAATAATTCATGAACTGTTATCCTACTATAGAGGCACATTAAGGCCTAGAATTAGCTTATTTATGGTATCCCATGAGTTCGAGGGTTATTAATTGTGGTTCACACTAACATATTTGCAGGAGCAGTCGGTGGTCTATTATTGTGGAGTTGTGATACATACTTCTTTTAAATATATATATATATTTATTTGTTTATTACTACAACGATAAAAAGTTCCTGAGTACATCACAGAATAATAGACGTGTTTAAATTTTAAGTTAAGCAAATGGGAGCTTTGGAACGGAGTATAAATACTCCTCTGTCGGGGAATCGAGGAAACCTCTTGGATAGAGGGGAGCAGGCCAGAATCTGAGGCTTGGCACGTGACGCTAAATTGCATGCCTGGTACATCATATATATAGTTGAGTCCCTTACATGATCTATATTTTCGTACGTACCTCTTCTTTTTAATTAGGGTCATTATTAATTACGAAATTATTTCTAATTAGACCAATCATTACAGGTGATGACTAATAACTAATAATAAGCCATTTCTTTAAATTTGTACATATATAATAAGTACATGTATGCCTGCATTATTGAAAACATGCATGCAACTCTAGTTGTGTTGCTTAAACTGGTTTTAAGTATACTACGGAGTATTAGTTACTTGGTTCAATAAAAGAAGATAGATCATGAGGTAATTAACTCCATTTTGTGTCTAATATTATAAAACCAGCAACAGGGCACCATCATCCATACTCCATATTATACTCAGTAATTAAATTTAGTGGCGGAGTCAGCACTCTTTTAATAAGGCCTTGGTCGCTTTTCTGAGTATATAAAATTGGGGTTTTTTACTCCTTCCAACACAAGGAATTTTAACAATTTTTTTCAATTTTTTTTATTTAATCGATCTTTCAAATTTTGCCATTCTAAATTTTTAGTTCTTATTCCGTCTCTATCAGTGATATATTATGAGTGATGTATTATTTGCACGTATGAGATGGATGTTTCACAAAAACAGGCAAATGATGCTAACAATACCAAACATATGATAAGGTGAAACAAATACATACACAACCTTACACGCATGTACCAAATACTCCGTATTTTTTTGTAACTTTGGCACTTCAGGAAGTTGAAGACAAGTAGGCTGATAAAACTGGTCGACATGGACAGACTATTTGGTACATGTTAGAATAATCGTGTTGGTACGTGTATTATAGTATGTGTATAAAAGTATCTTAAAAGTTAAGCGTAAAGTGATTGGTTTATTTATATTTAAGTTTATTGGGGAGCACATTAGGTATTGTAATTAGTATGGGTTAATATGTGTAGAAAGCCGTTATGATTGATAGATGATGGGCTAATAGTAATCACTTAGAAACCTATATTTTCTGGGTTGAGGTCACGATTCGTATGATTTTATTCTTTTACGTCGAATTCTTGCGAAGAACACGAGGAAGCCATATAGAATTGGAAGATCCAAATCATGATTCTTGTCCCGATGGAGCAAGGTAAACCGATATTATGTTTTTATCGGTGTCTAGTATGAAGTATTGCATAAATTAAATATCAACAATTGGTATCGAGCGAGATATAAAGCTTCGCCTTGTTTGCAAAAGGATTTTCGAAAGGAAGGCATTGATTATAAAGAGACTTTCTCTCGGTTTATTTAGAAGACTCTTTCGGGATAATAATGGCTTTGGTGGCTTTATTTTGACCTTGAGTTACATCGGATGGATGTAAGGCTGGCGTTTCTCAATGGTAACATTGATGAGACAATTTATATAGTGCGACGAGGAAAACTTTGTATCAATTGTTGATTGCAAAGAGAAGTGGTATGCAAACTAAAGAAATTCATCATGGACTCGAAGCAAACTTCACCAAATTGATAGTATTTCAAGTTTCATGAAGTAATCATCTCTTTTTGGTTTTGAGGTGAATCTTGTTAAAGATTGTATACCATAAGTTCGATCAGAATGCTTATATTTTCTTGGTCTTATATGTTGATGACATATTGCTTGCCAGTAATGATATACAATTATTGCATGAAACCAAGACCTTTCTATCAAACAAATTTGAAATGAAAGATCTTGGGGAAGCATCCTTTGTATTAGGAATTGAGATACATCGAGATCGTTCTCGAGGTATTCTTGGATTATCGCAAAGGAACTATATCGAGAAAATTCTCGAAAGGTTTGGCATGCAAGATTGTAAGCCGGGGGAATATACATGCTTGAAAGACAAGTTCGAGTCTCATTCAATGTCCCAAAAATAATTTTGAAAGAAACCAAATGCGAGGTTCCGTATCTTGTGATGGGGAGCCTTATGTATCTTCCGGACTTGTATCGTCCGGATATTGCGTGCATTATTATTGGCATGTTAGGCGAATGCCCATAAAATCGAGGTTTGGATCAACGGAAGGCGGTCAAAGGGTATGCGATATCTTGAGGAGAACAAAGCATTACATGCTACCGCATAGAGATAAAGTGAGATAGAGATGGGTGATTTTCGACTCGGATTATCTTTGGATGCCAAGGCAGTTCGGATCCACCTCGAGGGGTATGTTTATTTGGTTCTTTGGAGGAGCTATCTGGAAGAGAGTACTTAAAGCAGGGAACTTATAGCAACTTCTACTTGTAGGCCGAGTTTATAGCATGTTTTGAGGCATCCAATCATGCTTTATGGCTGCGGAATTTGGTCACTGAATTACGAATAGTAGATGGTATTGAAAGACCACTAAAGATTTTTTGTGACAATAGGTCTGCAGTGTTGTATTCTAATACTTGATAAAAGGATTCGTCAAAGTCAAAACACAGTGACATTAAGTTTTTGAGTTGTTAAAAGAAAGTTGAGGTGGAAAAATGTCATTAGACATATTGGAACAAACTCTATGGTTGAATCCGCTTTACTAAACACCACTTAATGTCTTTCCATGAGCATCTTTGCTTTCATATGGGTGTGATGTCTGTTTGTTGATGTTAAGTTTTGAGTGGGAGTTTGTGTTAGAATGTTCATTTGTTAAGAACTTTTAAATTTTGGTTTTTTTTGGATTTTATGTTTTACTACTTGAAATAAAAGTTTTCGATCTATAGTTCACTCGATATATATTTTGTATGATCTCACTTGAGTCGGTAGGACTAGTTGGAAATAGATATGTTAAGATCACGTTACATGTAATTTCATGCTTCTGCGTCCATCTTGATACATGTCATTTTGGTTATGTCCATATACGTGATCATTGAGGACTTAGTCACGATAGAGATGACAAAAGTTTCAATGGTTCTATGTTGGCATAATTAATGGACGAGATTGTTTAGTGGTACCTTTGGTTATGATAGCAAAGTTTTTGAGCTCCTAAGGTTATACATATTACATAAGGAAATACATGTGCCCAAGTGGGAGATTGTTAGAATAATCGTGTGGGCTAACATGTATTATAGTATGTGTATAAAAACGCTATATCTTAAAGTTAGCCAAGTAAAAGTGATTGGTTTATTTATATTTAAGTTGTAGGCTTATTAGGTATTGTAATTAGTATGGGTTAATATGTGGCCAAGGCTTAGGTTACATGATTCGATAGATGATGAGATTAATGGCATCATAGAAACCCTATATTTTCCTATATATAAGTGTTAGGATTGAGGTCACGGTCGTATGATTTTTATTCTTTACATCCGAATTCTTTGAAAGAGCAACGGAGAATATGTATAAATTGGAAGATCTGGCTCCACATGGAGTTCTTCCCGATCAGGAGTAGACAGTGCCCAGCTTACGATGTTATATTTTATCAATTGTCTAGCATGAGTATTGGTAAATTAAATATACAACAGTACCTACATATAGAGAAGAAAATTGAGAGGTGGAAATGTGATAATACAACTTTTGCAGTCATTTTAATGAGTAGCCAAATAGATGAATGTTTTTCTTGATTGAAAGTATAGGTTGAACTTTATTTCTGGTAATGCAACTCCTTTTTTTTTTTATTTTTATAATTAATGCATAAAAATCAAATGTTCATTACATCAATTTTGGCATTTTGGATCATGCCATCGAAAATACAGTCCATGAAATTAAAAGTACAAATTGATACATCCATCAAGTTCAAAAAACAACCTACGAGGAGGTTGAAAACCAAAATAACTACGGATATATATCGATTCTTAAATTCTTGAAATTCATTCGTTAACCTTTGAATCACTTGTGAAAATTCTAGTCCAAACCTGCGAAATGAAATCATCAGTGATGAAGAAAATAGCATAATTCCTATAGTTCTTGATCAGGTGGAGCGTTGTGATGACTGCTTCTCCACAGGTTTTCAAATTAATCTTTGACTAGTTTCTTGATCTGATTTCTTGAGGTTATTGAAGATACAGTTTCCTTTAATGATTTTCATGGATTCTTTGTTTTACATTGATAATAGCCAAATTGGATCCTTTTCATTTGAAATGCCGATACATATCTTGACATCTCGTTTGTGATATTTTAATTGAAGTTTGGTGTTTTGGTGGTTGTATCCTTTAGGGTCTTATTTTTTTGTTTTTCTGCCTTATTTCAGGAGATTGTTAAATCATTGCAACTGTTGATAATGGTTTTATCGTTTAGTGTTACATTGTTGAAGGCGAGGTTATTTATTGGATAAATTGGAAATTTTTATGTCTTGCTAATGCAACTCCTATACCACTGTTAGCTAGCACTAGTAGATAACTTGCAGCCTTGTCATCACTTTTTGAGGCAAATGTGAATCATGGAACATGGATCACGGAATCATACAATACCATTTTTCTTTCACTATCCAAAATATAATTACAATGGTGACTTGAACTAATACAGACACAGATCGGCCATCATTATTAAGCCTATAGAATTAAATAAAAAAGCAAATGTCGCTAGGCTATAAGAGTGATGACAAATGAGGATACTAATAATTTTCCATTTGAATTTACCTCATATTATTGATGAGTATGAGCCTTCAACGATATTGCTCCGTATTATGCCCTACGCGGCTACGCCCCAACCTTTTGTTTAGCAATCTTTATTACTTTATGGTACTTCCAACCCTCATCAATGGCTTATATTATCTTTTACTTTGCCTGTTACCCAGTACAGTATTAAATTAACTTTAAGATCATGCTTGTTTTAGTTAGTGGCGATTACTTTCACTAAGTACCTCATTGAATCATTAGTAAAATTAAATCCACTTTTATGTTAAATGAGGTCAGTGCTAGTTGCTACAATCAGCAAGCATGAAATCGATGTCACGTAGTTTTGTACTTTTGTTTATGGTTTGTGAATCTAGTTTAGTAAGTAATAACAATACTCTTCGTGTAAAGTTTAGAAGCTCTCAATGATATTATTGAGGTTCTCAAGAATATATAGTGTTATACAATATTAATTTACGGGTTAAATATATACACGGTCCAACTAGAATACAAGTTTCGAATTGGTTCCGGGCGACCCGTCGTCCATCGATGAAATAGATATCTTCTGGCATGTCAGCGCGAGTTGGAGGCGTGAAGATGCTAAACACCCAACTTGCGAGTAAAAAATCAGTATCGACTTTCCAATGTGTAGTAAAATAATGCGCTAAGCGGTGCATCGTAGAGACATGAGTCGGTAGTCGTGTCATCAACGCACGATCCCGTAAAAAGCCGACAATCAATCTCGTGTGCCGTTCGCTCATGAAAGCGGGATTAGCCGTACACTTTGCGAGCGCTATCACGCAATAACTTCAGGCCAAAATTTTGAATGAAAAACTCGAGAAGCGGCGAAAGAAGACCCTTGACAATTTCAACTGCATAGAAATATACTTGATCATGGACATACGACTCGTAGAAGATCGAGACTACCGTGACTTTGTTTCTTACGGTCTTCAGACAACTTTGGAGAGTCACCCAACCTGATCACCCCAGAAGCAGGCAGCCAGTGAAATGGGACAACTCGCCCCCTCCGAATCGCACCAACCCAAGCAGGCAGAACTCTATGCCTTTAATGATATTCACTAACCGGGCTCCACTGGAATATTTCAGCTACTCAGGAAGGCCGGTGTCAATAATTAGCGAGGATCATGCATAGAATTGAGACAACACATGTACAACAGATATGTAATTCGGGCCGAGAATGACAAATAAAATGTCGCCAATAGCCAGAGTTATATCTCTCGCCAATCCTTCATAAGAGCGCGCTAGTGGAGATTAGTCAAGCAATTTGGTTTTGTTCCATCGGAAAATCCACAAGTTTAGCCCCCAGAAGACCAGTCTCAGATATAATATCAAGAACATATTTCCGATGGTGAAATATCCATAGCAATACGGGCAACCTACACGCTTAAAAATACTTAAGAATCCCCAAATCATCATGTAGAAGCAATTACGAATCTTGCTTGAACTTGAAACAACATCCAATTAGTACTGACTATAATCATATCATGAACATATACTAACATATGCAACTTGACATTCCCGCTTTATCTGAGTAAAAGCGAATAATCGGAGTAGGCGAACAAAACCATCTTGTTTGACACCAAAGCCAACTTCGAGAACCAACAGTGAGATGCCTGCTTCAACCCATACAACGATTTATGCAACTTGCATACCAACCCCCAACGCCCCTTGTTAAACCCCGAAGGTAACTTATATCAATCTCTTCAGACAAACAACCATGCAAAAATGCATTATGCGCGTCCATCGATGTAAACTCTCGGTTCTTAACATCGACCAGCGCTAAGAAAGTCCACTTTGATAACCATTTTTGCCACGGTGCAAAAAGTGTCATTGTAGTCGATGCTACAAAACAACCCGGCGAGCTTTAAAGCGTTCAATACTACCACCATCGAGAATCGTATTTTACATCGCTTATTGGTACTTTCAATCTTTCTTCGGCCCGAGGTAAGCGCACCACGCTCCGAGGATTATGTTATCCTCAGAGCGCCAATCACCTTTTCGCTTCGCCTCCCGCCATTGGGGAAATTTCATCGCCTCCTTAAGCGTCGAGGTTACGTACTGCCGATTAGCAGTATAACCGAGAAAAGCGGGTTATATTTTCTGAAGGAATTAGTTATAAGATAGAGGGTACACGAGGTCGAAATTTAGGCGGTGAGAAGCGAACCGATAACTTTTACCGCAGTATTCGTAACAAACTCTTTGAACTTCAAAGTAGCAACCAGTACACGACCCGTCTCACTCGCGTCACCCTCGAATCACCTGCGTCCATGGTTAGGTGGCTCAAGCCAGAGGCCACCCAGGCCGAGGCATCAGGCCTTCTCGCTTTTAGTCTCGTCGAGCACTTGGCGGAGCAGGCAGCGAGCGGTCTCGGTGCTCACATTCCCGTCGAAGAGTGAACAATGCCTTGCGAAATTTGGTCCCCCACCATCCTCCTCTCTTCGGCCTTGCCCATAGTTTGATAACTTTACGTGCTACTTTGAGTTTAAAAGCATAGAAATAGAAAAGCAATTCATGCTCATGGAAAATATCACGTCCACGAGAAATAAAAATACTCCACGAGACTCTGAAAGCCGAGGGTGGGTTTTAGCCACAGAACCAATAATAAAATCAAAACTTTCTTGAACAAATTAGAGACAATCGAAGAGATTTGGACCAATCATCATAATTATGTACAGTGAAAACAACAGTACTAATGATATTTCCCGGATTATCATTAGAACTCAAGTAAAGCAGGAGTTCTTGAATCCCAAGGATTTAGGAGTACTTGGTGTTCGCGAGTTGGGGGGTTCTTGTTGCCACTACCACGGACTGATGGCGTGTTCAGAAGGCGATTAGGTGGGGAGGGTTTAGAGTCGGGTCGTGGTAACAGGGTTTGGTGAGAATTGTATAGAAGAGCAAATTTTGCCCCAAACCGTATTGACTCTTTATCCAATGTACATTTTAAAGCTCCTGATGATATTATTGATGATCTCAAGAATATATAGTATTACAGCGATATTGTCTACGGGCTGAATATGTACATGATCTAACTAGAATACAAGTTCGAATTGGTTCGCCAGACGACCCCGTCGTCACTTACATCGATCTACAAAAAATAGATACATTAATAATACTTCAAATTGCTAGGCTCTTGTGCCTTGGTAAAACAATGAAAAATACTATATTTTCTTGAGGCCTAATTTGTTTTATTGACCTTAAATCTGTAGAAGGAGAGAGCCAAATGAATTCCGGCAAAATAGATCTTGATCGCTCCGACATCTCTTTTTTCACTTTTTGCTAGTTCAATTTAAAATTACTAGTAATTGAATATACACGATATATATTTAACAACAATAATTAGTAGTAATTTTATTTAATTTGAATGATCTAGTTGACTCTATCTACTTTGGTAATGGGTGGTTACTTTTCATTTGATTAATAAATTTGATGTTGAAATGAATTTATATCAACTAAATAAATTAATACAGTTTTACAAGAAAAACTAATTAAGCAACATTATTTATTTTGTTTTATTTTTAACAATTATATTGGTACTTATATAGTTATATATTTGATGAAAATATATTCATAGACCATACTTGAGTATTATTTTCCGGTATTCACTTTATTATTGGCCAATAATTTGATTCAAATATAGTTATATTCATCAAATGTATAAAGATTTCTGAACTTTGATATATACAAATAAATTAAAATTGTCTTTGAAATGAATGAAGTATGATATTGCATAATTTCACCTCATTCGCAATTCGCCATCAATTCATATTAGATTTATATACATATGCTTATGAACTATTCTATTCTCACTTTATCAAATGAACTTCTCATGTATTCCAAACTAGGAGCCAATTCTATAGTCACTTTCATCAAATGAACTTTTTTGTATTATCCTATCCATGGCATCATTAAATTGAAGTCGTAACCTATTTTACTTTCACTTTAATAATTTGGACCTCTCATGTATATCAAACTAAACCTAATTAAAAAAACAAGGAACCAGCAAGTTAAAAGAAATACAACTAGTAAATTATGTAAGTTTCATTTGGAAGGGAGACCATGACCTAATTCACTAAAATTGCCAGAAAAAGAAAGTAATTAGAATCTTTAAGCTAGTTTAAGGAATGTGAATTATGGACTTCTAGAATATGTTGCTTGCATAAATGAATCAAACATAAGATGCAACTAAATTTTTGCAACTTAATTAACATCCTGAAACCCTATTTGTTTAATAAATTAACTTGGAATCATTGAATATAAAAGTGTTTGGAATCTAGAACCCATGTTTTCATTGTCTCATTCAATAAGTAAAAGTTCTTGGGTTATGTCAACATACATTTACATTCTTACCCTCGCTAAAATGAAAAATATCACTCCCATCTTCTAAAGATTCCTGTGAAGCATATAATAAAATAGAAATGGGCCCAATACATACTCCCTTCCTTTTTTCAATTATGGTTTTATTCAAAAAAAATTATTTAAAAATAGTTGTTATTTTAGTATAATAAATATTAATTTTTATATTTTGCAACTTCTTTTTTCTTTAAATTAACAATCAAAACCAATAATATTATTTCAATTGATTTTCATTTTATATTTTTCAACATATATTTTAATTAATTTTTCTTTTTCTTAATATATTTCTCAATGATTAAAATGAGAACTAAAAATGGACAGAGTATAAAAAATTAACAGCTTAATAATCTGCAGTAGGAAGACTGAACATTGCCACTGGGGTGAAAACAAGGTACAGAAAAAATCAAACATGTCACTGTTCAGAAATCTTTCAAGATGATTTTCATGTATTTTTTACTGCTGGCTTTATATGACTAATTATTACTCAATTTACTTTATTATCAATTTTTTAAGTACAACACTTGGAAATTGCATCACCACCCACATGTGACATCTCTAATCACCTACTTCCACCATTTCATATTAAAATGCCTTTTAAAATCTCACATATAAATGAAATTATTATAATATTAAATATATAAATAATTAATATAAAATTATTTTATATGTCGATTGAATCGATAGAAGATATTATTTGAGTTGGCCGATATAAAAATAATTTTGAATATTAATTTTTACGTTAAATTTTAAAAAAACATATAATTTAAATAAATTAACAATTACTAAAAGATATTCTAATATAAAATGGAGGGAGTACCTTAATTGATTCTCCCAAATACCTTTACTTTTCCAATTAAAGTACTTTTCCCCCCAACAATTTTCATTTTTCCTTTCATTTCCTTGCCCTCTTCTTGCCTATAAATCACCCACCCCTTCAACTTCTCAAACCTCTTCTCCTTCTCACTTCTTCCCTCCCTATAGATTTATTCCTTGCTTATATACTCTTATTCTGCCTCTCTGTTTCTAATTTCCTCTGTTTTCCCCTGTTTTTTCACAAAACTACTCTGTTTTTTTCCCCTCCCTGTTTTTTCACAAAACTACTCTGTTTTCCCCTGATTTCATGTATTTCTTTCAATAAATAAAATTGGCATTTAATTTTAATTATACTTATTTAGATGTTTGAGATAGTCTCTTAGATGTCACCTGATTTGAGTGAAATTCTTCGTTCTGGATTCATTGTAGATTCTTCATTAAGGCGCAGGACACATCTTGTTCAATCTTTCTCTGTTGCTTTTCTCTACTGGTTTTATGTTTTCTCAGAAATTATCTCCTCTTAAGCATATTCATTTGTATATTCAATAGAAATAACTAATTTATATTTTGAACTTTTGCAAGCTTTCATTTTTAAGGGCCTGCTCTTTTGTAGTTTTTTTTTTGGGTTTTTTCTAGTTTTCAAGAATCATATTTTCATGGCTACTTCAAGTGGTAATTCATCAGGCTCGAGCCAGATTCAGAACATTGCTTCTGATAAAAATTTGCTGATTTTGATGAATGAAAGGAAGAGAAAAAGAATGGAATCTAATAGAGAATCTGCAAGGAGATCAAGAATGAGGAAACAAAAACATCTAGATAATCTAATGGCTCAGGTTTCTCAGTTAAAGAAAGACAACAACCAGATCATGACAAGTGTCAGCATCACAACACAGCATTACATGAATGTTGAAGCTGAAAATTCTGTGTTGAGAGCTCAAATGATTGAGCTTACACAAAGACTTCAGTCTTTGAATGAAATTATCAATTTCATGAACACTAGCAATAATGTTGGGAGGTTTGAGAATGAGGAGTTTCAGACAGGTTTTGATAGTTTGATGATGATGAACAATGATCCTTGGAACTTAGGTTGCCTTAATCAACCTGCCATCATGACTTCGGCCGATATTTTTCAGTATTGATTTACGTTTCTTATATATCGTGAAGTATAAAGTAATTCGGATTAAGTGAATGACTGTTTAATGGTTCAAAAAATGTTCGATTTGAATCATAACTATTAATAATGGTACGAGTCGTCACACATCATGAACTCATTAGAAATCTTGAGTTTAGGTCCATTTATAATTATACATGGTTGAATGATCACAATTCAACGTGTCATTCATGACCTAAATTGTTTTCTTGCTACAGTATGTAGTCAAATGTTTTGTTGAAATGATGATTTTTCATGTGGAGGGGTGCTTTAAAAAGGGTTTAATGATTTGCAAAGGGCAAAAGGGGTTAGTGGTTTGTCTTTATGTATTAATTAAATATCTAGTGATATTTAATTATTTCAAGTTGCATCTGGAGGCAACAGCTAGTAGCTAGATTTATGTTATGAAAATGTGAGAAAGGTATTTGTAACAAGAATCTGAGAGATTTGTGGGGATAAATGCTCTGTATGTAAATTGGTCCATCAATCTTGATATGGAATGAATGGTTGTGGTTGTATTGTATTCTATTTCTTTATGTTTTTTAGTTTCTTGTGATATTCTAAAATATTTATTGCAACTTCATCAAGTCATTTTCTAATTACTTCATAATGGTTATTTTACTTAGTGTTAGTTACATGATTAACGAATCAATCTAGAAGGGACATCTAAGACAAACATGGCATGCTACCTAACTTCATAATTAACTTTTGTTACCAAAGCTTTTTCTTTCATTTTTTATGGGTGATTTGTCTTCCACCTTTTTCAAAGGCAACATAAAATTCCACAGTTCAAAAAGTGTTATGAGTTTTCTAATCATTAAAATAATAATTGCTCCTTTCCAATTAGAATCGGAGCTTATTTCAAAATAATAATAATGAATCTTGTTCTTTAATCAGAAATTATTTTAGAACTTATTGTAATTTTAATATATTATCAATTGATTCATATCATCTTACACTATACATCAAACACTTACATTTAAAAATTTTGAACATTAAAAATCATTTTAAGTAGGAGTAAGATTGATTTAGGATCATATTGAATTTTTTAAAATGACAAGTCAAATTACCTAAGTAAGTGTATTATCAATTTGATCTCATCACAAAAGTAATGGAAGTGTTGGGTGTATTAAAATCAATCTAAAGATAGGTTACACCAACTTGTATGTTGTTTAGACCTAAAAGGTAGGATGCTTAATTCTAAAGGTTAGACCTTCATAACAAAATCTTGTTATATAGTAGTGATATATTGAATTGCATAGTTCTAATTCATGAGAGTTGCTGATACTTCAAACATAATAATGAGGGGGAATCCTTGACTAACTAGAGGAAGTACAATTTAAGGATCAATAAAATTTATGTAACCCAACAGGACAACTTTGGTGTGGTGCAATTTGATATATAGGCTAGCTATATATTGATTTCGTACTCTTTTGAGGTAAAGACACACGGAATGACATTATACTTAAAGGCTATATATTGATTTCGTACTCATAATACAATCCATTTGAGTACACATTTTTTTAGTATAATCAAACCAAAACGTATGTTATCTGAATTAGGTACATTTTGGATATAAATAATATTAATACTGGTACCGAATGTAGGATTTAATTATCCTCTTCTATTATTATCAACCTTTAGTGCTTTGAAATTAATCTTGGTTTGCCTATCAAAATGAACCATGTAGCAAGTTGACACAATCAATTGTTAGCTTTAGTTTCATGGATCAATGATTTTGTATTATTGTTAGTACTGTATTTGATTATTGAAAGGATCAATCAATCAACTAGTGAATGTCTTTCTAAATATTCTTAACAGTATGGGATGCTAAATATTCTTAACCAATTGGGCAAAAGATGGATCCCTGATAGAGTAGGCTAAGCTATAGCTAAAAACAATTTTGGGATGAACAGAGAAAAAAGGACTACTACTATTTCTTAATTTCAAGAACGAGAACCGATAAACAAGATATTGCTAAGATATAATTGAAAAATATTGTACACCAAGTACTTATATGTTAAAATGTTGATTAAAATAATTAAATGTAATAAGTAATTAGTCAAACCTCAAAATAAAAGCTTGTTGGATATAGTATGTTATCATAGTTAATATGACTATAGGAGTCAAATTAAATTAGAATATAGATCTATCCTAGTTGCAATAGATATTGACATGCATAATAAAACCAAAAAATATTTATAAGCATGTATGATGAAATCATCATCTCAAAGCACCTTATATACTTGGTCTTATTTATGTTCCAGTTTAGAGATTTGTTCTGCAATAAAAAAGAAAGACAAAAGAGTAAAGATTTACGGTTAGTGGCGATTATATGTCATATTTGCTTTACGTATGTGAGAAAAGACATGTTATAATGTATTGGCAACAGAGATCAAGGAGGTGACGATCATAAAAAAAGGAAGAAAATAAAAAAATTCGACAAATACTATACGACTATAAATTATTTGAATAAATGTATATTAGTTGAATAACCATTTTATTAAAGTCATTTCAATGTATTTGACCACCTCTAACCTCTCAATATTAGGCCGCCACCAACTACCGGAACTAGTTCTTTTTGGGGATAGCGGAAAAATAGACATATTAGTTGTTCACCGATAAGATTTTGAAAATTTAAGACATTAAATAATATATTCCGTATATTCTTAAATTTAAATAAAGTTATTATAGGGTTGAGAATAGTATTTCTAAACTCATGTTGACCATGACATAATTTTATATACTACGATCCGCCCATGGTATTGTGTATTTGTGTTAGTCACGGTTTTGTTTCTTTATTTTGATCAGTTGGTGGTATGTGATTGAGCCTCTGAGCTCACCAAAATATTTTTCCCCAACTTTTCTAAAAGTCAACCAGATTATTGATCTAAATTATTTGTTATAGTATTTTTTTTTAAAAATTTAACCCACGGTAAGGATTCGAATTCAGGATACCAACATTGTCACTAACATTCCTTCCGTCTCAATTTAATTGATCTTTTTACTTTTATTCCTTAAAAAAGTACTTTTTATTTTCATAATTTATTAAAATATTTTGATAAAATAACTTTTAAGATATATTAGTAACGTGTCGAGAGCTTTAATAAAATCTTTGCGGCCCGTGATCGAATAAGTAGAATGAAGGGAATAATGAATTGAGAACTCCTTTGTTGATATCATCATAATAGCGATGGATCAGTTTCCTTACTACTACACCCCCTTCTGGTTATATTAATCACATAAAAAGACTACTTTTTGCTAAAACCGTAAAGATAACAAGCAATCATACCCCGAAAGAAAAGGGAATCCATCGTATGAAAACAGTGGAATGTGTTTACATTTTTAATACGCCGGAGAATCGCGGAGATGCAATTTCCTCTTCCTTACTGTACACGCACAAGTTTCAAATAAATGGTAAATTACAACAACAAAAAAGGATAAAAATAAATAAATAAATAGGAATCTGAAGCTACCGATGGCTCTTCGACTTCTGCAAAACCTGCTTCAATACTATAGAAATTCTATGCGACATGTGCTTCTCTAAAAATGTATCTTTCACCCTCTCATAACCTTTCTCTCCCATTATTCGCCGTTTCTCAGCATCTGCAGCTAGTTGGACGATATTATGTGCAAGAGGTGTTACACCTTCTTTTCCAGCAGGATGTAATATACCTGTTGTACCGTTTACCACAATCTCTGTTGTGCCCCCAGCTGCTGTGCCCTGTGATAAGTGCCATGATCGTGATAATATGAGAAAAGATGTATTAACTCGAAACAAAAGACAAATCAAAAGTCTGATCTAAGATAGTTTGATCACATATTTGAGATGATCATGAAGCCAGTTCAGCATACGAAGAGCCTTCTTACCAGTACAGGGATTTGAAAAGCCATAGCTTCAATGGTTATCCTCCCAAAGCATTCTCCCCTCCCCTACAGATTTTGCCAAAATTGTATATAAATATTGATATTAGATGAAGATGCAACTTTCTTCTGTTCTCAAGATATTTTACATCACTAAGACATTCAAAGAAAACAAGACAGAACATGAATATTACCATGCCATTTCATTTACTTTGAGACTTGATGTACTAAAATCTGAATTAGCACATTCCTAAATCAGAATACAAACTTGGACCACACAAATAATTCTTAGGGATGAATAAAATTGTCATTTAGTACTCTTAAATTTCCTACAACAAGAGCCAATTAGACAACCAGAACACTCGATTGTAATCAGGGAAAAATTCCCTAATAGTAAAAGGAACCGCCCCTGTGACTTTCATAGTTGATGCAGCCTAATATCTTCTATATAGGGTATAAATGATATCGTTGACTGGTTTTCAGAGACCGTTCACAGAAATGATTGACTGGCACCTAGACATAAATTACAATACTGATATGTGTGTGTATGCGTACATAGATCAGAAATGCTACCTGAGAGTTTTGAACAAGGACATCGATAGAAGCCAAATAAGGAGCAACATTTAACGTCTTGTTCACAAAATGGACTCGGCCTTGGATTTTTTTCTCCTCAACAAAATTACGTAATTCTGTTTCAAATTTGGTTTGTGCACTCATGTCACTCCCGACAACAACAGCATGTATAACAGGCACCTTCAGTTTCTTCTCTTGGATGATTTGCAAACTTTCATGTAAGGCTCGAAGAAATAAGTCCTGTCCTTTCCCACGAGACACACCTACACTTACATGTTTGGTGTCAATTTTAAACAGAACACAACAAAATTGATTGTTTCATGACCCAAACTTACTATTGATAATGGCAAACAGTAAGTCCTCTTTTCGCACTCCCAACAATTCCCTAACATGCTCAAGCAGAACTCTTCTTGCCACAGCATCTTCAGCAACATCCATTAATTCTTTACTATTTCCAAGATGTACAGCATATGTCTGAGGCATTTTAATTCTGCAAGGAAGTAAATGGTAGTATTATGTGTTGTAGTTTAAAGTGTAACACATGGATGAAGTGAATCACGGTCTTTCTTCATTTCAATTCTCACTGTAATTAACAAATAATATCTTGGAAGTTAAAAAAAATCTCCATCCAACATCAATAGGACCCAACATGAATTGGCTAAGGAACATGGAAAATCTGTTCAACTAGAAACTAATAAAAAGTCCTATAATGTTCATCGGGTTAAATGCTCTAATCTCCATCAAAAAATAAAATAAAAATACATCAGTTATTAAGTTTTATATGGTAGTCCAAACAATTCAAACAATTTAAAACCTTCATCAGGAGCATGTGCCATATAAACCAAAAGGAGGCAGAGTGGTTCGATTGCAATACCCTAAACGCTCACGAGTTCTGTTCTTCCAATATTCTACAGTTGTGTGAGAATCAATCATGGCACCTGCAACAAAGGGGAGATGTTTCACATACTCCAGCTTAAAGTAATGCCCTCGCATTTCATGAATCCACCATAAAACCTTTGGAAGAACACGAGGAACATTCTCCTTCAGAACAGCATCCAGCCATTTCCCAGCAACAGCTGTATTTAATATGACAAGATCAGCTTTAAGAGCTGTATCTACAGCTTTTGAATCCTTTGCAGGAAAGACCTGAATGAATTATGCAAGAGAAAAGCTTGAAGCTACTTGACTAATGATGATCAATCACATAGCATAATTGCACATAAAAAACTGCAGCCAAACGTGATATCACCAAGAGATAACCTATTCAGCAATAAGTGGAGGATCACAGCAGAGAAATAAAAAGCTATATCAGACTTGCTAACTCAATTCATGTGTTTGCTTTCATTCTCCTCGAATCTAGTTAGTTAGCAGAGGGTGTCAGACTATTCACAGTTGGCTAGGCATTTCTAACAATAGTACATATCTTAGAAATAAATCTTGTGGTACCTTCACGCCTTTCTCGAGCATTCTTTGTTCCAAACTGTAAACAACTTTATCTTCATCATTCGGTTTCTGGTTTGTGACCCAAACGACTTCTGTATTGACATTTCTTAGCAAGAAGGCAAGCTCCATTAAAAGCAATGGTCCACCTACAAAATATATTTCCAAAACACAATGAGGAGATAAAAACTGATCCTTTGATCAAATCTAGTTAGCCCATAAACCAAACCACAGCAGATCACCATTGTCACAAAATAACAAAATTAAGAAGCTAAAATAAATTTAAGTAGGTGTAACACATATATTACTTTTGGTATAGTACTTTTGGAAGTATAAACACACAACTTAATGTTCACTAGGAAGTTCGAGTACATCAAACTAGGACATCGGAAGTTCAACTTAATGTTCACTACCACCTTCATAATTCACATTGTTCAACTTTTTCCTCTTTTTCAATAATGGATTTGATCCAAAATTGTCATGTTAAGAGTAAAGTAGTTAAAAATACTATCTTTTAATATTTTTTTCACCAGATATTATGTAACACCTTCATCATTCAAACTATTTTCACTTTTCCCAGTTCCAATTTCATACTTAGAATCAACACGATTCCGCGTATGGATTTGATCCAAAATTGTCATCTGAAGAGTAAAATGCGTTAAAAATACTACGGAGTATGTTTTAATATAATTTTAACCAAATATTATGTAACACACACAAAATCGAGTTCAAAATTCAAAACTGGACAATCTTTTTGAAACAACCATAACCACACTAACCAACCAAATCAAGAATTTACCCGAAAGAGATAGCTCATGTGAGACCATAAGAACCACCTTAGATTTCATAAAACTCAAGGGATTTTCACTACCACCTTCATCATTCACATTGTTTTCAGTTTTCCCACCTCCAAATCCATACTTAGAATCCATATGATTCCTGAATTGATCATCATATCGTGAAGCATCACATGAATTTCCACCAAATGATGCTCTGAGTATGAATGCAATTGTGGTGGAGAGTGTGAATACTAGGAGAATAAACAAAGGCCATCGATTTGGGATTGAGATTAAGGGGCTTGATTGTTTTGGATTTCGATTCATCTGCATTTATTAAATTAGGGTTCTTAGTCGATTTGGGGATTTTGTCGATTGAAATATGAGTGTGATGCTAGAGTGAATAGATCTGATTCTGAATGTCTTTTTCTAACAGAACAATTGCAATCGCTACTCGTTGAGTGCGTATATGTAGATTTCGGTCATCTTACTTAGATAAATTATACTAGACTAATTACTAGCTCCGTATAACAAACTCGATCAGAAAAATATTAGTATCATAAACCACACTCAATAAATTTTGTATGATAAATTCGACGAAAACAATTACTTATTAACTTGAACATTCTCACTGACATTTGAATTTATGAATCTAGTGGGTACATGCAGCTTATTTAAATTATTTATGCGTAGAATGGTGCTGTATATATCACTATGATTGATTTAAGATTTAAATTTTAGTTAATGTCGTTGATAAAGATTTAACAACCATCACGCTTGAGAATTTAATCCCTACATCCCAAAAAATTGTAAACATTTTATGACACATATAACTAATTGTTTTTTTTCATGCACTGCAATTGGACAACTGATTACATAACATTATATTTTGTATTATTCTCATTTACGTTCCTTCGAAATTGTAACATGCGTCTAATTTATTTATAAAATTGAATTCAAAAATAAAAATTAAAACTCACCTCATGATCTTAACAGAATATGATAAAAAGTAATACATCAAGTTTAATAAATAATCCTTGTAAATATAATTTTTTATAGAGGCGAAAGAAGAACAATATATATGTAGACATTGTTTCTTCACCAACAATATGACTAATTGCAACACAACATTCTCCATGGGAACCAGTAAGAGGACTAATTGACCCCATTTTGATCATAGACTTAGCAAACTGTTGGAAGAAAAGTGCTTCATCTGATGCATAGCTATGCACAATATCCATCGTTTTTCGGACATTGGCCGTCAGAAGAACTTCATCCGAGTACAGAAGACCTTTTCCCAACATCAAGAGCAACTAAATCTTTTTCGCTGAGGCCTTTGCGCTTGAATGATGTGATAAGGCCTTGGATGGTTGCATTTGCTTTACTAATACTGGCTGTCTTGGAATCCCTCCTTCCTATTGCCACTTCCCAATGAGGTCCACCACTTAGTACAGTGGAATCGCCAGCAGCAAGCGCTAAGATGTCCGCACAGGAAACTGTATGAGGACAAACTTGCTCTAGTTTATCCTTGATCTCATCAATCACCTCGAATCCTCTTAGGGAGTTCTTGTGGAGCTATTGTCTAATAATATTGATGCATCACAACCCTGCATTTTACTCAATCAGTGTACCGCTGCATTTTAATGAACATGAACATCTAAGGATTTATTCATCCATGATATATATGTATAAATATAATTTAGATATATTGATGAATATGTACCTGTTTGATTAATTTACCCATGCTATATATGTATAAATATATGTTTAGATATATTGATGGATGTCATGAGATTTATGATATGACTTACTTATATTTTAGAAATACGGCATGTATAATTTTGCTTAAAAAGATGAATTACTTGTGATTAATTGTTGTTAGCGTAAATAATTAATTAAAAAGATGGAGACAAATAGAAGTCGGTTAACGGAAAATAGTTAGGTAGTTAGAAGCTGGAATAAGTTTCGTATTTTTAACACGTAAGTCATCTATTATATCTGGAAAGTGTTATAGTTAGTCTTACAATTGATGTGATATAAATTTAGCTTGATAAAATGTATGTCTTAGCATAATCGTAAGTATGAATAAGTATAACTAATCCAACCACTAAGTTAAGTAAAATTGTCCTTTGGCTAAGAGTCGATAGAGGTCACTTAAATTTAGTGGACGTGTTAGTCTGCAACATCACATTACGTCTGGGATCTTTCTAATCGATGGGAGATGCGAGCGATTCCCAATCGAGACTTAGGCTTCGACTTCATCCATTAAAATTGTAAGCCTTAGTTAAGTTTCACTCCTTCATTGCTTAACCCCATTATGCTTAGAAGGCTGCGTCCACTCAACCTCTGAAAGCACCCGTACCATCTGTTGGGTTAGCAGCGAGTTACATCGGATAAATACCGGGGTTGTTGAGTCTCGGGGAGGTTAGATCCACGGTTTCAGCGGATCGGTGAAACTCTTCTATGCTTGAGAGAGGATCCACCTCTGAAGGGATTCGGGTGCGTTAACAACCTCTTGAGGTTACTGTGAACTAGTTGAGGTCATTTTTCCCAGTCCGTTTGTCCATGAATTCCTTTTCAAGGAAGACATCGGTCTGGAAACCCCAAGATTTTTTAAGCTTTTGTGATAAAATAATACCCCAACGAAAGTTTCTTAGGGTATCGATGAAGTAGTATTTGTCGGATTTGGATTAAAGCATCTTTGTTAACTACTTAACATAAACTTCGCTATACAATCCTGTATATCTTGGGAGGTCTCTTAAACCATAACTCATGTGGAGTTAAGGGAGCCGACTTTGTTGGAACTTTATTTAGTGTATGCGTGCAGTTTATGTCATATCCCCATAGATTAATTTGGTAGTATTGAAGTACTCGTCATCGATCGAACCATGTCTAAAATGGTTCGTTCGGATACACCGTTGTGTTGTGGTGTTCCGGCGAGGTGAGGCTGCGATTTTATACCTTGATCTACCGGATGTGATTGAAAGTCGTAGTACAAAGTGATACCATACCGGATCGGAGAACGCGGTGTTTATTGAGATTGGTTCTCAACTTCCTTTTAAACTCTTTGAACACTTTAAAGGCTTCATGTTTATGCTTCACCGAACATATGTAACCATACTGCTTGAAGTCGTTGGTGAAGGTTATAAAATATGAGAAACCACCTCATGGCGTGTTCATTGGTTCCTCATACATCGGTGTGTATGATTTCCAACAAATCCGTTGTCCTTTATTTTGGTTCGGACTTCCGATTGAAGGGGTGACTCTAGTCATGCTGCCCGTAAGGCATGATTACGCGTGTCAAATGGTTCAAATTCATTCAACTGCAGAATACCATCCGCTTTAAGTCTTTTTCGTGCGTTTGTCGCTAATGTGACCCGAGCTGTGATACCTTGGTATGTTGGATTCAACTCGTTGGTTTTATCCTTTTAATGACTACGTTATAGGTCTCTTTGTTTAGGTGTCTAACGATACGAGACCGATATCAGCTTCTGTTGATACCATAAATTATTCCATTTCTAGAAATAAAACGGCATTCAAAATTTATAGAAATTGAAAAATACATCCATAGTTAAGCGAGAAATATAAATAATATTCGTTAAAAGCAGTGAAAAGTAAAAACTTTTTTCAAAACAAGATTTAATTCCGTGGTAATGCTAAATTAATAGACCCGATTATGTGACATACGACTTTTGATCGTTCTCTTGCGACCTGAATCCCGCCTCGCTTTCTCCGATTAGTCTCTTTATTCTATAGATGCTGCACATTTTGACAAATATAAGAACATGGCAGTGTCTAATACCCTTATATCGAGTAAGATGTTTCTAAGGGGTTATAACGTAAATACACATGCGTTGGAATGGTACTAGTTCTTTTTTTGACAGAGCCACTTCTTTACTTGGTTCACGACCGGTGCCCTAATGACTAATCTATCGTCTTTATGACATGAGGACCAGCTGGTTGTCCGTTACTTGACTTACAATCAATGAGGGGACAAACACTATCGTACCTCTCGTGCGTGCCGCTTTTACGGAATAACTTTTCGGTTTGCGTCACGTCTTGTAGCGTTGATATTCGGAGGGTAATCAAAGATTCGGCTTCGTGTTTGCCCGGCATTAGGCATTGGAAATTAGTAGCATCGTCCTTATGTTGTTGGTAAAGCCCGAAGCTTCACAAATCAACTTCTTGGGTTACGGAGGAAGGCTTCTAGGTGCTTGCGTATTCGGTCGCTAGGACTTGAGAACTATGGATTTGTGATCTGAAAATTTGTGCCATTTAGTTTTGCATTTTCCAATGCGGTTGGAGAGTTTCGAGTTATTATTAGTGTTGGAGGAATTCGTTTGAGTACGGAAGGTCAAAGTAAAGACAATAATTATGTTTATTCTATAAGGAAGTTCTAATGCAATAATGAACATAGATACTAATTAACTTCTGATCCCTTGAAAAACACAAAATGCAAGAGACTCCGTATAGTCGAACCTTGATCATATGGGTAGGTGATCAAACACTAATTATGATAAACATAATCATTGGCATCTCTAAAAGTTCAACACGACTGTATTAGTGACCTCTTTGTCAACGTCGATGTCACAGATATCGTGTACCCGGCAAGTAGCAACCGAAATCGACTCGGTGCACCATAGCAGTATGGGCGTTAATCGACTTACGGCGGTGCAAGGGCCGTGAGTGTAAGTGGGTATTTAGCATAAGCTGAATAAGGGCGGGAAGCGTCACGTCATAAACTAGACTAGTAGCCAAATGTTTCCATGAGATTCAGAATCGACTATGATGAAAACAACTTTTCACCCGAGTTGTAAAGAAGTTTAAATCCATTGATTCTCTTGGCCATTGCTACATATTACGATTACAAAATGGAAGATGTAATAGCGATCCGTGCTAATATTGCGTAGAGTATACTGGTTGCTCGATTGGATTATTTTGAGGAGAAATCAAAAATTTCGAAGTTGAATAATTGACAACGCCTTGAATCGGTCAGGTTGGTAGTACATTCGGTATTTAGAATTTTAAGTTGTGTCGGATGAAAATGATATTAGTTGGGTGGTAATATAATTTGAGGGGTAGAAATGTTAATGTTTGGAAGTTGGTTGTCGAGATAAGTTAAAGCGAAAGTATGAATTGAATTAAAGCGATCGGGTTTCACCATATAAAGCTAATGGGCTGACCGTTAACCCGTAAACCAACCCCGAGACGAAAATGGGAACCGTCGGCCTCATGCTTGTCACAGATGGAGTTTTCCGCTTTGAAATTTCTTTTCTTCGATTTCTCTTGTCTTGCGGCTTTGGACAGAATTTGGAGAGTTTAACAAATGCGTCTTTTCAGATTCAAAATTGCAGAAAGAGATTGAAACTTTTGAGTATTTTGTGAGTTTTGGTTGGAGTTGACTTTGTGACTTTTTATAATTTGATTTTTGTTCTCTGATGATTGTGGGTTCTAAATTAGTTATTCTTGAGTTGAAATTTCGTGTTTGATGTGGAATTTAGGACGTTTTTAGGACGTTGACTTTTGAAATTTTGGGTTGGCCGGTTTTTATGAGATATTATTGAATATAATTATTATACAGGCTTATATTATAGTATAGGAGATGACAATAATCAATATTTGGGATAGAAAGTATTATTGTTATAGTTGAGTTGACTTCGAGTTGATTTTGGGTTGACTTTTTTTCTAAAATGTTGAGAGTATAAATATGTTATTGGACCTTTATTGTGATTTTTTTGAGGTGGAAATTATCATTTTATAAGTTGTTGGAGGAATATATGTTGAAATTAGTTTTATTAGATTTTGAGTAGTAAACGGGCTTTGGGATTTGAGGTTGTTAGAAATAGGTTAATTAGTTGGAAAAGTTGATATTTTGGGTTAATTGAAATTTGGTTGAAAATGGTAGTAATTTGGTTAAGGTGTTGACCGATTATGGGATTTAGTCGGGATAGTTGAAATTCGTCATTTTAATAGTCTTTGAACATAATTAGCAATCACCTTAAGTTGTTAATTTGCTTAACAAAAATAGGTTGAGAAGTCAATTTAATTAAGATAAGGGTTAAAATTGGTGTAGGTAGTAATTGCTTAATTTCGGGTGTATTTTGATTAGGCGGAGCGTGGGAAAGAACTTGGATCGATTAGACAGGGCGTTTACGATTCTTTAACGAGGTGATCTTATCTACATGGGGTGCTACTTTCGTACTTACTTTAATTTGTGTGAACATGTCATTGTGATATGATTATGTGAGAATGATATACATGTTATTGTGGTATGAATATGTGTGATTCATTTGTGTGATCCATGTTATGATTATGTGATTGTGTTTCTGTGGCGCTGAAGATTGCTGGAGGTAAGTAATAGCTTGAACTCCCAACTTATATTCTTGATTTTTGTGGCCTTGTCGGCATTTCGATTTACGTGGTCTTGTCGGTATTGTATTTAAATGGCCTTGTCGGTATTGTTGTATTTCATGGCCTTGTCGGCTTATGTATTTTGGCCTTGTCGTGGTTGTGATTGATTTATGATTGTGAGATGTTTTTAGTGTGTGCTTTGATATTGTTTGAGTAGAGTAGTTGGTTGTTGGGAGGTGTTGGTTGGAGTTATGCGTGACTTGAGGTGACTTTGAGTATTAGAACATGACCACTATAGTTGGGATGATTAGGGGGTTAGGTGACTCTCCTTATTCTTGCGGGATATGTATTTATTGTATATACTTGGTATAAGTACGGTGAATCTGTGCTCGACTTTCTTTATGCGTTAATAGGTGTTGGCCTTATACTTAAATTTATAAAAGTGCGGTGAGATCTATTAACTTTTGCTATGTGCGTTGTCGGTGTTGTACTATCTTGATTATAAGTGCGGTGAGATCTGTTGGACTCACGAGTCAAATGCGCCTTGTTTAATGATGAGCAAGCGTTGATTTCTTATCCCAACATATGTGCTTAAGTGATTTAATTCATAGGTATGTTAGAAGGTGCTTGTCGGACGCAAAGTTGACATTGATATCAAACAAGCCTGATATCAGGCATTGAGACAATGAAGAAATGTAGAAATGAGCTTGAGGTGATTTTGCGATGCCAAAATAAGGTATGGTGAGATAGAAGAAGAATCAACCATACAAAGCTTAGTGAAGAATATGGCGATGAAGAAGAAGATCGTTCAATACACCGGTCATCAAGGACCAAGAAGAAAAGTTCGCAGAGAAAGAATCGAATCGGAAGAGGCCAGTCTTTGGATGCAAGCCAAAGATTAGGTAAAGTTATGGCTTGAATCTTCTTTCTCTTTCTTGATCTTGATTGAAGTTAACTTATTTGGGAGATATTTTAGTCGTTTTTGACTAAAGATCTTAACTTGCCGTTTCAATATTTTTAAAATGTTTGTCAAAAGAAAATATTTTAAAAATCTTAATATTAATATAAAACTGGGGTTTGAATTCATTTTATTAAAGGGTTTAAAAAAGAGCTTTCAATAGCTTTTTAGTCGTCTAAATCGAACTATATGAAGCGAAATCTGATTTTAAGTTTGCCAAAAGCTTCATCAGGGGGCCAATGATCACGAAGCGTTTTTTCTTGTTTTCTCTGTTTAGACCCCATCGAGACCTAGGCTCTCGATGAGGTCTCGATAGTGTCGAAGCTTAACGTTTTGTCGTTTAACTCCATTTTCTACTTCCGCTTTAAATGCAGATCTTCAAACTCTTTCCCAACTTTCCCCGAACAATTCTAAATGTTTTTATACTCATTTCTCATCTTTAAAACAAAATCTACCAAGCATGAGTTTTAATTGTGATTTATCAAAGAGAGTGAGTTTGGTTTGTCTTAAACTTTGAAATGAGAAATGAAGCCAAAAGAAGCGTTAGTGTTTGATGAAATGCTCGAATAGGGGAGTTCAAGAGCTTCAAAAGTCTTATCTACTCAACAAGGAGTTGAGCAAGCTGATGTATTATCATACTCAATGTAAGGAGTTATAAATTGTGTCAAAATTGTAATCTGTTAGCCTTTCGTTGAGCATTAGATTGGGATAAAACAACAATCTACATTCATAAAGGAATGTCCCGTTAAGTTAGGATTTGTTCTTCATACTAGAGCGAGGGTCGAGGTGTTGTGAGACACACTCAGTAGGAATCAGTAGATTGCCATAGTGTTGAGGGGTAGTGCTCAAGCGATAGGACATAGAGTGCTCGAGGGTAGAGGTGCGTCTCGGAGCTTGATTGGTTAATCCTAGGGTGTGCATCCTTGGGTTCTTAGTGGTGTACTAGGGAGTTAGGGCTAAGAGATGGGGAAATGCAGGTTGAGGCTTGGGTTCCTAACGAGGAGTTGAGTTGGAAATCCTTAGGGTGATTCCTTGGGTTGCTTAGTGGTGTGTGCCGAGAAGTTATGGTAGAGTTGTAAGTTGGTTTGAGCTTCACCCGACATTTGAGCGCCATCTAGTGGATTCTAGTGAAAGCCCCCTGAGGGCCTTGGGTCGAGGATGTAGATTAAGCGAACCTCGTAGAAAACACCGTGTCGAGTTTGCATCTTCTTTCCACACACTCTTTCTTTATTACTTGTATTATATATACTAGAATTGCTAGGATCGATTATATGCTAGTTTATACGCTTATTAGCAGATATGTCGGCATATAATTGAATTATTGTGTTAAGTGATATGTCCAAGTTTAATCGAGAGCTAAAATAGGAAGATATCCTATGTTGATCTTAATTGATATTCATGATTAGGATAGTTTGATTTGTCAATGAAACTTGAATTGTTATATTCGCGCGTCAATCATAATTAAACTTGCTATCAAGAATATCTTAAAACTCACCCCTGAGTATATACATGTATTGAATTGTGGTATGCTTAATAGATTGCTAGAAGTTGATCCCGATAGCCATGAATGGACTTAATCGTATTATGCATGAATATGAGCTTAATGTTAATATTGATCAAAATGAGTTTTGGATGTTTTTGTGCACATAATGATTACTAGTCGTTTTATTGTTTCATCTTTATCTAGCATTCATTTGAGGTGTTAATACTACTTTAGTCTATTCCGCGTTTGTTTACAAATTGCTAAAGTTATGTGCGGTGAAACAGATTAAAGTTTGTATAAATTGGCGGTCAACGACCTCTTAGTCTTATTCACCCCCCTCCCCAGGGCGTCATATAGGCTAACAAGATCTATTATCGGCTTTGCTATGTGCATTGTCGGTGTTGGCACTTGTCTTCGGTATAAGTGTAGTGAGATCTATTATGACTTTGCTATGTGCATTTTAGGTGTTGGCACTTTATAACGGTATAGAATGCGTTGATATCTATTATCACTTTGCTGTAATGCATTATCGGTGTTGGCCTTATGCCGGTATAAGTGCGGTGAGATCTATTATCGGCTTTCTTATGTGCATTGTCGGTGTTGGCCTTGTCTTGATTATAAGTGCGATTGAGATCTATTATCAACTTGCTGTAATGCGTTAATCGGTGTTGGCCTTATACTTTGGTATAAGTGCAGTGTGAGATCTATTATCACTTTGCTATGTGCATTGTCGGTGTTGGCCTTATACTTTGGTATAAGTGCAGTGTGAGATCTATTATCACTTTGCTGTGTGCATTGTTGGTGTTGGCCTTATACTACGGTATAAGAGCGGTGTTCTCGGTGGTTGGTCCGTACTGAGGTAGGCCAGTTGAGCATATGCGCGTTAGAGGTTGAGTATAGTTGTGGAAATATGAGTGATAGATGGTTTGATGACTAGAGTTATAGTCGTTGTTGAGTCTACGTGATTTTTATACGGGTGATGGTGTCTTTATTGAGGCTTTTGTATTATATCTTGACATGTTGTTTAAATTTTCTATGGTGTTGTATGATCCGTTTTATGACTCATTTATTGGTTATGGATATCTTGATTATACTAGATGTTGCCATGATGAAATTATGTCGAATTAGGTTTCGGTTGATTATTGATAATATTATCAGATTTTTCTTGTGGATCTGAGTTGGTATAAATGGTTATCATCCTTTTTAAGGTTAAAAAGAAGTTGAGTTGGTTAATGGGTGAATAACTTTTGAATGAGAACCTTAGGTACATAAATTATAAACCGGCGCGTTCATATCTAATCTATAGATCATGTTGATGATATTTTATATCACAGGTGGAAAATTGGATTCAAGCGTGTTAGTATATAAGTTATGTTGCTCCACCGAGCGTTGATACCATTGAGGTGAATAAGTTCCGTAGACTAAATGAATAATTTGGTGAGATAATTCCGTACTTAAGTTATCTTGATTTAAGATATACGTTGTTCAGTTGTATTAAGATAATCTGATTTGGAGGATTCTTATAATAAATATTTGAATGTCATTAGGAGGTGTATGACTATAGTGGGAGTAAGCGCTAAGGTGAAGCCCAAGATAAGTGGTTGAGTTATTATGCTTGAGTTATGAGATATTGAGATATATGTTTGAGTTGTTGTATGTTTGAGTTGTATATTATGTCGGAATTGGCTATACTCAAGAAATATAACAAATAGGTAAGAGTCTTGAATTATCATGTTTGTATAGTGGTAGGTTAATACGTAATATTTGTATTCACTCGACTTTTAGGCGACTCCCTATTTCCTAATAAATTGGAGGTGTGATGGTGGCAGAAGACCTCGACAGTCATGCTTGTATCTGCTTTTGGAGATTTGTAATTTGTATTTAATAATTATTGTTGTCTCGAGTTGTAAAAACAAGTTGTGTGATGTTGTATTTATATTGGCCACTTTTCGAGTTGTTGTAGTGTTGATTAGTTCGCTCGATGGATGAGTTGTATTATTTTTTATTATCGCGTTAAATGAAGTCATTTTATCGTTATCCGTGGTTGGTGACTGTTTATTCGAGGGTTGATGGCGGTCCCGACCTCGAGGGGCCCACCTAGGGCAGTCGTTCTGATTTTGTTATCGAGCTGGGTTTATGTTTCTTGGTATCTTGTGGTTGTAGTATTGCCTAGGTTTCAGGTTGTGAGTGTGTTGTTGTGTGAGTCGTTCTATGGTTTGGAGTCATTTCTTTTTTTAGAATCCGTTGGTAGGGGCGTCACTAAGAAGATTTCGTTGACTCGTGTACGAGGTCTTAAGAGACTACTTTGAATTTTGTGTTCTTGTGGTGTTAATTGATTGAGATGTGTTATACTATGAGATGTGGAAGGTAGTATATTAATATAGCGTCGTTGAACTATATGTATATATTGAGATCATGCTTGGGTATAATATGGAATGAAGCCACGATGGGTTGTTATATATATATATGAGGGGTTATATTGAAAGCAAAGACATGTTATAGTTTAGAATATGATGATGTGAAATATCGGAAATATTATGAGATATTTGGGGAATTATAGATCTTTGGGAGGTGTCTTGGTAGTTGATGTGGTGGTAGAGTGATAATGGGACTGCATGGCGGGAGGTAATTAAGGATAAGTTGTGATAATTACTATACGAGATACTCGAGGTGGAGTTGTAAAGAATATCAATAGGTTTATAAGTAAGGTTACTGGTTAACTAAGATCTGTGATTTTAAGGAAATGTGAAACGTGGGTTTGATCAGAAATGGGAAGTCAGGGTGGATACAAATCGGTGAATAAGAAAAAAGAGTTTTGAGTTCATCCGTTAATAATGTTTAAGTAAGAGTCGGTGGTTGAGTGGAGTTTATCTTTTGTGATAGTAATGATTATTCTTGAGGATGTAAACGTTGGGTTGAAACCTTTGGAGATGGGGTAATGGATGAATATGTTTGAGATTCACGGAGAGGCAGTTATATTGGGGAAGTTATTAAAAGGGATTCCCTAGTGTGGAATTTGAAGTTGTTGATAAGTTGGTGCAATTGGGTGAACTTAAGGGTATTAAAAGGTTAGTTGAGGAGGATTTTGGTGACATGTACTTATGGGATTAGCATTTGATCGTGGTGTAAGATGTGATCTTTAAAACAATAAAGATTTAGTCTTGTATACTTGGAGTAATTGGGGATAAATAATATTGCGTGAAAATAATAAATAATACTGCGTTGTCTGTTGTGGAATATGGACGTGAGAGGATAGGGAAGGAGTAAGTCAGCGTTGTAATAAGATGAAAATGGAAGTTTAATCTCGGTGAATGATAAAGAGATTGTGATTTGGGTTGAGGTGGAATATTTAGGTGATGAGTTGATAATGCATTTAGTAGTACGGAAAGGAGAATACGTCTTTCTTTGAATAATGAGTTAGTAGTGGATAAATGGACTTATAATAGTGGAGAATTAACAGCACAGACTTATGGAGTTATAAGCTGTGGGGCTTAGTAATTGATAATGTTCATTGTGATTGAAGGAGTTGAATAGAAGTTTATTATAGGTTACGATTGAGGTATTATGAGAGGGTAAGCGAATAGGCCGATAAGACTAGAATGGGGTGTGAAGTGTTACGCCAAATTGCATGTTAGATAAACCATAAGATTTACATTGAGGTATAAAAGTCGTAAGGACATAAATCGTGAAGTTAATGTTAGTTGTGGATGCAAGGTGAAATTGATTAACAAGCGTGTGATAGTGAAATTGGTGTTGGGGTTGTGAGTCTTAAAAGTAGTATGGGGGATTAGCGATAATTTTGAGGTGATATAAAAGTGTGAGTGTAAAGTTGGGGTGAAAGCGAAATGTAGATAAGACATGCAAATAAAGGTATTATGATACTATATAATAAGAAGTATTTGAAAGAGAGTTGTGGCGAGTTTAGTAAATGGGGGCAGAAATTTTATAAGGTGGAGTAAATTGTAATAAGCCGTTCGGAATGCTTAATATTACTGTAAGAATAGTGTAATGGTGCTGCCGACTAATGATGATGGAAGCAAACACACAAAACAATGATTATGAGGATGGTGATTGACGATTGGGTATGAAAACAGAGAAGAGAACAAAAAACAATTGACAATGGTGTTAGGCAAATTATGACGACAGAGAAGAGAGAAAAAATAAAGTATGAAAAAAATTAAGCCCTAGCCTTTTGCTCTGATATACCATGTAGAATATTATTATGCTTCTATGGCCTTATTAATCGAAGGAAACGCAAAATTATATCTGATTACAGATAGCGCAATAGTATACTCACTACATAAGCGGGAAGATTTATCTTCTGGTATAATATATATCATACAATATATCTAATAGTTTTGACTTGGAATATGAGGTATTCACGTGGCCCATGCGTACTTGATTAGTAGTTGGAGAGTTATAGACACGTTGATCTAGATTGACATCTTTTGATATGTGAAGATGTACATCTTGAATTGATGGTATGTCTTGTAACTTCCTAAATACTTTTTCATATTAATTTTTCTTCCATGATTTTCATGATCTTCTTCATAAGAGGTCTCGTAGCATTTCCATCTTTCATGATCTTCATGCGATTTTCTACTTCATTCACGGTATCATGAAAATATAATTGAAAGAAACGTGGTTCATTATCTGAAGGTATTAAACCAGGTAGATCATGATATCTTGGCTTTGAGCAGCGAAATGTAGCTTAACTTCTTTGAGGAAGAAGGTCTTTATGCAGATTGACAACAAAGCAAATAAATGAGAGCGATTGAATTGTAAACACGAATGTTTCGGAAGTCGCCGGCCGTCGATTGGCTTGTGAGAAGGTGGCTACAATTACTGGCTGGAACATTAGTTGCGTAACGATCCTACCATTGTCACAACAAAATGTAGGTGGTTCAAACTCAAACTTCATTGCTCCACAATGACTACACATCTTCATGGGTTTCAGCACATGTAGTTCAGAACATGAAGGTTCATAAAATGATCCGCCTGATACATGTAATTCATCAATATTTATTGAAATTGATAAGTAAGAAAAAATCATATTTATTATTAAATAATAATAATGAATTGCAATAATTTGTGTAGTCTTGGCATAATATATGACGTACTATCAGTTTCATAAGCTTCCGATTGGGCTCTGAGGATCCACTTGATGCATTGACGTTTGTTAGTGGTAAACTTTTGGTTGTTTGGTTCACCATCGTGTAACTTTTCTTTCATTTTTCTGCTATTTATAGTTTCTTGAATTTTTTGTATTCGAATTATTTGATTATTTGCATACTTTTCTTTCATTTCCTTCAATTTTTTTGTCCTCGCCTCGGCTGTATTAGTTTGTAAAAAATTAGTGTTAATATGTTGTTTATAAAATTTCATTTATGGACATTATATTCAATTCATCACTTTTATTAGATTTAGGAGAAAACATTTTGCGCCAAAATTAACTTCTTTTGGAGAAGCCATTGCATTAGCTACTCTTTAAAATATTTAGCATATTAATCCCTTTTGGAAAAGTCATTGCATTAGAATATGTATTGTAACGATTAGTTAAATGGCGTTGCATTAGCTCTACCTATTGCAACGGTCATGCCGGAAGATGTTGCATTAGATAATCTTCCAATGTTGCGTTAAATAAAAAATGTAGTATTGTGTAAACGTCTTTTTTTAAATTGAAAGAAAAAGAATATTTCTAGACATTGAGCCGAGTTTTCAACAACAATGTGATTAATTGCACACAACATTTCCTTCATGATGAACATAGGTACTAGGTAGTACATATATAATCTCCAGAGACAGCAATACATTTAACAAATGACTTATGAAACATGATACATATTAGATTACTAGTTCAATTTGCGGCAGTTCTTTCTGATTTCTCCATGATTACCAGTAAGAGGACTAATTGACCCCATTTTGATCATAGACTTAGCAAACTGTTGGAAGAAAAGTGCTTCATCTGATGCATAGTTTTTCACAATATCCATCGTTTTTCGAACATTCCCAGTCAGAAGAACTTCATCCGAGTTCAGAAGACCTTTTCCCAACATCAAGAGCTTAAAGTACGTGTTGTCGAATCTTCTCGGGGAGAAATCCAAGGGGGAGATGTTATTGTCACCACCAGCTTGAGGGCATGTAGTTTTCAAGTTGGTGTAGAAAGATTTCTCCAAAGTTATATCAGGCTGGTTGTTTCCATTTTGGTTGTATAATCTTTGCCTAAATGTCACACATCTAGCCACCCCAATAGTATGTGCCCCTGCAACATCATTATCATTGTTTACTATGATTTATCAGTTTGTTAAAATCAGATCAAAGAGGGAAAGGATGAAAAACAAACACACCAGACAGAGCAACTAGATCTTCTTCGTTGAGGCCTTTGCGCTTGAATGATGTTGTAAGGCCTTGGATGGTTGCGTTTGGTTTAGGAATGTCATTGTTTGCTTTACTAATACTGGCTGTCTTGGAGTCCCTCCTTCCTAGTGCCACTTCCCAATGAGGTCCACCACTTAGTAAAGTGGAATCGCGAGCAGCCAGCGCTAAGATGTCCGCACAGGAAACTGTATGAGGACAAACTTGCTCTAGTTTATCCTTGATCTCATCAATCACCTCGAATCCTCTTAGGGAGTTCTTGTTTGGCCCTGCATTTTTCTCGCTGGATATTGTTGAGCTATTGTCTAATAATATTGATGCATCACAACCCTGCATTTTAATCGATTAGTGTTTTACTATCACAAACTGTGTTGTTTAATGAAAATCTAAGAATTTATTTTGCTGAAACGTACCTGAACGAAGCAGTCATGAAAGTGCAGCCTAAGCAAAGATGCAGCCATCCTAGGATCATTCGATATGGCTTTCTCGAGGACAGACATGACAATGTCGTTGGCTTGTGGACACGAGAATAAGTAGTATTCTGGGAAGAGTCCAGAATATGAACCTGGGAAGGCACTGGAAAATGGAACAGAGAATAAAGCCATTCCTATAAGAATGCAAAACAATTTGATTGAAGCCATAATGGACTAAAAACTAGAGCAAAGAGGGTTAGTATTATGAGACTTCTTGATGGCCTTAGATTTCAATGGCTGGATATATATATAGGAGATGTTCCCAAGCTAATCTGATTAAACCAACCACTATCTTACCAGATCCACACAAGATTACTTGTATTGTTTTAGATGATCATGTGAGCTTGTAGAGGGGAATCAACCTAGTTTTGGTTTCAGTTTCACCTGCTCCATGGAATCATGTCATCAGAAGATGCAAAGGTCAATGTTCACATTTGAAGCCGATTTTAGTATCTTGGCATTTAGCAGTAAGTACTTAGTTTGTTCTACTGAACCAACATGGTAAAACTAGTGCATTCTACTTTGAGTAGTGCATCTTATAGTAGTTGAAATATACATGAGCCTAGGCAAATAGAAGACAATATTCCACACATATATCAGAAAGCAGAAACATTAATTTCTCTATGCTCATAATACATACAATTCAAAAGTAGATCGACTATTTGTTCGGAAAAAAAATGCCCAATTAAATTTGGAGAGTACTTCTATATGTATATATCTCACCCTGACCTTGTATGTACACTTCGACAGCGGGTTCATGTTCCATGCTCCTAATCGTGCTTTCTTGAAGAGGGGAACATATTTGACAAAGAAACCAACTTTACATATCCATTTACAAAAAAATTCTGGAAAATCTTCATTCATGAATCCTAGACTAGAAACAGTGAGCCAATTCTTCATGTTCTTCTACTGTTTCTATATGATCAAGAAAAGCCTCTTTCGCCTTAGAAGGAGAAGTTCTCTAGAAAATAACCCCAAGTTGATAATTGTATCTAAGTCAATTATCTACCAGTAGTCACCACAGGAGCAGTTCCCATCTTTAAAATGGTGAAAGCATTTCGAATCATACAGATATATGTCACACCCATAAGCTTTAGAAATATATTTGGCAGTTCTATGGCAGTTTTGACACATTCTCATATTCTTCACGATTCGGATGCTCTGAGATTTTTGGGGTGAGATTAGCAGAACAGCTAGTGCAATTTTTTCACTGTGGATGCGGCCAGATTCTTCTTTCTCCTCCTCCTCAACAGTAAGATGGTCAACATGACTCTGTGTCTCTGACTTTTCTGTTATGTTTGTAATCCAAGTATATATAGCTTCACCATTGATCTCATGTTGATGACTCGATGCGAAAGAATGAATACTGTTATTATATTCAATCCAGCTACATCCAACAGATTGTTGAGGCGCATTTCTTCGACTTGGCTTCTTCAGTTTTAACGAACACTCTTCTATCTCAGCTACTGAATATAACTGACAGACTATCCATTGAGTCATACCATTTGCTGGGTCCAGTCTAAGTAACTGCTCTCCTGCATGGATGGCTAATCTAATATTTCCATGGACACGACAGGCAGTTAGAAAGGCAGCCCAGATACGAAAATCGGGCTTGATTTCCATACTATCAATAAATTCAAGACATTCTTCGAGCTTACCTGATCGTCCATACAATGTTATCATAGCCTCGTAGTGATCTACCCATGGCTGGATATGATATTGTTCAACCATGGTACAAAATATTTTCTTTCCCTCGCAGACCATTTGGGCTAAACTATAGGCTGAAATTATACTGACAAAAGTACCTCTATTGGGTTTAGGCCCTACTTTAACCATGAGATCGAAGAGTTTGATTGCCTTGCGGGAACATCCATGTAAGACATAGGCAGCCATCAATGTGTTCCACGTAATGGCATCTCTGGCAGACATCTTCTCAAATATGGCTTCGGAATATCTTAAATTACCCGACTTGGCATATGTGTCTATGAGACAGTTTGACACTGACAAATCAGATGTCAAACCGCAACGCAATGTGAAACAGTGGATCTCCTTCACCATTTTAGCAGCAATTAAATTTGCACACGCTGGTAAGATGCTCAAAATGGTAATTGAATTTGGTTTGATGGTAAAAGACAGCATCTTTCTAAAAATCATCAATGCCTTATCTTTAAATCCATTTTGCAGGTAACCTGCAATAAGAGCATTCCATGAAGCTTGATTTCGTTTAACATTTCCCTCGGTCTCCATCCTTTTAAAAAGATCCATAGCACGATCTTCATCCCCACTCTGTATGTAACCTGTAATCAGTACATTCCATGTGATGACATTAGGTAGCACGCCTGATTCCTGCATCTTCATAAAAATATCGTGAGCTTTACCAGAGTACCCAGCTTGGCAATAACCTGCAATCATGGAGTTCCAAGAATACACATCCTTGTTCGTTATTGCGGCGAAGACTTGATGTGCAAGGTCAAGCTTCCCAGACTTCGAGTACATATTAATAAGTGAATTTCTCACAAGAACATCTTCACCAAGTCCAACCTTTATTGCTAGAGAATGTAATTCTCTCCCCTTTCTCACATCTTTCAACATAGCGCAAGCTGCAATTCCGCTAATAAATGCCACCGCATTGGGTTCAACACCATCCAAAACCATCTCTTCGAAAACTTCCAATGCCTGATTCGGCGTATTATCTTGTACAAACCCAGAAATCATTGCAGTCCAAGTGAAAATATCAGGTTCTATACCACAACCATCCATCTCTTTCATCATTTCCTTCGCCACATCACACCTCCCCAGCAAATTATAACTTGATATCAATATATTCCAAGTCACCAACCCTGGATCCGCACCATCTTCTTTCATTAACTCAAACAATCTCATCCCCCCCTCAATGTCCCCCTTCTGACAATACCCAGTAATAATTGCATTCCAAGATACCCTATCCCTTACTTCCATAGTCTTAAAGAACCTATCAGCATCATCTATTTCCCCACATTTCGCATAAACAGCTAATATCGAGTTACTAACACGAATTTCACTAATCATACCCGAACGAACCACCATTGAATGAATCAACCTCCCAGTCTCAACATCCCTCCTATTCCCACAAGCCTGCAATATCTTCGGCACCAAAACCACATCAACAACAACAGCCTCATCCATCATCATATAAAACAGCTCAACAACATCACCCCATTTCCTCTCCCGCGAAAAAGCGCTAATCATACTAGACCACGTGTGCAAGTCCCTCACAAGCATTCTATCAAACACCTCATACGCATCTTCCAAACCCCCACAAACAACATACATATACATCAATTTCGTTTCAACAAAACCTAAAACACTTTCTTTACAATACCCCAATATACAATTATGAATTTTCCTCCCAAGTGATAAAGATTTCATCTTTATGCAAGAATTAAGCAGGTGGGCAAAGGTGTTGGGGCTTACCTTGGACCCACATCGAGCAATGGAGTCCAGAAGTGTTACAGCTTCATGGAGACGATTATTCTTGCAGAGATGGATCAAATGGGCATCTGAGAAAACTTTTGGGGGGGTTTTGAAAGAAACATTTAAATTGGGGGACTTGGATGCAATTTCAGGAAGTGTTAACAAAAGTGGGAGTCTTGATTTTGAAGGGGTTAAGACACTCTCCATTTGGAGAGTAATAATAATTTAGTTTGTTTACTAGTATGTTATGTTTGTGAAAGTGGACAATCTTTTTGGGACAAAGCAGTATAGTTGGCTATGGAAGCTTCAAGCTTCTGCAATGGTTTCAGATAGTGGCCAGTCATGAATGGACACGTCAGCTTATCCTCATTATTTCATCAATAGGAATTCGGATCGGTTCGGAGTCCCTCTAAAATCACAGTAAAAAACAATTGAAATGACTATTTTGCCGTTAAATCAAACTTCCTCAAATACTATACTCACAGATGGGGGATTGAAATAGTAATTTCCTATAATTTATTTTACTGTTTGGGGAGTGCTTATAGCAGCCATGGTCGGTTCCCTATTGACAAGTCCGACTAAAAGCACACCGAAAACAATAAATTTTTTATGATTTTTGTAGAGGTTAAACATGGTCATTCGGTATGAAAAACTCAATTTCATTTGCAAATTATCTGGAATGATCGGTTGTGAGATCTGAGCACCGATGTAGAAAAGGCTGCAAGTTGAGCAGGCGTCGAATGGGGAGCTTTTAAGCGTGGAAGGTGATCTTTAAAGTCGTTTGCCTACAAAAAGCGTGAAATAGTATAGCGACGGTGTCCTTGACCCAAATGTGGAAAGTTTTTTTTTTGAATTGAGGCGATGATTAGTATTTGATGCATATTTATAAATTACTGGAGATATAATTGAATAAAGGGAAGTATTTTTGCATTAATTAACCAAAAATGCTTGTAAAAGATAAGCTAGCAGAGATGAAAATGGAGTAAGAATGCATATATCGCTAACTTCTGAAAAAATTATGAGTACAAAGTAAACACAAAATCAAAGTAAACACAAAATATCCTACTAAGCAATCAGCCTTTTGCCTCTGAGTCCTAAATGTACTTGATGATATACATTTTAAATGTATATAGCATTGAGGAATAAATTACGTACGTAAAGTAGCAATGTGATTAGAAAGATCACAGAAGAGCGAATATTATGCAGATGGAACAAGAACTACACTAAATTGTATAAAAATGTTAGATTAACAAGATCTAACACTTTAGATTATTGAAAATGAAAAAAAAAATATTGGAAAGTGAAGAAAAACCACAAAAATGGTGGTTATTAGCCCCTGAAATTAATAGTTCTTGATGAGTTTTTTGGTGGTTTTTAGAAAGACATGATTAATGAGGAAGTGAGGTGTGGAAATTTTTTTTTAATACTTTGTATTTGAATTATAAATTATATATAAATATAATAAATTCTAATATAGCAAAGGATCATTGAGCTAATAATAGACTCATTCGTATTCTATTTGAAGTTTGTTGTATTTTATTTTATTTTTGATACAATTCAAAGTTCGCGTAATTAGTGAAATTCAACAGTTGAATGTTGAAATTCCACAGAGCCGGCACTTGAAACCGACAAAATAGGGTATGGAAATCCAAAAGAGTGAGAGCTTGAAACTAGACATGGTAAAGAATGGTACCAAAACTACATAAGTTTGAGTTTAGTTAGAATGGATTGGGGACTAATAGGCTAGCTTAGCGGTCCAATACACTTTAGAGCTGAGCCTTCGACTCGAGTTCGGCCGAACCTAATATTGCGAAGTGTAGTTCGAATCAAACTTGAACTTTTCGGATTAAATTTTATGAATCGAATTTTCGAATTCTTTTACAATGCTACTTGAAACTTGAAGAAAAAAAAGGAGATACTCTCCAACAAAAATCGAATATAACTTATATTCTAGTGTTAATTTTACTTTCTAACTTCTAAACTAAATCTTGCCAAAATGTTGTGAATTGGGATCATAGTAGACTTATCGGTAAGGTTTTGTTCATAAGAAACATACAATAGATAGGGAATTAAATTCATGATCCCAATATTATTTGTAGAGTAGTCGTAGCCATGTAAGGGTGGAAAATGCGAATTTGAACACGAAAACCTGTTCTAGTTAATTAAGAGCTTACTTAAGGTTTTTGTAGATCCAATATATCAGAGCTTAAGTATTGATCAAGTAAGCTTCAAGTGGAGAAGAGTAGGATCATCTCTTGTTTTGCTAATTCACAGCTCATCTTGCTAGCTTCGTGGACGTTACCAAGTATAATTAATGATCATTGAGATGATGGAAATATATCAAAGAGGAAAAAGTTCAAGTTATGTTTGGTATTAGAAAAGTAAGAAACCACCAAATTTTCTAGTAGTATATATTTAGAACCGAGTATTTGAATACTGACGGAATCAAGATGGATTTCTATGTAATGACAAATGAATTTGATATCAAACTGGTAAAGAAAAATATGAAAATTTAGAGAAAAAATGACATATTAGGAGTGTTCCCTTCAACCATTCTTTATTTAGTTCCGTCATTGTAGTTTGTAGATACTACGGAGTATTTTAATATTAGGAATGTTTAGTTATACCGATATTTTTCTAATAAAAATACATGAATATTTGTAGGGCAAGTCTAATATACCAACTTTGGGCGTTCTATATATGTTTATTAGACTTAAATTCGAATCATCACAATAATTTTGTTATTTCTCAAATCAATATTTTCTAATAATAATATTGAGATTTAATAATTCAAAAAAAGTTTGGGCATTCCTCAAAAATCAAAAGTGATTATTATTCAAGCTAGTGATATGCTATCTCATTATTAGCTTCTACATACAGTTCCGACCACACCTCTTCCTGAACTCCTAATAACAATGTGTTCCAAACAAAGCTTAGTGTGCATGCATATAAAAACCATTGAGAACCCAACCCTGTGAAGATCTAAGTACTTCGAAGTATTCAATAATCCATTAATGATTTGTAGCGCCAAATTTGAGTGTTTAATTAAGTCAATACCCAGATCCGAAATATGCTCTAGGCAGTAAATCCAAGTTATTTTATGATGAGAGAATAATTACGTTCGTGATTATAAATGATACGGAGTAAATTATTTCATTTATTTATTACTCTGTTCGATTTTATATATTTACTTGTCTTCCTAATCATTTACATAATTATTGAGAAAGAAAATAGTTTTACTAAATTTATTATCAATGAATATATCATAATATCAATGACTAATAAATGGATGTATATTGTTATTAACATACAACCTAAAAATGTTTTGAAAAATGAAAAAAGTCAAATAATTTGAAACAAATTTTTTAAGTTAGGATAATAAGTACGGAGTAAATGAAATCGATATTACTATACATTAATTATTTGTATGCATGACTTAACAGGCAACTCGCTCGTGGTCAATATTATTTCGAAAATTCTTAAAATTTTGTATTTATAAAAATGAATTAACTAACTCGCGTCGTTCAATAATATAAAGAATTGTACTTCAATTCGAATTGGCATAAAGTTAGAAATTTGGCGCTATCATGGTGGGCTAGCATAACCAATTGTGGAGGCAACAAGAATATAGTTTGATTATTTACTCATGAATTTGATGAAGTTTCATTGTAGGAACCACTTCTGTCAATGAATTCCATAAAAATATTAGACAGCATTAATAATATTTACAGTATGTTTATTTTAACCCTTTTGGGGGGGTCAATCAATGCATGTAGCTAGCTCATGAAATGCAGAGTCCTTGATGAATTATAATTTTAAGAATTTGTTAGTTATTTGTCAGAAAACGATTGCTTGAGTCATCAATCCTAATACTTAGGATGATTAGTGTAAGAACCCATTTGAATTTAATCAAGATTAGAGCTAATCAAGATCTATCAATACCAAACATATATTGTTCCTCATCTGATTTTTGCTTAGTGTATTAACAAGCCGGGAACCAACAAATTATAAGCTCGTCGAGCTAATAATTAACTGGCTCGAATTAATTAATCAAGTTGAACAATTTGAATTTATGATATAAAGAGGTGCATGGTTTTATGCTGTGTGTGTTTAACAGTTTGGTGCTTAGAGATTTTAATTTGCTTGATATGATATACGGAGTATATATTTTTATTTCAAACGTCAGCAAGATTTGAAATTGTTATTTTAGCTTGAAAATGACAAAAATATGTATATACTCCTATAAAATATATATTGACACTTGGGGACTTAATTTTATACATTTTCCTTGAAAAGGTTAGCAAAAGCTATTCATTCAAATATATTCCATCATTAATTATGACCATAATATGTGATGATCTTCAACTTAATTGCTCTATTACACGGATTATATATTTATTTGCCTCAAAATGAGCATACTAATAATAATTGTCACATGGATGCCTTAGATTTCAATACATTGATTGTATTCTAAGTTGTAACAAAAGCTTCACGTCTTCACGACATTAATTATATCAGCCAAGACATCGCAATTCGAAAATAAATTATCTCATGCATGTCAACGATTGTCAAAATGCAAATCTTCCAAGTCGACAATATATTTCTCTGTTAGATTGACTTCAAATTACAATATGTCTATTAACTCTGTTCAAGTAAGACCTGTTTTCAAACTTAATTCCAAAAAAGGGAATAAACTTAAGTAGTTTTTTTTATAACTCTCTAAGTAATTGTAGAAGACACCATCATTTTAAAATTAATTGATAGTTTAAGAATAAGAAATAATGATGGGTTTTGTGATTAGACACTTATTTATAAAGATGGAGATCGAATTTTCAAATTTTGACCAGTAAATTTTTTTTCTAAAAAGGACAAGAAATACACCTAAAACCTTCCCCGAAATTTTACTTAATCGATGTTTTTCAATACGGGACATTTCAATTTTTTGGTGTAAAATTGTGATCATTTATCAAGTATTTTTTTGTCAAAATATTTAAAAAATATATTAATGATTGACATTATTTGATACAACAACACAACAACATATTCCCTCCATCTTATGAGGATTATATAATTTTAAATTTTAATGATTGATTTTTTATGTTTTGAAATAATTATTTTTTATATATATTATATGGTGAAAACTATGTTTAATATAAATATTTCTATTATTATGATAACTTTAATTCAAAAATTTATTACTGAAGTAATTTCATTCATTAAAAATTAAACTGAACGATATTTTTAAAATTGCTAACATGAATAATCACACTAATTATAAACTACATTTCATCACAACTATGATTGTTCCACCACTACATGAAATACTAGTACTACAATAAACAATTCATTACATAATATTCACACACTTATGCAATAAATTTAAGCTACATAACTTACATTATGAAGCAAATATATCACACTTGGATTCATTCAAACACTATTTATGAAGAAGCAAGAGTGAGGTAAGACCACTCTGGCAACATTGTAGTAGGAAAAATCCAAGCAACTCATAATGTTGTCAGGCTCCAAAAATGCATTAACTCATTAGATCACATCATCACAAGTGTTCTCATACAAAAACTCCACATTTTATAGACTTCTAGTTCCACCGCTTCCTTTGTTTTCACATATATATTTACCAAACAAAAGAAAGAAAAGAGAGGAAGTTGCATAAATAATATTGATATTTTGCAATGGAGACATACTTATGTCCCAAAACGATGTCCATTTTCTTCATTTTCTTGATGATGGGTTGTCACATTATACATTGTAGTGTGACTTATGATAGGAAGTCATTACTCATTAATGGACAAAGGAGGATTCTACTTTCTGGCTCTATACATTATCCAAGAAGTACCCCTGATGTAATTTTCATTTTTTGTTCTTTTTTTTCTTTTTGTGTATGTTTTTACTTGTAGAATACATGCATTGCATGAAAAATGAATGTATGTTGTTGTTGCAGATGTGGGAAGATCTTATAAGGAAGGCAAAAAATGGAGGATTAGATGTTATTGACACTTATGTCTTTTGGGGTGCTCATGAACCTTCCCCTGGCAATGTGAGGATTCTTGCATATCTATTCTTTGAATGAACATGTTTGTTTAATGTAATTTTATTGTTTTATTACTCCACTATTTACTTTATTTACTGTCCAACCCCGCCTTATCTCGTTTAATCTCATTTAGCGGAGCCTCTTCAAAGGCATTGGAGGCATTGGAGTACATTAACGTTAATGTTAATGTACTTATCAATTTCTTCTTCTTTTTTTATCTATTGTGATTGTCTACAGTATGACTTTGAGGGAAGATATGATATTGTACGGTTTGTGAAGACAGTTCAAAAAGTTGGTCTTTTTGTTCATCTCAGAATTGGACCTTATGTTTGTGCAGAGTGGAACTTTGGGTAATTTCCATTTTCTTTTTTCTTGAATATTTGCTTATTTTGCTTATTTTACTATGATTTTTTAAGACTTCTATGATCCTTAATCATATTTAAGAATGCATTTTTTATTTTATGAATGCTTATAAGTTTTTCACTTTCAACTTTATTGCAGAGGATTTCCTGTGTGGTTGAAATATGTTCCTGGTATCAGCTTCAGAACTAATAATGAGCCTTTTAAGGTTTTCATTTCTTGCAACTTCTCTATAATACTCCCTTCTTCAACTGAACAAATAATATAATACTCCCTTCTTCAAGTTTTGTTTGTCATATTTGGCTTTTATAGTTTATTTAAAGTTGTCATGTTTCCTCATTGAATCATATACTTCATATATGTTCAATACACACTCTTAATTTTTTTGCAAAATCAAAACATGGCAATCTTTTTAGGAATGAGGTGATAGTAAAATGATCTCCAATTTTTCAACATTCTTGGTAATTTCATTTAGTTGTTCTGATGGTATAGGCAGCAATGGAGAAGTTCACTCAGAAAATTGTTGGTATGATGAAAAGTGAGAACCTGTTTGAACCTCAAGGTGGCCCAATTATTCTTTCTCAGGTACATATACCCTTGAGTCAGTGCACTTAAGAATTTTTTTATAGACAACAATATGTTGAGAAAAAAAACTCAAAGTGGGTTGAGGGGTGTAGGAGGAGGAGGTATTGCAGCTATCTTAATAAATGGGAAAATGATCTTTTTCTTGCAGATTGAGAATGAGTATGGCTCTCAAAGAAAGGCACTTGGTGCAGAAGGCTTTGCTTATTTAAATTGGGCTGTCAATATGTCTGTTGCTCTAAATACTGGAGTGCCATGGGTTATGTGTAAAGAAGATGATGCCCCTGACCCCATTGTAAGTGTTCTATCTTTTTCATGAAGCTAGCAAGGTGGTTCGTGACTGATATTCCTACCATGAGAAGAGTTCGAATCTTGCTTGCATATAGTAGGACTTTATTGTACCTTTCTTGCATGGTAAAAGAAAAAATATGTTGATCATTGCATCTAATGGTTCTTTTCTTGATCTGGAACAGATAAATACATGTAACGGTTTCTATTGTGACAAGTTTTCTCCCAACAAACCTTACAAGCCTAAAATGTGGACTGAAGCTTGGAGTGGATGGTAATAATCTGTTCAACACCCCCCACCCAAAGAAATTAGCTCTTTCAGACTCTTTTACAAGTCACAACTATCTAGAAAATTTTCTTATAAATAAAATTAATTTCAGGTTTACTGAATTTGGAGGCGCAACTCGTCACCGGCCTGTTCAGGATCTGGCGTTTGCTGTTGCTCACTTCATACATAAAGGTGGCTCTTACGTAAACTACTATATGGTGAGTAACACGAATAATCTGCGACAATTCATTTGTCATCCTTATTATTATAGGATGTTCCTGAGGTTTATTTGCTTTTGGTCAGTTCCATGGAGGAACCAACTTCGGACGCAGTGGAGGCCCTTTCGTCGCCACAAGTTATGACTATGATGCTCCAATTGATGAATATGGTACAAACCTAATTTATCAACATATTTCATTGGTTAAAGTTTTAAATGAAATGTGTTATTGGAAAAAGATTAGCCAAGATGGTGATTCTAACAAATGTTTGAAGTGTGACACTATAAGTAGGATATATAACTAATCACTTATCCATTGTATAGTATATTGTATTTACCAGTATATTATTATATCGGGCTAAGCCCGTAGGGTTGTATAGTGACCCATGTTCTATAAATAGCTTGCACTGCTCATTGTAATTGACACGGAAAGTAATACGATCCATCACATTCAGGTCTGATCAGGCAGCCAAAATATGGCCACTTAAAGGAGCTGCATAGCGCGATAAAACTGTGTGAACCAGCTTTGGTTTCTGCAGAACCTGATACCATTTCATTAGGAAGCAATCAACAGGTAAACCACATGGTCTACCATGTGGTCTTTTTGTAGATTTTTTCTTCAAATTATTGTTATCGTATTATTACTGAGAGCAATTGCAACGCTTATTTTCAGGCCAATGTGTTCTCCAGGAAGGGAGTCTGTGCAGCTTTCCTGACAAATTTCGAAAGGAATACTGCAGCGAGGGTAGTATTCAACAATAGGCACTATAATTTGCCTCCTTGGTCTGTCAGTATCCTCCCTGACTGCACAAATGTAGTCTTCAATACTGCAAAAGTACGTAAAGTTCCATTACACAATACTTGAATCATAGTTTTCTTCCTTCTGTGGCTTATCGTTTTCTTGCTGTCAAATAAGGTTGGAGCACAGACGTCACGAATGAGAATGACCTTGACTACTCAACTGAACTCGTGGGAGACCTATACAGAAGATCTATCTTTGCTTGGTGATAGATCAACTCTTAGAGCAATGGGACTGCTAGACCAGCTAAATGTCACTATGGACAGAAGTGACTATTTGTGGTACATGACTAGGTAACTATTCCTCATCTTCAATTGAATCTTTCTAATTATAAATTACCATGAATTGTGTCTGAGTTGATAATTTTACCTTATTCCTCGGCAGTGTTGATATTAGTCCATCAGAATCATTTCTCCACGGAGGGAAGAAGCCTAGTCTCACAGTGTATTCAAGAGGTCACGCACTTCATGTATACACAAACGGTCAGCTCTCAGGTAAAGAGAGGTGAAATGTAATTCAACAACTAAGCATATTGGTCATGATTTTTCCTCTTTCTTCCTTCCATATTTCTGATAAACTTTTCTCCAATCAAACTGAAGGTTCGGCTTATGGTACTCGGGAAAATTACAGAATTACATTGTCCACGCCTCTCAACCTGCACGCTGGGTCAAACAAAATAGCACTTCTAAGTATAGCTGTTGGATTACCGGTTAGTTAGCATTTTGGATCAACAGTTAGTGATTTGGATCAGTTGTTATGCATGTGTTGTAGCTGATAATCCGAAAACGTTATACTTAATGCAGAATAAAGGCCAGCATTTTGAGAATTGGGACATGGGGGTTCTGGGACCGGTCTTTCTTGAAAACCTTGACCAAGGAAGGACGGATTTGTCAAAGCAACAATGGACATATAAGGTAATATCAATGACTGTCAGAAGATTATGAACATTTTTTCTCAGAAACAGAAGAGGATTAGAAAACATTTTTATCAAACAGGTTGGTCAAAGAGGTGAAACAATGAACTTGGATTCCCCCAACGGAGCCTCCTATGTTGAGTGGACTGAGGCGTCGTTGTTCAATCACCAACAGCAACCATTGATATGGCACAAGGTAAAACATTGAAATACGAAAACACAAAGATGATCAATATAACAGTGGTATTTCTACTGCTAAAGCTTTGATAAGAATGAAATGCCAAAATGTACTGCAGGCATATTTTGACGCACCAGATGGAAATGAGCCTTTAGCATTGAATATGAGAAGCATGGGTAAAGGTCAAATATGGATCAATGGACAAAGCATAGGAAGATATTGGATGACTTTCGCTAATGGTGATTGTGGTAATTGCCACTATTCAGGAGCCTTTCGCGCCCCTAAATGCCAACTTGGCTGTGGTGAACCTACGCAGAAATGGTAATGATATGCAGACTGAATTTTTCTAAACTGCATTTTTCTAATACATTAATACTTATTCCAACCCAAATATGGATGTAGGTACCATGTTCCAAGATCTTGGTTAAAGCCAAAACAAAACTTGATTGTACTGTTTGAAGAAATAGGAGGAGATGTATCGAAAATATTCTTGGCTAAAAGGAGAACCGCCACTGTCTGCACTGATGCTCATGAACACCATCCTAGTGTTCTTAATTGGCATACCGAAAGCGATGGAGATAAAACTGTAGTCCACACAACACAGGTTCACCTTAACTGTGCAGCAGGCGAATCAATTTCACATATCAAGTTTGCTAGTTTTGGGACGCCTTCAGGAACTTGTGGAGCTTTTCGAAAAGGAAAGTGTCATGCACAGAACACTCATTCCATAGTAGAGAAGGTAAATATCATACAATTCTCAAAAAAAATTAGTAACTATATGAATTGTTAAAACATTAAATGAGTCCTTGAAATGAATCGTTCTTTGCACAGATGTGTGTAGGCAAGGGTAGGTGCAAGGTTAAGGTTTCGAACAGTTTCTTCGGAACAGATCCTTGCCCCAATGTCTTGAAGAAGTTGTCTGTTGAAGCAGTTTGCGACGTCATGTCAAACGCTACACATCTCAAATTGAACTGAGGTTCCAGAGACCATCAGTGAAATGAAGCGAACAAAAACGACAATTGCAGATGATGAGAAATGCGATGTTAAGACTTGAGAGGATTGCAAGAAAGACACATAAGGTTAGTAGTATAGTGAGTATTAGTTTAAGAGGAAAGCAATAAGAACTGTCTGGTTGTAATAACAGTTAGATTACTCTGAGTTTTGCCTTTGTCAATCATTCATTATGTATAGTTTCTCTGTCAAATTTGCTAGAAGCTGAAATATTTACATGCAGATGAAAAACAACCATTATTGATGAAATGTTGCAAGCAATGAAACATTAAACAATTTTCATGAGATGAAATAAATTATTGAAGTGATTCTTCACATTATCATAGAAGTACAGAGAAAACCCAACAGATCTTTTCTTATTACTCTTACTTATACATTAACATAGCGACATAGGTACCAAAGGTATTACATACACCATTAAGTTTTGAAGTTAATTAGATAATGTAGTTGAGTTTTTCTATTTACGCTCGATACATACTCGAGCAGAAGCAATAGAAGATTCACCATGCTTTGCAATTTTCAGCTGCAAGTCATCTTTCTTGGCACCCACAAGCCTATCAATTTCCTCCTCATCTTTGATAAAGATGAAAGTAGGCATTGCTTCCACCTTCAACTCCTGCGAAAGGGTCTGCATAAAACGAATGTTACACAAGGCGTGAGTTAATCGTTCAAAAGAAGAAAAGCCGGTAAGGATGGGCTATAATAAGGCAGATTATACCTTCATTTCATCGACATCCACCTTGAGGAATATGATGTGAGGCATGTTCTTAGCAAGCTCAGCAAGAATAGGGGCAATAAAGCGGCACGGTCCACACCATGAAGCAGTAAAATCAACTACCACCTAAAACATAATTTTTCTTACATAGGTAAGTGTCAACTTCATCGAAAACATTGTTACAAACATTATTTAAATAGTTAGCACAAGATAGTAGAAGGGAAGTCTATAATCCTTATGCTAAATGTGACTTATTTTTTTGCCATTTGTTCCACTTGAATAACTCCATACACCCCCCGCCCCCTTCCTCAAGGATGGAGCTCTGAGAATCCTCATTGATGACTATGGTCATTCAGTATGAACGAAAAGAGGTATCGGAGACAGGTGGACGGGGTGATATAGGATTGTTAACAAGAGAGGATTGAAAAGCTTGATCATGCTCGGCCTGGCTTATTAGGCCCTATATTTTCTTGTTTAAAAAAGGTGAAAACTCTCTTGCTCAACAATAGTCTAGTCAAGAGCTTCTATCATGGAATTCGAGCAGAGTACTTTTAATTGCTATCATGTAGAAGGGGATTAAAATGAAGCTATGAAAGTATGCCATAAATGACATGAAGCCAATGGATAGTCGACCTTTTCTCGTCTACTCTTTTACATACAAAAGGGAAATGAGAAGTGATCTCTCCCTCTCCCACCCTAAACAGAGCTTTTCTAGGATATATCATAAACACAAACAAGCAACAATCTAAGAAACGATACGAATGATACCAAAGTGACAAGATTAACTCTAAGAAATGTTTTACTATAGTTGAATTCGATTGTATAACATATGAAGTTCTAAACGCAAAACAAATAAAGTCAACAAATCTATGTAGATAAAAATCAGAATCTTGAAGTTGAAGGAGAATCTTGAAGTCAGGCAAAAGGAGAGATCAGGCAACCAGAATCTTGAAGTTGAATATAAGCTCAAAAGATAAAATCACAGGAAAGTGTGCCCAAAACAAGCAACATCACCAAGAATGGTAATATTTTTTAAGAAAAATGAAGGATGCAAGAAAGTAAGCTTCTACCAGTTTGCCATGTTGTTTGCCTTGAGCTAACTGGTTCTTCCAATCATCAATGCTATGAATACCGATCACTTCTGCAGCCATGATAATGAATCAATGGGTTTTTTCCCTTCAAAGTTTAGTTCCTTTTCTTGTTCTTGTTAGATAATACAGATGTTTTCTAGTTTCAAGAGGACAAGGACCCCCTTTTATAAATGCAAGAAGGGGGCATTTACAAGGGAATCAAATGTAGCCGAAAGTTTAACGCACTCAATAAATTATGATTAAAGTCCCATTCTTGAACGCCAAACACGTTAATGTGTAGGTGGACGTATTTGCTTTGCTATTTGGAGCCAAAAGTTCTAGAATTTTGAATCAGATTCTTGATATTAAAGCACAAGAATGTCTATAGTATCTATCATTTCAATATCGAACCATAGTTATTAAAATTCAAAGTAGTCTAAACACAACAAACAGTAAGCTTCACCAGTCCAAACTGAAATATAAATGACATCTATGTTACTATGTAGCTCATGATTAACCGTCTCGTTGAGAAGAGATGATAAATGAATATTTAGTATGGCACCACTACTCATGCAAACAACAAAGAGACAGCAACAAGGTCAAGTTGGACGAATTATCGCAATTACAATGGCTAATTAAGTGAACATAACCCGAAAGAAGAGGGAGGAATGTGAATGAGGAACTAGACATTGTGCACTAGAACACACAGAATAATACTTAAATTTAATACTAACTCTTCGTGGCTTCCATTCTAAAAAGAAATCGATTAAAATACACATCACTTCCCTAGAAGGCTACAAGTCTACAACTATCAAATAATAGACTCAGTCAAGTACTTGTGGAATTAAAGTTACTGTTCCATATAGAAGCTGACTACAAAACTTTCCACCTTCAGTCTATTCCCACATTATATAACAAGTTGATAAATGATAACATAGTTGGTATAATCAGAAGCGAACCCCATTTCTTCTGAATAGATGAATACCTTTCATCGCCTGAATCCTTGGAAGGATTTGGGACGATAAAAGCAGACTCACCTTCACAAAGTTTTTCTTGAAGAAGAAAAGAAAAACGATGCAGAATCCTAATCAGGATTCAGGGAACAATTAATGCAAGCGATGTGAAGTATTAAGCAGTCACCACAAATCTAGCTGAAGCGTACATATTAAAAAGCTCATCGCTATCCAACAAACCTATTTCTGATCATGCAGAAGCAAACACACAAATAATAAGGTACCAATAACCAGATACCCTGACATAATTTGGTAGTTAGTAAGAACAAGAATCATCTAAATGACATATTTAGACATGCCTTTCGAGAGTCTGCATTAATACTCTTGGATCACATTTACATATATTTTCAACAGAGTACCAAAATTCGGATCAGGGCATCAGCCCAAGAATATAGATGGAGAAAAAAATTATCCAATATTTGCAACGTGAAGTCGTAAGGCTTGTCTCTTGTCAAGAAATATTAAACTGCACATTTTTCTCTACCAACGAAGTTTTGATCAATTAAAGCATAATCATAACCAATAAATCAGGTTATGATTAGCTAGTCACATATGCAAGTAGTATCTCTATTAGATAATTTTAATCCTGTGTTTCAGCCTCCTATATTGATAGATCATGTATTCATGTGGAATCACCATAGCTGATACTTACTTATAAGAATACGTACCCGATCCTTTATCAGTTTGAAAAACGTCATTTGTATCCCATAGAAGATAAAAATAACTACTTGATCACACAATCATAACATATTGGACCTAAATTGTAAGCAATACCCCTAAAAGACCAATGAACTTAGGCAACTTAGCTTTTTAGGATGACAAACAAACTCGACACATATCATAGAAGTTGAGGAATAAATAACCCTGCTTCATATACTAATCAGCGTCACCAAAGATTTACAGTTCATAAATACCATTATCATGTATTACACAAACATTTCACCGATCAATTAAATCACATCCTGTGCTGAAGACGATGATGATGGGAAAACATCTTTTACCGCAGAGGCAGCTGATAGATAATTCAAAGTATTTCGAAGTGTTTCCTTCTCCCTTTTCAATCTCACAGCAGTGTCCTCCAATTCAAGCAACGCCTGCTGCTCTCTAGGCGCCCCTTCAAACGTGCTTGCCACAAAGAACGAAAATGGCGTTGGAAACATGTTCTTCCTCAAATCCTGGACCTGCTTCTCAGGCTTCCCATTAAGCCTATTCGATAACCTTATAACATCCTTCATATACATCTCCACCTCATTGGACAAAGCATCCAAGTCATCCTCCCCCGAGGGACGATCCTCAAGCCATGTCACCTCGGCTACTAAATAAGGCCTTGTCCTAACAAGCTTATTTACTCGAAAACGCTCCTGCCCTTTACATATAAGGAAGAACCTATCATCAACAAGACGCTCATGCTTCACAATTTCCCCTACACAACCCACATCAGCAGTCCCAGTAGCTGCATCAGTATAAATCACCCCAAAACGAAGGTCAGTCTGCAATAAAGTATGCATCATTATACGATATCGAAACTCGAATATCTGCAAAGGAAGAATTGCTCCAGGAAAAAGCACTAGAGGCAATGGGAACAATGGAAGCTCAACAACATCATCAGATTTTGGGTTTGGATTAGTATGCGATTTTTCGGAAAATGATGAGGCGGAGCAGCGGAGGAACTCGGTTTTCCGGCGACGTTGGTGGTGGTGGTGCAGAGGCTGAGTAGTACAACCTGATTTAGCATCTTGGTACAAGCCAAAATTGCATCTTTGTGTGAAAAAGTTGGATTTGTGGAGGATTGAAGAGGAAGAATGTGAAGGTAAAAGTTGAGGCAAAGCCATTCGATGAAATGCCTGAATGGATATTGGAATAATATGAGAGGCTGTGCTTGTTTCAATAGAGTGAAAACATTCTACTGAAATAAATCATGATGAAGTGTAATGATAACTAATGGACATCAATTTTGGGACATGTAATATCTAGAAGTACATTGTGCATAGAAAATCTTGAAATTGTGTGGATAATTGGGTGGGGGTTATAATTGTTGACTATTTGTGGGTTTTGTGGTGTGGTTTGGAGAAGTACACGTGGGATTATGCCATTATGGTTATCTTAAAATCTTTTATGTGGAAAAATAAAATATATTACTGCATGTGGAATTCAGTTTTGTGGAGTTATTTTGTCAAAATCATACTTCAATTATTGTTGGTCGACTGGATTCGTAATTACTTATTCAATTCGAAATTCACTTCATCGTTAATGATTAAAATATTTTATATTTAATATATGATTTACAGATTATTATATCAATTCGAAATTAATCCAATACCTACTCAAATAGTTGATGATGTGAATCCCCTTTTAAAATTAAAGGAAAATACTCAATGTTTTGTTTGTTTATGTTGAAACCCAACACCAAAACCTCTTCCAAACATAGGACCCTATCCATTTTCAGCTGCAATAAACCTCTATTCTCAGTGTTGAGTTTAGCAGGAGATGGTGGGTTTAGTATGTCCTCATCCAAATTGGTCATCTTCAATCTTCAACTCCTCAGCTTCATTCCTCTGCTTCTCCCCCACTCTTTCTCAAAGGTTACATTTTTATTTTTATTCAATTCTTGCATACTTTTTGTACTTAAACTTGATATGTATACTGAATTAATTTGTGTTTTTAACTGTTCGCATTAGGGGTTATATAGTATATTAAAAGAAAATGTAGTTTGCTACTTGTTCACCATTTTCTTGAAAAAAGAACTTATTTTTATTATGTTGGGTTTATTTTTCCACAGTTTTTTAGCTTATGTATGGTGGTGATGTGAAATAAATATGATATTATTGAGTTAAATTCCAATGTGGTCCGAGTAAGTGTGACCGAGTTGCGATTTAGTTCCATCTAGTGACAGTGTTGCAGATTGGTCTATGGCAGGGTACTGGGACCAAATTGGCGATTTACTTTGATGGCGATGAGTAGATACTTAATCAATCGAAGGGGGCATTATTGAGGCTTAGAATTTGGCAGTTTAGTACAGTAATAGGCTGAATAGATTCTATCAGCAGTTTGTTCCCGTGGGTTCGTTGGGAGGGGGGAGGGGATGTTGCCAGTTGCAACTTGCTAGATGCACCTACCTTAGCTGTTTTGGTGTAGTTTTTTTTTGTAATAGAACCTCGAGGCAGAGAGATCGTATCAACATTTTCAACTGAAATTTCAGAAATTGCATTGAGGTGCTTCAACCAAAGAGTGGTTGAGCAGTCAAAATATAATAAGTTATAGCATTGGCCAAATTCTAGGGATAACTCTCATTAGACCATTGTTAATACTCCTTATTGTCAAGTTTTGAATTTTGAAATTTAAATTCAAATACATATTTTTGTAGATGTATAATAATTTGGTGAAAATTCAAAGAGTATTGTTGGATATATATAGCATTTTAAACTAAGACCACTTGAAGTTGGGCCTAAGCGAGATGGGAGATCCGAGAAACAATAGTTATCCGGATGGTAAATGTCATGAAAATCAAGGTGAAAGTTGGTACCATCCCAGGTAGCGAGTCGAGATGCAGGGGGCGAAGTAGGGGCGGGAGCGGGGAATGAGAGAAAACATACAATTAAAAATTGATAGATCACAGATGCAACGTGGATATATCAATAAAGATATAAGAAAAAAAATTACTCATATAGTAAAAATGAATAAATAATAATTAATGGACATACGTTTGAAGAATATAAAAAAATATTAAAATCTGTATACTAATGTGAGGAGGTGAAGAGTGAGAAGCATTAATAATAAAATTTGAAAATCCTAATCATGTTTTTATATTTTATTTTTATTTTCTTTTCGCTTATACGGGAACTATCTACTTAGAAGCATTTAGAAGCGTCTACGTCGCGGTATGCGAAAGCGTCGTTTATTCGCCCGTGGTGGGGACTGGGATGCTGTAGCTAATTGAGTCCGTCTTGCTTGGAATGCCAATGACTCCGTACATGCTTAGCACATAAATCGCCGCTCGTGATGCGTTTGTTAACTAGCTATGATTTCTTAATTTATAGTACATTCACTAAAATACAAATCTTAAGCTTGATCATTCAATTAATGCGTAATCATGTGATCTTGCATTCAAATCTCTGAGCAAAATCAGCTACGTACTTTCATGAGGACTCCCGGTAGCGCTTTGATCTTATCCCCAGTCGAGGAGGCGGTTTTCCGCAAAATCGAGGCAGAAGAGGGACTATTTCTAGGCTAATCGGTTGTAGATAGTCTGAATTTCTTGTCTGAATTCACGTAATGAAGTCACGGTGACTTTGGCCAATTGGTCGGTTATTTTTAAGCGGATTAAGAATTTATCAAGTGGCGCCCATCGTGGGGATTGAAAGAGCAATGAATAATACGAGCGTGTCGGTTAAGTGATTACATAACTCATGCTTGGCCGATGAAGCGACAGCTGTCCCCGATACCGAAGCGGATATTGAAATTTTGAAATCTGAGTGGGTAAATGGCTTGATTAAGCGATTGAAGCGGTAAAGGATTGTAGAAGTCGTCTCCGTTAGGCGTGAATTAAATGCTTACGAGGTAAGGGCCGCCGAAGAACTCGGGATAACCATGAGAGGAGTCTTGGCGCCATGATGCACTTATGGTGCACGTAACTCGAGGTTGATGCATTTTGCTCAAAATTACAACGATAATTGCGTGGGATATTAAAGAAATGATGAAAACATTGACATTAAAAAAAATATAAAACAAAAGTACATTCACGGATAGGTTGGATGGGGTATCACTGAAAGGAATTTATGTTCTTGTCGGTCGCTGATAATATAATGGAGCAGGCGTCCATGGCGTTTACAAGGATTTTTGGCGAGATGGCAATCGCGTCAAGCGATCGGGACATATATCTGCGGCCTTTTTGATAGGCAGCGGATCGGTCGTTAGTTGATACATGTTGCCATAAATTCGTAGAATTACGTATCGGCAATTTGGCGGATCGTCATTCTGAAGTTTGGATCCAGTAGTACCGAAAAACTATCGTGATGAGAGTGCGTTGATGGGCGTCAGCGGGGTCCCAATGAAATCTTGAAGAATTGCGAGAGCGATATAATGACAATAACGCTAACCATCTGAAGTTAGCAGCAGATAGCGTATATAGCATTTTATAACGGGTTAACGTAAATTGAAGGCCGATTTTGGGAAATCCGCAATGCAGGATGAGCTCGCGAATTTAGGCAGGTATATAGAGCTGAAGGTTGAAAAATAAAGAAGGCAAAACTAAGGACCTTCGGGACACGCATAGGAAAAGATTAAGATCGAAGTCGCCAAGAAAGGTGCCAGTGTTCTAAGCGGCGGAATTATGAGCTGTTGCCTCGAAAGAGTTTGTCTGATGGCGATTCCCGTAATGATGGGTTGACCACAGGTAAGGGGTGTCGATAATAGAAGTTTACGCCCAAATTGAAGGAAAAATCTGCCGCCACAGCCGGTGTGAATGAGAAATGCGTCGAGGCGGGAGGATAAAACTTTCATTGTGTGAGTATCATCCACGAAACATGGGCATGATACAAATAAATCTGCGAAATTCTCAATCACGGAGGTGAGAAGTTAATAAAAGAGGATACTTAAAGAGTTCGTGAGGAAAGGAACTCGGCGGAAGGGCCGATACAAATCAGCTAGGGAGCTACCACCATGCCAAGTGAAACCCCGATCGAAAGAGGTGCAGGCTGGCTGGGCGGGTGATCTGAATTTTTAGGCGGTATTGCGGGAGGAGGCGATTGCGTAATTCCATAAAGAACTATGCCCCGAGATGTATATTGATCAACCCAAACCCATTTGGTTTGAGAGCGGCCAGGCAATCGCTTCTCGGGGAAAAAAAGAGTTGTTAGGGTGAGGTTTCAGCTGATGATTACGTGGTTATAGCCAAAATAATCGTCAATTTCACTGTGGAGCGAATGTTGGTGGATCTTTGGCGTCCGGCGGTTCGGTGAATATATTATATGTTAGCACCTTTGAAGAATTGAAGCTCTGCATGAGCCTCATCTGACAGCTAAATGCAACGCTAAAGGTTCGCGTGAGTGCGGCGGCTGCGGCTTGATTGAGCTTGTGCCTTTTTTTAGAATAAAGAGAGCTGACTTCAGAGGGAGCGTACCTTTTTCTGAGTGCTGACTTGTTGGGAGAACCCCGAGAACATTCGGAACCGCGGCTTCTTTAGAAACAGCGACAGCTTTGACCCATTTGGAAGAGACAGTCGCCGTCGTGGTGGGAAAAGTGCGTCACAGGTTCGCGCGTTTAGTGGCGGCGACGGTTTCTGTCTGCTTGAAAGTAGAAGTTAGGTGAGGATTAACGTAAAACCCAAGATTAAAAGCGAAATATAAAATGCTATACTGATATTGAAGCGCTGGTGGTCAAGTTTTTGGAGGCCGGATCGGCCTGCGTGGATTAAAACGTCCTCTACATGAAATACTTTATAGTGAAGAGAGGTTGGTGTCTGCTTGACGTAGCGTCTGAGAACTTTGATCAGCGGTTTTCTTAAACTTAAGTCTTTCTAGCTTCGAGGAGGCCAGCTCTTGGGGATTATGTAAACCAGTACCTCTGCCATGCAACGCCGTTTGGGTGCCGTACCGTTTGAAAGCGATTTTGCTCGATCTTGGGATCGACAAAAATGGTTGCGAGGCGGATTGCCGGAATGGGAGGTGATGTGCTATATTAAAGAAAAGGGGTAAGGTGGGAGTTATCGCGGCCATCTACGAAGCCCTTTATAAAGATGGTGATAAGTAGCCACTTGGCAGGCGGTTGCCACGGGACACGATTAACCATTCTTAGCGGTTAAATACATAAAGAGGCGAGAAAGTAAGCGGGCTCCGTAGGACCGGGACTACATATATAGCGGTCCTTTGGCGGGCTAAGAGACACCGTTAGGGATAATTATTAACGGCTCGAAACTTGTTCCTTCTAGAGAGAAGGCGCGTCTACCGAGATGAAGGAATGGAAAAATCGCCTAAAATTATCTAAATTACTGCATCCGAAAAGGCTACTTGTAAAGTGTCGGCGTATAATAGTGGAATGTCACGATTTATCGGTGAAAAGAGGTGGCGGGCACGAGAATACTCGGTTAGCGAAGATGAAGTGCATTGAACCGATAAGGGCTCAGCCGAGCGATATTTGAATCTTAGTTCCATCCAGAGTAATACTGCTGCGTAATACTTAGCGTCGTTAATCATTAGCCACATTTTAAATTCGCGTCTTGAGAAATCGTACTTTATATTAGCCAAGGGTCATGTGCAGAAATACAGGTGCCCGTCGCTTAAGTAAATTCCTTTATAGCGGCATATAATCCTAGCGAAGGGATTTCGAGGGTCCATTCGCTTGATAAGCGGAGTGGGTCTTGGAGGAAAGAGATCGCTTGGTCGCGAGGAGGTTGAAGTCGCCACCGGACGAGTTAGGGGAATCTCGTTTGGGAACCGCGAGACATATCTGTAACTAAAGAATCTGACGGGTTAAACCACGAAACTTGAAGTGCAGAGCGGGGGCAAAATAGGGGCAATTTGGGAAAAATGAAAATGGCTCGAGAACATTCCAAAATTGGGGCCTGAAACTCTTGCATCTTGACGTAAACAAACTCCATAACCTCCAAACCAGCACTTGAAGGCCAACCTGAGAAAAGCGAGATATCCCCAAGAAATTCCACAGTATAAAAGGCAAAGATATGGGAACTAAAGAGAAGGGAAAAAGACTCCCAAAAACGCTTCACTTTGAATATGAAAGGACTGGTGATTTCCCAATCTCGTCAGCGTTAATCATCGATTCTGCTTTACCTAAAAAACCTCGAAATGAAAAACCTCATATTGATACTTGGAAAAATCGTTATACGAGGGAGTAATTATACGTGAGGGAGCATCCGTACCTCACTTGAAAATTTGTAAAGACCGTAGAATTATGAGAATTACGGAATAATGGCGTTGGTGGAGGGCCGATTGGCGGAGACAAAAAGTACCTTTTATAGGGTTTAGAACCAGTGGACGGATTCATTCGAGGTATGGACACGGGTAAAGAGGCGACTTGGGGTTCCTTGATGATGGAATCGGTTAGGCGAAAACTTGAAGGAAAGAGGCGTCTTGTCTAGGAAGCGATATTTGTTAAAAATACGGTTCTCGCTTCAAAGACAGATATTGGTTTGGAGATGGTGTCTTGTTGATGAGCGGTTAACTGTCCATTAGAATGACCACTTACACGATATTCGATTACGTTACCACCATTTGGAGGGGGAGGTTTCTTGATATATAGAGCATTTTCGGCTAAGGCCAGCGAAATTAGTACTAAGTAGATAAAAGAACTTCCAAGAAACAATAATTTATCGGATGGTGACAAGTGTCACGCGATCAAAGTGAAAGTTATTGCGTAATGAAGCTACTGCGTAACTTAACATAAAATGTCTGCATTCATAATACACATTTGATAACTTTACTTTATGATTTCTTCTTTTTATAATGCGTTCGGCTTTAAAATATAGATCGTCGGAGTATCGTGATGTGGCGATGTGACTTAGGTACTACGGCGGTCCCGAGGAGGGAGCGATTTTCACAGTTCCGGGCCCAGAAAGAAGGTATTCTCTTAGGGTAGGATTGTAGAGAGTCAAATTTATATAATACAAGTCACGTAATAGATAGTCTTGGTGACATTTGTGGTCCGGTTATTCTAGCGGATTGCATTTATCATTGTCAACCTACTTTACTATTGAGATAATAATTTTGATCCAAATTAAACTCGGCAATTTTTGAAAATTCGTAAAGTTTGATAATTTTGACTATTGAAAATCACACTTGAGAATAATTTTTTGCGATGGAAGGAGCATGTTTTTGTCAAGTATTGAGATGAAATTCAGAAATTGGTCTGCTATGCCATATTTCCATGATGTTACCACTAATATATGACCTATTACTTGCTTCGCTCAGGCACGACAATGTATTTCCCTCTCTTTTTGTAACAAGGAGCTTAATAATGATTTTTTTGAGATATATTACCTCTATTTCCTATATCCTCCTTGTATTCAATGATAGTTCCTGGTCACCTTGGATTGAATCGTACTACATTAGTTCTTTTTTGTGATAAATGATGATTGTTACATGACTCTGACTCATGATCTTAACTATGTATGCTTACCTTATTCTACTGCTACATTCAACCTCCCAACCCACTAGTTTCTTTTAGAAACGGTATGTTGTTTCTATTTTGCAGTGTCGTTAATTGACATGCGATTCTACAGTTTTTATCTAAAGAGGGATTCTTTCCAAATCAATAGATGCAACCTTATCAAATGCGCAATTTCCAAGACCAGAGAACCTCCAGCTGCAACCCCTGAAAACTTGATAAAAGAACCTCACAAGTACTTTGATCAGGTGATCATCTCTGTTCGCGCTGGTGATGGAGGCCATGGCACAACCCTCAAAGTTCCTAGTAACAAAGCCCCTTCAAAGTCACATGGACGACATAAAGAAGAGAAGCCAAAGACAAAAAGTTCGTTTAAGAGGGACTTCGATGGTTCCCTAATTCTTCCTATGGGTGGCCATGGTGGTGATGTTGTCATCTATGCAGATGAGAGCAGAGATTCACTTTTGGAGTTCCACCAAACTTCTAGGTTCAATGCAAAGAGGGGTGGAAATGTTGGATCCATGGGTGTTTTGACATCTCAATTACGCAACGGACTTGCAGCTCCAGTGCTGCGCATTCCAGTACCTCTAGGTTCATGAATTGCACTAAAGAATAATACTTAAATCAGTTTTTTTCGGACAAGTTGCTTTCAAACAATTTGCCATGCTGGTCAATGTAAATGAGTGTTATGGGCCACCTTCTAAAATGGTGTGCTAATTAAGTTGTATTGTCCTTTAACGAGTTTCTGAATATATGGTACAGGTACTGTCGTAAAGCATAAAAGGGGGAAGTTTCTTGCTGATCTAACACACCCTGGTGAAGAAGTGCTTGTCGCTAGGGGTGGTCAAGGAGGGGTAAGCAGGATGTGTCTGTTCTCTTTTATAGTGTTTTGAAATCCATTTGTAGTCATCTATGAGATCAAGACACAAGATCTCTAATCTATTTCTTATGTTCTCTTGAAAGTAAAAACAGGAAGAACGAAAAAAAATACTAAAGATTATCATGCAAAAAGAACAGTTTTAACTTGGTATTCTCTCCTTTTTGGGACATTTCTTGTACTTCATATCATTTCTTCAAGCCATCAGTGTTTTTATGTTTGATTACTACTTTTACCGTTCCCATTAATTTGGCAGGTCAGCTTGTTGGAAATGCCAGAGCACAAAAAGAAACAGATGGCAACATTGACAACAAATGTGATGAGAGATGACAGTGATAAGGTGCTCATTTTTTAAAGCTTTCCGGTGCACGTTCTATTTCTCCATGTCCTTGATCATTATTCATTTGGTTCACTGAAGAATCTAATGGTTGTTGATCTGTTCTTTACTTAGTCTGTCACTCATGCTGTTATTTTTTGGCTATGTTAAACTTTTAACCTTTTTCAGTAAGATATGGTTGGGAGCTTTTTGTGTTCTATGTATCATTGGAGTTTCGTTAGTGATGGAGCACTAAGGCATTATGTCTTCATTCTGTATTGTTTTATTTTTGGATGACTTGATAGTTCCATGGTATGTGCTCTTGATATTAAAAGGACAGAAGAGTCCTGTAGAAAAATTGTAAGGTCTCGAAGTTAAGTGTGATCATCCACTGAGCTCCTGCTGTCCTGCATACTTTATAGTCTCTACATTCAGGATTTACCATGTTCACAAGAATGATATTGGACGTAACAGCGCATGTTCTCTGTTTTCAAGTCTAGTCATTGTTGGCTTCCATTTTTAGTTTTTACATCACATCAAGCTATCTCACAGTTTCAAGGTCATTTTTGCTTTCTTTGAAGATATTAATATCCAAAGAAGCCTCATAATTAATATCCAGAGAACCATCAATCTGTACAATATCTTTTACTTTATATCCAGAGAACCATCAATCTGTACAATATCTTTTACTTTCTTACATTTCAATGTATAGTATTGATAATTCATTACAAGTTATAAGTTTGCCAAGTACCGTATACTTTATTGACATTTATCTGCAGTTCCGCACCATCATTGTTAATGTTAGTATCTTAACAATTTTTTTTTGTTTCACAACAGGTCTTACTCCTAGGACAGCCAGGAGAGGAAATCAGTTTACAGTTGATACTAAGAGTGGTTGCTGATGTTGGTCTTGTTGTGAGTATTTCTTTGCTTGATCCAAGACAGCTTAATTGTTACTTACTTTCATGTTTTTTATCCATAAAAATCTATGGTTTTATTCGACAGTCAGAATGAATTAAGGCTTCGACAAAGATACATTTGGAATCCACGAAAACTAAGCTAACAAACTCATGGATTAAATTAATGGATTTAACATTTAGATCTTTTTAAAATATCCAGGCAATTTTAAAGTTTCGAGTCAAGGATTTCAGATATTCAAGCGCCAATTCCACCCATCCAATGTGGCATTTTGGCCTAAATGAAGGAACATATTTTGCCAGTTAGTTATAGGGATTTGAGCAGTGGGGTACTCATTGATTGGTATAGATCTATTTTAATATTTTTTAGATATTTCAGGTTTAATTATTAACTCGCAGGGACTTCCAAATGCTGGGAAATCAACTCTTCTGGCTGCCATTACAAATGCAAAGCCTGATATTGCTGATTATCCTTTCACAACCTTGATGCCGAATCTAGGCCGTCTTGGTGGTGATCCTGTTCTAGGTGCAGACCAGTTTTCATCTGAAGCTACATTAGCAGATTTGCCGGGTCTCATTGAAGGTGCTCATTTAGGGAAGGTAAATCATTTCTAGTCTATTGTAAAGTGTGTGTTGCAGGTTCTGAGTGATGTTCTGCAATCTATTTACCTGTTATGAGAAATCGATAACACTGATTGCTTATTATATATTGCAATGAACTTATAGGGTCTTGGACGCAATTTTCTGAGGCACTTGAGAAGGACACGGTTGTTGGTCCATGTTGTTGATGCAGCTGCTGTGAACCCTTTGGATGATTATCGAACAGTAAAAGAAGTATGTCTAATCAAATTAGGTTAAATACCTCGATCTTTGTATCAGATGTTTTCTTGTATGCATATGGCAAATATCTCTGAAAGTTCGAAATTTCAAAAAAAAATCAGCTGGTTCATTGTTATATCATTGACTAGGTCACCACCCATAGAGGAAAAAAGAAAACTATGTCCAAATAAAGATGTATCATGTGTAAAGTGGATCATATTTACTCTGATAATTGTTATCTTATGATTTTGTGCAGGAATTGCGGATGTACAATCCCGAGTACCTTGAACGACCATATATTGTTGTGCTAAACAAAATTGATCTTCCTGAGGTATGGTGCTGTAGTAGTGCCTTTTCTGTTATAACCTGTACTTGGATGTACTTTGTATAATGTGATTACAGTGTAAGGCTACTTATTCTTGGAGGGATACAACTTTTTTCTTGTAATTTATATACTTTGATATGTTGCCAGACAATGGATAGGCTTGCCTCTTTAACTAATGAAATATGGAAGATTGGAAGTGATCGGGCACTGCTTAATGGTGAGGCTGCTGGTCCTTGGTCTGCAAAGTCTGATAGCGTTAATCATGTTAAGGAAATTGAAGAGTACCCGCTCCCTCTTGCTGTGGTGGCAGTTAGTGTCTTGTGAGTAATTGTTTTCACTTTTTAACTCTCTCCCCTATTAAATTTTCATATTTCCTTTTTTCTATTCTTTTCTTTGATTGCAACTGTGACAATGTGTTGTTTGACATTTAGAGATAGGCCAGTCATATATTAAGGAAATATACACTAACCTTTCTCATAGTGCATGTGCGAACCATGATATCTCAAATGCTTTGATCTGTGCTTATGGTAGAATAAGTTTCTCAGTTACTGTGGCTCATGAGTTGTTTCTTTCTTGGCCTCCTTCTACCAATACAAAGCCACACGTATCGTGTACCTGATTTCGTCTTCTTCCCAACTCAACTCGATCATATTATAATATTATATTTTGTTATGACCAAACAACAGAACTTTGTTATGATATACTTGTAATGCCCCTTGGAAAGTGTTATACTTGGTGCAGCCCTAAGGACGGGAGCATTTTGTAATTCGGGATTGCTTCATCCTCACGTTGTCACAGTGGCATGTACTTCAGAAATTATATACTGGTTTAAGATAGTTCATTGTGTTATGTGAGATCAGGGCTAATATTTTGATACGTTTCTTTTTGACCAATTAATAGTGAAAGCAGTTATGCTATGATTGCACTTGATTATATTTTTATTTTTCGAACTCAAGCTTATTAAATTTTAGATATATTCAATAAGAGCCAAATGATATGATGGAGTAATTTTTTGTCGTTCGCAGGAAGGGCATTCGGGTGGATGATTTGTTGAAGGAAATACGAGCAGCTTTGCGGAGTTGTGGAGATAATACTAAGCAAATAGCTGCAGCTTGAGAACTGAGGATGTGAAAATAATGGAGGATAAAAAGAACTGAGAAATCCCAATTACACTGAACTTTTTGTAAATAACTGTGTTGAAACTCTAAGCTCCTCTTTTTTTTTTGTTAGAGCTTAGTAAATGATGAACTCACTTCTGTTATAGTCTTAGATGCATCTCCCTCTGACCTACAAAGAGGTAGTATGAGGATATTCACATGTATGTTATACATCGATTATGCCTTTCATCCGATCTTACACCTGACTCACCCTTCATGGATGAACCTTGCGAAAGAACTTTTAGGTTTTATGAGCATTGAATTCTCACCAATGTTTGTGTTACTCAAACTCATAATCTTACTTTCAATTTTTTTTTCCTCTAGTACTAATTTTTTTATTGGATTTATATACTAAAGTGAACAACCCATGGACGATTAAAACTATTCTGCTGTCTCTATAAAAGCCTACTCTCTTTTTGGCTAGACCAATTCAATGTTCATTATTTGCCCGATAACTAATTTCCAAGTGTCATAACTCATGAACAATATTAATGCATGCCCTTGATAATGGACAAATGATGTAAAAGATTACCCTAGCAACCTCCTAGTTTCATTCAAATATAAAATTGTTCTCATCATGTCTTCCAGAAACCAATCATTACCTACTAGGTATCACGGGGTTTGATCTCAAATCTCTTTAATTTGATCAAGAAAAAGGTCCAAATCAAACAGAGAATCTCATCAGTTGTGCAGTTGTGCAGTTGTGCTCTGCTATCAACAATTTGCATAGGTTGTTCGTTTACAACATCTTTCTCTTATGAAAGTGTGAGTTGTGTTTGTTTTCTTTTTCATTCTTAATTAATATATCGTTTTTATTATAATATTTTACATATATTGGCAAAAAATATGTAATAATTAATAAATGCAATTTTTCTTTTAAAAATTACATAGCAAATCGAGCATGAGTTATCTCTTTCTCTTATAATATATGTAAATTTTCTTAAAACTTTCATCATCATCACAATTATCGTATGTTCGTTAACGTCTTGGGCGTCGATTATATAAAAATAATCAGCATTCTTAGCATTGATAATCGAATCGCATCCACGTATGATAATCAACAAATCACGTATTTAGCATCTTCGTCGATTATCGTATGTACAGAGCATCTACTATCAAAATACCATCCTTCCCGTACGATTGCTTTAAGAGAAATGCATATTTACATTCTTTCGATCTTGATTCTTTCTTAACCATTCATCTTAGATAAATAATATTTGCTTCGACCTCACCATATATTTTGTAATAGTATGGAGATTTATGGCACTGTTTTCCTTGATATTGATACTTGCCTCGATTCGTACTTCGCCTTCGCTTTCTGCAGGAGTAGTGATTACAGTTCTCTTTTCAAAATTAGAGGAGTGCTTGGCGTCTGTTGATGACTTGAAACTGACCCAGTTGTAATCATTGGACCACTTTCGTCGCCTCTCTTTCGATTACATCGATTCGAGTTGGACCACGTTCTTTTCACTTTCTCGAAATTTCGTCAAGAATTTGATCTTTAGAATTAAATCATCTTGATACTCTTTGTCATAGTTTGAATTCTTTCCCTCTAGAATTCGATAAATCTTTTGATCTTGATCATCTTGGTAAATCCCATATTATTTACGTGATCAGAAACATTCTTTTCACTTCCTGAGAATACATTTGAGTTAACTTAATCACTTTTGAAAAAAATTGTAATTGGCTATCAATTCTTTACCCTCGATCGAGATCCGCCGTGTCCAGCGTGTTGTCGAGTGAATGTGACTGTGAGGTGGATTTACGCTTTCTTAAATTTATGAGCTTTATGCGGTAGAAAGCTGACAAATGTATTTTGTCCATTTCTTTCTTCCTCATCATTAGAGTCTTCATCGGAATGAGTCGTGTAATAACTCTTGGTCTGTTTCTTGATATAATTTGGACATTGAACTTGAATATGTCCAAAACCCTCGCGTCCTACACAACATGTCCACTCGCTTGATTTTCTTGTCTTTATTCTTCTTTGTGGGCGTCGCGTGCCTCCTTACATAGATTTGTTATTCTTATTTCCCGGGTTAATCGAAGCCGTCTGTCATTGCCAGATTCTCCACTGCAGCTATCACGGTTTCTTATTGAATCTTTTCATAGTTTTGTTGAAGTTTTTGGCCAGCAGACTCATGGTTTTCTTAAGATCTTCTTCATCTCCCTCATGCATTAACATTGAGGGGCAATTCCCTTTCTTGCTTGATTGTCTTGAGTGGGTCAATCTTCATTTCATAAGTTGTGAGATTTTGTCGGTCATCGAAGCCTCGTGTTGTTAAGATCTTTGTGCCTCTTCTATAGCCGTAACCTTGCTCTCGAACCGTGGTGGAATGGTCCTTAGTACCTTTCGTACTTACTTATCATTTGATATGGGTTCTCAAAGTGCAAAGGCCTCATTTGCCATGTCATTTATTCTCGTGCTATATGCAGTGATAGTTTCATCCTCTTCCATCTTAGGAGTTTTTCCGTCTAGTTGTTAGTTATTTGAAGCCTTGACATCCTAACCTTGGCGGTTCCTTATCGTTGTTTTAATCTTTCCCGTGCTTCACTTGGCGACGATACGATTCTTTAATCATTTTTGAACACGTTAGGGTCAACGGCCGTGAAATGGCACTCGAGGGCCTTATGCGTTTTCAATAGCTAACACAAATCTGCAGCCAGTCCTTTTTTTTTACTTTCAGTCTTAGAAACTCTTCCTTACTCCTGCCGTCGGCCTTTGTGGGAGGTGCCCGTCCCAGAAATTCTGAGACTTTCGTATGCTTGAAATCAGCGATTTTAAACTTGATCATTCGGCCTTCCAGTATGGATAATTTTTCCATCGGTGTGGGGGTCTTGTGATCGATCTCTTCTCTTATTAGCTTCCATTTTTTATGTATTTATGAGTTATTCGATGCAGCTACGGCGTAATAGGTACCTTTCTACGATATGATTGAAAAAGTGAACTTGCCCAGAGCAACTTGATCGAGTGTACAACCAACGTTCGCGTCTTGATCTACATAAATTCATGAAACACAATAAATAAATAAGCGGCCCATAAAGTAAATAACTCACGAGATTTGGTAACCGATTCGGTGCGAGTTGCGATTCGTGTTAGGCGAACTGCAGGGGAGAACATTTATAATATGAAGTAATTACAAGTAGGGTCTTACAAAATGTTCGCGTTACATGATCTTTTCTTAACATGTCCCAGTTTTAAGATTAGGATCAAAAACTATCTTATACCCACTTGTCAGCCCATTTCTCCCCAGTGTTTGACTTACAATAATTCCGATAGAGAGCTACCGATGATTATTACAACGGAGTGTTATAACAATCGTACATTAGTTAGAAGATTAGAGACTTCTTCTAACACAAGTGACCTACACTAAATATGAATAAAACTTTGTCTCTATCAATGCAAGAATGCTTTGTTGTAATAAAATTATTTCGGTGGTTTTCATTCTTGAAATCAACGCCTTTATATAGTGTAGGTCTTGTAGGGTTTGATCTTGATATAGTAGGTCTTTGATTTGAGATCCGCGCCCAAGTATCACGAGTCCTAAATATGAGCTGACACTTGTGTCTGACTTTTTTTCGAAATATCTTCGAGATCTTACGTATATCACACTGTTCTCTTATCTGTATGTCTACGAAATCACGATCATCTGTGAGACTTAGAAAGCCGTTTACTTGTTTTGATGCTTGATTAGAAGTAAATAATATGAGTAGCACGTGTTGCGTGTCAAGCTGTTATGACAACTAGCGATCACCGGAAAAAGCTTTATGTCAAACGTCTACTTAATCAACATTTTCCATTTGTATTATTGAGGGAGAGAGCAAAAGAGGGGGTTGGAAACTGCTAATATGCTTCTCATACTCTTTAGAGATAATAATCTTGCATATATTTTAAAGTGTCCGGAAATTCTCCCTTTTATAAGTAGAATTTTTACTAACTTTTGATTAACTTAATTGGATCAATATTTATTGTTTTGATGAGTTTTAATGTTAAAAAGACTCCGTTAATTCACACATTTAACTATTCCATTATTAACTTGTTGTGAACATTGAGGATTTTATAGAGTAGAAAAGATGTTAAAATGGCATAATTTATTGTTTTGTCTCTGGACTGATTCTTTCTTGCCCGAGGTAGGATTATACAATTTTTATAATTTTTCAGGAGCTTTTCCAATTCATAGCTACTCATTTTATAAGCTTGGATATCACTCTCCCACAGATAGGATTTAATTTATGCTACACTTTATTAACTTACTTTTCCAAACAGATCTAATAATCAGCACATATAAATTCACCACACATTCAATTAATCTCTCATGCGTGTTGGGCAGTTATTATTATTAGATTTAAGTTTAGTCTATTTGAAATCTACTCTACTTTTTTTTATAAATAATGCTTATTGTAATTTCATGACATTCAATATAATATTTATATTATTCTAACATTTTCTACATGGTATATTCTTGAGGCCTAATTAAAAATTCATTGCTTGGCTGTCGGTGGGTTTTTACGCTATGTAATATTTACGGGCAGGATTCCGTTTTATTAGTTTTTTTTGCCGTCGGACTCCATTTTCTTTTCTTTGTTACCGTGATATTTTTTTCCTTCCTTTATTTTGATTTGGTGAACCGTATTTTCACCAACCGTTCTTGACTACAAAATTAAGAAACAAGAATGAGTTGGCCAAAATGCATGGCAAGTTGATAGTCTTTTGAAACAGATTTCTTGTTGATCTATTGGTTGGAAATTTTGACCATATAAGAGTTGGAGGTCAAATTGTACAAGGCTTTTGTTAGCAAGATAGTAATTTGAGAGTTTGCTAGAGGATTTGGTATATTCCGTACTCGTCAGTATAGTGTTTTAAGTCGTGGAGTAGTCTCACCCACTCATGCGAGGTTATTATGATATTAAATTTTGGTTTTCGTTTTTCTGATTTATTTTACTTTGAATTGAAGTAATATTTGGTGCATCTCGTATTTGGTATAATTATATTGGGTTAGAAAGATGGTGTTACGAATAATATAATTTTCGAGGTACGAAAGAAAGGCGTTAAGTTCGTTTAGATTTTGAAGGGTTCGAAAAAGGCGGATATGTCGGGTTCGAAAAGAATATCGTTTCTGACAGGTATTTTATGGCGATGTTCTTCCGTCATTGTTTTGGTACTTTGGTTTTCAGGACGTTATTATCAGCGATCGTGTTATTGGTTTTCTAGTCGGCGTTGTTATCAGTGATCCTAATTATTGTCATTCCTTTTGATTGATCCAGTGAATCCTTCCAGTTGATCAAGTTTTTTCCTCTTAAGGAAGGGTGTTCGGTTCCAGTTGACTCATGACCTGCAATTTCTTTACGTTTTTTTAATTATTATTATTGTTCTGGCTAAATGAAGAGGAAGTTTTTGTCAATTCTTGTGAGTTTGAGGGAGAAAGTATTAAGTTAATGAAGCGAGTGGCTTGGCCAGGCGGTCACGTATTAGACAGTTATTATTATTAGGTTTAGGTTTAGTGTCTTGGAGACTACTTTATATTTTTTATAAATAGATTGTAATTCCTATTCAAGTATTCAATATAATATTTATATAGTAGAAAAGATGTTAAAATGGCATAATTTATTGTTTTGTCTCTGGACTGATTCTTTCTTACCCGAGGTAGGATTATACCATTTTTATAATTTTTCAGGAGCTTTTCCAATTCATAGCTACTCATTTTATAGCTTGGATATCACTCTCCCACAGATAGGCAACGGATTTAATTTATGCAATACTTTAAAATAGTCCATACAAAACTATAAACATGCATGATAATCACACTATTATATATACCAGTGAAGAATGAAGATCACGGGAGGACTCCAAAGTTCACGAGCCATACTAAATAAACATCCATTGTTAGTGGTCACAATGGATGCTTATCAATTTTTAGCGCAATCAATGCGAAGTATCAATTATTACAGTTTGCATTGACACTAAAATTTCAATATAGGTATAATAGGCAAAGAGATAAGATATGCCCACTTATGACCACATTCATATTTTATACAGGTATAACTATATAGCTAAGTTTTGTACTCCCTCTAAGTACTCCCTCCATGACTCTATCCTAGCTATAAACAATTGTCTAATTTTACTTTGACATTTTCATAAAATTGAGTGAACATCTTAATACTAATTAAAATTGGTTTATTTCCAAACTACATATAAAAATATGTCAAATTGAAGAAGTAATGAAAAATTGAAGTATACACCATTTTCATGGCATGAGGGAGTTAGAGCATTTGCATTAGCTTTCCTCTAATTTTTTCTTAAAATCAATCCCTTAAATTACTTTTTACTTTTAAGAACTTACACTTAATTTTTTGTCTAATCAGTTTTTACATTTTACACGATCTCAATAAAATATTACTTAATAATTTGAATTGAAGGTTGCCCGTTTTCATTTCAATAACATATATATATGTGCTTTTGGATCAACTGAATTATCAAGTTTCTCAACCTTTTATATTCACTAATTATTTTATTCAAACTTTTCTTTTATCTTTCAGATCAATTGAATTTTAAATATATTTTCTCAACTTTTAATAATATATAGATGGATCTATTCTTTGATAATGATCCTAATATTTTATTAGAATCTTCTTCCGACGAGGAGATTGAAGACGCATTATTGGTTATGGTCGAAAATCAACGAGCGTCGTCAAGTAGTAGGAGTTACATTCCACGAAGAAGAAGATTAAATTGACCTTGATTCAATTGGCCGGATACAATCGCCTTATTAGAGATTATTTCGGTGAGTCCCCGGTGTATAATCAAAGAATATTTCGTTGGAGATTTCGAATGCAACGTGAGTTATTTAATCGAATTAAAGATGCGATGGAGGCACATGAACAATATTTTGTTCAAAGGCGTAATCTTATTTGGAAAACGGTTTGTCATCTCTCCCGAATAGCTTGCAGCTTTTAGAATGCTTGCATATGGGATCGTAGCGACAACGGATGATATATTAGGATTGGAGGAGAATCAGCGTCAGAGTATGAAAAAATTTGTAAAAGCTATTATTCATATATTTGGAAAGGAGTATTTGAGGAGGCCAAATAAAAATGATATTACTAGATTGCTAGCAAAGGCGGAGCAACGAGGAGTACCAGGAATGTTAGGAAGTATTGATTGCATCGCGGCTGGGTAACTGGAAGAATTACGGAACCTGATAATTAAAGGCGATATACGGGCAGCGATGGTAAGCGAAACAATTATTTTAGCGGATAATAACCATGCGATACTTGGATATGGCATGCATTTTTTTGGGTTGCCGGAGTTCTCATGATGATATCAATGTTTAAATTCGCCCGTGTTTGATGAGCTTACCCAAGGACATACTCCTGAAGTGAACTACACTATAAATGGACATGAGTATGACATGGGATATTATTTGGCGGATGGTATATATCCTCCATGGACAACTTTTGTAAAATCAATTCCGGCTCCGATTGGAGTTAAAATGAAATATTTTGCAACAATACATGAAAGCATAAGAAAAGATGTTGAGCGTGCATTTGGAGTACTCTGGCAGATTTGCAATTATTGAGAGGCCTGCTTGGCGTTCTTGTAGTGATGATCCCAAAATAATGATGGCATGCGTAATAATGCGTAATATGAAATAAATGATAGAAAGATGAGTGGTCGTTCTTGAAGATGATTTCCAATGTATTTGAATATGAACAAAAGAAACTGATAGTCCTCACGAACCAAGCTGTCGCAACCTCGAGAACAAATGAAGTCCGTAACTTTGCTCCGTCGTCACATGAAAATAAAGAGAGCGAACAACTGCATCAACAACTTCAGAGACCTGTTGGCGTTGTGGAGACATTTATAGTGCATCTTGAGTGAGAACTTTTTAACAAAAAGTAATGTTTCTTATCGAGTCATATTAGCAAAAGGTAATGGTTATAAATCGAGTCATATTAACAAAAGTAATGGTTCTTATCAGAGGCATATTAACAAAAGGTAGAAACTTTTAAAATCACATTATGTCTTGGTGGCGTCAAAACATGAAGTAATATTCCTCTCGAATGTCCTGCCCAGATTGGATTCAATGATTCAGTTAATGACAAACGAGTAATGAAAAACAAGCATGATCGTAAAAGAAATGTCTAAACATTGTAGAGATAATTACCGTGTCAACTAAGTTCGTTATTTCTTGAAGAATTTTCATTCGACGCATTGAAAATATTCCTTTTGCTTAATCATCAAACTAGTGTCTTCATCATGATTTACATCTCCTCACTTTACTTCTTAAAAATTTAGGTTCTCGCTCTTAATACGATTTCCTTCTTTGGGCAATTTGGTTGTCTTTTGTATATCCGATAGTGCTTCTGCGATCGATATAGGCGATTGGATAGAAAGTGCATTGGACATCATTTTCTCAATGTGAGCTTTCTTTTTCTCGTCCATTAACTCCGATATTGCACTTGAGAGAGATGACCCATCAGCAAGCAAACTTTTGCTTAATCTTTTCCTTTCTTTTGCAGCTTTGCGCCCAATAGATCTCTCGTTATCATTTTCATTGCTCGAGACGAGGCTACGTTTATTTCTGAGTGTTGGATTGAGAGTTGGCAAAGAAGCGTGACATAGTAGTTTTCTTTTACAAGGAACAATTGTAGCCTCTCGATCAATCCATTTTTGTTCATTTTTCAGTAGATCCCAACAATGATCGAATCGAAAATGGTGTTTTTCAATAGAATTGTACATCTTTCTTGCATCTTGAATCTGTAAAAAATTAAACATGGAATAGTTTCAATAAGGAAAAATTAATTACGTAATGATAATTTCTAGCATATCTTGAAAATAAACTATAAGCGGAAGCAAATTCAAGGTCAAACAAATTGTCTACACTACGCGATAATTAATCTACGCTCACAACTATATGTTCTAGTGTTTTCTTCAATATAATGATAGGCGTCTGGTGTCCACAAAAATGACACTTCCTCGAAATAGCATAAATAATATGAAAGTGAAACACAAAATATTAGTACATTACGCTACGTTATCTTAACGGATCAACTTTTATGCGATGATTGATCAATTTAGCGATTACAAAATTTATTAGCGGATTTTTGGATGATGCGCCGTGATGACCACGGTGAGCTCGCGTGCGTTGTTGCCGGTCACGGGTTTTCTATTGATATGGTAACTTTGTATCCTTTTTCAAGGAAATTTGATTTTATTATGGCCAATGTGGCGGCCAAGCTATTATTTAACCAAGCTAGATACTAGAAGATTGTCTACACGGTAGTAAAAGATTCTGACCCGTTTTTTATTAGATGCAGATTCTTGAAAATCACTACCCATGAAGGATTGTTCATCAGCGAGAACTTTCAATGGGTATACGCTTTTGTTCGCAAGCGAAGTGAAACAAGTAACGTCTTCTAGCTGTGAGTCCATAATAAACCTGAAAATAGAAAAAATAATGAACCATAAGCTTGACTGCCTAGAGGTTGTGGCCAACAACAAATGAACATAATGCTTTTATCACGTTAGAATGATCTATCAATGTCATCATTTGAAATAGAAATGGAATATAATTTACATCAATATTAACTGTACTCTAAAAAGCCACTGTTTGCTAGAAAATGAAAATAAGCAAATGAGGATGTTCTCGAGATTAAACTAAAATAATCAAGACCATTTTAATATGTATTGTTCACATAAATGCAGGGCATGAAATTTCTCACTTCATTCAACTCAAAATTTAGCAACATTCAGCCTTGAAATTGAAAATCTGCTCTAAAGCCTTGACAAATGGGTAACATCATAAATGGAGTAATAATTTTGGTGAATAAGCACTATAATACAACTAGTTATAGGAGAAATTAAATTTAATGAGCACATACCTTTTTGAAAGCAAAATCTAATATTTGTTTGCTTAACAATCAAGGCATGAAATTTCTCATTTAATGAATAGAAGTATAATTGAGTTTATATATTTGAATGTATGGACTAAATCTTTTGTGACATTCATATGGTTTTCTTAGATAGATGAATAGAGATGGAGAGATAGAAGAGATATAAAGTTGTAGAGAGAAATGATTTTTGTGCTTACTTAGCGTTTTGAGGCGGTAGAAATTTAGGCCATGGAGCTTGTGATGGGAAATTTTTTTGGGATTATAAATACAATAGAAATACTAGTATTTTACACTTTTATACTTTTTTCATTCTCTCTTATTCTATATGTAGAATAAGAAATAATATAGGTAAGCACATGTAGGTGCTCTTACAAGTTGCCAGTATTACATTCGTTAAACAATTTCATGAACATAATTTCAACTCACATGACACATTGACACCTACCTATAGGTCTCTTGGCATGTTGTGGTGATTTGGGGAGGGGCGTATGTGTCATGTTATATATGAAGGTGCAACTTAAATGATCATATTGCCTAATAGGTGAAAACGTCCAGATAACAGATTTAAGCTGATAATAATATGGACCCTAAGAGCTTCACTCGCAAGTATTGTCCAAACAAGGCAATACCACCAACACAAACCCACAAAAAACATGTTGAGGACCATGTAACATCATATACGTTATCAGGATTAAATCCATAACAATATTACTAATAATTGAAATTAAATTATAACTCGATCATATTTGTTTATTGTAATTAAATTGTCAATTAACTCACAACACTTCTCTAATTTCAACCATTATTGATGTTCATTCATAGCTATCTAGGCAACGCATGCATGTGATCATTCTTCAGTTGTTTTATTTCCCTACTCATAGAATTCTATTGTATGAAAACTTTCACTGTATAGATATGAGAAAAAGTCTCAATCCACGCAGCACATGGAAAATAATAAATTCAATAGACACATGAAAAAACAAAATTTCTAAACCCTGAGCTGGAAGCTATAAGAACTTGAAATTGAGGAAATCAGGGAAATATTGATGTATTACTGTTTAAGAAGACAAATATCCAAGACTTCGCCCGTGAACTTTGCATGTGATCATAATGAAATGTTAAAATCAGTGTTCTTTGAATAATGTTGACAACAAATTGACCCACTCATGTGAATCTTGGCTTTGACAAGAATTAGAAAAAGGGTAAAAAAATCAAGGGTAAAAGGTAGGCAAGAAGTCAGATTGGTTCACTTAAAAATTAATTTACAATAGGCGAGTAGGCTCGAGGCGCTATATATTAATTGATGCAATGCGTCAACTCTGGAGTATTAGGATGTTCCGACTTTAATCTTCTGCCGTGTAGCATAAGCGCCGGCGTTAAAATTTAGCATTGGCGGAGGAGTTACGCGTGCCTCATCAGTGCGGCGTCTGTTGATGGCGTCTACGGGGTTAAAACAATATCGATTAATGATAGAAAGTAGTCAAGGCTTTATATAATGTGAAATCTGTACATTATCCGATGTAGAGCTTGTCGGCTTTTACTTGAGATCAATGGTGGCAAATGGCATAAGGTAAAATGGGCAATTATTTTTGTTTTTTAATAATTATTTTATGTTATAAAGCTTTGAAACTACGTCTCAATTTTAAAGGATACGTGTGAAACAACGATTATCTTTATTAATATATTCGAAATCTCGGATCAATACGTTATTGAATTTGATAAATTATTTCCGCATGGCTTAGATTTCGAGATCTTTTCTTTCTTTTTGTCCCTACTCGCATTTCTCCTTGAGAACTTTTCAATGAATCACCATCCAGAATTTCTCTAATACAAACTAGGTTAACCTTGAACTTATTAGGAATTAATCTTCAAAAAGATATCTTATGCTATGATAATATTAATTAAATCTTATTAATATTATCACATCATCCATATTAATTAGGAATAATACATTATCTCATTTTATTAATATAAAATGCTCCTCTTTGTAACAATAGTCTATGAATAGTGGGAGTTTGAAACATCAAATAATTTTGAAAAGAAAGATATTGCCCGCATCAAGTACTGCATCAACCGCCCATGGTATTATAATTTATAACACTACTAATTATTGTACAAATGACCAATAATTCTGATACTTTATGTGTAAGAATCCAAATTAGAAGATAATATAATGCAGTGTTCTTAACTTCTACAAACAATCTTCTGTTAGAGGTTGCATGTGAAAAAAGAACCATAACAAATTTGTAAAGGACTGAAACAATTTTATATTCTACATTTTATGTTTTCACTTTAGAGAAGGAAAATTCCATATCCAGTAGTAACCATCTCTCACCTTGACGAGTTTGTAAACTTACTCAATCGAGTCTTATCCCAATAAATAAAGTTGGCTATTTTGTTAATCTCACATCCTACAGATTCTTTGATATAGTCTTGTAAACTCACAGCTTCGCAATTTCACATCATCGACTAAAATCATCGGACGTCTTATACATGTGTCACAATCTCAGCATGACTTTTTCCTCAATTGGGCCAATCCTACTTTCACGAATCACTTTATTTTTAGTTCCATATTTGCTGGTAACTCCACACAAACCTCTCGACATTCTCATCTCTACTACTGCCATCTTATGGACATGTTAGAAACGAATTAAACGTCCCTGCAATACAAAATGGAGAAGTCACATGAAAGTATGATACAAAGAGCATCTGTTAAAGATCAAAAGTTGTGAACATAATTTAACTTTCACATATAGTCTTTAACTTAGTAAAGGACTGAAAGAGATCAATAGATAATAAACTCTTACCTATCATTTTCAGTCACAGTTTCAGTAGCTATTGGACAATGTCACTATATAAACTCCAGCCTGCTCTTAGTACCACCCTCAACAATCCATTCTAGGGTAGAACATTCCCTTTTATGCATTATAAACATGAGCGGTATCAGCTTCAGAAGCCTCACATTTACGTTCATTGTTGCATTTCTCGTTTGGTCTTCTAACACCGAGACTTGCAATGCAAGAAGAGGAAAAAACTGGAGAGAAAGCAGAAGCACCTCTGCTTCGGGTAAGTCTCGTAACAATAAAAACCAAAATGTCCACGGCAGTAAACCAAAGCAAAAATCACCACCAACAAAGGCGCCATCAAAATCTCCACCAGCCTCTGGTCCAAAACATGGCGTGCCTGCTGTCAGTCCGCCAACTGGAGGTATTCGTCATGCTCCATCAACAACAATCTATAATGTGTTAGATTTTGGCGCCAAGGGAAACGGAGGCACTGATGACACCAAGGTAAAGATACATGCTAATCATGTGATCAAAATTCCATTCCTCAAAGCAACAATCACAGTGTATAAAATGGCCTTAAATTCATGCATTTTCTCCATGCAACACTTATCATTACGTTCAACATTCATTCTTTCACTTCATTCTCCAGATTCCTTATTGATCATGCACTCAACTTTAGTGACAAAAATCACATAACTAAATAATCTATATTTTCTTACCAATGATAAGTAGCTTGTTAGTATATTACAATTATATAGCAAAAAATTAACAGGTTGTCCAAATTAGTATTCTTAACGCTATAAGGCCTTCCTGACGGGCAATTGCATTTATTCTGGTATTATGGTTCACAATACATTAGGAATTGCCGGAATTTATTCTGTTAGATTGTTCAAAGAAAAGTTCAATATATTTCAAGGGCCTCAATCATGACAGAAGCCACAATATCAACTGCCAAAGAGATCCTTAGCTATAGCTTATTCATGTATGAACTACACCTTGGTATAATTTAACATCAAGAAAATGTGTAGTTAGAATACAAATTTGCAGTAACTGCAACATATAGTAAGTAGTATGAGACTAGAAACATTCAATAGAGTGAACAAAATAAACCAATGATGTAGAGACAGCAGAATTGCTACACTTGTGAACATGATGAGGCAGGACCCACTAATTGTCTTATAGCTGTTGCAGTTATAACGGGTTCCAACAAACATCACATGTTCTTTAGATGCTCACTCTAGAATGCAGGGGACCAAGAGCACGGGTTGTATCATACTTGAAATAAACCGGTGAGAATTCAAATCCACCAGAGTTCGGGTTGTTTAGGATTGGCAGAGTATAAACCAAGAGCATTGCTACATTGTATTGGGCAGAAGTAACTTACACTAATTAAAAAAAGTAATACATTGCACTAACCGATTCTTCCTTACGTTCTGCAAATCAGGCATTCGAAGCTGCGTGGGCAGCTGCTTGTAAGGTGGAGGCATCAACAATAATTGTCCCAGCGAAGTATACATTCCTTGTAGGCCCCATTTCTTTCTCTGGTCCTAATTGTCAACATAACATTGTCTTCCAGGTAATTCCAATATCAAATATTCTGCAACGAGAATAAAAAAAGATAACACGTGCAGCTCATATTTGTGGTTCTTGTTTAACTGAGATTCAAGAATTAGATCAAAATAATGCTAGGATATTGACTTGTTATATTATTCAGGCAATAGAGTAAATCATTCTAATCTTATGGGCATTGAGCATATTGAGATGTTGTTTTGAGCATTAAAATTTCATCTTTCACAGTTAGATGGCACGGTCATCGCCCCAACAAATGCAAAAGTTTGGAGTTCAGGACTTTTTCAGTGGTTTCTCTTCACAAAACTGGTGGGGATCACTGTTCGTGGTAGCGGTATGCTTGATGGAAGAGGTTCAGTTTGGTGGCAAGATTCTTCCCCTCTTGATGATCCAATAGATGATGAATCAAAACTTATTATTCCTATTAACAAAACCATTGAAGAAAATCCTATTATTCCTGTAATAATTCGATTTTCCCTCTTTTCGTTACTACAATCATTTTCCACATCATCTGTATTGTGGTACTAACGAATAAAAACTATGTGGCAGATAAGCAGCTTCTCTGGCCAAAAGATGCCAAGCCTTAAGCCAACGGTAAGGACAAGCAACAACCAAGAGTCCAAGAAGTCATTTTTACCACACAACATTGGAACATTAACAACTGCTTTAACTTACTTAACAGGCATTGAGATTCTATGGAAGCTTTAATGTAACAGTCACAGGAATAAAAATTCAAAATAGTATGCAGTGCCACCTCAAGTTTGACAATTGTATTGGGGTATCGGTATACAATTTTAGCGTGATATCTCCAGGTGACAGCCCCAATACCGACGGGATCCACTTGCAGAACTCCAAAGATGTGATCATCCGCAGCTCCAATCTCGCGTGTGGTAAACTGCTAAACACAATTTACAATATCATCTTAATTAAACGAGAACCTTCATGTGAAATGTCATTGGTGGTAATTGTAATACTAAAGACTTGAGGGTGAATAATTACATCTTAAACACCTAAATATCTTCTGCTTAAAATTAAAGAGTAAGTAGGCAATTTAATCAGAAATCTAGATCAAGATTCTGATATCTTATGAAAATTGATATCTACTTAGGGACAGAAGCATAAACATAGTCAACTTTTAGTGATGAGCATTTTCCACCTTAGATTATAACAACACAATTGCACCACAAACCTTTTGTCCTGATCAATATTCAACATTGAACTTTAAACAAGAAACCTAACAAAATTGGCAGAGTTTGTAAACCACTTGAATGCAAGAAAGGTTACATGTCTCACACTCTATATTAGTTCTTTCATTTATTGTTTATCATCCAACATAGATCTCTTTAAAAGAGCCAGATAACCTGCACCTATCTTCTAACAAATGCATATAAAGGATATTAGCTTCTGGAGTACAACCAGGTCTCCACATAGTGTTCTTTAACAATTAATGGCTCATACAGTATGCAAAATGCTCCAACAATTAATAATGATCTCTATAATTCTAACCATACAGTATTCAAACAGGAGACGATTGTGTGTCTATCCAAACTGGATGTTCAAATGTGTACGTACAGAATGTAAACTGTGGACCAGGACATGGAATTAGCATCGGAAGCCTGGGGAAAGACAGCAGTAAAGCATGTGTATCAAATATAACTGTTCGAGATGTAACCATGCATAACACGATGAATGGAGTGAGGATAAAGACATGGCAGGTAATTCGACTCTATTCCTGCTTAAGCTTGTCTCGGCCAAGCAGGCAGAGCTGGTCATTCTAATCATTATTGTTAGGCCATCGCCTAACCTGTTTCTTGTTTATGCAGGGTGGATCAGGATCGGTTCAAGGAGTGTTTTTCTCCAACATTCAAATGTCAGAAGTCCAACTCCCAATAGTAATCGACCAATTTTATTGTGACAAGAGAAAATGTACAAACCAAACATCTGCTGTTGCTTTATCAGGAATCAACTATAAGAACATTAAGGGAACCTACACCGTGAAACCAGTACACTTTGCATGTAGTGATAGCATGCCTTGTACAGGGGTAACCTTAGCTGGGATACAACTAAAACCATTGCAAGAAAGGTATCACATGTACAATCCTTTCTGTTGGAAGACCTTCGGGGACTTATATTCTTTAATTGTTCCTCCGATTCCATGCTTACTTTCTGGTAAGCCGTCAAGCAACCATATTCAGACAGATCACGACTCATGTTAACTACCACAGAGATACTTCCTGGTGTATCTACTTGGGTGGTCAGCGGCTCAGCTGTTCTGCTGCCCCTTTTCTTGCCATCAGTACAGAATGATTCCATATATTTATAGTATCAGAAATACATATTATTACTAGAATTAGTGATTTATTTTGTGAGCCTATACAAACATTGTAAGTGGCTAAAGTTTTGAAGTGAGTTTGAAGGGATACTTTCCAAAAGCAGTGTGATGAAGCTCGTCAGACAGGCAATAGCACCATAAAGAAATGCATCAAGAGAGGGCAGATGTATAGAACCTTTCAACGAGATAGTGCTTTTTAACTACCTATGTAATAAATCAATAAGATGAATTTCATATTTTCATATATGGTCTGTTCAGATTAATACTTAGTCATGATCCCAATATCTCACATTATTTAAGGATCCATCTCAATACATACAAATATAGCATCTTCTTAGATTAACCAGTAATATAGTTTAGGATGGTTCACTCCAAATGCTCTTGGTGATCTCCGCTTGACCACAACTCGGACACCCGACCGTAATCCGTGTCGCGTTTAACGTAAAGTAAATGTCATCGTAAGATTATAATTGTTGATTTAATATAAAAATTTTAAGAAATAAAACTGTCAGATTCTGAGAACATTTTTAATATATGACAAATATCTTTTTGTAGCGATGGTATATCATCCAGGTCATCCAATGCCATATAATTGAAGAAATAATCTCCCTCCAAAAACAATTCACCCAGCCATAATAAACTATAAAAGCTAAAATGTGCATGCATTTTCTCAACCCCCACCCATGCAAAAACGAAGGGATTCATCTCCCTCTCCAGGATCGGCTTCTTCCTCTGTCCTACCCTTTGCTCGCTCGATTAAGAGATTGCGTGAGTCTGCAAGGACTGATGGAAGGGCTGCTGTTAATTTGAGGAAGTTCAACTACATTGTGTTTATTTGCTATGTATATGTTATTCATTGGAGACCAAGATATCTTATTTGTATTTCTGGACCCCAGTAGTACTTTTATATTTATTCCATCCTATTTGAATTATTGACTAAAAATATTTGAAAGCCTTTTTTTTTTCCATTATTTCTGCATACCTAAAATCACATGTTTAGTAAATCTATACTCCATGTACTCTGAAAGCATAAGTAAATCTCTTTTTCATAAAAATTGATCCCATGTCATCTATTAAAAATTGTTTGAACTAAGCCCCCACCCCTTTTTTTCCCTCATTAAAGTGAGCATTCCCCCTCCCCTAAAGGCACTATTCTGCCGCCTCCCCTCCTCTTCCCTCTCTCTTCTCCTCATCCTCAACACCCCAATCAAGATAATAAATATGACAAAGCTCATCAAGGACAAGAACAAGAAAGAAAGTAGCAAATTATATGGATCACTTTATTTGTGAAACATCTTTAATTTTTTTGATACAAATAATACCACAAATGTTAAAACAGATCCAAACATATTTAACTTTTGGGATTTTTGCCATGATTTTTCTCAGGTTGTTTAATTTTTCTTTAGGTTTATATTTGGATATGTTTTAGTTAATTTGAAACATAAAATGAAAAAAAAAAAAAAAAAATTGGATAAGAACCTCCCGGCATGGGTCAGCAGGATCGGTATTGGAATGGGATTCAGGAGTCCAAAAAATATCGATCCGATCCGGACAGAACCTGTAACTAAGGATCGAGACCGTACGGATCGTAACGAGCCCTAATCGTGACCTTTAAACAAACTCTCTATGTGGTACTTGAATTGAAAATGTAATTTAATAGGCATATGTATAGTTTTTGAGAAAGACGATTATTTTACTGATATAATGCAAGTACCCAATCTTATTTTATTTGCATGTTTAAGAAGAATTAGTAAAAGAACATGATGAAAAGGTAATACAGGGTAAAAACGACTCCATATTCTAAGCCTCCAGTCTTCTTCAGGTAGAAATGATGCCGATATCTTATCTAAATTAATTCTTATATTTTAACCTCGCTTTTTATATTAGCGCGATCAAAACAGGGCAGTAAATCTTTTTATTGCTGAAGTAAAAACAAATCAATTTTCCATCAAAACAAACAATGAAATACTTATGCTAAGTGAAAATAAGGTGCAATTTTAAGTAAGATAAAAGTTTAGTTAGAAATCACATTTACTAGAATAGAAATTTAGGAATAAAAATCTAAACAATTTGAATGGAATTCACTCATGGCCCAACTCGCCAAAGTCAAGATTCAAAAGCCACATTTTTACCCATACTTTGTTAATGCAGTGTCATGCTAGTATCGGTTACCTGAGTGTCATGTAGCTACGAATTAGTTACCTGATTATTCATTCCACAATATAGTTTTTAGGGATTTTAATTGTTATACTCCGTTTGGTTTTAAATTAAACTTTCATAAAGCAAAATGAGGAGTAAAAATGAGATATAGAGTGTGACTATCAATGTTTGGAGAGTAAAAATCGAAACTTTTTTTAGATAATTGATTTGATGAACTGTATAGCCACCACAACCTCGACCTGCTTCTATTATACCAGTCAATTCTCAGCAATACATGAACGCCATCACCACCACCACCACCATGTGGTTAAAAGATGTGGTAAAAAGATTCACACGGGAGTGTGCAACGCGATTTCTGTTATAAAGTAAGCTTGCAAACCTTCAGATACTTAGCAAGTTAGCATACCCTATTGGTAAGAACACAGCAAAGAGACCAGTTTCAGTATGTACATTATGATTTTCATACATGCCACTACCCTTCTTTACTCAGCACCTGTTGTATCTTCAACGGACTTTTTATATTCGGGCTTCAACTCATATGTCCCTTGGTTTGTTCCTCTCTTATTGTACATACAAAGCTCGTTCAGAATCTCTTTCAAAAATTGCTGAAAATAGTGAACAGAGAAATGAAGCAGATTATGGTCGAGGACTCTAGAAAGCAACCATATAACACCAATGAGAAAAATAAGACTTGGTGCGACATGCGGGGGTCTTTCTATTCACTTGTTTAATCCATCCAACGTTGTTAAATGATATGACAAAGAGGTGTACATGTATTGTAATGGGCACTACCAAAGTCAATAAGAGGTGTAAAGTCCACTTTGAATTAATCAATGCATATAGCATAAACAAGCAATATAAACAGAACCATAAATAATAATTATAACCCGCAAATAAGATATAAATGTCACCTATACTAAATTTGATGTACCATATATAGTACTACGTATAAATTTAATCTACAGATAACCCAATATATTATTTTCAGACATGATAAACAAATGACATACCGCTGGTTGATCCGTCTCCTGGACAAGTTGTTTCAGGGTCCAATTAGGTTGTCTCTCGAAAAGCTTAAACATAATATCCTCTAATTCTCCACGGTCCCTTCTGGTTCGTTTTACCTCAGGTCCCTTGACAGGAGCTGCCTTCTTCTTGTCCTGAAATAATTCGATCACGTAAGTCGAAACTCCAATATGAAAAAAAATGTCATTTAAGTTATTTTACAAGAAAAAAGGTTATTTACTAAACAAACTAGAACAGATCCAGCATAGTGAATAAACCAAATTATGGAAATAAAAAAGATCCTAGTCCAAATATACAAATCATATATTTGATATGATGGTCTTGTTTCTGTCTGCAACACAGTCAAGGTGGGTTTCGCTATTTGTTAGTAATTTCCTCCACATACCAGTATTATTGCATCAATATGCACGACTTTTACAATTGTGTATCCACATGTTAACAAAGAAACTTACAATCATGCCTCAACATCTATTAAAGTACTAGGGTATATGTCCCTCGCAGTCTAGCAATATGCATGCGTTCACATCTCCATCTCCATGACTTAGCATGTGCACGGCAGCATGCTAGCACAACAATTTTTACAGAAACTGTAAATTGTTTGAATATTCAATTGCTTGGATCCCAAGATCTATTTCGAAATATGCATGATATGTAACCCTTTAATTCATGCAAATGATTAATTCATAAATATCATACCAGTTAACCATAAAATTACCTTCGAACTGGAAGCACCAAAGCCAATCAACCCAGGCATAGGTCTCATTAGCACTCCTCTATCATTACCAATCACCTGTTAGTAAGGAACATCCAGGAACAAAATTATACAGTAAGTTCACTGAAGATGACTACAACCCACAGCATAAATTATATAGGACTGGCCTGTATTTGTCTATTTTTGATCATTGATTTTGCATTAAGTCTCTCTCGACATGAATTTCGTAGTCATCAAGTTTTATGGTGGGGCTTCATATCGAATTTGTGTTCAACCTTCCCTTCAGAAGCTACTCTACCTGCAAGAGACGGCATTTAATTGTACGATAGTGCAAGTGTGTAACACAGCTAACCAAGTGACATAGACAGGAACAAAAAGCAGAAGACCAAAATATAGTGTGTAAGTTTACTTCATACTACCTTCAAAGAAATATAGTTATCTTGGCCATAAAATAAGGCATGCTCTATACCAGTCCAAGCTGGTAAGAATATGTTGCACATATAAGATGGAAAAGATTCAAGTAAACCAGGTAAGTGCATCAACATGAAGGAATATAAGTGACATATCTCCCCAACAACAGTTTACCACAAGAAACAAATCTGCAAAGTAACAGATAAACTAAGAGCTGCTCTAGAGTTGGGATCAACAAGTATAAAAGGAATCACCCATCTTCCATTATCACACCAGAGAAACAGTTGTTATTAAAGCATCTTATTCACTTTTTCCCTTCAACCATAGAGGAGTGTTCAGAGTAATGATCCAGCAGGCATCATCCGCAACAAGTTCAAGAGTTCATGTATACACAGCAACACATTTAACTACGCCAATGCAAAACATAAACATTGTGGCACAGATGATGTTTATGATATAATAGAACAGTTGGATTTGGATTTTTGTGCACACGAATTCGTTTAAACTGCACTTCATAGTTAAAAAACTAGTATCATTTGAAATTGTATTAGGAACAATCGAGCAACAAAATTCAATTCCAGTGGGGAGCACATCACTCATAGAGGCAGATCACATCTAATGAAAACTCAAAAATTAATAATAATATTCCAATTGCTGGTTTCTCAATATTGTTCTTTAAGATCACATATCCCTCTGCCAAACAGAATCAGCCATAATTGGGCAAAACTTAGGATTATCGAGCTGATAGAGACAAAATTAGATAACCACAAGTAGACCACCATTTGATGCTCACAATATGACATTCTAATAAACTTAGTTCAGCAAATCAAGTGTAATCATGAACAAAATAACTAGTCACATCCTATGACAATAAAACCCCCTCGATGAAGAGTAAAACATAAGGATGTTCTCATAAGAGTGATCCACACCTTGATTCGACTCCGAGAAAACGCACATTGGAACAAAGTCCTTGAACATATTCAGGGAGTAACTCTTCGGCATGTTCTCAATGTCGTTGGCAGCCATTTCCATAGTAAACTGCTAGCACGTTGATAAAAGATGTGAATCACAATGAATTAGAAATCCAAAATGCACTAATTGCTTAACCACCTAAGTAAAACCTCAATCAATCAAAGTGATTGCCGAGCCAATCAAGGCAAAAAAACTTCATTCATAGAATCATAGGTCAAAATACAGTCAACTTCTACCCATTCAAAACACACATCACAGTCACTCTGTAAGAACATACTTGGAGTGAGGAGGAGTCTCGTACTCTCATAGGAGAATCTAGTAAAACGACTTTAACACTCCATATATTTTAATACACTTGGAGTGAGGAAGAAAAGTCGCATAGGACAGCATCGAGAGACTCAACTATTCACCAAGTATCATACATCATACATACTAGAGTTCAAAATTTATAATTTCAACCATCAAAAATCAAAACTGGGCAATCATTTTGGGATGAAGGGAATACCGATTGTAGAATTTACATAATCCCGTATAAGTAAAAACTACCAATCAAAACTGGACAATATTTTTGGGACAAAATCAGCATCAATTCAAGAAATCTACACAACCCCATCCAAGTCAAAAAATTTCATTCATAGGTCAAAATTCAGTCAACATACTTGAATTTCAAAGTTATATTGACGAGGACCAAAGAAACAAGTTTAGCATTTGATATATTTTTACAAAATATTATGCACAAATATATATACTTCGAGTTCAACATATTTTTTCCAAATGGGCAATCTTTTTGGGACATAGTCAATATGAATTAGAGAATTCACACAATCTGATCCCAAGTAAAACTGCAATCATAGATTAAAAATACAATTATTCGATTCACGTAGTATTACAATTACGAATACGAGATAGTAGTATTACAAATTACGAATACATAACAAATAATGAAAGAAAGTTAGAGTAAGTGCTTACCAATACAGATACTGAGCATTACAAATAAAGAATACATAAATTCCTAACTAAGGACAGTTAGAATAAGTGCTATAAATAAACAGGATATGTCTCCAACAAGAGTATAACCCCGACGGTTGGGTGAGATGCCACGAGGCTATTGAGACATGGGCAAAAGTGGACAATCTTTTTGGGACAAAAACTACAGAAATACTGAATTAAATCATACTTGAATTTGGGAGTCGGGGTTTGATTGAAGAGGGTCAAGAGAGACCACCACTTTAGCAACAGGTGGCGATTCGGCTGAGTGATTTTGCCACTCTTTCGATACCACCGGAGGACACTTCATCAGCCACACTGCCCTGTCGGACTTCGCCGTGTCCACGGGTATGCCACCGTTCACTATATCGCCGCCGTTGATTTCGTCTTCTTCCATCGTTAGGACTTACGGGTTTGTGTCTGTCTGGAGGAGGTTTGTTTTGGGAACTCAATGACTTGGGTCAATTGGTGAGTTATAAGTCAGGATGTTCGGTTACGTTTGTGTAATAGAGATTAAAATTATGTTGCGCTTTTTAAAAATTTAAATGAGTTACTCAGTGGTTATTTCGACTTGTTATTGAGCTTGTTAGTTAATGATAAAGAGTAGAGCGGTGGGATTTTCGTTATGCTTAAGAAGTAGAGAACAGCTCGTTATATTAAGGAGTCAGTACTCGATACGATCCCGACTTCGACTTCGTTCCATCGCTACTTGAGTTGTAACGTAGAATATAGGTATAAAATGTAATAAAATATCGAGATTCGATCGATTATTAAGTAAAAGGTTGTATTATAGCAGTCTTGATTACATTTTGTGTGACATCATTAGTTGGCAATTTTTGTTAGGTTCTGTTAAGATCATGTCATATGTTTTATTATTTATTTTCAAATTAATTTTATCTTTGTTTATATATCACTAGTTATTTGTCTGTGATCAGCGCATGCGAACTCTCAATGACCAAAATTATTATAATATATTTTTATATATGAATTTATATATTAGAATTATATAGTGTATATAAAAGAAGAAAATGAATAAGATGATTATATATGATCAAAAATTGAATTTAAGAAAATATATTAGCTGAATATTATATAAAAAAACAAACACGTATGTATAAAAACATGACTAAACATATACTCATATATCTAGTTATATCCCTAAATATAGATTTAAGTAAATATCTAAACATACAATTATTTTGGTCTAACATGATTTTGTATAGTCCACTTGAAATACGTTTTATAGTAGTTTGGAATTCATCCATATATGTTGGTGTTATATTCATTAAAAATAAATGCATCATATATATGTTGGTGTTATATTCATTAAAAATAAATGCTTACAAAACTATTATTTTCATATTTATACACATAACATTTCCTATGAAAATTAAGGAAGTAAAAATGTTAATATTCTATAAGGAAATCAAATAAATACGAGGAAAGTAAAATTCTAAGAATACAATAAGAAAAGAGTGTGGGTCTTTATGTAATTAAAATTATTCTACTTGCCATATGATCAATATTTGAATAAATGATGTCTAACTGAAATTAGAAAAGAGTTGAGGGTATTATTTAATTTAGTAAAAGGTAGTGGCTATACTCAAAAAACAAAAACATATCTACCTAGAAATCTATGGAGCAACAAATAGAAGACAAAAATAAACAATCATTTCTCCTTCTACGGAAGCATAAGAAGATCAACAGTGGTGATCATTATAGCTTAGCAATTATTATATTTTCTTTCGTTTAAATATTTTTTGCAATTTTGCATTTGATGTTAGAATTCTATAATTTATAATGAAAATTAGATATGTAAACTTTTTACTTGTTATTCATGATTTTAATAGCTCGTTAATATACTAGTGAATGATACAAAATAATTAAATATTCTTTGAGAAATTTAGTGAATATCACATCTTTTGGTGTTTGATAATTTCATAAATAAATGAATTTGTTGTAGGGGTGGTCAAGCGTGATTAGAGTACTCAGAAGTAAATGGAATGGTAGATAACAGATGTCAATAAGTTAGAATAAATGAACTTGGGCCAGTGAGTGGTAGGAGTGCGAAGGCAGTGAAAGAACTTGGAGTTGTCCGTCACCGGTAAGAGGAGGATTGGAGGCAAAGCGACTTGGTTCGCTGATTAAGATCGTAATTCTTCGACCATTTTGTGAGGCCTGAATCATTAATCGAATAAAGAGCCATCAATTTCTGCAGAAATAGCAGTCCGAACAACTTATAAAGGTAAACCTTGAATTTGCATCCGAGTAAGTTGACTTTGATCTGGAATTTTCTCTTGTAGAAACTAAACTCTTTCGACGCATTCTTGAAACGATCGTCGACATTCCATTGGAATAACTAGGTCGCTTGTTTTGCGAGGAACTCCATTTGGATCAGCGTATTGAAGTTTAGCTTGGAAGGTTTGTGGGTGGGCAATCCTTAAAAAGCAGGGCCAGGGTCATCGTTAGCGACATGATTGAGCTTTACGCATTAAGAAAAGCTCCACTTTGGCCGCTTATTTCTACTATTACCATGGAAACAAGCGTGGTAATGACAACGTTCCGGGAAATGATGGACTCAGCGAGCGATACGGTCGATGGGCAGCGAGGAGGATGCCCGTCCGGCCTTTGAGGACTCGGTCGATATGAGTGCGGAGGGACCGTGCACGAGTGAAATTCGCGCCGCGGAGATGGCGGGGGTTATTCTGAGGGGCTTCACGAGGACTATCGTAACGGCGTATTCTGTGGCTAAATGGGCGGCTCCTCTGGTTGAGGGAGAAAACCCGTAAGTATCGTCGTCACGGTGGATGGAGAGGGAGACCTATACTCCCCGTTCTGGAGGGAAAATGAGCCGTGGAGAGGCAAGCAAAAGTCGCCATGGCCAATGACACTTGGCGGTAGCCTGGCACCCCGGATGCTATGGCGGCCTTCGGCAGTGGGATGCCTACCAGCAAGAGTGGCGAGCGAAGTAAGGTGGGGACTAACTTGCCCGAACTAGGGGTTTGTCGCTACCGCTTTGGAGCATTGGGAGGAAGCGGTACTAGCGGGAATAGAAATTCCCAGCGTTTACAGTTCCGCGGGGAAAACGGACGGGGAAGAACATATTCTGATTCAGTCCCAAATTTGCTCGCGTCGGAGACGATAGGGTGTCTTTGGAAGTCACAACCGGCACAGCTAATGTGGTTCAACTTCCAAGTTGCCCGGAAAGACGCATTCGTCCTTCGAGGTGCTCAAAAATCGGTTCACGGAGCATGTGGGAAGGATCGGCGAGATAAGGATGAAGCTCACACGATGACCATAAAAAAAGTCGAGAATTGAAGAAAATTAACATGGATATAGGAGTATAAATACAAATCCCAGCTAGTTAAGGGGATCTTTAAGTCATCACTACGTTATTTATATAAAAACATATAATTAAATTATATGAGCAGAGGACTTCTGAGTGCGGCGAGGTAAGTTCCACCAAAATCCTTGAATTCCTGGCGTGAATTTGAAACTCCACCATTTCACTTTGTTGTAATATCCCGTCATTATGATATCTACAGTTAGTCCGCTGGGAGGGGTTGAATCAAGAATTAATACATGCTATTAACAAGGATGAACAAAACCGAGAAAAAGCCAAAGTGCTTGCAGGAGAATTTCGACGAAAGGCGGTACTAGGGTTTTGAAAAAGTTTTTCACAAAGCATATGATGAAAAACTAAAGTTTGCTTATATAGGGGCTAAGGAGTTAAAAATGACCCGATAAGCGACCCGTTAAGTATTAGCTTGACTCGTTAACTCTATTAGTTCGTTCAAGACATCTATTTGGGTTGCTAATGAGGATTGAACTATTTGAGTAAGCTAATTAAATAGTAATAGTGATATCAATAATCTTTGAGTTATCGATAAATACTAAATTACTCGAACGATTAAATAACTATTTAATTGATTCTATTTATTCAATCGATATTCTACATAAAATGTAGAACCGCGTAATTGAAAGCCATTTCTCGATTATATAGTTCTCTTTAATTTCATACATGAAATATAGCTTCAGCATCATTTGTATGTGTGGCGCGAGACTTCAGATAATAGTAAGTTGTATAATAATAATAATTGACGATTACTATTATTATAGCGATTAATGAGTAAGATCTGTGATCATTAAGCAACGCAAATTATCATGAGAACCCGCACTAATGTACTCTGATTACTAAGTTGAGCGCTAAGTTCGATAATCACATTTAACTTGGTAGTAAATGAATTGCTACGCAGGTGTACTTAGCGGGCATAATAAATGGAACCCGATTCTCATTGATTTCAACGCTCCAGCTTGCCGCAGGCGATTATCTTACAATTCCTTTATCACGCGATCTACAGTCGTAGGCTAACCGTAAAGTGTGTCATGAAAACGCCCATGACTTTCTTTACTCAGTATGAAGCGAATAAGCGTTTATGGCGTCAGCCAAACCAATCGGTACAATGTGTGAGAGGCTGCGAGATCTTTCTTGTATATCAGAGGCGGACAAATCCTCGATATGCTCGGCATCTATGTTATACTGTTTGTGTGACAGCATGTCACCCCGTTATAATCCCAGCTTAAAGCTGAGACGTTTAGTCTCATAGTCAAAATCTGAGAGCAGCCCTATAGAGATAGTTATATATCGTAGGTCAGAGGTGGCGAACACAAAATTCTAAACAAATGTCGTAGGACACGAGATATCATATCTTATGAATTCGTTTCGATTAAGTACGACTCCCCGATCCTTAGGACAGTATTTATCTAGTCATAGCAATTTAATGTGATTGATCTTGATCAGCAATCAAGCTTGCCATGTTAGTCGTACTGAGTGGCAGCCAAGCCACTAGCTATCGACATCGACCCAGGCACTTTTGGTACATCATGTTTAGGCTTGAAGAGGTGTGAGTGCCGGGTTCGTATTGCATATAAGCATGTAGACTAACGTGAGGGATTTAACCTTTTATTTCATCCCGAGGATCGCTCAATGTATATTATATAAGAATTGAAACGTATAGTCATAGCGAACAAATATATTAAAATACTGAAGCGATAATATTCAAATATTTGTTCCACGTAACCTGATAGATCACATCTGACTCCCAGCTTAACCCTAACACAGCTGCGACATACATGCAAGATATATATTGTTGCATGCTCATCATCGCTGCGGCTTAGTGGTTTAGTAAAGGGAGTCGGCAATTGGCCTCTGTTTACACTTTACATGCTTTGGCAGCGTCAGCACTCTGTCGGCGTATCTCTGTCGGTGATACTTTACGATGCGTGCTTGGATTTGTGATGTGCTGGGGTTATTCACAGCTTGATTTGTGCCCCGGTATTGTCCGCAAGCGAACTCCAGCGGTCCGTCTTTGGGTACCGGCGCTGAGTTAAAGTCACGAACTTCTTTATCAACAATGCTTCTTTAAGCGGCTGAGGCCTTTCACGATGTCTTTCGGTCATGGTAGAATCGGCAGCGGTACTACATTTGGAACTCCTCGAATCACTGCTCCACCGTTGAGACAAAATACATACTGGGCGGGAGCGATAGTCGTGCGTCGGTTGAAAAGCTGGCGTCGGTGTACTGTCATTTCTTGGCTCCTGCATCTCCGCTATACCCGAGAAAGCATCTTTAGTTCTCCTTGGTTCGCTATGATCCGGTGGCTTTTACTTTGGATTAACTTGGTATCTCTTGGTTACACTTATTGGTCGTAAAGACACGTCCAGTGCAGTGCGTAGCATGGCATACGTGATGGATCCTATGGCAGAAAGCGCCAAGGTATGTCATACGTTACGTTCTAAATACCGGCGCTAGTAGTGGGACATTTGATAGCTCTGTTGAGTTGAACTCCATGTGGGGAGATTACCACTTCTTGGAATTACTGCATGTGAACCTTTGTGGTACGCATTCACACGTAAGTATCACAATGAGTCAATCCCGACCTCACAGGTACCGATCGGTGGATCTTTATTCCCAGTATATGTTATTAGCCTTTAAGTCGCCGTTGAGAAACATTTGCCGCAACCCGATCGCTTGGCGAGTTTAGTAACTCTCGTTGTTTCAATGATAAGTATGTCATTAAAACACTCTGAGGACTATAGTGATACATAACTCCAGCTGCATTGCTTGTATACACAGATTCTTAACCCCGTTCTTGATGAAACCAAACTCTTTTGATTGATTAAATCAAAAGCGTAGATTCCCAGCTAGCGGGATGCTGCTTAAGACCATAATGGACTTTTGCAACTGCGTACCTTCTTAAGATCGCTAGGACATGTAAACTGGAGGTTGTACCGTGTACATCTTCTCCAAATTTCCATTCGAGGAAAGGCGTTAACACGTCCATTTGCCCATGTTCGTAGTCATGAATACGTGATAAAATTTAGATTATCCCGGATAGTTCATGCTTGTTTGGCCGAAGTAAAGTTTAAATTAGTAGTCCATCCGTAAACTTGTTTGAAACGCTTTCGGCCTAATCAGCTTTGAAAGCTTGTCAGCGTTTCCGTGCTATCATGTTTCTTCTTAAATACCCGTTTACATTCAATAGGGGCGAGCGTTTAGTGAAATCCGGCAGGACGAGCACCGTTTTTGGTACATAGAATCCATCTGAATTAGTAATATTTGCCGTTTATCGTATCCTTCTTTATTAAATTCTTCTTTTTTAGCCAGAAGTGGGCTAAATCATTCTACGATGATGAAAGCTTACATGGCGCTACGGTTGGTAGCGTCCACATTGGATACTCCCCAGGGTTAGTTCTTCCGCGAGGCTTTCTGTGGATCGAAGCTGGGTCTTATGAAAGAAGGTTCAGTGCTTTGTGGTGTGTCGGATCTTTCTGCGTTGATGCGTCGATATTGACCTTCGTCGAGGCAGAGGCAGTAGAGATGAACGCAGTGCTCCCAGTCCTTGCAGACGGATATTCACTTTCGAGGAATACTCTACAGCGATGAAGATTTTATTCTCACCAACCGGGGTAAGTAGTAAGCTATTTGTTTCCACTTGGATATCCTATATGAAATAGCATTTGCTCCAGTTGGGCGCAAGTTTATCTTTTGCATTAATCTCTTAACATAAACTTGGCGGCCGAATCTTTAGAAAACTTGACTTGGGAATCTTCCCAAACCACAGTTCATGGGGAGTTTTATCTGGCGACTTTGTTGGACATCTGTTTAAGGTAAGTGCCGCGCTTAGAAGTGCATATCCCAGAGTGCTTGGTAGATCGGATAGGCTGTCGTAGATCGAACCATGTCCGAAGGGTTAAAGTTTCTCCTTTCGGACACGCCCGTTATCTTTGTGGCCGTTCTGCTTTGGAGTGAGTTGTGAAGCAATACCCATGGCTCTAAGATGAGTATTGAACTTCGTGACTGAATATTCTCCACTTTCTATCGGACCGAATCTTTGTGCTCTTGTTGATTAGTTTTAATACTTTATTTTGGAACTCCTTGAATTTCTCCGAATGACTCGTGTTTGTGTCTCATCGGATACACAAAACCGTATCTCTTTATGTCGTCGATAAAATGTAATGAAGTAGTTATAACCTATGCTAGGATGTGTTCGTTGGCCCATCTGTCGGTGTGTATGATCCCCGATGAATCATTTGCCACTTTCATTGACCGGTGAAAGGCATTTTGGTCATTGCACAGAAAGCGAGACTTCGCTGCTCATTATGATTCATAATCGAAACCTTGAGTATTCACTTTGGTCAGGATTTCTTGATTCGGTTCTATAGTTAATGTGACTTTGATGCAACGATACCATAGGTATGTTTTGGTTTAAGTCGTTAGGCTTATTCCGTTTAAGTTTATGTTATATGACTCGTTAATCATGTCTAAAGCGTATAGACCATTTTTGAAGGGAGAGGTACCCGAAATCTGCCCGTTCACAGTGATCTAAATTAAATGGGATCTATTGAAAATGAAAAATATCGTTATTCAAAAGCAGAAATAGAAATAATATTCTGAATTGCGGTACATAATAAACCGGAGATAAGTTCAAAACAAAGTCCGTGGGCAAATTTAAACTAATGGATCCCTCTTTACTTGAGGGCATGACCTTAGCGCCCGTTTCCCTTGCGCAGTCCGTTTCCCTCTTTCAGTCTTCTACTTGACTTGAGTTCTGCGTATTCGACAAATGAACCCCATGACGGTGTCTAAGCCACAGTAGAATTAGAAGTTGTACAAACTTGATAACATACGCACACTTTTAGGCTTGGTGTTTATTAAACCATTTTCTTATCTCGATTGAATTTCCTACGGGGCGGCTTTCCGGTGACCGCCCGGAACTGCGATAGTGGCCGGATGTCATGCGAGACACCCTTTGCCGCCTGCATGCTTGCGGCGTTTACGTAGAGCAGCGGCAGGTAGAAGCGGAAGAAGACCTCTTATTCGTATCCAAAACTTCATTAACTCGTATTGGTTATTTGTTTATAGACTCTCGGCGAGCTTGATGGGCACTTGTACTTTCTTATAGCCTTTGATATGTACCAGGTATATCGACTAAAAGCGGATCTCGTAGTGATAAAGAACTTCTAACAGGGCTTATCTGCGTCGAAGTCTGCGCGGCTTGGCGAGATCCGTTACCTCAAGTCTTGCTTGTCAGGCGCCGTATTTCGACTGCGATCGATGAGGAGCACGAAAAGTTCGTATTTCTCGTAATGCGCACGCTCCTTCGATTCACTCCAAAACACGATAAATGTCGCCTCGTGATACTCGTAAATACAGGCACGAAACTTGACTCAATCCGGTAAGCATAAGACAACTTTCTTGAGAATCATGCCATCATGACTAAATATTTCTTCAGGCGTACATCGGTGTCCACAAGGAAAGGTCTTATAGAATTTCTTTATCTGAGGCGTATTGATCCGATGCGACTTGAAGACAACGCCCCTTCGAGACCACGTCTCGAAAATTTGCACCATCGTACACTTGGCCCGAGTTAATGTAGTTTGAAGCGAGTTAGGGGTACTTGCCGATAGTGGTAGCCATATTAATTCTACAAGAATAAGTAAATAAAATAACGAGACTTTCGATGAAAGCTATACGTACTAAAAACGCACAAATATTGTAAAGTAAATACTAATACTTCAAATCTCCACGAAATATATTAGTATCAAGACTTTATTACACTTAAATTGGCTTGACAATAACTGCATTTTGAATCCGGTTATAATAGTAGAGTTGCGACAGAATTATGTAAAACTACATGCTCTTGTGTCGCTGCGTCTCTTTACGAGGATGCTACCCAGCGTTGTATCTCGAAAACGGTTAAGCGTACCCGATTAAACGAAAGTGTTACTTGGATTGATAAATGCGAAAACGCGGCGTTAGTGGAAATCGAGCAACGTGATCCGTTTAATAATACATCGTACAACATTAGCAACACCGCCTCACGGTGTGCCCAATTGATGCGATTGATTACTGCAAACTTTTTAAAATTGGCTTGATCTTTTTAGCCAAATTTTAATTGGTGAGATTATTATTCTTTGTTTTCGTTGCTAAATGCGTATTGTACGTAATCGAAACAGCGTACGACATGAAAAATAAAACAAATAATGCACATTCGAAGATATACGATATGGCCCCAGAACACAACCACAAGTATTTATCAAATACTAGTCAGATCCTAATTAACATGTCTTGTCTTACGGTCAATGCGGTCATAGTATGTGGCGAGTGAAATGATCTTTGATATCTTCGCTTGTTCTGATATTTATATCTTAACCCCGTCTTAGGCGAACTTTATGACTTGTGGGTAAAGCGATAAATAAATAAATACAAAATATATTTCGAAGGTCATTTCTGACATTCTGCAGTTCGCGAGGCCAGAAAACTAAATAAATGGGCCATGCTCCCATATACCGTTCAATCCATTTACAAAATAGGCACTTTATTAAATCACATAAATGAACTTAATAAATATTTTAAATGGCATTGGAAAATGCATGTTTGTAATTATCAAATTAATTAATCCATTATATTCACAGCGTATTAAAAATTAATTAATATAAAATTTCGATTATAAATCTGGCATGTCGATTAATAATTATTACGATAATTATTAACCGTATACATATTATAGAAAATATTCATCACAAATATATAAAATACATTAAGTAATTGAAATTGTTACACATAATTGTTATATCGACTTTTTTAAATTAATTTAAAAGATATAATATAAAGAAACCATTAATTGTAAATCCACGTAATTAACTTCTGATTAATTAGTTGATTAAAAATGATAAATAATCAATAGAAACCGAGAAATATAAGCTAGTCCGTAATTTTAGGAAAGCCAAAGAAATAAGGAATAAATTCGAATTAGGGTTTTCGAAATTAGAGTGGCGTCATCAATGGGCTCGGGCGACTGCTATAGTGGCTAAATTCGACCGCAGCGCCCTTTTTACTTTAGGTAAATGCGTCCGACCGTCATTTTATTCAAAATCGCGATCCGACACCGGGCCAGCCGCAGGAGTGGCGGAAGTCGGTCGACCCGATTATAGTAATAATACCATATTTAACTTTCGGTTTTGGATTTAATTTAATTCGTTTGTAAGTCTTTTGGAGGCTTTAAGATTTTTCAAAATTTATGAAATTGAACACGTTAAACTCCACATAATTTTATTGAACAAATCAGTGATGGATTCATTAAAATAAATTTTTCCTATATTTAATTATTAATTAAGCGATTGAAATCTCAAAATTGTTTTGAGGCACTTAGAAAAATCCAAAAATTATGAAATTTAATGGAGATCTTCTACGTGCTATCTGGGTTCAGAAAAAAATTAGGTTTAAGGCCGTTTTACAAAGCTGTTTTGAAACAAAATTAATTAAATAAAATCCTTTTTAATTTATGAAGCAAAATCCGTATTATAAAAATATGATAATACGTAAATGCGTAAACTTGTAACAAATGTGTAAATCAATAATCAAGAGCATTGATTTATTCTCATCATATATTTATCAATTAAATATATGAACAAGAATTAATCAAATAAAAAATTGATAAAACCGCAAAGCAAGCATAAAATAAATAACGAGCTTTAATTTGGCTCGTGATGCCCTTTGAGAGAAAATACTATGGATATAGGAGTATAAATACAAATCCATAAGTTCAGGGGATCTTTAAAGTGCATACTACATTATTTATATAAAAACATATAATTAAATTATATGAGCAGAGGACTTCTGATGCCGGCGGAGTAAGTTCCGCTGAAAATCCTTGTGACTGAATTCCTGGCATTGATTTGGCTTCCACTGTCCTTGTTGTATCAATCATTGTGATATCTACAGATTAATCCACACCGGGAGGGGTTGAATCAAGAACTAATCTATGCTAGTAAACAAGGATGAACAAAACTAGAAAAATCCCAAAATTCTTGGGAGAATTTCGACGAATTTCTTAGGGTTTTGGTAAAAGTTTTCTCAAAACTTATGATGAAAAACCCTAAAGTTTGCTTATAGGGCTAGGTTAAAAGCAAGCCGATAAACAGCTTTCAGGTAAATATTAGCTTGACTCGTTAACTCATTAGTTCGTTAAGACCTTGTGAGTTCTTTAATGAAATTGAACTATTTAATTAAGCTAATTAAATAGTAATGAGTAATATCAATAATCTTTCAAGTTAATAAATAAATACTAAAATTACTCGAACCAATTAAATAACTATTTAATTGATTCTATTTGTTCAATCGATGATACATGGAAATGTAGAGCCACTTGTAATTGAAATCGTTTCACCGATTATATAGTTCTCTCTTTTAATTTAAATACGCCAAATATAACTTCCAGCGTCATTTATATGTGTGTGACATGAGGCTCGAGATAATAGTAAGTTGTATAATAATAATAATTGACCAATTACTATTATTATATAGCGATTAATGAGGAATCTGTGATCATTTCATAGCACTTAAATTATCGCGAGAGCTACATGAAATATCTGATTACTAAGTTGAACATTAAGATTCACGATAATCACAGTTATTATTGGTAAATGAATTGCTCTACAGCAATTATGCATATGAGGGCATAATAAATGGAACGGTCTCGACTGATTTTCCAACAAAGAATTATGGCGTCCTTTCAGGACCGTTTTCATACGGAGTTTAATCTAATACCTGGGGCGGATGAAAAGATTGTTGTGATTACCTTTGTGGAAGGCTTGCGGATGTGCAAGTTCAAGGAATCACTCCTCGAAGTAGCCCCAGGACTTGGAGGAGGTCAATGAACGAGCTTACAAATACATACGGATCGAGAAGGTGGAGAGAAAAGAGGTGAGAAGGGGCGGAGGCGACCATCGAGGCGAGAGAATACATGGCCCACAGCCTGGCGAAGTGGCAGGGCCGGGATCCGAGGCGCCCGGCGGGGCACTGCCGAGCCGACTTGCGATGGGTAGTGCGCTTCTCGCGCTCCCGAGGTGATTCGGGAAGCGAAGGAGAAGTGAAGGAGGAAGATCGAGTACTTGGCCACCAAAACCTCGGCCAGGCTACGTCGGGAGGCGGGAGGGAGGTCAGGAGAAATCCACAGAAAGGCGGTACATGAGGAGATTCGGGAGTATCCCGATTCGATGAGAGGATCCGACCGAGTCTTGGGTGGTCTGGCTGGGGGACGAGGCACGAGGCCATGCTAGATTCGAGTCTCGAGGAGTATTGAATATCTGGCAGCGTGGGAGCGAAAAGATATGCCGGGGTGGACAGGAGTGTCGATCCACGGTGTATGTTGATCCTCGTTATAAGCCCGTGAGGACCTTCTCGGAGGAGAAGAGATACGCGATCCAGGAGGGATAAATTGTTGTGGGTAAAGGCAATCCAAGATCTCTTTGTTTTCCATTTGGTAATGTAGTCTTTGATGAAACCTAATGGGACGTGGCGAATGTCTTGTGATTTACTTTGACGTAATGACCTTCGGAAGGGCGTATCGGTATCCTAACATTGATAAATTTGGTTGACTCAAGTCTTGAGTCACAAAGGTAGGTGATTTCTGGATCTTTAAAATTTTGTTGGAAATCGATAGTTATTGGTTTCGTTTATTATGTACATCGTGACAATTGTTGCTTGATTCATTTACTTGGTTGAGTGAATGTGATTACATAAGCGGGCAGTTCAACTATAGTAGTTGTATTACTAGTCGGGTTCTCGCTGATAATGCAGGGGAGTTATGACGATTCTTAGATCATGCATGTACGTTTATAATAATATTAATTACTATATATTATCACGATTGTTATTATCTGGCTGAAAATCAGCATATAGTGGCCGTTGAATTAAATTCATGTATAGAATTAAAAGCGATTACTTGCAAGCGAGAATTGAATATTCTCGGTGGGAAGTATATTAGTAATGTGAAATATAAATTGAATAAACCAGTTAATTAATTAGTTAGTTTTAATTAATGATTGGTTAATTGAGAGCTTGTTAATAACTTGTTATTAACTTCGTTATGGCTTATTAATTTTTGTTAGTATTTAATTAACTTAACGAGAGTTAATTAAATAAAACGACTTCAATAATGACTTGATATATTGATTAGTACTCTTAACGGTTTGAGATTCATTAATCAGCGACTCATTCTTATTTGAGCTAAAGGTTAATTGAGAAGAGCTATATAGCAGTTTATTGGTTTATTCATAACACAAAACCACAAGCTTATCTGAGGTTTTTAGGCCTCCTGCTTCTAGAAACTGTGAAATTGATCGGTAGACTTGATCTTTTGCTTTGAGTCAAATCCTTAAGCGATTTTACAAAATTTGAATTAAAACATAAAGCTTCGAAATTAATCGCCCCGCCAAGTAGAACGCCCGACTGCGGCGGTATCTGAAGGCGGTCAGGTGCCCGAAACCCGGTCGATTCGGCCGTCGTTGGGCCAGCTTTTACGGGCGTCCTTGCCGCTGGATCGAGGGCGATGGCCGAGATCGTAATAATTATGGAATAAATGGACTGGGCTAGCGTGGGTAGACTAAGTCGGCCCAGAGATTAAAAATTTGTTGTCAAACCTGATGAAGGAGGAAGCCAGATTTGGAGACTACTTGTTTAGTTATTTCAATTAAGGTGACAATTAAGATCATAATTACTCGACCCACTTGTGAGCCACAAATCATTAACCGGCAATAAAGGTCATCGAAGGCTCTCGACAATGCTTGATCGAACAACTTATAAAAGGTAAACATGGTAAATCGAAGTAAGTTGGCTTTTGATCTGCAAAATCTTCTACTTTTTTTTAGAAGCTAAGCTCTTTCGTCCGTTCTTGACGATCGTCGGGTGTTCGGCCGAGACAACCGGTCCTTGGTTTGCGGGAACCCCCATTTGGATAAAGGCGTATTGAGATTCAGCTTGGAAGATTTGTGATCTAGGACAGGTTAAATGATGTTGTTAAATGAGACCGCCTGCATTGGGTCCTTATAGGTTTTGTTCTTGTCTTGGCTCTATAAATATGGTGTTAACTTGTCTTAGCTTTTAAGTAAATGTTGATTGATCGTTAGAGTTGGTGGTACGGGCCAGTAAATGTCATTTGGAGGTGGCCAGAGCATTGACAGTTCAACAAGTTATTAGATGGTAGAGCTTCAACCTTATATTTTGATTGCCAGAGTTCGATTCTTGTCATTTCCATTCTTGTTCTTAATTTTTACTTTTCAATGCTTTTTGACTGCCCCCATTTAACTTTCAAAAATTTCTCACCCATCAATTTCATTTTGATTTCATCCTTGATTATTGATGACTTCTTTTTACACGTTAGACATAGACTTACTTATTGATAAGTAGATAAAACAAGTGGAAGGACATTCCAAAGGATATTTTGCTCAGAACTTACAACTTGTGCGATAGTTTACATGTTCTTCCACTTCATATATATCTATGCAGAAACGTTTGTATCAATTACATTTCATGATCTAGAACTAGCATAAAAGCAAACGATCGTAGTTATAATCAAACCTTTTAGTTGCTTTCAGCTCATCCATTATGCTCGGTCCACAGAAAGTTATAGCGTGACAAGGTGCATTATTGCTATAAAAAAAATCAATTTATTGGTCTATTTAACACAATACTTGAATAATTTAGTAGAGATTATTGAGCAGAGGTAGATGCCGTTAGAAGAATGGAATCGCATTTGAATGATAAAAGTAATTTTATTTAAAAATGAAATGGGACAGCTATATTAAATTTAAAAACTTTAAAGTAAAAAGAGAAACTTCAAGCTACCACAAAAATAAAAGAAATTCACGATGAGATTACATCTTGAATTAAAAAAGCAAAGCGCCCAAATATAAAGAGAAAATAAATCAGCTACTACAAAAGAATAGTGGTAAGAAGACTTCGAGCTTCAGCAGCGTATTGAGCTTTTTAATATACTTATATTCACAAATTATCTTTGAAGCTTGACTTCTGTTCATAATATATAAAATATTAGGAAGTAAAGCCTCGATTTGGGGACGCAATGCGGCAAACGACAGCGCCAAAAGACGGACCTCACTTACATCATGAAGATATTTGATAATCAAAACTAAAATCTTAATAGATGACCTTATAGTTTAGCGATATCTAAATCTCGAACAAAAGGTATTTCGTTAGAGTCCTGCCAAAGGAATGTCTCATGCTTTGTCATATTTTAGGCGAATTTTTGGGTTTAGCGATATCTAAATCTCGAACAAGAGGTCTTTCGTTACGTCAATTTTTTATTCAAGTTTCGTTCACTCACACCTAAAAGAAAACAAACCGGAATAAAACAAAGATGAGATATGGACTGCCTACATAGCCGGACCTACTTTAAGCATGGTGGTGCAATTGCACCAACCAGAATTTAAAAAAAAAAATCAATTATATTTGATTGGTGATGATTTAGAAGCTTAGGAATGGAAATCTGCAACTCTACAAGTTAAGAGGTAGGAAGACCTAGGATTAACTTAGAATTAGAAGAGGAGCTGGACCACTGGAGATGGAATAAATATGAAGAGTTGGGCTTGGGCTGATTTTAATTGTTGATTTGGGCTCATTTTAATGTTTTTTAAAGTTTTTTTTTTAGATGTAATAATTTGATTTTAACTATACATTTTTTAGGGTTTTTATTTTATTTTGCCTCATTGATTTTAAATTGATTTGATTTATGTTGAAGTATTAATTTGGTATTTGTATGATGAATTATGTTAAATTGGATAATTGTACGTTAATTGTTAATCATCTTATTTATTTAGTAATTGTTAATCATTTTCTTTAATTGTTATTGATCTTGGAATTTGTTAATTGTTAATCTTTTATAATTATTTAAAAATTAATTTTTTTATTTGACAATTTTAATTGATATTTAGATTTTAAGTCAAAGATTTATGATGTTTTTGAATCTCTTTTGGTTGTAGAGTAATGAATGAAAATGATAGGTTTAAAAATGACATCATTATGGTCTAGATTTTCAAACAAAATCGAGTGAAACAACGTCGTTTTCGATTTTTTTTTTTTTGCTATTTACACCATCAAAATTGAACTCCAAGGTCCGGGACTGCCCAAAGATAAGATATCTCTAGTCTCTACCTTGATAAGAAGAGAAGGCAGTAGCCAAAAGCCAGTAGATTTAGTTTGTCCAGAAGTCACTACTGGAGGAGTACAAACCTATAATGGGCTTGAAAGTGACAACAATTGTACCTAGTAAATTACTATGTTCAATCAATTTATTATTCTAATAAATATAAATTCTATATTATTGAATTTATCTTTAATTCATGATATTATTTTTCTTGTTATTTTTACTATCAATTAAAAATTAGTTGATTCAAAATTGATACAAAAAATAACAAATGTAAATTAAATTGAACTGGAAATATTACGAAGTTTATTAATTGAATACGTAGTAAAAAACTAAAAATATATTTTGCCAGTGACCATTGACCAGAATTCGAAAATGTTAAATATAAAAATATTAAAAAAAAACAAAAATACTAGGAAGTTAAAATATCATTCAAACTGCATTAGATGATTAAAAATTCACTAACCAGAATAATCCATAAAAATGTACAAAGTCAAAAGACACCAAGACCTTATCGCATTGGGCCATCAACCTTTCCAAATCCCACACGCAACAATTTCCCATTCCTCCATTAAACTACTATAATTATGTGTAGCTGCCATGTACACCATAGTGATTTTAGGCGTGAAATTACTATTTTAGTTCTGATGTCCTTCTATTTATAAGAATTACTCCATTTTTTAATACTTGTGATATTAGAGACTTTTACATATTAATTAAGAATCTATAGACTTTTATATTTAAGCTCTTGGTTAATGAAAATATAAATAATTATATTAGTATTATCAGGATCAATAAATGATTTTAAAATGATAAAGTAATGAATTTGTGTATAATTGAATATGCAAAATAAATTGAAGTGAATTTCCATGTTATTTAATAGGAACATATTAGGAAAAATTAAATTAAATATGCATTCCACCATTTAGAAAGAAGAATTCTATGCTCCATAGCTTGGACAACAAATACTTCCTTCATCCTAAAATCTAAGATCCTTTTTTTCAAATTAAAAATTTTATTTTTTATTTTCATTTTGATCAAAATGTAAGATGACAAATTAATAGAAAACATATTTATGTGAGTAATGTTCAAATGATTATCATAATTTGTATGAAATCAAATGTGTCTTATAATATGGGATAGCAGGAGTATAAAAAACGAAAGAAGTAATATTTGGTGGAAGTTTCAACAAGGGCAAAATAGTCAATTTCATATCTACAAAAATATCCCAAATCTATTGTCCACATACACGTGTCAAAATCTCTATCACCTTAATAAAATTGAATATGCAAAATAAATACAAGTGACTTTTCATGTTATTTAATAGTAATATATTATGAAAAATTAGATTAAATATCGTTAGAAAGTAGCAAAAGCGTCAAATTTAGGAAGAAGAATTTTGTGCTCGATAGGTCGGATAAAAAAACTCCTTCCATCCAACCCTAGTCTTTTTTCAAATAGAAATTCGTTTATGATTATATTGACCAAAATGTGAGATGACAAATTTGTGCAAAATCAAATGTGTCTTAGAATTTGAGATAGCACAAGTATACAAAACGGACGAAAGGATCAACTTCTCATTTAGATGCTTTTGTCAAATGTCTTCACTCTTTAGGGAATACATGCATTAAATGCGTTGGTAGTTATATGATAATATCATGTAATAATAAATAACGGAGGAAATAATATTTGGTGGAATTTTGAAATAGGGTCAAAATAGACAATTTCATATCTACAAAATATCCCAAATCTATTGTCCACATATACGTGTCAAAATCTCATCACCTCAATTCTCACCTAAAATCCCCCACCCTTTCCTCCAATTATATAACCCCCAACAAATATCACCCAATCCTTCACTCCTTCACCCCCCACCCCTCTCTCAATGGCCCCCCTCTCCCTCCTCCTCCTCCCCCTCCTCCTCCTCCTCTCCATCACCACCTCCACCACTTCCACCACCACCGACATCCTCATCCAACAAGTGGTCCCAAACCCACAAACCACCACCTCGGACGATGTCTCACTAGACACAGATTTACACCACTTCACACTCTTCAAAACCCAATTCAAGAAAACATACGCAACCCAACAAGAACACGACCACAGATTCAACGTCTTCAAGGCGAATTTACGTCGAGCAACGAGGCATCAGAAGCTTGACCCTTCTGCTCAACATGGTATCACAAAATTCTCTGATTTGACACCTAAGGAATTTAGGAAGAGTTTTACTGGGATGCATAAGAAAAAGTCAAAGATTGGACTTGGTCTACCAGCTGATGCTAATAATGCCCCCATATTGCCTACTAAGGACTTGCCTGATGATTTTGATTGGAGGGAACATGGTGCTGTATCTGAAGTCAAGGATCAGGTACTTATATACTAGTTTTGTCCCAAAAAGATGTCCAGTTTTGTATTCATTTTTTATGGTTGACTTTTTACTTTTGATTTTTTTTATATGTTGGTGTATACCATACCAAAGAGATTGTATTTTTTATTCATTCAGTATATTTTGTAATTTTGACTATTGAAATTCAAAGTAGACTATCTTTTTGGAACATGATGCTGTATCTGAAGTCAATTATCAGGTTTTATCCCAAAAAGATTGTCCAGTTTTGTGTTGATTTTGGATGGTTGACTTTTTTTAATTATTACAGTATTTTTTACATGTTGGTGTAATACCATACAAAAAAGATTGTATTTTTAACCTACTTTGGTATGATCTGAGCTTAAATAATTTTTAGTGTGGGTGTATATAAAAAATATTTTGAACCTAATTTACTATGTGTTTGATTAAAAATTGATTATGACCTCTATATCAAAAGATTTACTAATTATGAATATTGATGGTTGTCTTTTTTAATTTTGAGCTCGAATATTTTTGACATGTTATGTTTGAAAGGTGTGATTGTATTTTTAAGTTACTTAATTATGTTTTGATTTTTGATCGAATCAAAGTTATGTGTAAATATGGTGATGTAGCTGAAGTCAAAGACCATGTACATATGTGTAGATATATTATCTCAATAAGATTATTTTGATGTGTAAATATCGGAACCGAACCGATATTATTTCGGCCTCGAAGGGAACTGAACCAAGTTTGACCTTTAAAATAACTGAACCGATTTCTAAATTTTCTGTAGATTTCTCAATTTTTATTTATTATTACTTTCAAGATTTGTAGTTTTTGCATCTGTACATTTTATGAACGGAAATTTAGATTTAACTTTGTTCATTATTGATATAATGTAATATAAATCTTTCTAAAATTAATAATATAGGGAATAAAAATATTTGTAAAAAGAGCAGACATGCATCAATGCATGCTAGACAGATAATAAATCTTTAAAAAGATTTCATTGAAATTACATAAATTATTATATCTAGTGTTGAAGACTTTAATTTTGAGCCTGGCATCTAATTCGCTAAAAATTGGCTCAAAATCAACCAACCGAATTGAATCGAGTAGGATCTTAACCGATTTTAGGTTCGGCTTTTGAAACCTAATTGAACTGCATCCGTGCACACGTGACACGCCTGCTTAGATGTATTTATTTGTGTAATTTTTGAAGGAGTTTTGATTGTTAATTTGGTTGTTGTGATTGTAGGGTTCATGTGGGTCTTGCTGGTCATTTAGTACTACTGGAGCATTGGAGGGAGCTCATTATCTTGCTACAGGGGAGCTTGTGAGCCTCAGTGAGCAACAGCTTGTGGATTGTGACCACGAGGTCTTTACTATATTTATGCTGACTTTCTACTTTAAAATCATTTTTTCCTCTAGGTTGAATATATATAAACTGCATATTAGACTCGTAAGCGAAGTGAAATTTTTTTACACCCATAAATTAGACTTCTCAAATAATAGGAAGAGTATAGTGAAGCTCTGTTTTGCTTGATTATTACTCATAAAACCCCCTAATAATCAGATTAAATATAATAAGTTAAAAGTGCTGGATTAGTTTAATTTGGTTGTCAAATTAGTTTGCTTGATTACAAACTATGTAATCTCAGTGATATGAAACCTCTTGCTTTGATATGATGTGAGGCACTGCCTCATCCATTGGATAATTATATGAGCCTAGTGTTGGAGCCTTTGGAGGTGTCTAGTGGTTGGTGGCTAAGTACTTAATGAAAGACCAACAGGGTATTAAGTTTGCGTGCTCAAGCGAGAAGAATTAACTTGCAAGGTTTTGACAGATTGAATTTTAGTTGCACTGATTGAAATATGTATTTGAATACAAACACAAATTCGTTTTGTATTTTGTATGTTGAATCAAATTTGGTTTACTGATATGTAAATGTACTTATGAATGTAAACTTGGCCTTTGCAGTGTGATCCAGAGGAAAGAAATTCTTGTGATGCTGGTTGTAATGGAGGACTCATGAACAATGCATTCGAATATATTCTCAAATCTGGTGGAGTTCAGAGGGAGAAAGACTATCCTTACACTGGAAAAGACGGAACATGCCATTTCGATAGCAGCAAGATTGCCGCCAAGGTAGCTAACTTCAGTGTAGTTGGTCTTGATGAGGATCAAATTGCTGCAAATCTGGTGCAACATGGACCTCTTGCAGGTAACATATAAATTCCAATATTGCACTAATGTACTTGAATCCACATTTCTGATATTACAGAGGGACTGAATTCAATGTCTTATACGTAGTTAAGTATCAATATGGCTTTCATGCAGACCTATATTGAGAGTTCATACATTTGCTTTAAATAAATTACTTAGATCATGGGGTCTTTTTTGTACAGGCTCTGCTGCTGCTTCCCCCATTAGATCTTAAGGAAAGGCATACTGATCATCAAGAGAATCTATGGGGGAGCAAACTGGGGAGAAGAAGGATATTACAAGATTTGCAGGGCAAATATTTGGAAAGGACCTTATGGTTTCTCGTTACTGCAATGCATACTAGCTCTAAACTGGAGTGATCATGCATTTATTCTGAAGTTCAGTAGTATTACTAATATGATGTATATATTTATATTGGATGATATGTATTAAAGATGAAACATGCTTCTTTATCATGCTTTAGGGCCTTTAAGTGAGGGAGAACGATGCAAACCAAGGCTTGCCTTTCTGTAATAATATTTCTAACTTCTACTTATAATTCTAATGATACAGCTATATATTACGGAGTATTTTAGCATTTCTATCGGGTAAGGTTTATATGGTATATTTTCTGTGTAGAAAATTGTATATTCCTTGATCATTGCTGCATCAGGGCATATAGTTATATCAGCTCAGACCATGCCGAATAGTAGTGTAGGAAATAATTATTTCTTGTATAAAAGAACAGCTTTAATTTACACTCACACGCCGAAACATCGAACATGGGTTGGGACCTATACCTTCCGACCATGTCTCGAACTATACTGCAACGCATTCCAATACTTTCCTGTTTGAAAGACGGCATCACAAATATCCATCAACGCCAATCGTCATTGTCGAGACTGAAGATATGAAGCCAAGGTTTGATTATTATAATCTAAGGGTCCCATCCCAAGAAGTCTAATAAAGGATAAATCAATCTCGATGTGTTTCGAAAAAGCTCATGAAAAACATGATTATGTCAGACAGAAGGCCTAACGACCATCAATATATTACCGACCGCAAGCATTTATCAATGCCCAAACATACCAAGAATTCTTCCTGCCACTTTTAGGAATTCCTGGGCCAAGGCTTCGTCTCTGCCAGCGATAATGACACAGTTTTCCGATTCTTTGTCTTCCAAGAAACAGGAGAATCCCAAGAAACATCACCCAACTTCAAGAATCTAACTGCCTAGTAACAGAAAGCAACTCGCCTAATCCGAATCACACCACCCGCATAATCTTAAAGCTCTAATCACCAGATAACTCATTTAATTCTTGATAGTGAGATTCCCACCACTCCAAAATGATTCCAATGATCTTCTTCCCACCAGAAAACCTGAAAGGATACACACAACACAAAGTATATCAGACGACTATAAGAGAGATAAACGCCTCCCAATCAAACGCCTATACTTTCCCCCTCCGCTTAAGCCGCCGCACTAACAGATAGAGCCAAGTTTATGATTCGTTCCACGAAAAGTCAGAGATCTACTCACCCAACAAACCACACTAATTAATAATGTCCAAATCAAATTTTCTCCTACATAAAGAAAGCCCTCTCAGAGCACTCCATCTACCTCACCCAAAAAATATTTTTAGACCCGGTGAGATCCTTCACGTGAAACAGAACTGATATTTTGAAATTATCCACTTATCAAATCAATGCGTAGTTAATCATACCTAAAATAAATGCTACTAAACAACTGGATACCATCAATGCCAATATGAGAATAAAAAGCATAGTCCAATCGGACCTAATGAAACCATAAGAAATCAAAGTCACATGGCTTAGCGAACCAACAACGAGGTGCCTGTTTCAGTCCATACAATGACTTATGCAGACGACACACTTTGTTGGGTTCACTATGATCAAAACCTGGTGGTAGTTTCATATATACCTCCTCATGAAGATCTCCATACAAACAAGCATTATGTACATCCATCTGACGAGGACCATCCTCGTTAAATTAAATTAAGAATGTCTTAATGTGAGCTTCATCTTAATATATAAAACATTTAATAGCACCATTCTTATGATGATTACCAAACACCACAAGTCTTCCCTCGAGACGCCAACACTCCCTATCTGACAATTCCAATCTTGTATAATCTTCATCGGCTCCTTAGAGCCTCTCTGCCTGAGAGGTAAGTCAACCGACTTACGTGCCATGGTCCCCTCCAAAGCATCGATTCTACCTAACATACCGCACACCAACCCTCGAATCCTTCATGCCCAAGATAGACTGAAGTTTGTTCAATTGGGAAAATAGCAAACAAGAAAAACACCTGTGGTCCAGCAGAAAATAAATCATAACTCAAATGTTGCTAATAGGATACGAAATACCTAAGACATGTGAGTAGAAACGTAAGGTTTGAGCGGAGGCGGACGAATCACATGCAAGTTCTGGCATTGGAGGAGGTAATGAACCCCATGTCCTCTACCCAAATGAAGTCTCACCACCTTATTAATCCGAATCGATGCCCACCTCGGGTGTCCATAGACCTTCCTCGCCTAAACCGACTTCAGAGACTTGCACTTCACCTCGAATTTCTATGATGTACATTGTAGAATACACGTATATATCAAACTTGTATTTCTTCCAATTTTACTGAATTAGACAACATTCAATATTTATGTTCCCACAACTAATTGTGATAGTTTAGGGCAAGCACGGGGTTAATTTGCTACTACATTGACCTTTTTATTGTTTAGGATGTTTTTTACACATTTTTTTTATCATTGAAACAAAGGGTTCATAATAGTATATCATTTTTTAATTGAAATGTTGGTTCATAATAGTATATCATTTTATAATTGTTTAATCTGTAAACTAGCTAATTGTTAACAAGAAGTGAATGTCTTGGCAAATAACAAAACATTTTTGGTGCATAAAAATAAATGAACGACAATAATGAATGATGAACTATATTAGTGAAGGTGCAAATAAACAAAGTAATTGAACAATTCCATGTTTAATGTTATCGTAACGAGCCATGTTCGTCGGTCGTCAAGTCAAGAAAGATCCAAGAAATAAGGCACATTGTTACAAGTACCATAGTAGTCCTGTTTTCTTGGAGTATTTTGTTAATATAATAATATTGATTCGGTACACGTAATGCCGATGATGGAATCAAGGCGGGGCAATAAATAACGTTGATTTGATTCAAAATGGCATGAATATAAGTACCTTGAGCAACGTCGGATATGCATTTCAAATTTTATTAAGAAATTTTAAATAAAAATGATATGAAGCTTACATTTTTGTAATAATAGTAGCTGAGATGCTGGATGACGATATTAAATCATTTCAAAAATTTGATATATTTTATGTTTAATTCAAATATTTTAAAACCTGTAAAATCTTACACTTTATTAAGGAAATTTCTAATTAATACAGTATTTTTATTTTTTAAAGGCATATTTTGATCACAAATAACTCTTTAAATATAATATAAAAAATTACAATAAAATACAATGTCCATAGAGAGATACTATTATAAACCCGAGATGCCTATGTAGATACAAATATTATTACTAATAATTTGATGTCCTTTTGACTAAATGTATTGATGAATCGACACATAATATCATCGAATTATTTGGTTTTTACGCCTAAGCAAACTCTGCATTGCTTTCTTTAAAGTATAATTTAAATTTTTGCAGATCCCAATATATAAAATCTATATTTGCATGGAATTAAATAATAATAATAATAATAATAATAATAATAATAATAAGGAATTCTACTAAATTACATGGTTATTTTAAACTTCATGTTCATTTAAATAGTTATAATAATAGTTCTACATAATAATAATAATCTAACAAAAAAAATATATGATTATTTAATCAACATCTATTATTATTATAATAATAATAATTTACATAAAACATATATTATTTAACTTACATAAATTATTAAATATTGAAAATGAAATAATCCGAATTTTTATGATTTAAATAATAATCAGATTACTCTCTACGTGAAACAAACTCTAACTGTATGCTTTATAGCCAGCTAAATACTACTCATCTTTTTTTCTCCTAACAAGAAACAAAACGGTACCTCATGACAAGCATACTTATACTGCCATGCTTTTACTTCAAGTGGTTAGGGAAACTTTATTATATAAAATTTTCTTTCTCCTACTCTTTCTTCTCATTTAATGAGTTCCCCCTCCCTTTTCCTAAATATTTTTCTTTCATTTTGTGGTTATTCTCCTCTGAAAAGAGTAATCCTAAAACTTCTAACAAGTTTCTAAGAAGTAAAAGGTCGATATCAAATGTTGATCAAGCACAAAGCTTGTTGATATTTGGCTTAATTAGAGGCGAGTACTCATATCACACGCTTATAAATCTTCAAGGCATTTTGTAAATATGTATTAGGCGATGGGGTTGTTGTAAGTGAATAACTATTAAAAAAGATTTAACAGTATGTTAATTGAACTAATCGGTTAACGGGGCCGATTGAACTAATCGGTTGTGTTGAGAAACTATATTGAATATCAATATATACGAGATATTAGGATATGACTATACGGGTAAAGAGTTACGTTATACAACAACCGTTTTGATGAGATTATATGTGTTTTCTATGAATGTAATGAATAGAAAGGAATAAATCATTCGATGGATAATATTAAAGGACGAGATGAAAAATACCGAAAATGAATCAAGGCGATATGATGCTGTGTTGATGTAATGATATTTAGAAGTTAATAATAATAAAGTGATATTAATATTATTATACTTTGAAGTCATGATTGATAGTAATATATGGAAAAGAATGTACACGAAGATAATAAATGATTTATGATATATGTATCGGTAAAATTATCTATATCACGATAAGGATATTGAATTGGTTATGTATCGACATGATGTTATGATATGGCCATATTATGGAAGCGGATATGATTTGTGTTGTGATCATATGAGGCAACCGTATTCTTGAGAATCGACGGTCCCATGATTACCGGTATTCGCAAATCAACTGACTGGTGTCCCAAGATTTGTTAGAATCAACGCCCTATACTCCAAGATTCACGGGAATCAACGGTCATATGATTACGTGGTGAAATCCTCTATTCCCAAGTTAGTTGGTTCTTGGTCCCTCCCCCAGCAGTCGGGAAAGGTGGTCCCGACCGACGGAGAATACTATGGATATATGAGTATAAATACAATCCATAATTTCAGAATCTAAAGTGCTTACTACATTATTATACAAAACATATAATTACAATATAAGAACGTAGTACTTACAAAGGCAAATGAAAGAAATTCCAATTAAAATCATTAGACTCTTCCAACGGCAACGTGAATTTGACTTCCTTCAAATTGTTGTACACACCGATGATATCTCTACTGTCCACACTGGTGAGAGGCCGAATCAAGAACCGATTTATGCTAAGAAACAAGCGATGAACAAACTAGTGTTCCCCAAAAATTCTTAAGTGCACTTTCGCCAAGTGGGGAGGGTATGTGGCTACTAGGTTTTGATGAAAATATTTTTCTAAATCTTATGTCATAAAATCCTAAAGTTTGTTTATATAGGGCCAGGGTTAAACAAGCCCCGATAAGCAACCCGCAAGATACTTGACTCGCTAACTCTATTAGTTCGGCCAAGACACTAATGAGTCAAGATGAGTTGAACTATTTAATTAGCTTAATTAAATAAGAATGAAGTCAATATCAATAATCTTCCGTTATTTGATAATACTAAAATTACTCCGAAACTTTAATTAAATAACTATTTAATTGATTCTATTTGCTCAATTCCGATATTCTACATAAAATGTAGAATCTTTGTAATTGAGAAATACATTTCTCAATTATAATAGCTTCTCTTTTAATTTCATACACAAATATAACTCAACGTTATCGTATGTGTATGACCTTTCTACCGTATAATAAGAAATAGAGCACACATGAATTACCAATTACTATTATTATAACGATTAATGAGTAAGATCTAACAATCACTATAACTCTTAAATTATCACGAGAACCTACACCTGCAATATATAATTACTAAGCCGAATACTTGCCTGAGCATCACATTTAACCCAACCGGTAAATGAATCTGATACAATAAATTGTTTTAACGGGCATAATAAACGGAATCAATTCTCACGATTTCCAAACCGCTACTGGGTGTGTGTGTAGAAGGGCAGTATGTATTCTCCTATCGTCCCTTCGTTGTGTCAAGTGGTATTCACCATCCGCTAGTTTCATTGTATTTTTCCTTTATTCTTTGGTACATGTCAGATGGTGAACTCCGATGCTCATGCTACTGAGTGGTTCTCTAACTCAGGCGGCCGAATTCGAGGCGGCCAAGTTATTTAAAACGATATATAATGAGAAATCATATTAATGAAACGAAAGTACAAATTAATAATATATAATATATGAGACATATTCTTGTGAATTGAATCATAAAAATATACATGTAAAATTGAGCAAAAATAATTGGGTTATTTAATGCATACCTTTGAATTATTAAACATGCATTAGAGATAAATAAATAAAGTTTAATTTAAAAGGATGCAATCTACAATTATAAAGATATATACGCCAAATGTATATGATGTATCATCATCAAACTAAACGACTGCTGACGCATTTCCTCCAATTGATACCTACGTATATTCAAAGATAAAAGATGATTTAATACTACTTAGTATGATGAATACCACACTGATAGCCAAAGCTCCACTGATATACAAAAATCAAAAAAACTATGAGAAGTAGCTTAATTCCTATTTAACTCGTGTGAACTTTTGTGATTTTTGATAAGGATAATGCAAGAATTAATATAAAAAATGTATTAAACACAACTATTATTCACACTTTTATATATGTTATTGATTTTTGTTCTTCTAAATTTAAATTTCTTTTCGGCCACAAATGTTACCTTCTTTCCCATAAGACTATGTATGTAGAAACCATCAGAACTAGACATTCACTATAAGTCTATAACCAACTTTAATATGCATCGGCTCATTATGTATAATCAGCTAATGTTTATTAATTAGACAAAGTAGGGAAACAACTAAATGAATGGTACAGAATCTGGTAAATTCCTTAGCAGAACTAGAGCATTCATATGACTATTTGTTTCAATTAGATAGTTACATGCTACAATGAGAAACTTCTTAGTTCTTATAATCGACTCGAACCAATTACTTTTTTCAATATTTTGTGTATGAAGTAAATATTATTGCATGTGCAACGAGATACTAAACAAAATTAACTACAATAATTAGTAAGTTTTTTGAAAAATTATACAGTACATTCCTTGATCATTGCTGCATCGGGGCATATAGTTATATTTGGTCAGACCTTTTTATTGTTTAGGGATGTTTTTACAAACTTTTTTGCCATCAGCAACCACTTTCAATAACCATATTTTATTGACTAAGTACAACATTTTGTCGCATACAAGAAGGTTTCGGTAGCAGAGGAATAGAACCAACAGAAACAAGGTAACACGCCCGAGAGAATGAGGTTGATGCCTACACAATGTGGTAAGTAATCAAGGATATCAACTTTTTCTATGTCAATGTGCAAGAAAATCAAAGCTTACAGATTATAACCATGAGAAGCTTCAAAGAATCATTCTTCGTCGTCGTTGATTAGTGCAAACGAGAAAGGGGTGAATTTGTATCCATCCCCCTCATAGAACTTGTTTTGAAATTCCACCCAATGAAGCCTCAATGCATGCAAGAATGCACTGAGAGTCTCCATGACAAGCAGTACACCAACAGTAGCACTTACGAACACAATGACACCGATAACAAGTATGACAACATTGTTGTACCTGAAGCATTACAATAAGGAGGTCTTTAGCTACCGAAACACTTCACATAAATTAGCAGAAACTAGATAGAGGAAGAGCTATATCGAGAAATCTTACCCCCAAGCGAGAAGCAGGACCTTGTCATAGAAGACACTAGACAATTCTGAGTGTGCAAGACTATAAGAAACCAAAAGATCCAATCAGTAAGGTATCAACCATTTCACATTTACATTGTTTCAGACAACCCTTGTCAGAGTGCTTTTTACTAAACAAAATGGCTCTTTCTAAGCGTTCACATTCTGTTACCATAACATACCAGCACATCATTCAAGATAAGTAGGAAGAATCATATAACCTAAAGCTTTACCTGAGAGCCCATAAACGCAGGTAAGACGCTGTATTTGAGACTGCACCAAGTACAAACTCGATGGTATGAATAAGTTGATGGACAAAAACTTCGCTGAACTCAAACTCCTCACGGCTGCCCCTATCATCATGTGTTTCCATTTCATCTGAATCATCAGCATGTTGAAGTGGCATATAGGATTGGCCTCGATGTCTCTGCCAGTAATTAAGAATCAGAAATGAAGTATATGCGTGCTGCTTTAAAGTTAAGAGGAAAAGAGGCTGGACTAACTTCTTCATGTTGTTTTTTCAACAAGAATGGTTTTGGCAGTAGCATCCAAGGTACTGCAACAAGCGCCATAAGGAGTAGCAGAAGCTGCAATTTAACAATAAAAATGTCTAACATTGCCAAAAACATTTTAACTATCATATATGTTGATATCAGGAATAATTGGAAATACCTGAAGGAGTTTTTGACCAACAAACAACTGATTCTCGCCTAAGTCCTCGGTAGGACTAAGGAACATATATATCATAACATGGTACAGATCAGCTTTTGAACCAGTACACCACTTCACCAGTATAAGAAGTGAAAGGTACCCAAATAGGCTGTTTAAGAATATAATCTGGGGAACAAACTGATACCTGAAAAATGGAAAATTAATAGCTGGTTACAGTAAGAGAAGCACTAGGTAAGAAGTACAATATCTTCACACAGGAGTTCTGGATCCGGAAAAATCCAGATGATGCAAAAAAAGAAGATGCATTAACATTTGGCATACAGGGCATAAATGGAAATAGTTCCAACGAAAAGACGTATATGATCACTTATGATTTAATATAATACTATACTTTCCATTTTCCAGTTATGAATAATAACACATTGCACTCATTCTTCAGTATAACCCTCCATAGAATAACTCTTCCAAAAATAACCCTGAGTTATACATAAATAATGTGACATTGATGTAAAACTGTAAAAGTTTGACATCATACATCATCACACCTCATAATATTACTATGCTGGCCAAGTCAAACAGTCTCATTCAATTGTAAACGGAGATAGCAATATGTTTCCACTCAATACATTGCTCACCAGGTATTTATTTCGTTTTTGAAGAATTTTGCATTATAATAACTCAGAATGATCCCGAGGTTCATCTGGGCGACACCCAGCAGAATAGACATCTTCATCTTCAGAGAGTTGAGAAATGGTAACTCACTGCGGCTACCATGCCACTTGGGATCAACACCAAATGGATACGTTTCACGTACCATAATAAGGCCTGCAGTGCCAGCATTCCTGAAATATGGAATGGATTCAGTTGCAAAGAAAAGGGAGAAAGATTAGCATAACTGAATTTTGTGTTTCTGTACCTGCACGAAGAATCTCTACAATCATATGCAGATTTCCCAAAAAGTTCAAAGGGGACTGAAAAGAATTCGTTGTAAATAAATCCTGTGTATATCGAAAAGAGGGACATCATCATAATAACATAACGGCCACCAAAAGCCATCTCCATGATATCTCCAAGTTTCTGTTCTTGACAACGGCAAATTAAAGAAATAAGTGAATATTGCTTAACCATTAATATAATTAAAGAAATAAGTGAATATTGCACATTACTTGATAGCACCTCATTTGAGCACATTAACATCATCAAATGCCCATAATAGATAGGACAAACCTCATCCAAGGACAATAAACAGACACAAATTACCTGTTGTAAGAGTTTCTTCTCCTTGAAAATGAAATACAATGTTGCCAGGAACAAGCATATCCCATGTCCCCAATCTCCAAACATGACGGCAAAAAGGAATGGGAATGTCACTATTGTGAAAACACCTGGGTTTGCCTCCTGATACTTGGCCACCCTGGTATAGGAAATTTGTCATGTACTCATACTAACTTCTAACTTCAGATGAACACTAAAATACAGAATGAGAGGCAAGTACTGCAACTTTTCAACTGATTGTTCAAAGTAACGCAGTCTACCTATTGACAAACAAAATCGTTTGATGCTCACACTCATACAGCTTAAAAGATATCCAACCAAATTTCAGTTATTTATTCACAAAATTTAGTTCAATGGTGTGCATTGACATTGGTAAGAAAAAAATCTTATACTAGAGCACTTGTTAAAACTAACTCAAACGTTTCTCATAAATCTTATACTCAAACGTTTCTCAAGCTGTAGACATATACAATATCTCAGAACCCTTACCCATAGGCATCGACAATTTCCTGAAATGCTGAAGTAAATTTGTTTGTGCGGAAATAGGTTGGTGGAGGTTCTTTAGTCTCCAAAACCTGAAAGATAGAGCCAACTGGAGAGTTGCTGGCCAAAGAAGCTTGACGTAGAGCATTCTGGATCTGTAAAATCCTATCCATGCTTATTCAAAGGCTACAAGTTGTATAATGGCAGATACAAAATTCTGGCATTGGAAACCCAAAAACTTTAAGTGGAACGTACCTCAGTTGTTGCAAACACAGGACACCAGCCTTCTCCTACAAGTCCTTTTTTAGTTACATCAAAACTCAGCATGTTAAGAGTATGATAAATGCACTTTTCCTTTTTCACCTGCAGTAGATGATAAATGTCTTTCAGTAATTTATATATAACGAAGAATGCTAGTTCAGAACAACCACAATCCGTAATCGTTCAAGAAAAAAGAATCAAACCAGAAGGCTCCATTGCTCAAAATCATAGGCAATAGTCTGGAAAAGGTTGGTCCGGTGTGTCTCGCCCATGTCCATAGTAGTCTTTAACTCTGAAAGTTTTCCAGAAACCTAAAATAAAAGTCATCAATTATAAATCAGAAAATAACCTTGAGTAGCTGAAAGAGCTTCTGTGAAAAAACCAATGATATGAAAGCCTCTACAATAATACAACTAACATTTCACCATATGACTCCCAAAAAGTTGATTTGAGATCAAACCCCTACCATTAAGGCAGAAAAGAGGAAGAAATCAGTTAAAAACCGAAACATCTTCTGGTGTGGTAAACTGCATACCTCTGTAATCATAGCATACTGTTTACCAATGTCATTAGTATATGGATACCGGTTTGCTCCAAAAGCATCACAGATTTTCACTATTTTGCTCATTGCTCTTTCCCCAGAGTAGAAGATCATAAACACATTTTTCTCAACCTGAAATTTCACAGCTATGTACGATTATTTCTATTTGAGACTATGGGAAGTGAATGAGATGGGAAAACATAAGAGATCGAATAAAAATTATGTTAGAGTAGATTAGAGCTCAATTGATGCATTCAGACAAGTGATATTCTCATTCCTTATAGTAAATTCTTTTTGTCGCCATTAATCTATACGGCAAAACAAATGCATACCACAGACAACAACAAATAATAGCATATTGAAGAAAACTACAAGGCTTGTAAAGTTACAAGTACACTTACAAGAAGCATATCAGCCTATCTCTAAGAAGTACAAACCTTATCACCAGTGATAGGATCAGTTACAGAATCGTCCACAGCGGCTTGCTTTATGAACACATTTCCTCTAATAGCCCGAAATACAACTCTCTCAAATGCTATTGCTTTTTCTTTTGCAACCAGGCCACTTACATACCCAAGCTTAATTTGTTTTGATGGATCCACCGTGAACTCCTACACAATGCCAAACAGTAAGTGGAGAAAAAAGCATTCAAGTTTCTGATTACCATTGAGTGAAACCATAAGAACATACTTGATTAAGCAACAGTGGACTATCAATTGATCCGCCTCCAAGGACAAATGTTTCAGCCTCTCTCTGCCGGGCTATTGCTCTGCTTTCAGCTGAATGGAAAATCTCGCTAGCCTGGAAGTGAAAGGCCCTTTTAGACTTACAACATTTTGAATAAAATATCATATAGGAAATAGAAAGAAATAAAAAAATGGTTACATGGCCTTAAACAAATGTTCATACCTTCTGTAGGACAAGCTTATATTCTAAGAGTTCACTGTATGCACGTTGCAACTTATCACTGTTTGCATTTATCTCTAACAACTCAGCTTCGATTTCCTTGAGCTTAACCTATATTGCCCATAAAAGTTCTGAAATCATTCTCATCGATTTGAAAGATGAAGATAACAAATCCATATTTATGATTACCATTAATTTTTGTTTCTAGGAAATGATAATAAATAATAATAATGATACTGCTTAGAAAGGGCTCAATCGCTTTCTCTGAAATAAAATCTTAACTAGATCTACCTCCAACTCATCGAGATTAATATTGCTATCCCTTTGAAACATTGACGGTGCAGCTCCTGACTTAGTCATTTGTTCTTTAAAAAAACGTAGCTTGCGTGCCATCTCCGCCAATCTCTTGATCTGTAGATTTGATGCACAAGGTGATTCAAATACTGAATGTAGTTAATAGATTCACACGAAATATTGGTCTCACAAAATGAAAATTCATGCAAGAAATGCAACGTTATTTCACCATATCGACTATCTAGTGGAGAATAACATAGTTAAGCTACAGCATGAATGATGCCCACTAAACTGAACTGTATAGCTACAGAATGAGTGATGACCATGCAATTTGAAACAACCCATGATTTCATAAAAGAGATCTAGCCTTCTATGTTTATTACATTCTTGTTTGTCAGCTAAACGATTCTCGATTAAGAGTTCTAAGAACAACCAACATTTAATTTAAAGTGATCCGAGTAAACCTCTTCGATCCAAGTATATTAGATTTGCTCTTATTAGCCCTTGCAGAACAACAAACAATTTAGAAAACGAACGATTCTAGGGGTCAACAAATCATGCAAACTCTAAGTTATACAGCATCACACCACTACAATAACAAGGACCTGGTACATGGAAAACCAGAGAACTAAACTATGCGTTCTGTGCATCCACAAAAGAAAGATGTAGATTAATGTACAAGCAAATCTACCTGAGCTGCATATGTCCTCTGAAATGGACTCTTTCCCGCATTTAGCTGCACATTGAGAAAAAATAAATAAAATCAAAAATCACTTCGATTGTGATAACGATAAAATGTTAATGTACTTTGTGGAACAACCATCAAAACTAAAACAGAAAATTAAACAAACTACAGGAAATGTGTTAGACTGGCATGTTGGCTTAAACAGATAAGCTAAATTCAGTTTAAGCTACATAATCAAATAAAAAAACATAAACATCTATATTATGCGCATTACAAATTTAATCATACAAATACATAACACACTTATTATGCAAAATGAAGAAAGCTTCCTTTAACCCTTAAAACACCTACATTATTCAAATACGAATATATTCATATGCAGGACAATATAATTATATAAACCACCTATATGTTTTGACATATTTATTATGACGAACCTCTGTCTGATAGTGCAATTGTACTATATTGACAACATACTGTTACCTACATTATGCTATAAATGAAGTCCAAAAAGGAATCTTCCAACTTCAACAACTACATTATTATCCACATACGACTATATTCATATCCGCGACCACATAAAAGACATGAACCACCTCGCATGTTTTGTCACCCTCCTTCGATAATAGTAATAAACAAATGGTAATAATAAATATATTATTACCAAATATCATGCAAAAAATAACCAATAAAGAAAACTTGTGACATACGTCTAGGAATTGAAAGAGACCGAGGTCACCGAGGTACGAGACGGTCCGATGAGCAGATTCCATCGGAATTATCAGTTGCACCATTTGCATCTCCTCCGAACGGAGCATATCCATCGTTGGCCAACAACCATCCAACGCCATTTCTATTATTATTTGTTACAATTCAAAACCAATGAATAAATATTTTATTTTTTCATCATTGGAAAACAGATCAGATCACTACAAGACAATAAATAATTGTTAGGAAATTATGACATAGAATGAATGGGATCGTGTAATGTGTTTTTCATGAATGTTTGGATGTTTGAAGATAGAGTCATGCAAAATTGTATTTGCAAACGGGGGGTATTTTTACATGATTAAGGTGACAAAAGACCAACAAATATACCATATTATACGGGGTATTAAATTAAGGGGTAGGCTGACTAATATTATAGAATATGATCTTGGATTTAAATAAATCTTATATAAATATATTAATTTTATTACTCATAATTTTAACATGTACGTGCTTAGTGTGTATGGGTATGTCTATTTCAATTAAAATGGAAAATTACATGAAATATTATGCCAAAAAATGAATATATTATTTGTTTGAAGAAATGTCACAATTAAATTTGGATAGAGATGTAACGTATAAGATAAATATTCACTTGTAAGCTTAAAAACCTTGTTGTAAATGACAACTAATAATTCCATATTAAAGAAAAAAATTAAACATCATTTGTTTTTATCCGAATAACATCCTGTTGAAAATTTTAAGATGGATATGTTATTTGATTTGTTTGACTGATTTCACAAACTAACAATAAATTTGTCCACCATATTTTGTGAGGAAGAAAGTTTGCTTGAATGTGAATGTGCACATTTCTTTCTTTCGCTAACTACAAATGGTCGGTTGCTTTGCCAACATTATCTTAATATATATGGAATGGTCGGAGCATTAAGAAGAATGTTGATGATGGAGTGATCGATGCCCACTTTTAGATTTGGCAAAACAAAGTATTGTATCCAAATTTAGGCAATTAGGCAGCATTTGCAGAAACTGGAGTTGGATTATTCGGCAAAAAGCTGGATTATTTATTTGGACCACTTTATATGCTCCAATTCAAACAACATAACCCAAGAGGCAAGCACGCCCTGACCCTTCCATCAACTTCCGTACTGAAAATAATAATATCGTAGCTATATCTAAAGCATGCATTATACTTTGAGTATGGGGTGCGGTGGTGGGTGGTGTAGGGGGGTAATCTTGTTAGTTTATTGAACCTGTCATGTATTGCCTATTGCGTTACTGACAAAGTACAACCCTCCTCATTCATAGTAAAACCAAGCTGTAGTTTCTCCGAGGAGCATGTGTTAAGAGAAGCTACAAACACTCAACATCATTCCAAATAATAATTGATGGTTGAAGTAATAGTCTCATATTAAAAACTTGATTATGTATAAGTGAATTTATAAGGTCCGAATGTTGTGCATGATGATTTCTTAATCGATCTCCTAGTCAGAAGAGGAATATATGAAGCCTCTAATTTAAGGTTCTAGAATACAAGGTTACCAACGTGCATACCTAACAAAATGATAATGATGATATTATGATTTTCTTTAAGTATATGATATTATGATTTTCTTTTAAGTAAAAAATGATTTAAATTAATATGGTAATATAAAAAATCCAAGTGCCAAATGCCGTCGGACCTTTAAAATAAAACTCTAGGTAACCTATATATCCATTTTCATTTGACTAGGAGTAATTGATTGAAGATTTTTCTTCACTCACTAGTAGATGATCAAGAATTCTTACATAAAAGACCAGAGAAGATGAGGACAAAAATGATAATGTAATGCGTTAATTGATGTAGTGTCTCAATCGAGGTATTAAAGAATAGTCGTACTTGTATCAGACAAAATAAGCGAAGAATCTAAAAAGGAAAGTTCATTACTCCGTAATATTCGTTTGTACCATATCTAGCTTGCAGTATTTCCATAGTCCCATTAATTTTGCCATATAAATTCATACGAGGTAATTGTCAATTTTTTGAGAGAGTAATTAAATTGTAATTTAATTCTAAATAGTTACATTATCGCATGAAGGGAATGGGGTGAGAGAAAATGGGCCTAAATTTTATGAATTGTAATTTTTTTTATCTAATCGACATCGTTTTGTTAGAGATAAAAATATTATTTTACCTTAAAATTTAATCAAAATATATTTGCCACAAGTGGTCCTAATCATATTTCTCCATCCGAATTTAGTGTCGAGGTCAGTTTGTAGATCAAGTCGTACAAATTCGGCCAATACATATATCAAATGTGAAATAGTACTAAAATCAACATCAAAGTACAACTCACCTAGTGTTTAAAATCAAATCGATAATTAACTTGATTTATATAAAAAAACAAAATAAATGAAAGTGATGATTGATAAATACCATTTTCATTATTTCTACTTACCACACCTTCAAACCAAATATACCATTAAAAAATTTATCAAGTGAACACTCCGTGAGTAGCGCCTCCTGATGTCTTGTTACAAAAGACTATACCAGCTCAGTTTTGGACTGCTCTTGGAGTATCGACTAGTCCAATTCAGCTTTTTCCTCACTTTCCTCGGGGGAATTTTTTGGGTACAATGAGTGAGAGATGCATAAATAACAATAGATACCAAACAGATTTCTTGATTGGTACATACATCTCTGATGCAACAATGGAAAAGTGCAATTTGCCAATGCATGCAAATTAATATTATTGCATATAGAGCTGGACCAACCAATTCAAGCATCCCCAAATTATATTCTTTCGGTTTATTGCAAAAGAAATGCCTGACAAATCTAACCAAAAAGTATTATTGCTTTACAAAAGAACCAGATCTAACACTAAATCTTGTTTCATTCGTCTCTGTTTTATCCAACAAGAATACGGATAAAGAGGATAAAATTATTTCATCAGAACAAAAAGTACAAAACAAACACATTTCTAGTTGATAAGCAACTATAAAGTCGGACTATATACTTGCCTCAATGAAAAATAATAACCTGATGTTTATTATCTTATGAACGAATTGAATATATCATATATGCATAAATTTTGCAAAATGGCTCTAGATGTGCATCTTCACACACTTGGGAGAGCTCGAAATACTGTACTTATTATCGAAGAAAATCAACACTTAGAACATATCTTTTACTTGTTTTATGACCATTTATACAAGATGAATAGTTATTCTTTTTGAATGATATCATACCGATGCATTGCATTATTGTACAACAATATACAATTAAATAATAACAATGCACATAAGAAAAATGGGGATCTATCTTGTTTATTAGAAACTCACTTGAATGTTAAACAAACAACAAAGAGTAAATCATCATAGGTAGTACAAAGCATTCAAAATTATGATCAATTAAGGATGAAGGGGAGTAATTCGTAAGTAGAGGAGAGTCGTTGACTTCCCTCTAAGCCCCTTAGCCACTCTCATTAGTCATCACCAACACCATCATAAATGTGTTTTAGATTGCATTATATCCAACAATATTAGGACATTTGAGTTTAAATCTCAATAATAATGATCATGCTTAAAACTAAAATAAGTGGTCATCACTTGCTAATCAATGAGACAAGAACTTAAATTTCAATACAAGATATTCCTTTTCTCTTCCATCTCAAATTCCATCAATTTTTCCCTAACTCATTCAATACAATAGATTCTCAAGGGACTAGATGAAATCGCATGATCTTGTTAGCACAAACATAAGATATATAATTCATAAATAAACCTAACAATGTTGACTACGACTGCTGCTACAAATCAAGAAACCATTTTCTAAGATCTTGGAGGTTGGAAGAATGTAGTACCAGCCATGAAAGCACCAAGAGGTGTGGGGTATACAGAAGCATCAAGAACTGTGACACCTACATTAGCCGCCATCGTGCTGGTGGTTGTCGTGGTGGTGTTGGTGGTTGTAGAGGCGGTGATCAAATTTATTGGTTGTTGCTGATGGTGATGAACCCCACCACCACCAGATGATCCTTCCCCACCACAATAGCTGGTGGTGTCCGGGCCCTGATCATAAAGAATCCCTTCGAAGACATGGCCTCCTATGTTCACAGCTGTCATATATGCATATTGCTCCTCCCCATCAACTGCATTGCTGACTTTTATGCATCGGAACATCGCCGGAGAATTCACTTTTGCCGGGAAATGAGCTCCTACTTCTAACCCTAAAAGTTAATAAGTACCCAAGACGAGTAATAGCAGCTTTGTTAGTAAAAACTCGTATAATACTTGTATTGTAGTCATATATTTGAAGATCAAAACTATTGTTCACATAACATTGAAATGAAGCCTTAGCTTATTATCTAAAAACAGTAATGAGTATAATAAAACATAGGAACCAATATATACACTCAATTACTAATTTTTAGTATTGAAATGACTATTTTGTTTCTGGATATAATTTCTATAACTATTATACTTAAAAATAGGGGGGCAAAATAGTCATTTCACCCCTCAAACAAATTTGAGAACTATCACATATAATGACCTAGTAGACTACTAATAAGGTGTATCTTTATGTTTTCCGTAAGAGATTTTTTGTGCCCAAAAATTGAAAATAAAAAGACTCGATTAGACATGATGAAAGAGTAAATTGAGCAAGTTTTGTTATTCCTAATATAGAATTGGACTGGTTTTTAATTGCTTTTACAAACCCATCAACCTTTCCATCTTATAAAACATAAAAATTAGTACTGTATCTGATATTAACAATAATAAAGCAAAAAAATTTTACCTGATGATGAGGTTGTTAAACGAGTACTAGGAAGAGAAGGAGAATTGCCACCTCGAGAAATGTAATTGTCTCGAGGCCTTTTAGGAGTATAATTCTCATCCCCTCCTCTCAAGGTAACTTGATTTTGACTTTTATCTTGACTTTGATCTTGATTTTGATGATGTTGTAGAGAAACAATTTGTTGGTTTTGGAGTCTTTCTCTCCTTTTTGCAGCAGGAACCCAAGTACTCTTAACATGAGTATCACAATGAAACCTTCTACTTTTACAACAAGTTCTACACCTCATATGTATACAATCTTTCTTAGCTTGATTTCCACAATCTTGGCAATTGATACTTCTACTCCCACTAGTGCTACTTCCATACCTAGTAGTTACCCTAAAATGTGATGACCTATTATCATCATAGGATAATGAAGGCTTATCATCACCACTACTAGTAGAGATAATCCTTCTACTACTAGGACCCACTGAAAAGTCTACATCTTGGGTTGATGATGATCTAAGTTGTTGTAGTTGATGGTATTGTTGCCATTGTTCAAAACCACCCTTGTTGTAGATCTCTTCATTCTTGAATAAATACAAACTGTTATCTTGTTGTTGTTGATGGTGATTATGGGGATGCTCTTGATCTTTACCTCCTTCCCCCCCTCCCCCTAGTGAGAAAAAGTTAGACATTTTGTATACCTATAACTATAAGCTATCTCTAACCTCAAGTTTGATGTTGATAATACACTATCCATAGTAAAGCTTCCCCCTCCTCAGCCTAGTAACATGTGACCAACCTCTATCTATGAGGACCCAAAAAAGATTAATCCCATTTCCATAACAAGATTTAATATTATCTTTTTTATAATGAAAAGGTAAAGGTGTTGTTTTAATATACTCTACAAGTGGTAGGAAACTGATTTCGTTACGAACTTATATTTTTGGAATGGTTTTGAAAATATAATCTAGCATAAAAAAATAATATTTTATTTAAGAGTGAGAACAAATACAATTGGCTAATTAATCATATAAGAGTAGTTTTTAACCAAACGGTGAGTCAATTATTAATTAAACAAGGAGAAATAATGATAGGTGAAATTTTTTGAGGAATCAAAATGAATAATCGATTGAAAAATAAATTCATAATATACCCGGTCAATATTCAACATATATGATATGAAGTACACATATTCATCTAATCAAAATATATTGATCTAACACTCGAATTAAAAATCATAAATCTTAATAAATAAGTTAGGAAACAAAAAAATTCTCAAGTTGCAATATTTCATAAAGATTATTTAGTTTTGACTTTTAAAAAAAGTAAGAGATGATATTTTATTACTTATTAAAATAGATTTATTTTCAAAAATATATGTTGATAAAAAATTAATAAATTATGAAAAGAAAATAAACAATTATGGAGTATACTTTTTGGGAGTACTTGTGTGTGGGTGGGGGTTATTTTGGTTGCCCTTTATTGAGGAATTGTTTAGGGTATTCAAAAGATCTTTGTCCACTTGAATTCTCTGTCTGATTCAATAAAGCCACTGTCGTGCAACGCCGCCATGGTTATTAAACAATCCCTCTCTGCCTGCAATTGCAAACTCCCCCTTCACTTCAATTTAAGACCAAACATTGTATTACTTCCATGTTTAAGACATTGTCATATTTAAATTTTTTATGATAAAAAATTAACAAACTTTATAATATTAATTGACATTTAAAACTTTTGGATTAAACCAAAGTTAATAGTAAAAGATGTTGAAAATATTACATATCGATATATTTTTAAATAAATATATAATACATTAAAATTATTATTGAGTCTGGGAACTAAAGTTCAATCCATTAAAATTGTAAACGTAATCTTTATGATTGCCGAGTACTATACTCATACATCTCTATTATCTAGACATCCCTTTATCTACAATTCTTTCATAAAATAACAATATATTTTTTAGGGTTTACTTACCAAATTAGTCATAAAATTGAATTTAAAATTATGTTTAGTGATGACTGACGGAGAATTTTAGGTAATAATGGTCCTGGGATGACTGAGCACTTTACCACACTCAAGCAGGATCTACTATATTTACATATTAATCTATATATTTTATTAAAATTATGATACATGTCATATTTTTATTTTTAAATGAATTTATAAAACCAAACTAGAGAGGTATTATGATTTAAATAGGAGGTAATATGAAATGAGTAACGATTGTCTGATCTCGTATTCTTTTAAATTCAATATACTTGATCGTTGAACATAAAAGTTTAGTATATTCACGTCAGAACCCTTAAAAACATTTCGTATCTCAAATATATGATACAGAAACACAACAGGTGAAGAAATAAACACTAACTTTAATGAAGAATTTATTTTATAATTTATCCTTTTTAGCTTATTTTTTCAAATATTATATGTATTGTTAAAATAAAAGTAGCTAAAAAATACACCGAACGTAAAACGCCAATTAATTTAAACTATATAATTTGTTGGGTGATAATTTAATAACAAAAAATAGTTAAAATATATTGAAAATATAAAATATAATTTCTATATTAAAAAGACAAGTATTTTCAAACAAAAATTAAAGTTTGTGAAAGATGACGAATATGAAAGATTGATCGACTAGCGATCTTATTCGTCTTAACTGGAAACACTGCCTCACTTTTATTTCTTTGACGCTTTGCTGCACTATGTAGTTGACGCCAGGGGTTTATTTTCTGTAGCACAAATCAATTTACCAAATGAGGAAACAAAGGATTCATTTTCTTTTGGTAAAGAGAATTATTTGATCATCAATCAATGGAGAATTATTTGATCATCAATCAATTAAATAAAATTTCAATAGCCAAGCATGCTTTTAAGTCGAATTTAAAGCCGCCTGTAGATTTGATTTTTTTTAATAAAAAAATGGACAATATTTTGCCAAATTTCTCCAATTAATGAGCTAACTGTCATGATAATTGGTACTATATGAAAATAATAAATGTACTCCTTTAACCGAACATAATTCAAGTCAATGGCTAGATAATACGGAGTATTAGATTTAAAAAGTAGTTTGAGTATAAATTATACATATATGCAACTTTTAAGCTCGATTAATTTTGAATCAATCGGCATATATTATTATATAAATATTAAATTAATAATTTACACTATAATTTATTTGAAAATTTGATACATATTACTTCCTCCGCTCCTAATTACTGATCAAGAAGAAAAAAATCTTATTCCATTTTACTCTACTGCTACATTTTCTCACATTATAACTTTTGCTTAATTTTTAAAAAACATTCAACATCATCGCTTTTGTCTCCAATATTCTTATTTTCTTACTTGGCTGATAGTTTTATCTTTTGAAAACAGTAAAATAAATTGGTTACTTAATAAAATATTTTTACCTACATGATCGCGAATTAGTAATTTAATGGAATATGTATAATGTGTATTAATAATATATATGGCGTATCTATTAACACATGTTTAATTCAAATTGAGCCAACACTAGTGCAAGGTTCAATTATGTTGGAGCATTTTATGGGGTATTGAATCACTTGACTGACTATAACCCCTAATATCGCATTCGACTCAAGTCAATAAAGGCTATCCTACCCAAGTCAATAAAGGACATATAGATTGAATTGTACAAGGTTGAACCCGGTTCGACTCATTGAGATGTCAAGTTAAATATAACTTGTTATTGCTTATTACAAAGCTACTCCGTATTAAAAAAAACCCTCAAGTAACGCTCAACCGTGCACCCACTCCATAGCTTTGTCCATTCATAAAATTTCATGTGCTGACATATTATTCCTCATCAAATCATTACTCAAGGTCATTGAAATATGTAATAGGTTAAAAAATTAGTTCCACCCAAAAGTTAGAAAAGCATCAGCTGAATGATGAGACATAAACATGGCAAGACCATCCTTAAATTCCACCGTGATTAGGATGGTGCTATGAAGACGACTACTCAATGTCAAGGACTCGAGGGTTATAGCAAAACTTAAAAATCAATTGAACCAGATTGAATATTGTAGGACCGATTGGACATGTAGGTTTGAGTTTGATTCAATTTGACGTCAATTTTGAAAATAAGGTTTGACTTGATGATCGATTTCATATGTATTTTTATTCAACTTATATTTAATTTGATAAAATTTGTGAGTATTCAACTTGATCTTATATTTAGGAGTAACCCATGAAATTAAATTAAGAAAAGGCCACCACTTATATTAATTTTTTGAGACGGTAAATTTTATTAATCTTTACTAGTATTTTATTTAGAAGTCCAAAATTTCATCAAACAATTATTTCAAACATATTAAGTTACATAATATTAATTTCAAAATATTTTTGTTATTTTAATTTAGTTAATGAGGTCAACCTTTATTGTATCGCCATATCAATAACTATTAGTAGATTATTTATCAATTCATAACAAGATTTCAAAGTATTAATATTCTCTCTCGAGTAATGAACTCATTCTGCTATCAAACTAACGTTATATTTTTACATAAATAAAATATCGAACTGTATTTAAATAACAATAAATTTAATCCTGCAATGAACATACCTATATCCCTACTAGATACACGAAACATGCGGTCTAATTATTTTGTTCATAAGTGATCACCATATACCTAGTAACTAACCACTTATGCGAACAATTCGATATTGATACCAAATCGTAATTGAACACAATAAGTAGAATTATAAATTAAATGATAAATAAATCCCACATAATGTAAATATTCTGAATCCAATTGCATCAATATCCTGACTAATAACAAGTTAGTTCAGAATTGAACTCGAAAATAAATAATAAATAATTTTAGTGAAAATTATCCGAAAAAGTGAGGGAAAATACAAATAGGGAGTATAAAAGTGTGGTCTCAAAGAACCATCCCCTTTATTGGGTGAGTAGCTTGGAGAATAATTGTAGAAACGGGCACTAAAACAGGCCCAACTATCTTTTATATCTTCATGGCTCAGCTTGCTATGGGTCTATCAGTCTACGGCTGATCGTTTGACTTGGGCAGTTCAATATAATTATTGGACAATTGATCCATTAGCTCATCTTTTTGTATACATTCTTTATTTTACTCGCTAATGACCTACAAATGAAGTTAGTGTAAACAAGCAAAAAAACATGCTCAATAGAAACCTAAATAGCATTATAAACATAATAAATTAATGATAAATGCTATTTTGTACACTTATCACATTAAAAGTTGGTATAGTCAAGAAATATGATGTCACGCTTTTAAAAGTCATTTAAACAAGTTTTGCACTATTAAATTTCGTTGATTAATTGTTGAATTCATTTTGGATTTCACGAAAATGTTTAGACAATAATATTATAGTCATGTTTGAGACTTTCTTGAATGTTAGAACAAACTTGAGTTCTTAGCTTATTAGACACTGTTATTTTCCATATTATATTGAAAGTTGAGAGAATATGGAAGGAGAAAAATGTGATTTCAATATTTGTGTTAACTCTATGAAATGATTATTCAATACAGTGATATTTATTCACCATCTGCAACAAACCTTCGTCATTTCACACGAATGAACGACAATCAATTCTGCTGAGTATAAGCTATGTCACGAACACGGTTTTGCTATGTGAAGAGCTGATTGATTGTCACAATGGAGCTCCACTGGTGTCAAATTCTGCACTCCAAGATCAGCCAACAATCGAACCACCTAAACCACTTCAGCAGCTGCTTGGGCCATGGCTCTATACTCGGCCTCTGCAGAGCTTCGACTGACAGTGCTTTGCTTCTTACTTCTCCATGAGTTTGGGATGACAGACCTTCGAGTTGTGGGACAAGATGCCCAATCTGAATCAGAGTAGGCTTTAAGACACAACTGTTGATGTCCTTGAATGACAAGACCCTGTCCTGCAGTGTTATTAACATAATGAAGCAGATGCTTAAGGGCTTGCAGATGTGATGCTCTTGGAGTCTACATGAATTGACTGAGCCGGTATAGAGAAGCTAACCTTTGCTGGAACTTTTATAGATCCATCTGCTTTCTGTTTGATTTTATACACCCATTTGCAAGAAATTGCTTTCTTCCCTGCAGGCAACAACTGAAATTCCCATGTACCATTAGCATGGAGAGCTGCAAGCTCTTGATCCATGGTAACTACCCACCTAGGATCCTTAATAGCATGCTTATATGTGGTAGGTTCAATGAGATGATTTAAAACATTTAAGAACACAACATTAGAAAAGTTAAAATAGCACACATAGTCTTGCAAGAAAGCAGGCTGGTGAGAAACTCTAGTGGTTCTTCTCATGGGAATAGGAGCAGTGGTAGTAGACATGGGAGATGGCAAAATAGGAGAATCGGTACTAGGATCAAAGATATCATTCATAGAGTTAGAATTAGGAGCCACAAGAGTAGTAACATCAGAGCCATTGAAATTAACACTAACATTCTCATCAAACACATTTGTAGAACGAACATGATGGGAAAGAGAATTGGCATTAGGATAGTAGATAGCAATTGGAAATTCTCCAGCCACAACAGGCAAAATGGAGTCAGTTGGCAATTGTGCAGCATGAAAAGGAAAACAATGCTCATGAAACGTCACATCTCTAGAGTATACAACCTCTTGTTTCTGTAAATAATAAAGCTTGTATGCTTTCTTATTAAATGGATAGCCTATAAAAACACAAGGAGAAGACCTTGGATCAAATTTATGCAGACCTGGTTTAGGAATTTTAACAAAACATAAACATCCAAATGCCTTAAGATGATTGTATGCAGGTTTCTTTTCGAAAAGCAACTCAAATGGAGATTGATTATTAAGACTTGGAAGTGGAAACCTGTTTATAAAATAGGTAGCTGTAAGAAGACACTCTCCCCAAAACATAACATGCAGATTGGATTGAAAAAGCAATGATCTAGAAGTCTCAAGTAGATGCCTATGCTTTCTTTCCACCACACCATTTTATTGTGGTGTGTGTGGACAAGAACTCTGGTGTAAAATACCATTAGCACCATAAAATTATAAAGTTGTTCTACCAGAGAATTCAGGAGCATTATCAGATCTAATACTCTTGACATTGGCATGAAAATGAGTTTTGATGTATGTGATAAAAGCAGTCAAGATAGGAAACACTACTAGAAAACAGCGCAAAGGCCGATACCCCACACCCTACCGACGCCTACGAAGAGATTTTTCCGTTTGGTGTAGTGTTCGTATATGACCGGGACGCCTAATTGGCGACACTAAATCTCATAATCGACAATTTAAAACCTACACTACATAGAGATAACTATTTTACCATCGTATTTCTGCCATACCTATTAATCACACTCCATTTACATATAACATTTTAATTTTTGATTTATTTATTACCGACACTTTACCGACACTTCTATGTTATAATTTCATTTCAATTTTATTACCGACACTATAACGACACTATACGTAATTAATATTATTTTTGATTTATTTATTACCGACAATCTCACCAACACCACATAGTGTTTATAATACCACAATGTGTTGGAAGATCGACACAAAACCTACACCACATTTGGACATCAACCCGACGCCACCCGACACCATACCGACACCACTGTATCTCTTTTCCAAAATTTATACTGGATGCCGCAACATTTGCATAAACCAAAGCCGCAAAATTCACAATAATACCCAAAAAAACAGGCAAACAATACAAAAAAACATCAAAACAATATAAACATCAAACAAAAATATCAACATAAACATCAAACAAAATAATAATACAAAATAATTATCTAAAAAAAATGAAACAACAATATAAAGACTAAAACAAATTAATAACACAAACAATATCCAAAATCATCAACATAAACATCAAAATTACCACTTTTTCTCTTTGGATAATTTTTCATACAATAAAAACGAAATGTAACAACATTATTATGAAGATAAAAAATTAGAGAGACATCAAAAATCGAAATGTAACAAAATTAAACAAAATAATTAGATAGACATAAAATGTAACAAAATAATTACCTCAAACAATTTTCTCCCCGCTTAAATGAAACAATATAACAAGCGTTAGTAGACTGTAAATAATTAGATATCTAATAAAATAATTGCCTCAAAAAAATCCTTCACAAAAGAAAACAATTAAAGAAAGTTAGTAGCTATTATAAAATTAAACAAAACAATAAGTAAATTATACCGAGGTTGGAAATTGTGGAAAGTTAAAATGTAAAAATATAGTGATTACGAGATTAGAAGTGTTTATATAAGGGAAGTGGGCCGAAGTTCTCGAATTTGCTTCTGCCGACGCCATACCGACACTGCATCGACGCTACGTGCGTAAAATATTTTAAAATTCCCGTGACTTTATTTTAAGCGGAACTTAAAATTTTTGGATACCCACGCCACCCGACACTATATTCTAATAACTATCAATAAATGTAATTGCAATATACCGACACTCCAATGTATTAATATTAACCGACACCATTCCTTCGCATAACTCGCTAAAATTGATTATGTTATGCTTACGAAGACACGAATATCCAATAACCCCGATAATAAGGAAGGAACGAACACCATACTACTTCACACCATTATCATATACTTGTTCTAAAAAACACAAACACTTAATCGTTTTATGGAAGGAATAAGACTTAAACGGAATATTTATAGATCTTCATTTTCAAATCTGTGAAAACCATACAAATAATCGCTTGAAAACAAATAGTATTTCTTCAAAAATTTTGGTAACTCAAGTGAAATGAAATATTTAGAAGTTTTTTTACTAGTATCGATTATTACACGAAAACTTGCAAATAAAAACAAGTGGATCCTAATTTTCCGAGGCTTCGCCTCGCTAGTATTGTTCCCGAAATAGCCTTCCTCCTCGAAGTCTAAATCATTATCCGGTATTCGACACGCATCGTGAAGCATCACTATCGTCCCCGTCCGGAATCATCTTCGTAACAAATCGAATATCCCTTCTAACGATGTCAACATCGTCGATGGATCCATTAAGAACAAAGCGGCTATTGGTTGGCCTCTTGAAAGATGTCTTCCATTTAAAGTCGGCTACATCAACATTTTGTATACGAGTCCAATCAACTAGGCTTCTAGCATTCGCCTTCATTGCAACACACCACTGCTATGCCTCTACTCACCGGTATAAAATGTAAGATAGTATACTTGTTGCGCCTGGCGATGCTAGATAGTGGTCATCCCGAGGCTCATTTTATGTTTGATTTGAACCATTCCTTGCCTCGGATGTATTTGCATCCACCGTCAGGTCAAACCAATAACACTTGAAGAGTACAACTTATCAATGGCAGTCGCACGACAATTCCTTAAATCTCTTCTATGACCCCATAATAATCAACACGGTCATCATCATCATCGTAGTAGGAACCTTTGTGAACACACCCGCTATTGTAATCAAGCCTGTTACGACACCCCCGCCACGTCAAAGTAGTACCCATTGGACAATAGCCCTTGTACCCGCTTTGATTTCGTGAATGGCCCACTGGCAAAGTTGTCCCGAGGCGCGCAAAATGGCTTCCATATTATTCCCATATGATCGTGGAAACCATTTATCAATTCTAAGCCCACGTCAGACGTATTTGTTCCTCCGCCAAACGAGGGTCATGAACTCTCAATCAAATCATGGTACATCCCTTTGAGATATAAGTTATTGTTTAGTTAACTATTATAATAATTTACAAATTCATTTGTTATTGAACATTAAATATACACTTACTCGAATGATTCCTCAGATTTCAAGACAGACAAAATATAATGATGCGCTAAAGGGTGTATTGTTCAAGGGTCATGAAATATCGGTGTTTCATCAAACGTCTCGGCCCGGTAACGAAACACCGCAAAGTAGTTGCGTCTTCCGAGGCATTTGGTACATCGTGCTCCCAGATCGATTTAAGTCCGCTTCAATTCCTTCCTCAAGCAGCCATCAATGTAAGTTTGAAACCTCTTTGACTAAATACGACGCATATCAATTCTTCAACACGTGCCTTTTGTCTTATCATTTTCTTCAATCCCCCGCCAACTGCAAAATGTATGTTAGTTATAATTGGGAGTAGATAAACCAAAGAATCAACATATATTAATAAAGTCAAATACTCACGACTCAAACGGGTACATCCATCTATACTGCACAGGACCTCCATTAAGCTCTTCATAAGGCAAATGTATTGGCAGGTGCTCCATCACATCAAAGAATGCCGTGGGAATATCATTCTATCTTGCAAATTATCTCAACAATATTACGTATGCAGCCCTCCTGTCGCTGCCCCACATTAAGAGTTTGCTGATGAAATGTCGCGAAAAGAAAAACACCACTGCTACTTGCTTCCCATATCTTATCAAAGATATGACGGTCCGACAGAAGTAATTTCTGCCCAATAATATGCATATCATGACTTTTCAGTCCACTAAAGTTCACATTTTGCGCACATCTCGAAATGTTTGAAGCGTATCCATCAGGTAATTTGGAGGCGCAAGGCAACTCCTAAACTCTTCTCACAAGGCCATGTTAGTGCCACAAAGCCCTTTGTTTCGCTTTCTCCCACGAATCTCACGATATGCAATCGGGGTCGTGAATAATGAGTTTCAAGGTCAATCCTGCCCTGCTCATTTACCTTTCGTTTTTCCGAACATCCACTACAAAGGTAATGTGTTCTCACCTATCGTTTTCCTCTATATGTACGTAAGTCGAATACAGGAACTGACTATTTAGACCAATAACTCAAATCCTGTGAATATACTCCTCTTTGCACCATATGCGACAATATTATAATTCTCAAGTAGCTTCAGAAATTCCGTGATGTCCGCTTTACCAAACACGTCAGGATCCAATAAAGATACAAGATTATATACCTCGCCTCCAAAGTAAGTCGCCTGCCGCACACGTCTGGCCCCTTGACAAACGCACTTCTTTGCATCCTAAACGGATGTCCGACGGGAAGAAAAGGACGGTGACAATCAAATCCACATGAAAATTTCCCACCCCTCTCAGAGTCGAAAAAGCTTTAGTATGCTCTATTAAGACGCGATAAAGCCACCCTACCATGTCAGCTGGGGAGCAATATCTATGTGAAAATCACTAATCATTCATCAAAGAACCTGCATGTTGAATTCTCGCCTAGATTTATCAATGCCCTGACACCAAGATGCCACGCCTCCTTCAACTCATCATCAACCAAGTGGCCGAAGAAAAATATCTATATCTCTCTCCCCTCGATTTTTAGGTCCGTATAATCGTGATAAGAACGTATATGACTCCTTCAAAGTGCAATAAACTGTGGTAAATTATACACACGTATAATAATTGGCCAACAGAATATCAAGGCCCAAACTTCCCAAAAGGTGTAAAACCATCCGTGACACAAACCGACGCGAACATTTCGTTCTCGCCTCCAAAACTGATATACGCATCAAAGTGTTTCACGCCGCTCCATCCCTCGGGGCGCTGGCCATCCAACCATCATCAGACGGGATCCGACGGTGCCATGTCATGTCATGAGTCGCCTTTCTTGACATATACAATCGTAGTCGAGGGCCATATATATCAAAAACCTTTCTTGCAATCGGCTACGTTAATTCCTCCTTCTTTCCTCGTAGACTAGCTTCCACAAAAAACGACATGCCCGAACCTGCTCATCCTCTTTGTAAACAATACAATTATTCACACGATGAATTTTTTGTTTAGGCAAAAGTTAACAAAGGGACCAATAATTTCTGCCCATGTAAATCATTTGAATGTCTTCCCCTCATTAGACGCTGAACGCTTGATTAAAGAAATTCACCTTTTGAAAATATTGTTGTGGATATTTGTGGATTCAGACTTTAAGATCAACTAACCTGTTGTCATTGATAACTCCCGTAGAATTCAGCAGAACGCATCCCATTAAACGGTGTTGGTTTGGCGTACCATCAAGTCATAGTAATGCTCGTCAGATTGGATCTTCTAATCCCGCTTTCATGTTTTCATTAGCTGCATCACCAAATTCAAATTGTGTGTCCACATTTATGTAAGTTTAAAACCATCTCAACCATATGCATATCGTGTCTTCAAATCCAACTCTAGAAGATGTTTCGCTACATTGTAAACATTGCACGAATACTTATAATCTTTGGCCGTGGTACCGAGATGTAATATCTTTCCACAAAGCCATTAGACAAAAATGCGCCCACTTGACTAATGTCATACACTTTTCCAAGTGAAATTTAAGCACGGATAATTTTATCATTCTACCTAATTCTCTCGACATAACATGGTTTTCCGCAACCTCAATAAAACTTACTAAACCTCGCGGTATATCCGTGGATCTACAACCATCAACTATACCATTTATACATCTAAGAACGATCTTCGTATTTCCTAAATATATTGAAATTGGACAATTAATTCGGCACTGAAACATAATTAATCAGATAAGTAAACCCTAAATTTGGAATATTAAAACGAATTAATGAAAAATAAATACTGATACAATTAAATACAACACTTGGACATATAACATAATCGAATAAATACTTAATATTAATTGACATAATTTATTAAATGAAATTGAACATAATTAACATATTGGAACATAAACAATGGTTAGAAGTAAACCCTGTGATTTGGTAATCAAAACAATTATAAACTAAAATATATATATACATTATTAATCAATATAATTGAACATGCAATATCAAATATAAATTCCTCAGATCTGGAGTTCGCTGGGGGTGGGGACGGGAAGTGGCGAGATCGGGTTCATCTTTAACTGACATCTACATTTTCACTTTATATATACACTACGTGGTGTCGGGTCTAACCCTACCCCGACACTATACCGACACTACCTCAAACCTGATACTCCGCTTTTTCTTCTTTTTCATATTAACCTAATTATTCAACGATAAATATATATATATTCTATTCCAAATTAGTTAGTATATTAACTAATATAGCCATTATAAGCATAAAATATTCATAATAGCTTGGGCAATTGCGTATATGATGTGTGTCAAATAGTCGAATTGTTCTAATTATGTTGATCATGTAATCGAATCTTTTAAATTTAATATTTTTTATAATTTTTAATAATATATTTAATGATTATAAGTCATAATAATTGATTACATACTTAAAACTAAATTAAAAGAAGAAAATGATTCTTATTATTGATTACCTTGGTTAATCGACCGACACTATACCGACAATCTCGACCGACACCAAGTCTATCCATAAACACTCGACACTAAACCGATACCCACCTCGACACCGAAATGGAATTAAAATACATAGTTAATAACCTACAATATTTGAAAATAAAATTTAATAAAACCAACCAAACTTAGCCTCATCATGGAGCCTCTCGTGAGTTCTCTTGCTTCCTGTGGAATGCTTGGAATGAGTTTCACTGCCTCGCTAACCTGAGTCACGCGTTCTCACGGTTCTTCCTGGGAGATCATCACTGGTCATCCCGACACCCAAGCATCGACATTACCCCACACAGCAGGGTCCCTGATCCAACAAATGATCCAAGGAGTAGCGGCGGATCGCTCACCCTCGCGCCCGCATCGTATCAGGCTTCCCTTCGTAAGAAGATCTCACCCTCTTTCTTGTTCTCAAGCCTCGCCAAAGCGCCCTATGAAACGCCCTCCCTAAATCTCATATCGATCCCGAAATAAATAAGAAATTAAGTTAGTCTAATTTTCGCTACACCAAAATCACAAAATTTTTAGACAACATTTCAAATAAAAAGCATTCCATATGCCATCCTTCACGCCTCGATCCATACAAATCTTCAACTGTTCCTTATTTCAAGGCCGGAAGAATCTTTCAATTCCGCCCCAAATGTTTTTCTAACATAAACAAACATTTTAATTAGATACAAATGATAAATATAAATATTAATATGACAAACCTAATAAATAAAATGACCACGCCCTCAAGATGTAGCAACGATCCTCCCAGTTCCCGGCAGAAATAGACGACGCGGGCCTATCGGGTCCACGCATCTCGACCGCTACTCTCCGGACCGGTGGTCCATAAGTCGCCGCCACTGACCCCGAATCGCCGCTTGTATCTTCCGCCATCGGGCCAGCACGACAGGCCGACTATCGCCCGTGGGCGCTAAGCCAGACACTGACGAAATTTTGTTTGGTCATGACATGACGACGCCGCAATATCGCCCCGGGTCCAGCTGTACCGCCTATACGGTGGGGGGGAAGTGATGGCTCTATCACAAGGGCCGGATGACAACCCTTAGGCCTCTTCAACGACCGGCCTCTCTCCTCGGGCCACTGGTCAGACACTTCTTCGTCCGAGTTTTACCGCCAATTTAGAGCCATAAAACCTGTATTTTGAAAATTCAAATTCTATCAAAATTAAAACAAAATCAATTCAATTCGAATCAAATCCAATTCGGTCCAATTCAAACAACATTCAAACTCAAATCTAATTCAAACAACATTTCGATATACTTCCAAACAACATTCAAATCCAATACTTTATCATTCAATTCAAATTCAATTCGATGAATCTCAAATATAATTCAAATCAAATTAAATTCAAACTTAATCAAATTGAATTCAAATACAATCTGGGCTTCCTAATTCAATTCCAAATATTCAATTCTTAATTCAATGCAATTAAACCGAATAGTCCAATTCAATTAATTCAATTCAATCCAACATTTAAACCAAATAAATCCAACATTCAATTCCCAATTGAAAACAAATTAACAAATTAAAAACAAATTAAACCAAATTAAATTCAATCCAATCCAATCCAATGACATCCAATTTAATCCAACATTCAATCCAATCCAACATTTAATTCAATTCCACCAATTAAAAACAAATTAAAACCGAATAAATCCAACATTCAATTCCCAATTCAACTTTATTAATTATTATATTATCAATTCTAATAAAAATATATTATCAATTTTCAATTCAACTTATTAAACATATATTATCAATTCCCAATTCAACTTTTATTAAACATATATTATCAATCTTTAATAAAAAATACAAGTAATTATAAAAATAAATAATTAAAAAGCTTAAACAAAAACAAAAAAAAATGAAAGCCTGACCTTTCCGGCAGCAAGTGGGCAATGGCCATGCCGGGCGGCCATAAGGATATGCGGCTAAGGCCGAACCGACGACGGGGCGGACCGCGCGGGATCGGGTGCTGGGGTTCTCACGGATTAAAAACGATTTTTTTATATATACTGGATCGCCGGTCCTGGCTCAGATAAACAATTAATTGGATTTTTTTAAATTGCCAAATTTCCGACACCACCCGACGCCACACAATTCCACATCAAAAGGCCCAAATAAAAAATTTAAACCGACTTTTAAACCGGCACTATACCGATAATACGCGTCAATTTCCACACCACGGGCCTGTTTTCTAAGAGTCAAATCAGATTAGATTTAGCCCAGGTAGCCACCATAATTCTTTGTGTAATCATCTACAAGAGTTAGAAAATATTTATATCCATTGTTAGTATCTTTATAGGGACCCCAAGTATCCACATGTATAAGATCAAAAGGAGCAGAAACATGAGATGTGCTATGATGAAAAACTAGTCTGATATGCTTAGCTTTGGGACAAATTTGGCAGATGTAACTAATGTGTTTAGAAGATATACTAGGCATGTTAGTACATACATGCCACAATAAAGATTCATAAATAGAAAGAGGCTTTGTTTGTTAATCTAGTTGCATTATGATTTATATATGAGATGAAGAATGCACCAGAAAATTTACTGAGGCTTCACATAAAAGAATTGAAAACATTAAAATGAAAAATAGAACTACTAGATTGAACCTCAGGAACAACACTGCTTTTATTGAAATCATATGACCCAAATGTACAATCCTCTTGATAGAAATATGTGTGCCATTCGGAATAGTAATATAAGTAAGATTAGAAAGACTTTGATATGAAGTAAACATGCTCAAATGAGGACAAATGTGATCAGTAGCAACACTATCAAGTATCCAAGTATGTGAAATTTGTTTGAGAAGAAGGACTAGACACAAACCACCTGTTGAAATTAGAGTCTCTTTGATTTATAATTGTGTCCATTCTCGACAATTATCAGAATAATCATTTACTAGTCTTAGTTAAATGAGATTACCAAAACTGAACAATAAATAGTAACGTAAATTACTAAATGAAACCGACGATAATATCGGCTACATGCTGTATTTAGATCCGACAAGATAACCCATATAATAATAATAATGGTCAATTATATTATTATACTTCCGCTAATATTATCTCGAGTCCGTAAGGCCACATAACGACGCGAGTTATATTCAAGGGCACTAAATCGAGATTGTTAATCAGAGTCGATTGAAATCAACGATATCTAATCGAGAAGTTTTATATTTGATACTTAAAATACAATTGGACAAAATCGAATCAATTAATTTGCTATTTCAAATTGACGGTTTAATAAGGGAAGCTTATTAGTAACTTGTTGCTACTTACTCATTTAGTAATAAGTTAGTTAACCGCTTAACGACATTTAATTATTTATCAAACGAGTGTTCTATTCGAATCGAAAACCAAAAGGGACTATATAAGGAAAAGATGAAATGAAAAACCTAAGAATTTTCTAATATTTCATCTTTCTCCCCAAAACTCGGCCGCCTCCCTCTCTCTATCTTTGGCTTTGAAATCAAAAGTTTTGACTAAATTCCGCCTAATTGTCAGATTCTAGCAAGTCCAATCGTGATTCAACCGCCTGCATGACTAACCCAGGCATTAAATGGAGGTGCCGAGGGATTCAACGGAGATTCGGAGATTGAAAGTTCATTAATTCCGCTTACGTCAGAAGTACTCGTATTCAGGCGGAATTTATATCGTAAGGTTTAATCTATTATACATTTATCTGATCTTGGTCAGATTTTGTTTATTTTGTTATGAAATGGGGTTGCGTAATTTTTTCAATAGTGACATCATGAGTATGTTTGTTGTATAATTTCGATTACATTTATATATAATTTATTATATAAACACATTTATATCGATTATATTATATATCTCTCGACCAAGCTTAATATATATGTTGCTATTAAAGCTTGATCTATGAATAATAAAGAAATTTATAATTAATTTCAAGTTCATTATATTGTTAATTTTGATGATTTGAATTAGATTTGTATCATGAAATGAAAGGCTAAAAACATGTTTGATTAAATCTAAACATTTTTATTAGATTTTGTTTAAATATTCTAAAATTCCACCAATTTTCGGCCTGGTGATTCCAGAGGGGATCAGAAGTATTTTTGCAAAATTTTACAAGTTTTTGATTGCTTCTGCTGCTCCAATTTTTTTTTGTGATTTCTCGGAATGTTTATTGTATAATTAATTTTTATAAATGTTTTTTTGCTAAAATCTAAATTAGTGCTTAAGAACATTGTGAAATGTTAGTAAAAATTAGAATTTTGATTTGTCTAAGGCCTCTAAATCGATTTTTTCCAAACATTTGAATTAAATCAAAACCGGAATTTTTGTAGTCATGTTGACCTTCCGGCGTCTCTTCTAGGGCGTCCGATGGCCAAACGGGCGTTCACACCGCGGTTTCTGATGAATCAAATGTGGTCCCAGCAAGGTTTCACCTGAGATCAAGCAGGACGTCAGTTCTGTCTGTTACATCGGATTTTGTTAAAACCCTAATCTGCTTAAAAATTATTAATTTTGGTTTTTTTGTTTTATTTATTATAATTTATTATGATAATGTAATTACTAATTTTAATTTATAATAAGTCTGAATCTAATGAACCCTTTAATTATTATCCTTTATAAATGTATTTATTCAAGATATAATCATGGTAACAATCTTAGCTTAAAATATAAAAACATTTATAAACGAATATTATTGTAATAACTATCAAATATAAATATAGATATTATATATATTATTAATGTATTTTAATAGTATATATTTCATGAATATAATTATGAGAATCAATTTTGAATTAATTTCTTAGCACATTTAAATCTGTATATTTATGTGATTGATTTTGATTTGTGCTAATAAAAAATGGAAAGTTTCCAATATGATTGTTAATCATTTATTTAAAATTTGAAATCTGATTATAAAGTTTTATCTCAACCCTCATAATTAGTGTTTATTGCATTTTATTATATAATTGATCACAAGTATTTAAAGGTATTAAGTGTTTATTATATATATTAATGATTTATTTATTCTAGTTACTTAGTAACATTAAACTCGCTTAATGACATTTATGAAATTATTTAATCCAGAATTTAATATATATTAAATGCATAGTTTATGTAAGTGTTTTCATTTTATTATATCAGAATGAATTGAAAATATATATCGAGTACTTAATTTGGCCAGCTTTTTTGAAATACTGCCACGAACTGCTTATCCGTCAGACACGAATTCGCCGAAATATTTTATTTTATTTTACCTTAATAAAGCCTCATGGTCAGTTTTAATGCTTAAGAAATAAATGTACAACTTTTATAAGTATCAGAAGGATATTCATAGTTTTTGGATCATATCATATACCTCCTAAATGTGTATTATTTATTTTATTTTTTATGCATGTGCATATTACTTGAGAGTATTGCATATAACATGTTAAATAATTAATCAAATAATATAATCTCAAATTGGCAAAATTTAAGCACTCAGAGATGAATCCAATTTTAAAGTTTCAGAAACTTCTCACGATCACCGGCACACTACGGCGGAAGCAAGGTACCGTGGACGAAAGTATGGAAATGGATCATGTCATGATTTCCACTAACGCTGCTGGCTTTCAGATAATCAATTCCAAGTAATAAGTTGGTTTAATCGTCGCTTAACCTATGATTTTCACTAACGTCATGGGCTCGGTAATACACTGCTAGGGTAAAGATCCGTAGGGCAAGTATAATAGTAACACAAGAGTTATGTGTCATGTTTACAAATTGGTTAGTTAATCATCAAGCATGCTGGCTTTTCAAATGTACTTAGTGTTGTTATTTGAAATTTCAATATAGTAGGTGTTGTACACTAATATATTTTGTGAGATTTCGAGTATCGCGGCTTATTTACAATTTGTTTTGTAAGTGCTCGATATGATAGATTGCTAAACTGTCATATACATACTTATTTTGTAGAATTGAAATAACCCATTCCTAACCCCCCACCTAAACTGCTCGGGTCGCACTTACAAGTCAAAGTCAATCAAACTCGATGACCGGTCTCGAACTGGCGGATCGCTCGCATAATGTAATATGTGTTAAACACTACAGTCCCACCAAATGATGTCACACCAATAGAAAAGCAAGCCTACAAAAGCACAAGTCCTACGTTGTGACAGTCTGTCGTCTTATGCTTAATAACATGGAAACCCCATTCCAAACTCAAGATGAGATAGTGAAAGCATATGACAAAGAACTGATGGACTTATTCAGTTTGTAAACAGATCTATGACACCGTCAGGCTTCCTATTGATAAAGCAGTTGGGAAATGTAATGTGCCGCGGCCCACATGTCATTAAAATGATAGGCTCGTCGAACGACTCAATGTCTTGGGCCCTCGTGTTTCAAAGAACTAGTCAGAGACCTTATCCCAAAGTCCTCCCAGAAGTTCTAAAACGAATCGCATAAGATGATCACTTAATGCCGACAACTGGGAAAAACTATGACTCCTACTTCTTTCTATTTTATCGTCCAAAACAAAAAGAAAATTTAAGAAGAAGTACAATGGTACAAGGTCTGAGGAAATTTAAGGTCGCTGAATGGGCCGGGCAGTAACAAAGAGAAAGGAGGACGTTGTCATTACGATGGGATCTCAGGTCACCGGGCTTCCAATTCATAAGAAATTCTTGAAGATAGATAGAATGGTCTAATCAACACCAAATTAAGGTGTATATATGTATATATATGTCATTGGAAGTTTGTATAACTTCTAAATTTACTGTGGGTGTTTCGTCACTGACTGTGGTTCCTTATATTTGCTCTAATGTGCAGAACTACAAAAAGTAGAAATGACTCGAAAGAGGGTAGAGGATCAACGGAAGTTGGATCGATTTTATAGGAGTTGGGTGTACCGCAGAGAGGATCCACGCTTAAATTTTGCCTCCGGGCCGTGTTTCTAAATTTAAATAATATTTATCGCACCTCGTGTTTTTAAGTAGAATATTACTACTTTCTTTTTGCTATTTTTGAATAATGGGTTCTTCCTTCCTCAAGCTTAAAAAGATGATCCTAATGCATTTTAGATCTCTATAAGAAACGGTGATATAGCAATACATTTTAAGATGTCTGACTCTGTACATGTCAATCGAGGAATATAACATTAGATAAGGCGAAATTCTAAATTTATAAAGCTTCATATATTCATGGCATTGCGTATCAGGTCATATAAACGGAAAATCAGATCAAGGAACTTCACTTCGGTGGAATACTTGAGAGTTTCTCGATTATGGATCATACGACAAAGATGAATATAATTCGCTTACCGGGCTCGGATGACCAAATTGCCCTTCATTGATAAGCAAATGAAAGGCAAATGTTTGTTGGGGATCATACAAGCCAATGTATGTAGGGATCATACGAGCCAATGTTTGTTGGGGATCATACACCTGGTGTAGAGATGACTAACACACCACAAGAATTAGAATATTCTTGCATGGTGAGACTGGACTGATTCATGGAGTCATAAAACCAACCCTTAGAGACCAACCGAGATCATCAAGAACCATACCGCTGGTGGCGGGCTAATCTTCATGAATGAAAGTGACGAGCCTACCTTCTACGGGAGGCAATGAGCAACAAAGATGCCGGGTGTGTATCGATACCAATTTAAGTCCTAGATGATTCTGATGTACAAAACAAGGCTCAGTCCTGTTGGGATTTACCTAACGGTGTTCGCCTCCATCGAGCGTGAAATGGGTATTTAAGAAGAAACATGACAGACGGAACCATGCTTCGAGCGAGGTCGTGGTCATGGCCTCGACTATGATGAAACTTGTTCTCTTAGTGACCACGCTTTGTCCATTCGATAAATCTTGGCTTACCGCATTCCATGACTGGGCGAAATGACGCAAATGGATGTTAATTTTCCCGAATTTAAACCTGTAGAGAATCCAAGAGTGTACGTGGTACAATCTCAGCTTTACATGTCCCAAGAGGACCTAAGAGTTGCCTGCAGTCATGAGGTCCATCATGGTCTCGTTTAAAGATCCCCGTAGTCGAACCTTCCTCTTGGATAAAGTGCAATCAAGTTTTGGTTCATCAAAGACTTAATAAAGAAGTCTCAGATATACAAGAAGGTAAGCGGAGTTACATAACACTATAGTCCTATAAGTGTCGGCTACATATTAATCATTTAATCATTGGTGCTAAAGTAGAATCATTAACTCATCAAGTATTGGTCACAGAGACTTTCAAATTTAAGGACCTGCTGTAATAAATACATTCTCGGAATCTAAATTCATCGAGGTGGAGCCAACCGGCTTATTGAACTCTGTCGGAACACTTATGTCAATGAAGTGTAGCAAAGGTTCAATATGAATGATTCCAAGAAAGAACATCTCCCCATGAGACATGGAGTTCAACTCAGCAAGTCATAATCCCACCATGAACGCCAGACGGATAAAGACGTAAGGACTTACGTTATGCCTCGGCCTAAGTCCATCATGTACAATTATGTAGCATTGAACACCGATGTCGTGATACCAATCATGTCAAGAATAACAAGCTAATCCGTGTGAGCCTCATTTGATTATAGTAGCGGCGCATCTTCAGAGTATCTCGGGAATAATCTCAAGATGCATTCTCGGGGTACAATGCGTGTAGATGAATAGTCGAAAGTATGTGAACGTGCCACCAACGCCAGCCTAAACCTAGGAATTATATGGTGGAGCAGTGTCTTGGAGTGGTTCCAAGAACATAGGCTAATGTAGCCTATCCCTTTACCAAACCAATGCCTCAGGTAAAGCATATTGAATATGAATATCGTCTTGTACAAATGTCGCAGTTGGCTGGATTCAAGGGATATGGCGTGACTGTTTGTTATGTGAACAAATAATTGAATATTATAGCTTCTTATATATCAATTTGTTTGTTCACTATGTCTATGCTAAGTATGTCTTAGCTTACATATAACCTGTTGTTTCCTCGTCGAGGAAAATAAAGTCCCCTGAGCTACCATACAATTTCTAGAGGACAACCTGGAAGTGTTGACAAGAGAGCCTTTCAAGTCTAGAAATATAATAAGCAGTACCTATTTGCCTTCGTCGACGCTGACAAATGGAAGCATTTGATGACCAAATATAGCGATTACGAACAACCCTCTTGGATACGTGTATGAATTATAATGTATGTTTTCAGAATTATTATACATTTTATTCGATCTCGATTGTATTTGTTTATTTCTATGAACAAGTTGCTTAATTTTCCAACACTACCTGCCATGAGAGCATATGAATCCAAGCTTCACTGTCAGAGATGGGAAGTTTTAGTCCTGAGATAATTGTTATTGAACCGTACATCTGTTAAATTCTTATCCCCTAACATTTGCTGCAAACTCCTTGTTCCCAGGGAGGATAACCAACTACTTTGTAACACCTTTTGTGTGCTATGACCTTGTATCTGCAGTAGATATCAAATAGAATGAAGACTAGGCCTAGTGCTCCAGCATCACCTTGTCCTGGCCTATATCGAGGAGCATAGCCACGACCTCTATTGCTCTCATCATAGCGAAGCATCATGTATCACATGAATGCGATTGCTAACCTCACGCTGCTTCTCCCTCTGGTCCATGCTCCGATCTTAAGTTTCTCCAGCATCGTCACAAAACAGTATACTCCGTACTATTTTGGGATTTCGCAGGGACTCTGACCAAGTCCCAACCCAAGTCCCGAACTCTCAAAATACCAACATTGAACCAGATTCAAGATAATTTTCCAACACTAACTGGCGTATATTTTCAAGGTTACTTTTTACCTTGTAAACTAAGCAACTAGAAACGAATATTTTGGAGTTACTGATTACCAAGGCGAATAAGACACATTGATAAAGTAGGATGCTGCTCTAGTATATACTCTGTAACTCTTTGCATATGCAGCTACATATCCTGGATAATTACCTGCGTAGTATCAAACATGATTTGACTTATAGTACACTTTCATGCTCAACAAACGTTGTTATCCCCAAATTCGTTGTATGCCCTCTTGCTCCAGCTTATACATACGCTGTTTTACTCTCACTTTTTGACTTCATTGATTTTTTTTATACTCAAAGTAGATTGTCGATGCTACTTCGGTATTATTGGCCAGTTTATTTTAATTAAATAAATACTAAATCTTTCTTCCTAAACAAATGGTAATTTAAAGGAATTGACTAATGAATAGGCTCCATTATTCATAATTATATTATCAAAGTGATGTTAAGGCATCCTTATTATGAATAATTAATTATATGATGACTGAAAAGGTAGTAAGTGTTTGACTGATTTATAATTTTGAGGAGAACCAAACAAATCTCCTTACATCTTCTTATATATTTTCATATAATGAAGAAAATGAGGACCACGAGGATACATGAGGGGCTACTTGCGTGATCTTATTAGGGGTGGTGGGTAGCGGATTTGGAAACAATAGGTCGCAGGTGGCACTGAGCTTGCGATCCTCAGGTACTGAGCTCGATTCTTTCTAATGCTCAATACTTTTTTGGCCGACCGTCACACAAGACTAGTTGTCGAAATACGCTACGATTCATGGTCATGATCAATTCCTAGATTTATCCAACGCAAGAATAAAGAAAGAGCTGTCATGGGCCCCCATAAAAAAAGGGCAATTGAAATTTGATAATATGAATGACAGAATTGTCGATGGGTCTCCAGATGGGCTGATGAACAGACTGATCCTGATATTACATTACAGTGTATTTGTCCCCTAGTGGTTTCAGTATCGCAAAGATAGTCCCCGTGCCGCCAAAGGCTGCACATTCGGCCCTATTCTTTCTGAGACCATACTACAATATTTTCACTTTTATGCACCATATCAAGCAGTAACTCAGGCCACCTCTCTCGTGACGAATCTCGCAAATAATCAGAACGACTGGCATTTGTGACAACTTCTGGCCCCACGTTACCTGACTAAATCTGGCCAATTAACTTTGAAATGTTAAATGATTTTAAGATAGATTATTGAGATGATATCTAATTACAATAAATAAATAAAATATTGTAATAATTGGAGGACATACATATATGCGATGCAATTAAACGAATAATTTAAGTATTGTGGAGTATCTTCCATCTACTATACCATAGTCCATACACCATAGCATGGCATGCCATCACCACAACCAAACCCTTGAAATCCAATCAGCCTGAAACAAGAACCCAATGCATTAGTTCTGAATTCTGATGCTATCATACATTAGAAATATATAAAGCCAAGGACAGTAGGACACGTAAAGGTCCCACCAAACAGAACCCTACCCAACACACTTTAAAATTGGTGGTGACTGATAACTAAGAAATGACTGATTCTTAAACTCCTTTATCAATCTCCTGCAACACCCTTTCACCAATTCGGCAAATCTTTCCATTTTTAGCAACTCCAAAATGGTCCTTTCACTTTATTTCTACATAAATGAAACCTTTATTTCTTCAATAAAATCTTGAAACCAGATCTCAAATAATTGTACTCTCTAGCTACATAGGCTTCAAAGTTGTGTTACTTATCTTGGAAGAGGAAATATACATAGAGAAAAAGAATGGCTCGTGGGAAGATTCAGATTAGGAGAATTGAGAACCAAACAAATAGGCAAGTTACTTACTCTAAGAGAAGAAATGGGTTGTTCAAGAAAGCTCATGAACTTACTGTTCTTTGTGATGCCAAGGTTTCAATCATCATGGTTTCTAGTACTAACAAGCTTCATGAATATATTAGCCCTAACGTCACGTAAGCTTCAATTCTTTTTTTAAAAAATTGTTTGTTTTATAATTTATTTGTGTTTTGTTTATGTAATGATGATCTTGTTTAATTTGTGTGTTGTAGGACAAAACAATTGTTCGATCTTTACCAGAAGACTGTAGATGTGGATCTGTGGAACACACACTATGAGGTTCTTGATCTGCTATTTTTATGTTTATTTCAATTTTTTATGAAATAATTTGTTTAATCATTGATAGTCTTAATAACAACTGTTTTATATCTATATGTTGAGCTATAGAGAATGCAAGAGCAGCTTAAAAAGCTCAAGGAGATTAACAGGAATCTTCGAAAGGAAATTAGGTAGATTTCGAACTTTTTAATTAACTTACGGAAGTGTTCTGTATTATGGTCTTGAACTAGAGTAATTATTTATTTTTGTAAATTGATCTTTGCAGGCAAAGGATGGGAGAGTGTTTGGAAGATTTGTCCTTTGAACAATTTGTGAGTCTCATTGAAGATATGGACAATTCTGTCAAGACGATTCGTGAAAAAAAGGTGAAATTGTATTTAGGGTTTATTTACTCCTATTTAATGTTTGCTTTATGGTCAATTTTCCATATCAGTTAGATATAATAATGACCATGAAAATTAGAAATCATTTCTTTGAACATGTCTATTATATGGAGTAAGATGAGTATTTTTTTATTGGATCAGTAATGTATTGCTAATAAGGAGTAATTTGTAGATTTGGTCAAGAATATTTTGGAAGAATAATTAAGGGGGTGAACATACATCACATAATCAATCCCTATGTTTTCATATTTTACCTTCGATTCTAATTTGTTCGTCTGCCACTCTAATATTTCCTCCCTTTAGAATTTGAAACATATTTTTTCATATAAACCTAAATCTTGGTTTTGTTACTATATATTGTCAATTTACTTAATTGCTGTAATTCACTTTGGTTATGTATTTTCAATCGACAGTATAAGGTGCTTGGTAGTCAAATTGAGACTCGCAAGAAAAAGGTACTATTTATGGGCACTTCCATTTCCTCAAATTTAACGAAATGTTAATTCATTATGTATGCATATATAATAACCCAAACATAACCTCCAATGTTTCTTTGTTTTCTTACAGCTCAGAAATGTTGAAGTAATACACAGGAATCTTGTGCTTGAATATGTAAGTAATAAACCATTACTTACTGTAACACATTACTTACATATACAATAATAACACAAACAGAAGCATTGATTATAAATAATAGCACTCCCTAAGAAATAATGTATGTATGCTTTTAATTAATAGGAAACAACAAATGAGGATCCACACTTTGGTTTAGTCGAAAACGAAGGAGACTACAATTCAATTGTTGGCTTCGCAAATGGGGGAGGAATCGGGGTAGGGCCGCGCATTTTAGCACTGCACTTCCCTAACCACCACCAAAATAACACCCTTCACAGCGGAGCAGGATCGGACCTCACGTTTACTTTGCTGGAGTAACGCCTTATTATAGCTAGCTACCTTGCTAGCTGCCTTGGATATGACTAGTAAGCATATTCCTTCTTTATTTGGCAAGAACATTGCAATATATGGAGTGTAACAATTAAATAAGTACTTATGGCACTTCATGTAGTTTGTTTTTATTATTGTCATGTGTTATAAATTCATAGTACTCTGTGACATATTAATTTATGAGGCTTGTGAAAATTATTGGGGGTGCTTTTATATACTTATTAGCACCCTTGTAGTAGCTTCTTCGTTTTTATTTGAGAATTCCTCTAATAAATTTATTTGGCAACGGCAATGTGTATATATACTTTTCTAATTTTTTAAACCATCATTTTTATGATTTAACTTTATTTGATTTAACTAGTTAGCTACTTTTGTCAACATACTTAAATCTTTATACTCTCTGACTAATTCCATTAAGTAATTCAATTATGAAATTGGTGAATTGATGTGGTTGGTCTGAAATAGTTTATGTTCTTGAAATTGATGAATTGTTCAATTGCACTGAAATTTGATTAAATTTGATGAGTTTTGATTGAATTTGTTGAAAACCGAGAAGGTAATCGAACCTTTCGGAGCCAAAAATGGGAGTTCAGCCCATAGATTCCATTTCGTTTCAAAGATTGAATAATTGTGTCGATTCATTCCACTTAATTCGTCCTGCCTAACCTAGATTCAGGTACCATTCTAGACGGTAGTTCTTACTCCTAAGCATCACAATTCCTCGCACAATTATTGTCTTTATCTTAAGTTTCAATATTCAAATTTTTTACACTACAAGTTAAATATTTTTATATATGTTTCTTTATATTTCATAAGAAATATATGAAAATACAAAAAAAAATATTATTAACTCTTTGATCAAGTCACTAATGAAGCTTTTTACTAGTTAATCCAATAATTGAACTAGCAAGTTAATTGATTCAGCCAGCCCACTCATCTTACATTATCAATGCAAACTCTCACTGAGTGGCCTCATCTAAATCATCCTCAATTTAGCAATCACGATTTAATTTCATGTTACTTAAATAAAAACTCTCAACGCCACTCTACAAGTGGGACCTTTGGGCTCAAATAATATCGCTTGTATAATAATATCGCTTGTATAATAACATAATTCGACCATTAGTACTATTATAACGACATGCATTTATCTAAAGAATCCTAAGTGATAACCCCAACATTACGAGCCGCCTTTTTAGTGATTTATTAAATTATTATTGAACATTTAGTTTGAGTAATTTATCAACTAAAACTAGTAAAACGAATCATATAACAATCATGAATGATAATTACATAAACTCATATACCGATTTCCCAACACTCAAGCTTCATTACTAGGATCAAATTGGCCACACTTTACGAATATGACCTCATGGATATATATATATATATATATATATATATATATATATATATATAGATTCTGGGGCGCCGCCCAAGCGCAAGTGGGCCTGTGTCGATAAGGCCTCCATAGAAACGACCTCCCAAGATAGCATGTTGGTCGAATCATGGTGGCGCGACTGTGATCACGACTTTTACTGCTTTTATAAATACCTCACTCATAAGATATTCCTAGTTAACCTGCTATTTTTATTCATATATACCTACCAAATTCCAATACTAACTTGATCGGCTCTGAAATGTCATAAATCGCTCCACCTGGCCATTAATTGGGACCATGACTCCAAGTTTTTGGACTCATAATGACGATTTAGTCTATCTTTCCAAAGATTTCACCAAGAGATCCAAAGAGAAGGTTGTCTCAAACCATTCCAAGAAGGACCATTTCAACTAGATTGACTCGAATTGAAAGTCTAGTCTCTTAATAAAGAGCCTCTAATGTAGAGTCCCGTTTGAAATCTATGACCCTACATATTCAGCAGATCACATTTATCAATTGACGTCGTCTGCAAGTATCGAAAAAATGAATATGAATAATACAAACATATCTATTCATGATTCACAAGAGCTGGATATTATTGGCCAACCTTGGTGAAAGACGCAATCGCTTATGTAAAGAGCGACAAGCCATTAAAAGGACGGAAATTTCCCGCAATTACCCACTTCTGCTTTAACACCAGTGGTAAGCTCAATCCTTTTCATGTCGAATTGACCTTGTAAGGAAATTGCCCAACAACAAAGTATCGAATTCGCTATTGTAGCGGTGGATTACTTTGTAAAATGGGGTAAGTCAAAATTCCTAGGAAATCTGGGGTGTTTAGAATGTCATTCATTTCTTATGGAAAAACATCCTCACACAGTTTCGGATTCCCAAGATATTGGTTTCAAATAATGGCCCCGCTGAGGGCAATTGCTCAATATTTTTGCTATGAAAGGCTCTGGGATCGGCACGGTTTGTCCCAAAGATATTAAATTCCCCGCCTGAATGTAACAATTGAAAGTCATGAACCGCATCATTTTCAAAGGAATAAAGAAGAATATAGTTCAAAGCGAGAAAAGTGGGGGAAACTAGATGGAAAAATTACCAACAAGGCATGCATCTAATCTACACCAAACCAAGCCACAAAGCGGTAAAACCCTTTAGCCCGGGGCCATGGAGCAGCGTCAGATACTCCGCAGAGGTGCCTCTACATATAGGCAAGGGTTTGAGGAAGAAAAGAATGACTAGCTACTAAGGGAATATCTCAACTTCACCGACGAGCTAAGAGATGTAGCATTATACACAATCCTCAAGTATAAACATCTCACGGTCTTGGCCTTTATAATCAAAGATCCAAAATGCACCAATTTCATTCAAGACTTAGCGTTGCGATTATGCCTCAAATAGTCAACAAAAGGAACAAAGCATGCCGAGTCCAGGCCTAGGAGGGCCTTATCGGTGGTGTTCGCACAGCCCAAACATATGAAGTTGAGGATTTGAATGGCAAAGTTGTCCTGCTGTATCCGCATGCCTCTAAATTCATGCAAGTACCATGCTGTAATTGCCTAACGTATAGAATTGCCCAAGAAAGGGAAAAACCGCCTTTATAAAGAATGGATCATTAATAAAATGCAGATTCTCTTCCTGACTTGTTAAAATTATGCAGAATACGCTACAATAATTCACTGGCATTCAATTCCATAAGTATAATTATATGCTTTTACATGCACACAAACCAAAAACGAATTGATCATTCGTTGGTCATGAAATAAAAGCCACGTAATCGCTCTTAAAGGGATTACAACTGGGAAACAAGCTTTTATAAATATGATCGTTGGTTAAACTTAAAATCGGCATTTCATCCTCATGTTACATGCCAAACCTCTTTAATTGTACCAAGACAAATACATACGGTAAAAGGACATAAGCGATTCAAAAAATATAGGCAATGTAAATAATTGAAATAAAAAGTATCCGTAGATTGAAAATAAAAAGTACCCGTATATAAAATACAAACGGATACAAAAAAAAAAGCAATTACGAGCAAGGAAAAGCAATTATGAAGAATTTAAGTATCCATCCAATAAAGGCTTATCCGTCCCGGTTATTTTTTTGACCGAGAACAAACCGATCTGCATCAGAACCGGCACATATTCTATAAAATTAATATATAATAAAAACAATAAACCCTCCACCCATTTCATTTTTCAAGCACTCTGATCCAGTGAACCGTCCCCCTTCTATCAAGCCCCTCCAAATTTCCTCTTCTACGGCAAGTCGGAACCCCCCCTCCCCATCTCATCCTCCTTCCCTGCGTGAAACCAAACCACCCTCTCCCTCCTCCTTTTTCTTCCTTGCACGCGAAGTTTCCAACACCATTCCTCTGCTCATTTAAAAGTTAATTTTATTTTGATTTGGGGGGTTTATAATTATGTAATTATTTGATTTGGGGGTTTTTAATTTTGAGATTTTTTAATTAGATTTTTCTGATTTCAATTAAAATTTGGATTGGGGGTTATAATACTTCAATTTTTCATTGAATTGATTTTTATTTATGGTTGATTGTATTTTCTATTTGTTTGGGTTTTTCGACCTCTGAACTGTCCGAAACCGGAACCGATTATCCATCCGGTTTGTTATCGGACCGCCCGTCCAAAAAATATCCACAGGTTTTCGACCGCCAAGCTATAACCGGTACCCTACCGTCCGTCCCGGTCCCTTCATATCCGGACCGAATCGACTGCAACAACACTAATCGCCAGGCATGAATCTCCTCCCCGAATCCTGCTGGTGGAAGAGCCTCTTCTGGGCCAAGCTTTCCATTCCCTCGCTTCATACTGGCCGACTGCCTGGTTTTTGATTATGGACGAAAGCTGGAATCAAATTGGGAGATATTAAAACGCCGGCTTCCAACCCGGTAAACCGGCCTATGTGAAATGGGCCATGTTTTCGAAGTTTCCCAGATAGCCCGAGTACGCTCTTTTCTTCTCATTTGAAGCCGCTAATGTATAACTTTGAGCTTCCCGTTCTCCTCTTCTAACTCTTTAACATGGAGTTGCAAATCCATCTCCTTCTCGTATGCCTCCTCATGTGCATCATCAAGGAGATCTGTTCTACGAGCTATCACATAACTCGCATTCAAGGCTTGCACGTACAAATACACAAAATAAGTATGTGAGGCAAAAGAGAAAGAAAGGGAAAAAGAGAAAAGCACCTTAATCAGATGTCTGGTGACGGTGCCATGAACTTCAACAAGACCTTTGGAAAGACTCTAGTCCTACTAACTGCCTCCAAAGAAAGGGCAGTAAGACAAAAAGACGATTTCTTCCTGGGCGCGAGTTCGACACTTTAAACCGCCAAGAAGAGTAAAGGTCAATCCTGCATAATTCACCGAGTACCGTCTTAGCTTGGGGCGGAATCGACCTCCTCCCCGGCCGAGTCCGGTAGAATGGATTTAAACAAGCGCACTTCAGCGCCTCCTTTCGTAAATACTTAGAAAGTACGGTCCACGGTCAAATCCAAAATTTTAGATCTGGGAAGCTTGTGAGCAATAGACTTATGTCTCTCTTCGAAAAGCGGTTCTCGAACTTGCTTCGGGGTATGCCTTTTCTCCGCAGAATAAGAGGTTTGAGCGGCTACCGGTTGAACAACATTCAACGCCGGTTTGTGTGCCTCTGAAGATTTCTTCACCACCTGGTTTAAATAGTGAAACCCGATCACGTATTAACGGGAAAATGGAACTTGATTGGGCTCCCCACACTTTTACGGTAGCTAAGTATCACCTTGAAACGGATCGACTGGAATGGATAATCTATAATAAATGGAAGTAAAGAGTACCCTAACTAATAGATTCATCACTAAGCCAATAAAGTCCTGAATGGATCGTAATTCTCGCCTCGGATTAATATTCCTCGCAAAATATTTATAATGATAAGTGGTTCACAAAAAGCCGCCTAACATGGCGATTTGTCAGACCCTGCAGCTGTTTTTAAATTTGGGACGCAATGCTCAAGGAGTGCCCTGAATTTAACCGTGATCACTTATCCCTCCCCTCATGTAACACCATTTTTTGTGCCACCACCGGTAATTTTCTCCGCTTGCTCAACAAAGATTTTATAGCTTTAAGGAAGGATGTGAGTAAGTGGCCCAAAGTGCTTAAGTGTTATGTATGCTGTACAATAGGGAAGTGAAGTGGCCGTCTCGGTCATCCCACAAGCTAATATAAAAATGGTATTGTCAACCACGAGAGCTGGGCTTGCCTGGGGCACGTGTTTAACTACTTATCAACAAGCTTATTCAATAAATTTAGTAAAGTGGAAAAGAGGGTCTGATAAAATAATTGGACTCATGTCCCATTCTAATAAACTTTCTAATTAAGGGCCAATCTAGCGGTTCAAACCCCGATCCCCTTTCTAAATGACTCGATATGAAATATCGCCTAAAGTTAGAAAGATCCTCTATCCGGTAGCGCTACTAGTGTTAATCTCAGGTATGATAAAATGAGTGTCACCTCGGCTCTATTAGCCTTCACCAAATTGGAGAACTCCCATGGACAGTCGTGGTGAGGTAAAAGCACGAACGTAAGGAGACTCTGGCTACAGTTAGGAATGAGGACGAACCCATGCGGTTCAACCGAGATAGCATCCGATTCTCGCAGTTCTCCCTCTCTATTTCGATTGAATCGACCGCTAAGTGCCCCAAACATCCCGGTGAACTTACCAGCATTAGCAAAAAAGGATCGTGGTCTCGAGAAAAAATTAAATTCCCATAAATGACTTCATCCCCCACCGTAGTATATAGTCTAACGAAGGCAATGGTTTCAGGATCTATTATCATGACAGGCGAGTCGGGTCTTCCTGGGGAACCGCTACCCCACGAGCGGGATCGGGAGTTAAAGGGTAATTTGGGGAATCCCTCTGTGGAGAATCGCCATTATTATCCGCAATTTAAGAAAACAGCGGTTTAAATAAGAAATACAAAAAGGAGGAAAAATCAAAGGTAAAATAAGGATACTTTGAGGAAAATTGAAAAGGACTCCAAGAACATTTAAATTTCTAGGGCAGAGTCCCTTTTCTCACGAAAAAGAAACCCCCCAAAACCGAATTTAAAACCATCTTTATGAAGTATCTAAAAACACCCTATAAACTACAAACACCCTATAACCACAAATCAACATCATCACCAAGAATCTTGAAAGAATTATTGGAATTTAAAAGGGTTCAAACCCAAACCTTTGAATTAAACAAATTCTTAGAATGTCGAAAATATTCTATATTAGGAAATGTCGAAAAATATTAAATACTCCATTCTTCCATGGAACTGAAGGATAATAAAAAGGATACGCACTTGGCAAGTCATAGCTATTTCCAAAGCTATGGGTTCATAAATGAACGTGCGGCTGAGGCAAAGAGGTCAATACGAAGAACCTCAATACACGGATTCCCAAGAGGAACGAGGAAGATGAAGTTTGGGACAAATGAAAAGCAAAGTACACATTAAACGAATAAAGTATCTTTTATGTGCACTTGTGTTCTCAACGAATGTGGCACTTTATCGGTGTACGACACGCGTACGTGGGCGCCGGGTTTCCCATGTACGGAATCAATTGGTAACAAAATGTAGGATCTAACGGAGGTTTTGTCTAAGAGGCTATTCTCATCCAATGAGCGCACTTTTCAAGTGGAATTTTCTATCCACGAGCTTAAGCCATCCATAGAACGATCCGCCGTATATCTCCAAACAGACATTAACCTTTAATTGGGGAGACAATGATATATATATATATATATATAATTAGAGAGGCAACAGATATATATATATATATATATTTAGCGCCACCAAGGCAAAATAATAGAGCTGGGATAAGCCCATGAGGCAAAAACCCAAGACGCTGACAAGTTTGGCCGTAATCATGAAGGACCAGATCACGACTTTCAGGATTAATTATAACACCTCAATTTTGAAGACATTCCGCTAACCGCTATTTTTACCATTCATAGTACACTACTAAATTCTAATACTAACTTCGATCGCTGAGTGTCTACAATCGCCTCCACGCGGCTGGCGCTTTCTAATGCACGCATGCCAGCCGGGATTAAGTTTTGGACTCACAAGATGTCGCATTTATTGCCTTATCTTTCCAAAGACTCCGCCAATGGGATCCGTATCAGAGCGGTTGTCTCAAACCATTCAAAGAAGGATCATTTCAACTAGATTGACTCGAATCATAGAAAGTCTAGTCTCAATAAAGAGTCCTGTGACCCTACATAGTCAGTGGATCACATTTATCAACATGTGTGTTTTTGTACTCCGTCTATTCCAAAAAAGATTGCTCCATTTCGACTTTTTACGGCTTCCAAGACACTACCAAACATAAATATCTCTAGCTATACATGCTCCGAAAATTATAAACGCCGATATTTCAAAATATATACGTAAACGGTTTCAACACGACATCTCTGCCACGCCCATATTATTTTTTATCTACAATTTAAAATTTAAGCGATCAAAATTTATAAATTAATACGAAATGTGCCAATTTCACTTAATGGAAAGAAGGTGGGACACCAAACCTTCCTACAATGAAATATTTGAAAAACCTTGGCATATAAATAGTAACATCATTTTTTAAGGTTTTCTGACGCCGTTATCTGAACAATCTCGTACTGATACAGTGATACAAACACACAAAAAATGCTCAGAAAAACAAAAGAAAAATAAACCACTGAAAAGAGCACAAAAAGCTATGGGAGCTATTGCTCCAGTTGCTAAATGGGGTCCTGCAGATGATCTTTTGCTCAAGAATGCTGTTGAGGTAAAACCATTTTCTTTATTTGTGTTTTTTTTGTTATGTTTTATGTGAATTTTGAGGTATTTTTGAGCAATTTTGAGCAAGTTGGTGATTTTGTTCTTTTTGGGAGTTTTTTATGTTTTTAATCTGAATTTTAAGTTATTTTGAGCAATTTTGTGCAAGTTGGTGCATTTGTTCTTGTGGGGGTGTTTTTTTATGTTTTAATCCGAATTTTTAGTTATTTTTTGAACAATTTGGTGCAAGTTGGTGACTTTGTTGTTGTGGGGTGTTTCTTGAACATTTTTGTGATTGAATTGGCTACCCATTTTGATTTGAGGTAATTTTGAAGTGTTAAAATTTGGGTTTGTGAAGTAAAGATTGAATTTTTATGTGATTATTTTTTAATTCCAATGCATGTTTAGTTTGCTGAATTTAATTCGAGTGGAATTTTGTTTTTCAATATGGATGTGTTTTATTGAGTTTTTGGTGGAAGAGTTTAGTATGTTATTTTCTTGTTTGTTGCCTAATTGAATTGTGTGGTCTCTTTCGTTGATTTATTTTGTCATGTTGAGTCTATGTCTACTTTCTCATTTCCTTTGACGAAGTTGTTGGCTTTCTTGTGTTGCGTGATGCATAAGTGATTAAAGATGAAATGCTTTGTTATTGTGAAAGCTAGATCATAATATAGTTAGAAGTATATATATTTTAACAGCTATAATGAGAGATCAAGGGAGGTCTCTCGGAAGAGTATCGTGTTAGGAGCTTAGAAGTTGGCTACTGCAAAAATACTTGAACGTCTAGTCATGCAATCTAATCAAATAAGCTTCAATAAAGACTAGTGATACACCCATTTTCACATAATATTGTGAAGAGCGTGGCTTTCGCCGATATGATGGAATCTAGCTATTATAATTCAAATTGTATTTATAGCCATTCTCTCTGTTTTAAATTGTGCGCACAAAGGAATCTCTTGGGTATCGTAAGGTTAAGTTATGAATTGCAAAGAACTGTTGTTTTCGTTAATTCAAGTGATATTTTTGGTAGATATGTTACATTTATTGAATGATATCCAGTATTCATTCAATTGAGTCAGAATTATAAGTGATTTGTAGTAGGATCTATTGCTTAGTGAAGTCATGTACTCATTCCATCACTGAAATTTTTTCAAGTTTTGAATATTGATGATTGGCCATTTAAATTTTGAACTAAAATATTGTTATACATGTTGTATAATATTTGGTGACAATATATTGATGAATAGTATTTTCAATGTAGTTTACTATAGACATTATAATTTTGATTTAAATCAAAGATATGTTTCTCAATTAAGGCAGTAAACTTTGTTAATCTTGACCATTGAAATTAAAAAGGAGGTTGTGGATGTTATGTTTCTGAGATTCTTAACTTACACTCTAGGATTATGGGTGTGAGGGAGGAAAAGGGGGGGTATTAGATATAAATCATATAATCCATCATTGGTTGACTTATATATGCAAATTCTTGGTTATTATTCTATAGTATTTTTTTTTCCTTCTCATTTTTCTCTGTCTTGTTTCTCAGGCAGGTGCTACCTTGGAATCCCTTTCTAAAGGTGCAGTGAGATTTTCACAGAGATATACGGTTCAGGAATTGCAATATCGCTGGCATTCTCTTTTATATGATCCTATTGTTTCTTTCGAGTCGTCAGCTCTCATGTTTGAATATGAATGTTCTTCTTTAAAGACACAAGGAAAATCAAGCAAGTCTGATGGTACTAAAGACACTAAATCTCTATTGAGAAAGAGAAAAGCTGAATGTATCCGCAAACGCTATTACGCAATGCGTAAGATGAGATTCAATGTTTCTCAAGCTGTTGACCCTTTGGAGATGAACTTCATTGCTGGGCCTGGTCTTATAAATTATGGAAATCAGAACTACCCATCTTTTGCTGATTACGTATTGCCAGATTCTTGCCATCACAGGTGTCCAGACTCAACTTTTGAAGTAACAACTCAGGCTTGTCCAGATGGGGCCAGTGCCGCTCCCATATTTGTTAGTCATGGCCTTTGTCTTGATCCAGGTGATCTCGGTCACAATACCTTGCTTCCTTCGGAGGGAAATACTTTGTCTACAAGGGATCACTGTATGACGGAGAATTATGGTCAACTGAATGACCTGCCCGTTCCAGATTTACTTAAATCTGAAGGTTTAGAGGTGAAACAGCCAACTATCCTCAATCGAGTAACTGATAGTGAAGTACCAGTTACTGACAATAAGACATCATTTCCCAATCTTGGATACCCATCTGCTCTTTCACCGACAACAGCTTGGCATGCAATGGAGGGAATTTCTACTCCCATTTTGCCTGATGTTGACTATGGTGGCAAAGAACATTGCATAAATGATAGATTTATTTCTACCCATGATGTTGATCATCCCGATACATTACAATCTAGTTTTATACACCCAAATACCAATTTAATCGAACAAATACCATCTATAGGCCCTGAGACCGAAACTGCAGGTATCATTGCTCAGTTAAACCAGTTTATGGACTGCCCTGATCCAGATGATCTTCCTGATACTGTTGGCGAATTTTACATTGATACCTTTAGCACTCTTTTGGCGGATTACTCTAACGAACATGAGGGGGAAACTGCCTTCCGATCAGTGACCTCAATTACTACGGAAGAATACCCTGACCTAGCAAGTGGTGCAGTGCTTGGAGAATCCAGTGACAACAACTCTAGCCATTGCAGCATTGACCCAGGCATATTTTGCAGCAAACGGGAAAAGGAAAAACTCTTGTCATCTGCACTCTCTGTGAATCCTGACTTTCCTGAACTTCGGTATGGAGTTAGGTGCTGCAAGTTAAACACTGAAGACCATGTAATTCCAGACAATGATGATGTATTTCTTCCGGTATGTATGCCAACACCACCTCTCTTCGGTTTGGCAGATTGGGGATTTGATAAAGCTCGTAATCCGATTTCTTCATCAATCATGGACATCCCAACTCATCAAAGGGCTAGTCGAGGAGGTCTTTTGATGATGAAGAATAGTGATAATGACAACACTCGCCTCTCATCACAAAGGTTGACCTCATCATTCCCGACTCTTCAGAAGTATGGAAATGAAGTGACTATTAAGATCAAGAGAGAACAAATAGACAATGAGCGGGCCCATGCATTTCCTCCTGCTATGGGCTTATCGTTCCAAAATCATGATATAACTACTCGTGGACAAGGGCTTATGCCGGAGAGAGAACAAATTGACAGAAAGAAGGACCACATACTGAGCTCTTCAATTCCTGCTCCTCAGAAAACTAGTGATCAAGCAACGCTTGTGATGAAAACAGAAGAGACTGACATCAATCAGACCCGCCTTTCTTCTCACATTATGACCTCATTGTTGCCACCACCAGTAATGAGCTCGAACCATGCAGTCAGTGTTCATGATGACAACCTTAAGTTGAAGCACATAGATCTGGGTAGTGACATGCTGAGAAATGTAAATGCAAATAACCAAATCAATCAGCTTAAGAGCACAAATGAGAATGAAAACAATTCCAGAGGTCTTTATATCAACGACAAGGTCATATGTATGAACCAGACTGAGCATCAGAATGATCGTCCTGAAGGATCTTTTATCAAGAGTCAGATCATAAATCACAATCAAATTGTTGGCTCTAGGAGCGTTGTTGATGCGAGTAAGACAAAAAATGAAAATGCAGCTGCGCTCCGTAATGAAGTATTTTCACTTGAGGAGTTGGACGCCTCAGAACAGATAGCACCAAAATTAGAAAAGGATTCCAAATTCTTGAGTAGTGGAGGATGTCCTGATAACGATGACGTCCCTTACTTTTCTGACGTTGAAGCAATGGTAAATGACTTCTCATTTTCTCTAATTTATGATTTTATTCTCGGTTATGCTTAACACTTCCTATATGTGTAACTTATCCAGATCCTAGATATGGACTTAAGCCCTAATGATGAGGACAGTGATCGTAGTGAGACAGGTACATCTCATTGATTTTATGTGCACGGCATTGAGCTTCACCCAGTCCTACATTATCTGGGAGCTTATTTCTTTATTCTTTAAGAAACTTCTGTAATCATCATTTGCAGCATCAGGAGACCTGAATGAGAAGCTCATAAGAACAATGCAAAGGTTAGAGCAAGCAGCTCGTGCTTCCTCCCACAGGATGATGCAGTTGTATGGTGCCTTTGCTGTTTTGTACGGACATCATTCTAGGCATCTCATAAAGAAACCTGAAGTATGTTAATCCCTTAGAGAAACTTTGTTTTTTGTATTATAAAATTTATGCATTGGAATTGCTTGTGCTTAAGAGTTTATAATTGGATTTTTAGCAAAATGCAAGGGCCCGTGTTATAGTACTGTATGTTATTACCATACACATGAGCAATGGGATCTTTTGTTGGTCCATTAGAATTGCCAAATATCATACCTTCCCTGGATTTCACTTATGAGTCCAACCAAGTGACTGGAATGGGATATAAATGTTTATATGGGCATGTCAGTAAAATTGCATGGCATTCTTGGGCAAGATGTGACAGTGGGACTAGAGATTAGGCTACCAGCAATGACTCATTATCTTATGCAAACTGGGACCAGAGATTAGCCTTGCAGGCTTTTACGGTGTGACATAATTAGAAATCATACCAGATTCATATTTATTATGGTACTATTGGGTTGACAAGCATACGGAGTTTCTTTCAAATAAAAAGGAACCAGGTTTACCTATTTTTTAACCTTTTGCAGTTTTATAATGGCAGAAGGTATTACTTTCACAAGTTTGAAGCTTTAAAATGATTTTATTGTGGTTGATTTATTGCACTAGATAGTTTTTTGAACTCACAGACATGATACCTATTTGACAATATCATCCTAGTGAATATTATAAAATGGATGCCTTCTAATATTAACGAAGTGTCAAATATCCCTAGGTACTTCTCGGGAGGACTTCTGAAGATATTCAAGTGGACATTGATTTGAGCACCGAACGGTGTAAAAATAAAGTGTCGCGGCGACAAGTATGTGATGTTTAACCTTTTCTACTATGCGTTCTTGGTGTGCATTTTTCTTTTGTATTTCATTGTATTCATTAGCATTTTATTAGGACATTTCCGTTAACCATGGAAGTTTTTATATTTGCTGTTGTGGTTTGCACATTTTTCTGTAGTGTGTTTATTATATATACATATTTATATTATTTGCTGATTGAAAAATATGAGGCGACTATAACGGATTTATTTCGCATCCTAAGTTTCTATCAATATTCAGCAATGACATTAATTCCCTTCCTACTAAGTATAGCATATTAATGACTTTTCTTCTTTCCTGGTTGATATACTGAGCAAAGGTCTGTGGTTTATATGATTTTATGTACTGAGGTTTGACTTTTCATCTGCTTCTTCGTTTAAACTAATTTGACAGTTTTTCATTGGACAGGCAATTATAAAGGTGAACGATGATGGAGCTTTCTCTTTGGAGAACCTCGGCAAGGCATCAATTTATGTTAATGGTAGAGAAGTAGCATCCAGAGAAAGTCAATATCTGACTTCTAGTTGCTTAATCGAGGTAGGTTTTGCCAATATGGATTTTTATCTTGAATATACCAGATTTCGTTACTTACTGATTTCAGGAGACAAGTATGTAGTGATTGTCCTTCAATTGGCTTTATTTTATTTATCGATGCCTAATCTGGTTGTAGTTGTATTAGGGTGTGAGTGTAATTATTCTGCCATCTTAATGCTTATTTTAAAGTTAAGACTGTAAACTCATTGTTATTTCTATATATACTTCAAACTATATTCAAGATGGATCATCCAACTATAGATTATCTCGTTAAAGGGAAAGATGTTTACAACTATTTGTTGGGTAAGATTTCGCAGAAAATTGTCAAATCTACCTGATGACCTCTTCTTGATCATGTATTTAGTGCAACTCTTCTTATTTCAACAGTGGTGATTTCTCTTTTTGTAGCTTTTTCATTCAATAATATGGCTATTATCTCTTGTTAAATGAGTATGCGAACTCGTTAATGTAGCCTAATATTATTGAGGAATCTCCAGATTAGGAATGCTGCATTGTTGTTCGAGATAAATCCTGCACGTGTGAAACAATACATGGAGGAGGAAATTGGTAGAGGAAGCAAGATTCTGAAGCAAGATTCTGAAACCCTTGAATGAGCGCGAAAAGCTCCAGAAATCGCAACAATTTTGTACCACTTTCTAGACTTTTGTCTGTAGAGTCCTTGTATATAGTGTCTCCTTGTAAAATGTAAAGAGTAGGTATCTAGTTTAGATAAATATAGGACCACTGAAAAAATTTGTTAATACGGAGTATCTTTCTTAGTTAGGGACTTGGGGCTAGGGGAAGTGGAGATGAGGTAAAGGAAGGTTTCCATAATTATATGAAGACATTTTCCATCTTTATTTCTTATTTCTTTCTTTTATGGAGTTATTTCTTACTTGACAAGTACCTTATATATCGACAAGTACTTTTTTTTTTCAAATTGACCCTTGTCATTGCAAGCAGTCGAAGTCAGGACTTCATCACTGCAAGTAGTATCTAACCCTTGTGGTTCATTGACAAATTAATTTAATGTTAGACCTCTCTGGTTTTGATAATTTCCTTATGGTATGAGTAATGCTAGTAGTTAGTAGTAGGATGTTTAAGGTAATGATTTTGACTCTTCCAATATGAGTATGTTCCTTTTTTATTCAAAATCATTGTCCTAGTTTTTTTGGTAGCCATTGTGAAATATCATAACAACCATATCAGTTGTAAGATTGAGATGGAACTTTTGATAACGTTGTTATGTCAGTGTCCCATATTGCAAATATGGCCACTTCTGAAGTTGGTAGAGGAAGACTTATTGTCTCTGATGTCTTTGAATTATTTCTCAACTTATGTTTGGATTTAATTTTCATGTTCCATCATTCTATCAAGTATCAAGTAAAATAAAGATTTTTATTTTCTTTGTTTTTAAATATAATAAAGAATGTCATCATAATGGTTAAATTTCACATTATTTCGCTTATATATATGTAGTATGTAGCGATTGGAATATTTTTATCGATCGGAAAGCAGCCTCGCCTTTGTTATTGTGGAGTTACATCTGATTTGACTTCTCGTTGTTCGTTTTGGCAAAAGTCTTTAGAGTCATTAAAACATTGTTATTAAATTGAGGATTGGATTATTTATTACTCCATCGATTTGATCTGACCGATTTTTGTAGTGTAAGCCAATCCTTGTTAAGCAAAAGCGGTCGTAATTAAATGTCTAAGTAGGATTCGCGAGGAGAAAGTGAATCATGGGATGTGGCTCATCAATGTCGAGAGCGAGTTTTCTTTAAGCAAGCTTAATCTGAGATGCAATCGGCTTGCGTATTTCGAGCACTGCCGTGAAAAGGATATGGTCTTTGGTATTTAGTATTCTCGTTTTTTCTGGGATTAAGGCGTAATAGAGCGTTGATATCTCTGTAGATTTGACCACTTGGGGGTTTTTACTTCTGAAGGGCATTGCTTCAATATCCTACTGCTCCAACATTTATGCAAATATTGAAATGCTTGCCTACTCTCTATATCCTCGAAAGTTCTAACAAGAATCGGATGATATTCGTTCTTTATTTATGTAATATAATACCTTTTCTTACAAGGTGGACCACTTACGAAATTGAAAATATTCATAAGTTCATACTTGCGACTATAACTTATAATTTTTGTTACAATTTTATGTGAACAATGTGATAGGATTTAAAAGCCACAAATTCTTTGGAGTTTGAGAAGCAATCGATAAGAGCAGCCATTAATTTAAGTGAAAAATTAAGCAGAGGCAAAAGATTTATCTGGGGTTCAGTTCGTTGTGAAGGTACGTCACTGGCTGGCTGTGATCGCATTATCGACGAGGAAAATGGAATTCTGACCTAATTTAAGTATAATACATGTTGAGTATTTTTCTTTATGCAAGAAAATGCTTAGCAGAGTCACCAAGAATAAAAGTTATGTTCTTGAGAATATTATAGACCTAATATTCTTACAGGATGATTATTTCTACATTCTGGTATGTATGATAAATAAAACTTCGGACAAACATTCTATATTTATAGGCTAAACAAATCTGAAAAGTTAGGCTTTTCTTAGGCTCAAAGGCGTCAGAAATCGCCTCGAAAACATCAACGAGGGGTATCCAGATCGGCCCTCGGCGGCCGACCCAGGCCGATTGCTATCCAATCTTTGTAAATTTCGTAGCCCTAATCGTACACACACGACCCGATCCGAGGGAGCCGATTGTGACCGGTCGAAAATACTCTTTACTTCAGCGATCTCCCACTTGAAGGCGTTTTCGGATCGCTGCTGACACGCCCTGTGGCCGACCTTCCGAGTCCATTATCCATGAACTCCAGTGATCGACTTGATACGCGCCGGCTTTTCCCGATCAGGAAACGTCCACTGCGTGACACCGACTTGACTACCGAAGAGCTTCCGTAATAGTCATTACGCTTTTACCCGTTGGATTTCTTTTCCTCGTTCGGACAGTAATCACCATGTTACACCTTTGCGCCTTTGATGCCGTGATCTTGACCGGTACCTTGGAAAACCTCCAAGCTTGATTGGCCATCAATGAATTTTCTCTTACGCTTCGTTGAAAAATTCGGCCGAGAAACACAGTCCCAATTCATTGACCACCTCGATGTTTGATCAAACATCCACTGACGGATTAACAAATAATCGGGAGGTTGGGAATACCTCTCGCGACTTTGAAACACGACATTGCTTCGAATGATTAAATGCAACCTTGAGAACCGGTTATCGCTCCTGAGAGTTCCTTAGGACTCGAACTCAAGTATTATTTCTACCGGTTGAGATTTACTTTTCGACCTTGATCTGACTTTATTTGCATAGCTCATGAGAACCTCAGAAACCTCTCGACATATCGAGCAATTGTTCATGCAGCAATTTTATCTATTTTCATAAAGAGAAACTCCATGTCGAATCTACTTCTTTCTGCATTGCAGGATGCTCTGTTAACCTCTTGAGCGAGTCAACCAAGTATAAAGTACTGACTTACGTCCTTTTATTACCATTGCTCCCCAAACCGCTTGAGTTACATATCTTTGAAAGCGGTTAGATAGCCGTCGCGTCCGGTGACTCACGAAATTAAACTCTTCCTATTTTGAAACACACCTCACGCTGTCGGTTCTAAGAAGAACCATTTAGCGACTTGATTCGCATCTCCCGTACCAGCTTTACATCAGCCCATTCACCGTAATGAATGAGCAGTCCATGAATTCCCAAAAAAATAGTTCACCATTACATCCGTATAAATGCGTAGTATGAAAGATGCTCCAAAATATATTATCAGGAATCAACGGAAGCATTCAGTAAAACCAAAGCTTGTCAGAATAATGGATTATTATGACGTAAGCGTAGTTGGCTTTGCGATGCCTCTTCATGTGACCCGTCTTGCAGCGACCTTGACGCACCACGATCGAGTTACCTCTTCCTACTCTTCTGTGATCTACCGTTGTTTAAAGCATACTATCTCCCGGATTAGATTCTCTTCCTACGCTTAATCGTAACCACCAGGTGATACGCCCATACGTGAAGGCTGCATTACTCACCATCTGAAAGCGATCTCTGACCACCTTGAGTTCAACCTTATTATTACCTACAAAATTACTACTGACCGTCCTCATTCGAACCGACTTTTCGGTGAAGCCAACAAAATCGGGCCTTGCATGCAAATCATCCGGCATTAACATCTCACGAGTCGACGGTTGATTGATAATGCTATTGAAATAGATTCGAGTGTCTCATTATAGGTGTGTGTTATACGATATCTAAGGTGAAATACCTTTTTCATAGGGAAGTACATTATTGTTTGTAGAAGGTTTCTCATTACAAGTTACTGAAGCCTTAAATGACTTCTTTGTGGTGGTTTAAAGCCCAGCAGCGTTAGCTTATGACGTTCCTCGACAAACAGGTCGATCACGCTGAGACCTGTCTAATTCCATCGATTCATAAATCCTCCCATGTACCAGAACCTCCCCAGCATTAGTTTATGCAGCTTAACTGTCTGAGGATAATCCACTCATCACGCATCTTCCAATATGGAAAATCAATTTCATCAAATTTCTCTCTGACCCGTATCCTGATTTCTTAAGCTTCCAGCCATTTATTCTTAAACTCTGACGAGCTACAACGAATCGATACCAATTGATAGGATTTAAGGCACTGCATCTGCCAGGAGTTTCAAACAATCAAATAAGAATGATGATAATAATTTAGTCTCGAGAGAAATTAAACAAACATAAAAGATTTATCTGGGGTTAAAAGCGATGTGAAAGGTCTGTCGTATTTAACAGCTGCGAATCATTTATCAATGACAGGAAGATCGTTCTAGACCACCCTTTAATATAATCTATGTTGAGTATCTTATGCAGAAAATGCCGACCGCAGGCAAAGGGCAAAAATTGTGTTCTTCAAGAATATTATAGGCGCAATATTCTTACAGGATGATTATTTTTTACGATACAGTGATAGGTGTGATAAATAAAACTTCAGAACCAAACGTCGTATATTTATAGAATTCAGCAAAGCAATGCATTATGGTTTCTTAGGCTCAGGCATTGAAACACGCCTCAAAACATCAGCCCGGCACATCAATCGATCCTTGAGATTCGGCTCGCCAAACAACCGACACAAGAGTGATTGCTATCAATGTCCTCGTACATTTCTGTAGTCTAATCGGCTACCGACCGATCCAGGAGTCAATTGTGACAATAAAAATACCCTCACTTCAACACAATCTATGTTTTATTTGTATGTTACATGTATAGTATGCATATAATACTTAAACTGAAGTTTATATGAAGCACATTAATGAAGCTGAGAGCACTAAAAGTTTCTATAACATTTTCTTAAAATTAATTCCTTAAAATATTTTTTTAGTTTTAAGGGTTTAACTTAAATTTTTACATAAAATCAGATTTTCTATATTTATACAACCTCAATTAAATATTATTTAAATAGAGTTGAATTGAATATAGATTGAGGAAACATAATTGAATTGGAGAGAGAAATTAATATTTTATCATTAAAGTACAATTTTGAGGATGGTGGAAGAATAGGGATGGTGGATTTTGATGGAAAACTTTTTTGATTATATCAATGCAATATAAAATTTGATATTTTATTAAATTTGCTAGTTTTTTGATTCCCTGTTTTTAATATTCAGGTGCTCTAAGTCTTTAGTCAAACTTTAGATTAATTACTTATAGAATTGAGTTAAATATCTTACTTTAGTCGATGATTGAATAAACATATTGAAGCAACATATACACTCATTTTACACGACGCTCATCAAATTTGACCAAGAATTTAAACGGAGTGGGTGGAGTGGGTATGCTTGAGATTCCAAATGCCTTTTTTCCACTAAACGTTAAGTATTACCTTTACATGTCTATTATTATGAAAACGCAATTCAATAATTACGACCGGGTGCAGTGAGCGCATCCTATAACCAAATTAATCAATATGATTTGGAAGTTAAAGTCCTCATTTCAATTAGTATTATTAATTTAAAAAAACTCATTATGATTCATGTGGTTTGACCAAGTTATCAAGAATCTCCACAGTTGCCGTGGATTTAAAATATTGATCTTTTTTATTGAGGCGTAATAATTTGAGAGTGTTAAGTATTATCATTGACTCACGAATGCTTGTCACGGTGTGGGTTTGAGTAAAGTGAATGCAAGTATTGAAGTGGTTTTTAAAGGGGAAATCTCAGATCACTGCAATAGGTGAAATAGCGTCCGTGATTTGCGCCACTACATCTTATGATAGCCGTTGTGCCAGGGCCACTTAGTTTGAGAGTTTTAAGCTTTTTAAAATATAGATCTTCATAGAGAAATTACCTAACTACGCACGTCTTTGTTAATTTACCATTGGCTGTACCTAAAAGTATGCACAAAATCCGAAACCGGCCTGTAAATTGAAACCCGAAGCTTAGTAACGAAAATTTTGGAGCGGATCGAGAAGCATGCTCGATTTAGGTTCAGCGTCATAGAGAACCAAACTAATTTAGGTTCGGCCTTTGAAATAACCGAACCAAACCGATTTCTAATTTTTTTTTGTAGATTTCTCAATTTTCATTTATTATCCTCTTTTTAAGATCTTGTAGTATTTGCATATGTACATTTTTAAGAGGGGTTTTAGATTTTAACTTCTCGTTATTAGTATGTATAATAATATATATATATAAATCTTTTTTAAGTAATAATATAGGAAATCTGAATGTATGAAAAGAGGTGGTATTGTGTATTGAATGTATATGTAAATTGTATAATTAATCTTAAAAAGAATTCATTGAAAATTACATGGATTAGATAGTGTGGGACTTAATTTTGAGTTGAACGGTAATTTCCAAAATTTTTAAAACCAAAAACTTGTCAGCCAGAGCGGAAACAATGAAACCGATTTAGGTTTAAACCCAAACGAAATAGGTTCGATTCCCAGTTTTAGCTCAATAGAGCCAGAAGACGTCCGTGCTTCCCCAGTTGTACCTATAAAATTTCATAAATTCCTAAAAAACTTATCTAGTTTTCTTTTTCAATAATTAAAATAAACAATTGTTGATGTTTTAATTAACTCATGACTAATTTTATTTGAATCAGCCATAATGCAGTAACCTACAAACATAAAAGTATGAGTTGTGTTTCTTCGCTTTTCACATTCTGTCTTATAATACCACTTATTACCAAATATTTTACATTGATGAAAAAATATTATTCTAAAATTGAAGACTCTATATGATTCAATAATTTATAAGTCCTAATTTTTGCCTAAAAATTCTATAACAATTCAAATATAGTTAGAGTTATCTACTCTCTTATAATATGTGCAATAATTTTACCACTTTCATACATATGCTAATTACCATATGTTCATTATCAACATCTTGATCCAATTATACAAATAAAAATATTTGATATAATATTATCTTTGAGTTTTTAAATTTTAACATAACCCTAAGTAAATTTTATTTTAATGCAATGAGTTACTCTACTCATACTAAAGTTTTTTCTATGATAATTATTCAATTATAAATTAAAAAATAATTTTTCTAATTCAAAAAATTACTATTAAAGAATATATATCTAAATTATTATGTGATATTTTGTATTATATTTCAAAAATTGCAATAAAAAAGTGTGGCCTCTTTGGCTGTTTTAAGTGGCTAAAATTGAAAGAATTTCATAAAAAGGTTTTAATATTATTCAGCTTTTATGCAAATATTATTGAGTAAATCATCAATTAAAATAAATACATAAAATTAAATTAAATAGTAAAACTATGAATAATTTATACTACTAATCAATTGAGAAGTGATGTTTTCTAATAATAAATAATATATGAGTCGCATTTTTTATTTAAAGAGAAAGTGGTATTTTCTATTAATAAATAAAATTACATGTAATATGCATTCTTTTTATTAAGCGAAAATGAAAGGTAGTATTTGTAAAACTTTTAAATTTATTATTAAAAAATTATAAAGGGATCATATAACTATATGAACAAAATGAATTATAATATAAATCAAAGTATAATTTATAAATTTACGTAAATAGTTAATTATTTTATTTATTATACCGGTTTAAATGTTTGAAGTATAAATCTTGCGTCTGTATACATTACATTTTACTAGTAGTAAAGAAAAGGTGAAAGTACTATATTTTGATATATTTTTCACAAGCTTAAGATATTATTCTCCCGTATATAAAAAACTATTTGATGTCAAAGTTTAAAAAATTAACACATCAAAACATGATGATCACGTAAAAAAGAAAGATAAATTTTTGCTATAGGTTCAACTAAATAGAAATGGAGAAAGTACGGAGTAACATTTATAAGGGAACAAATTACATTTTGGAAAAATGAATTTATTCTTTGAAAAAAGATATTCCATTGTAAAATTTTATTTTTTCAAAAGATTAGAAGACTGTACGATTTGTTCTCTCCATGCCAGTTTCTTAAATACACCATTGCTTTGCCGATGGCTCAATAGTTTGGTGACATATGACTCAAACTTTCATAAGGAAGTTTTGGATTCTATTTTCGTTGGAGACATATTTTACTTTATCAGTAGCACTTATTCTACTTTTTTGGAGCAATTACTCTAATTATCTTTAATTAGTAATTTCTTCATCGCTAATTTTTAAAAAAATAAAAAAAATACACCTACTGTCTTTAATTAGTAATTTTTTCATCGCTAATTTTAAAAAAATAAAAAAATAAATACACGGCTGCCTCCATCAGTTGATCTATCACAACCCCCTAATGAAATATTGAGAGCTTGCTAGGTTCCTCTCCACCTCTTGTGATTATGCACGTTTCATTACTTTAACCTGTTGCGACTCTTCGCTGTACTTACCAAATATTGTCTGGTCTAAGATGATCAATGAACCCGCCATCTCAAATCTCAAATGGAAAAACACTGAAGATTTGATTATGGCGATTATTGACATCTCATAGTATAGTTTATTTTCACATGATAAAAGCAAGGTTTGTCCTATTATTCTATTCTGGCTAGCTAGCAAATAATTCATGCCCCACTTTTTCGTTCCTAGCTATCAATGGTACTGTTATAACCATCTTATTATATTCTATAAATTTGAATTAAAAACCATGCATGTGCAACAAAGGGGTTCATTGTAAAAACATACATCTTAAGAAATGAAACATTAACTACAGAGAATTCAAAGGAGTGTATATTATCGAGCCGGGTCTCATTGTCCCAAACATTCTCAATAAATAATAACTTTATCCTTTATATGGAGTGAAAAAGAGTTTGTTATATCGTTTTCATCTTTATTTTGATAATGTCAAATCCATATAATTATTGAAAGTTCGCATCATTGGGTGAAATATACAAAGAACAAAATATATCCTAAAATAACTTGTCACTATAACAAATCGCGGGTAAAAGAACAGTATAATCCATCCTTTAATCCATAAAATTCATCCTTTTTATGTAAACAAGTACGGATGTATCCGTCCTATATTTTATGTCCTTTTTTAATAGTCCATCCTATTGATGTTACTAGACTATAGAATTATTGATAAGTTTTATATATATCAAGTCGTTATGAAAATGATTGGAAATTGATGAATGTATTGTGGAATGTTAATAATTGGAAAGTTCTCAACATAGTTTGAGAATAAAATGGTTTATTGGTAACATTTTTGTGAAATATTGAGAAAATGGAAATAATCAAAGAATTGAAATGATAAGATGTAGCTTTCAACATTCCTATCTTAAGAGGGATGAGTAAAAAATGTTACATGTCTATGGTCTACCATCCGGCAAACAACTGGCACATATCCTGATTTACTCAGAGATCATTCTATATTTTTTAACTATTAAATGCATTATTCTATTACTATGCCTGGCTTTTTAAAGCCGAATAATTCAAAATCAAGCAATTATCAATTGTCTTCTTTTATTTATTTAGTAATTAAAAAGTGATGATTTAGTCATACGAGGGTCGAGGGAGAGGGGACCAAGGCAGCTCAAAAGGTTCTAAAGTACTGCATTATGATTTATGAGTATTAAGAGGACACAAGCCCACAAGTGTTGGGCAAAACTATTTGATTAAATCTAACATCAAGGAATTGTCCCTGCGAGGAAATAGGAACAATTCAATGTAATGGGAGTAGACTCATTGAACTTTGAAATAATAAACATGCACACTAGATATAGAGACATTTTCATTTTCTCCTATTTCTTGTCATATAAGCTTAAAAATATTTTATTAAGAGTATAATTAATAGTAGGTTCAATGTAAAATATTGCGTTGAAAGTAAATGTCCAGTAAAAAGAAACGAAAAATTTTTACGTGATCATTAAGCCGAGGACGGAGGGAGTATTATTTGAGATTTCTTTTAGTGTAATTTATTGGCCGTGTTTTGCGGTATTACATCATGTCTTGGATTCAGTATGAGAATTATTGTAATATTATTTGGGGTTAGAGTTAAATTTATGTTAGAGTTGTGTTGTTAAGCAGAACTGACCCAAGCCGACGAGAAAGTGCAGTTCTTGGGATATTTGCACGGACTCCATGAGATTATTTCATAGTTATCCATATCTTAATCATGCTATAAATGCTTCTTCTTCTACCGTCTTGAGTTATTTGAACCACTCACGTTTCCTTTGAAAGATTTTAACTGAATTTTCTTTACAAATGCTTTGCGAGAACAGTCACCAGAATTTCGCAGAGTTTTATAAAGTACGTCACTACGTTTTAAGGTAGAAAGTTAAGATCTTTGGAGTATTTCGACTTTTGAGGATGTTGACTTTTTTGTTATTTTGAGTTGGCGAGAACTTTTGATATTTATAATGTTATAGAATAAAATAGAGCTTAGATTATACATTATAAGAGGTGATAATAATCGATTGGGGTTGAAATTGGCCGAGGATTATAGTTGACTTCGTTGACTTTGTTGACTTTTTCTAAATGATTTTATTATGGTAGAAATGTACTCTTGGACTTTTATTAGGGGTTGTTTTGAGAGGTGTAAGTTGTGATTTTAGGTGATTAAGAATGTTCGGATAAAATGAGTTTTGTAAGTTGAGTAGTTAATTGGGTTTGAGATTAAAGATGGTTAGAAATGTGATGATTAGTTGTTAATCTCGAACGTTAGAGTTTTGAAACTAGTAAATTGGAATTTCTTCATTTAAAATGGAAGTTGCGGACTTAAGTTGGAATAAGATTAAATAGGTTTTTCCGTTGGGTTATTTTTGGGAGTAAATATGAAATTAAACATATAGTAGAATGTATTGATATTACTAGTTGTATTATAAGTATTATAATTTTAGAATATTTATTTAGAGAGTTGATAAATTAGGAAAGGTCCGTTGTTGTGATTAGCGCGGAGTTTTATATAGCTAGCCCGGGCGAGTATCTATCTCGCGGGTGTTGATTAACTATTTGATTACGAATATGTGCGACGCCTTATATGATTTTGTGTTGAATTATATGTTGATTATGCGTTGTGGGTTGAGTTGTTAGCGTTGTGTTTATTAAATTAGCATAGATTAAATGCAGGTGTTTGAGGAGTTGTTGAGTCGTGTTGGAAGAGTTGTATTTGAGTCGGTTGAGTTGATTTGTCAAATTATCTTTGCTTAGGTTCTAGTACTATTTGGTGAGTTGCCTGCGTACCTAATTGTGATTCGGTGATTTAACCGTGCACAAATTCTGATTCGGTGATAAACATAATCGCTTGGGTATAAGTTTCTTCTGCGGAGTTGAGGTTGATTATATGCGCGTGGTGCAGAAACCGGACTTATAGTGAGTTGTAGGGTTGTTGTTAGGTTATTGAGTTGAGTACTATTGTTGAGTTGTTGAGGTTGATCTTATAGTTGGTTGGGTTGGGTTCTTGAGTTGCGCAGGCGTTGAGGTTGTGGGTATGCCGTCATTGGTGTGGATAGAGTATAGTCGATTGTTTGTGCGTGTTGTTACAGTTTTTCTTGAGATATACATATGTTATTGTTGATTTATTAAATCATTTTGGAAAATTCTGTTAGTAACAATTTATGAACATATGAAAATGATAATGAAACTACTAGTGACTTTATATTATTGAAATCTTAAAATTTGAATAATATAAATATCACAGCTTATACATCGTATCACTGATATTGTTTTCGCTGATGCGCTATTGCATGATTGGAAGTTGATTTAAATTCTTTGAGATATTTATTCCTTTAAAACTGTTTTCAACTTATTATTTATGGGCGACATTTCATTGCTAAGTTTGACAATTAGTCTTGTTCATCTCAGAGATTGTTAGGTGTTGAGCCTTGCAGAGGCTTAGGTGAGCGGCGGGTGGCGATTGATCGCCAGCGTCTGCTTTATTTTGTTGGATTGTGGTTGTTGTCCTCTCTATAGTTGTTGTTTGATATCTTGTAGTTGTAAGGTTGTTGTATTGGTCTCTTCTGGAGTTATGTTGTATGTTGGTTGTTGATATTGGTTAGGAATGTCGCGATGTGATCTTTTTAACTTTAAAAAGTGTTTGGCCGTTAGTTGTATATATCGTTTTGTTCGATTGTTTAAAGGCGGTTTCGTGAAATCGAGTCATGCTCGATTGGTGATTATGGTGTCAGGATTTGAGGCGATTATAACGCCGAGGCGTCTGACGCAGGGCGGATGGATGGCATTGTCCAGGAAATTCTTCAATCTCTTGTGACTTGTCGGTACTTGACTTCAGGTCCCCATTACAAAACAGATAAAAATAGATTATTGTCAAATTTAACTTGCTTTCTCAGCATAAGTATGATGAATTCAGTGATCCATTATTATTATACATTTATACTTCACCAATGACAACCACCAACAGCGCACGAGACAATTGAGGTGCGCAATTAAATACTATAAGCGTTTTCTATAACATGAACATCCTCTACTGATAATTGGTTTGAATTCTGGTGAATGAGATTAATGTGGATGGAAAAGTTAACTCATGGAAGAAAGAAATGGGGATGGATGTATAAAAAAAGTACTCAACTATGTTATTTTTTGTCGGATTTATTTTTCAAAAATCAAAATTAACTAATTTAAAAGTATTACTTGTATAGACAATTTTGATTTAATTTAAAATTATAATATTAATAATTGGGTTGAAATACTATATTTTGATATATTTTCACAAAATAAAGTATATACAGGCATATTAAGTTCAAATTTCTAAAAGTCATCCATCAAATTTAAAATTAGACAATTGATTAGTGATTTGGAAGTATATATAAAAAAAACTCAAATAAGGTAATATGCCGGCTGATGTAAGGAAAAAAAAGGGCAATTAAGATTAATAAAGGCAAATAATAATTCTGTATTTACCTTTTTTACTTTAGTAATTAAATTCTCAAACTAGATGAAATTGATAATTACAATTTACCTCCATTCACAACTTTAAAGTTTATAAACAAATCATAAGTGGAGAATAAGGTCCAAAGCCCCAGGCTGGCTATAGAAAGGGAGGGTGGGGAGGCAGAAGTTATGGGTTGCCCATAAACTGACTGGCACAAGCACCCATCACCCCACCTATCTTTGCTCACCACTTCCAGTTCCCAAAGAAAACGATTTCTATTATTATCATGCAATTGGTCACGGGAATTAAGTTACACTATGACACAAGAAATTCCATAATAAGATTATTCTACTTGGAGATTGCTATAAACTCCATTCGCTTGAATATTTGAGTGGTGTGAATTCAAAATTTGACAACTTCGTATATATGTATATGAATGTATCCGAATAGTGTTGGGTTTAGGAATGAAATGATTATTTGCACCCCCTCCCAATTTGCAAATGTTGCTTGTGTATGTGTTGTGGAAAGCCCAGGTGAAATGAAAGTTTGGAAATGTGATTTTGGAAATGTGATTTTGTCCCATATAGGGTAGAGTGGGAATAATTGTCTCACTTAATAAATAAACTAATTCATTGATTTGAGTAAATGTGTTCGTTACTATGTCAATTTGGGTTAAAAACCTATTTAATGTATATGTAATAAAAGGTTCTAATAAATTATTGTTTGATTAATTAATTAGTCATATATATGTAAAATGACATACATTATTATTTCAATACAACAATTAATTGATTTTTACTTTTAAACTCCTATTTAATATATATGTAATAAAAAGTTTTAATAAATTATTATTTGATTAATTAGTCATATATATGTAAAATAACATACATTATTAATTAATTTTTAATTTACTAGGATGATAATTAAAGAAATTGAAGAAAATATTAAGTTCAGCCAAATCTGCCATTAATTGCAAGCCCTCACAAGTAGATATTTTGGTTATACAATAATGTAGCCTAATCAAGGCATACCACTTGTCTAGATACTTTAGCAAGATGCATGCTTTTAAGTGCAAGTATTCAGTTTGTAAGTCAAAATTCAATTACGATGTTCTTGAGTTGCATTGTTACTGTGGAGACTTGCATTCTTGAAAGAAATGATGGCATAGTAAAAAACCTCTCCATGTGTACCCAAATCCTTCAATATCTCATGCACCAAAATTCAATGAACCCCATGTCACTTCACTGCAATTGTACTCTTCCATACTATTATTAATAGTCATACTTCCTCCTATTCATATTATTGGTTGATCGTTAATTAGTGCATTAACAATTCAATAAATATAAATTTAATAAATTTATTTTTATATATATTTTCATAAAAGAAATTTTTTTCAATTTTTCATTATATAACAAATTAGTTATTGATAATTAAAGTTAGACACGAAAAAATAATAAAAATTTATTTTTTAAATTGGAGGAAGTAATAAGGAGTTTTTTAGATCCATCCCTTCAATTATAGCAAACCATCAATAAATAATTACATAGATTTCCCCCACCACTCCATATCTTTCCATTTTCCAACACCCTCCCCCACCCTTAAGTCCTTAACTACTTCTCCTATTTCTTGAATTCTTGACTCATCTCCCTCTATTAATATCAATATTATCTTCTTGAACAATTCATTGTGAATATCAAATGAAGATCCAGTGTGATGTCTGCAATAAAGATGAAGCAACCATGTTCTGCGTAGCAGATGAGGCTGCCCTTTGCACCTCCTGTGACCACCGTGTCCACCATGCTAACAAGCTCGCCGGAAAGCACCACCGCTTCTCTCTGATTCAACCATCAAACGAAGACACCCCCCTCTGTGATATTTGTCAGGTAACAAACCAATCACCCTTAAACTTAATATTATCGATCAGACATGTTTTAGCGCCTTTGATGAAACATCTACTTAATAGGGGATCGGATAATTACGCAACCTTACTTTCATAATATGAATTTTGTTTCCAAATCGATTCAAGAATGAAATCACATGCAATAAGAAAAAAGATATTTTCATAGTTGACCCAAAAATGGATCACAAATATTATCTATTACTTCATCATAAGCTTAATATTATAAAAAATCACAAAATTAAATTTTCTTTATTATTTTTTTGCAGGAAAAGAGAGCTTTGTTGTTTTGTCAACAAGACAGAGCAATCCTATGCAAAGATTGTGATGAATCAATTCACAAAGCGAACCAACACACACAAAAACATAACAGATTTCTGCTAACAGGGATCAAGCTGTCTCCATCATCATCTCTCTATTCTGATTCATCTTTGCCTCCTACTATTACTACAACAACAACAACAACATCATCCTCAGCTGCATTTCAATCAAATGATGTTTCTTATGATGTTCCTAGTTTCAAGCCTCAGAATTCAATCAAGAAACGTGTTGCTGAAACACCCACAAATTGTTTTTCACAATCAAATGTGAAGAAATCAACACCAGTACAAGTTCAAGGTGGTGGAAATGGTGAATTGATGAGTGGATCAACTAGTAGCATATCGGAGTATATAGAAACACTACCAGGCTGGCATGTTGAAGATTTATTTGATCTATCTACAGCAAATGGTTTTTCTAAGGTTTGGACTTTAATTTATTACTCCATTCAAGCTATTTTTGTTACTTTTTTATTGAGTAATCTAGATTTGGGTGTATGCTAGATAAGCAACTTAGCATATTATGTAGCATCAAAATCAGGTATATGTAGAGTCAGGATTTCATAACATGATGCCAAGAAAAAATTACTACCTCCATCTAAAGAAGATCATTACTCTGATTTTTAATTATTAAAATTAACAAAATTATGATCATTTAATAATAAAGTATTTAGAAATAATTTATTTTGATATATTTTCTCAAAATATTATTCAATATATACAAAAATATTTTAATTAAAAAATTATATGAAAATATTTGGTTCTTTTAAGTGTCTTTATTATCAATTAACTTAGTGAGATAATTAATATTTGCAACATATTTTTACATGAAAATACTAATTTAGTTATTTTTAGTGTTCTACAGAATTGATTACTGAAGTGTTGTAGTTGCTCTAATTTCCCTAATTTGGTTATGATTTCAGAGCATTGAGGATCAGATGCAAGTTCAACCATTTTGGGACATTGATTATTCAAGAAATCAACATTCTATACCAACAGACAATCTTTGGGTTCCTCAAGTGACACAAGCAACTCCATTATTTCCTGATAATACTCTCATGCAACCATACACAACATCAGATATTGCATTTGGTGTCCAAATCGACTTCAAAGATCCAAAAAATGTCTCAAATCTCAAACCAAGCAGAAAATGGATTGATGATAATTCCTTTGCTGTACCACAAATATGTCCACCTTTCTAATAATACCTTCAAGAGGCCTAAGAATTTATGGTAGTACTAGTAGAATGATCAATATTGACCTCCCTCCTTTTTCTAAAAATATCATCTATCTTATTTTCGTGTCTCCTTCAATACCTTACTTTATAAATTGTATATCTCATGTATTATGAACATAATGTGTTAATTATGTTATGATGACATTCTAATGTATAATATGTAATATTATAAAGCTGGAGGCATCAAAACAGACTCATAAAAGAAATAAACTAAAGGATGTTTGCGAAAAAAGAATTTGCCAAGTTTCCCTTTGTATCTACCTAGTATATTACAAATAAGTAGTCTATAATTTTGATATTGTATGTTGCTCTAGGCCAGTCAGGTTCATTTCTTATAAACATTTCTGTTAATCTTATGTTTGTAAATATGGTATCAATTTATTTCCTTGTCGGTTTGAATCAATGAAAAAGGAAACAAAAAAGATTAGTGACATTATTTGGCAACATTTTGACTTTGAAAATATTGAATGGTGAGAATGGAAATTTCATAGGTCAATTTTGTTATGATTCATATAGTACGCCAATGGTCGTTGATGTTACAAGTGAAAATTCTGATTTTGGAAAAATAAAAAGGCAAAATTCATTTTTTTCCCCCATACTTTTGGTGTCCCCATGAAATAAGATCGACTTGTTGGACATTTGCAGAAAGGGTCAAAGGAAGAAGATGGTTGTGATTGGATAACTAGATAACGATCCATATATACTATATAGTATATACTGTGTTGGTTAATTCTTTCATTTAATTTCTCATTTTAACTAGTGGTCGATAATTGTGGAGGAGTTCAGTGTCACACATGTAGATAATATACTTCCGATTAATTAATAAGGACATGTGTTACTTTTCTATTGTCTATTGATAATGTATTAGGATTCCATCCTCACTAAAGACGTAAAAATGTGAAATTCGTCAATTAGCATCACTATTATATTTTGTTGGCTCATTGGGTAGTGTGTTGTTTCATCGAGATAACACAAAATTAATTAAACAACTGTTTGAACAATCGAGATTAGGTAGGTAATCATCAAGAATTCTTATTTTAAATAGGAATTATTAAAATAAGAGAGAAGAAATTTAGACAATGAGAACTTAAAAGAGCACGAGTCATCCACTCATACATGATATATATTATATTGGGTGTTGTATATGTCATGCATGATATATACATAGTACTTACAGCTACACAATAGCTGCAAATCTGATCTGAAAATTTGATTGAATTGATTTTGTTTAATATTTAAGTTGCAATTATTCAATCGATGAAACACCCATGACCTATAATAAAAGGTGCTTTTAATATATTCTCTCAATAATGAATTCAACTAAATGAATACTTTAAATTTGTGAGACATGGACCACCACAACTATTAGGATAATGGCATCATACATAATCATTAACTACTGTATAATTAATGGTTGTGATCGATAAATTCTTTATTATTCAATTGGTAAATCCGTCCATCTCAAAACAATTTTTTAGTTTTAAATTTGTATAGATAATTGATTTTTTAAATTTCAGTTTTAAAATATTTTGTGTATGATGAATAATATTTGATTGAAATATATGAAATAATAATGTTTTCAATATATCTTAACATAATAGTTTTGATTTAAACTAGAATTGCGTGTGTCAATTAAATTAAAATCATAAAGTTTGTTAGTTGTGAACCAGAAAATCGAACGGTACAAATTATTGGGATGGAAGCAATAATCCATATAATTTATTTTCGTATATTTAAAAATATCAAATTGACCTAGTGGTTAGGAAGCTTCCAGAAACTTTGAGGTTTTGGTTCATTTTTTACTATAGGGTGGGGAGGGTTTTTTAAGTAAAAAAAATATTATTGTGGTACATCTAAAAACTTCCATTCCAGGAATTCTACCAGTTCAGCAACTGAAAACACTCCTTCATTGCCTACAGGATTTATATAAAACCAAGAGAATGGCTGGAAATTGTAGATAATCATAGGTAGCTTGAAATTGTAATTGTGACCTTGAATAATTACATCATTTACTTAATCTTTAATGTTGACAGAGAGCTAAACAAGGAGATTATATTGAAAGTATCAGATGATTAGCCGAAATGTGAACTTACGCCGATTGTGCATTCACTACACAGTGAAAACTACAAATAGAACTAGCTTGCATATACGCGAAAATAGCTACTTCAACGATCACATACCGGGCTTAAATGTACACGAAAATAGCTAAAAGACTTCAGCCACCTTGCTCGCTAGAACACGCTCACGTCTCTCTATACACCCATGGGGAAACCAACCTGCTAGCCCTTTGCATTCACCTTCAGCCCACCCATTGTTCAAAACCTGAAATAATTGGTGAATGTTTTGCTTATATAAATCATAAAAAAATTTGGAACTAATGTACAAAATAAGTTTCTAAGGACCTGGATTAACATTAGAAACTCTAAAATCGATACAGCTACTTAGCCCCAATAACAGCCTGGTCTTGGATATAATAGGCATTTATCTACCACTACCATACATATCTATTATAGAGAAGCCAACATTAAAATAGGCATAGGCGTATTGAGGTATGAAAAACGGATAGGAGGGGCCAGGAATAAACCTTTCGGACCACAACATAGTCACCAACTGACAATGTCAATTCCACATCAGATTCGGCCTGATATGGGTGCAGAACCTCCCCTAAAAAATCCAAATCAAATGCCATATATACAAGATGACATAATTCTTAGTTATTACAACCTGAACTGAAATAGAGCATAAGACGCACCTCCCCTAAAAAGTAACCCATTCCATCTGTTGAAAGATCATGTGATTCAGAGGTGGATTCACCATGTCCTTCATTATATGATGAGGGAGGAGACATAGCTCTATCTTCGGATAGTATGGGAGAAGCTTCAATTTGTTGACGCTCAGATAGCATCTGTCAAAAAACAACATTCATAGAACATTAGATGCATCTTTCTGACAACATAGACTATCTAAGACGTGAATAGATAATAAAATGTATGACTTCATTAGGGAGAGTTTAAAACGATCCATACTTCTTCCTCAAGTTGATCAAGTATATGTAGAACTCTAATGTGATAACTGCGCTCTGCTTCAACCTTCAAATAGGAACCAGAAACCAAGTTATTGAAATGTAATAATTTCTCTCTCAAGTAAACAAGTGGATATTACCATGGCGACAAGCCTTTGAAGAGTTAACCTTTGTTGGTGACCTTCCACAGCTGTCATTGACGCCACAGCCTCTCTGCCCAACCTATCCATATTCGACTTAAGGTCCTGAAGTTTTGCTTCTGCAGCCCCAAGCTTGGCCAGGGCATCAGGATTACCATTAGATTCCCTCACTTTAACTTGACGTCTGGAAACCTCAATAGCCTGTCAGGTGAAGTTAACTTTCAAAACAGAGCTACATTCATTCATGACAACCATTACCTGACATCGTCGTTAGTCCTAAACAGTACAAGTAACAACTGATATATTTTCGTGTGTGTGTGTGTGTGTATAAGAAAAAAGTAGGTACTAAAACACAGGGGCAAGTGAAAGAAACAGTGGGCAGTTTTGCAATGTAAGTTTCATCTAATGTTACCTGAGCTTCAGCATCCTGTCGCACTCTATCATATCGTTGAGTAAGATGTCGAGCCTCCTCCAAGGAAGCTCCCACAACCATTGATCTTAACGGTTCAGCAACCTGGAAACCAACCACATTTTTACGAAAATGAAATAATTGATTCTGACAAGTTAAAATTAATGACAAATATGTACTGATCAGATTCAACTAAAGATCATTTGGAGATTTTGATCTAGTTTAAGAAACAAAATAGTTGATCTGTCTGGTTCAGTTACACATGAGAGCAACATTAAGATCCAGTTAGCAACCTATATGTCAAGTTATATGAATCAACCATGTTAACATGGAAAATATGCTTATGTGAAACTTCTATCCAACCTTTTCCTTTCTAAATCAGAATTGTTTTGTGGAAAAGAATGGATGAAACTAAAGTAACATAAAGAAGGCTTAGAAGTTTCATAAATTCTTCAAAGTTCACTTTGCAATTAGCTTCCATCTTAAAATGGAAAAGGTGGTAGAAAAAGTTGTCAATAGAATATACAGTACATCTCCATATTAGAGTCACCAAATTTAAACTTAACCTTGCAAGATGGGGAGCATCTCAATAAAAGAAAACACAACTAATTAACAGGGAACATACAAAAAGAAACATAAATCAAATTTCTGGTGAGTTATATTTTCTCTTCCTTTTTCTCTAACACACTCTTTAGTATGGAAAAGGACACAAAATATGAACACTAGAAAGGAGAAAAAGAAAGCGAGGGAATATGAAAGAAAATTCCGTAAACCTGTGTGCCAAGTGCTTTCAATAGATTTTCGCGTTCGGTTTCTATCTGACCACACGCTCTACTAAAACTTAGAGCAATTTTGGCTAGTTTACTGCTGCTGGTGCATGTACTTTCAGCACCATACTTTCTGCTATCTTCAGACAACTTAGTACCTATACAGAAGCATAAATTAAGTAAAGACTAGGATAATGATGTAAACCGCATATGGAAACTGTCCGTGGCTCACCAATTTCGACCTGCTTAGATACAGTCGCAATATACCCTTCCACGCCACGAACAATATCCCTTTGGAAGTGCTGAAAGGATGCAAACAAACATTAAAACGATGATACTTAATGACCTCTGAAATTTATCACTAAAGCAATTTGATCTTATCATATAACCTGCATTACAGAAGCAATTAGAAGGAGGGACATGGAAAACAACCTTGGCTGTGCGAGTAGATGTATATAACTTCTCAAGCTTTTTATGATGCTTCATTTCCCCTTCATTAGTCCCTGCATTCTCTGCACCTCCAGCAAACTGTTTGAAAACAGCCTAAACAGAAATGGAAAAACCAAAATCATGAATGCCCCGGTTCATCAGTGACATCTACATTTCATTCCCAATCTTTCATGACAATAACCTTTCATGTTCAGAACTTCTGTACTATATGGACTTCATATACGGAGTATATAATTCATAAAAACAAGATCTTTTTATGTAACTCACTATCATTTCCCACATTTATTATATTTTTGCACAATCACTATCAATTCACGCATTTATAATATTTTTCCACATTCATTCTTCAAACAGAACCTAGCTAAACCTCCCCTTTTGTTTTCTGGGGCATACTCAAATGTCAAACAACCAAGAAACTAAACCCCCAAAAATAAAAAATAAATTACTAACTCCATCCCGTCTAGTTCTCATTTTCAATATTCATAATTAACGAACTTTGTAGCCTTAATTAATGTGCAGTCACGCACAACTTCAATTTGATTCAAAGTATCATAGTAATAATACGGAGTACTATCTTTTGACATATTTTTAACCAAATATTTAAGCCGAACTATCATATTCCATAACTAGACAATCTTTTTTAGATGGATGGTGTATAACTTTTATTAAGTTAAGCTATTATTTACTTCCATATTTCTTTAAAATGGATTTCAAGTGCTAAAATATAGCTACCAAAGACAACATAATTTATTCATTCAAGAACTTGAATAAAAATACTATAAAAACTAAGCTTTATAAATATGAAGTACTTGTTGTTGTTTGGCAACTTGTTCTCTGAGTTTGGTAGCTTGTTTTCTGATGGCTTCCATAACAACAACCTTTGAAGATGTTACAATTGTTTGAAATTTGTCTGAAAAATAGGGAATTTGGAAGAAAGTTTTTTGGATTATTATCTCATGTTTCTGCGTACTTTGAGTTCATAAAATGGATTGGGGCTCGATATCTGTATGAAAAGTAAAAGTGAATGTGAAATAGGCGTTTTGTCGCTACGTGAACGAGCTTAGCGGCTGTGTTTATTGAAGAAGCAAATTCATTTATTGTTTATAGTGAAACAAGCGAGTTTGGTTCATGCTTGTTCCGAAAGAAGCGAACCATGTCATTCGCTTGTAATAAAACAACAATTTGGTTTTCTACTTATTCAAAAATAAACATGCATCTATGATGTCATAGTTTGTTAAATTATTGTTATTCTTGCTCAAATTGTTAAAATGTTGTTATTTATATTTCATGATTTGTTGTTAATTTGAAATTATATGTTTAATGTTTGTTCTAATTCGATCTATGATTGTTATAATATAATCGAATTTGTGCCATGCTTGTTAGTGAATAAGCGAGTTTGAATAGTTCTTGCTGTAAACAAGCGATTACATTTAAAGATTCTTTATTAGCAAAGCGAATTAGGTCAATGATTGTTTGCCAATAAGCACATTATTGGAATGTTCGAGAATCGGTTGATCGAATGTTCGAAGCAGGGTATTGTGCCTCGATCCGAAGGCAGAGAACACAAGGAACAGAAGAAATGCCCGATGGATCCTTTGGCGAGTACGAGGAAGAACACCAGTTGATCGGAATGTTCAGAACCGGGGTATTATTGTTTTTGTATGTTACACTATGTTTTTCTATCCCACGATTTACACTACGTTTTTTATGTTATTTAATGTTTTAGTCGTTTTTACCGTTTAACGTGTTCTACTTAAATTTAGAGGCTTGACCGGGTCGGTTGGTTAAGTTCGGTCGATTTCAATCGGTTCGGTTGATTTCGGTTATTTTTCGGTTCCGGTCGGTTCGGTTATTTTCGGTTATTTAGGTTATATATATATATATATATAATTTTTTAATTTTTTAATTAAAAATTCCAATCGGTTCGATTCGGTTAGAGTTCGGTTCCCGGCAGAAATTCGATTTTATTTTTCGAACCGAAATCGGTTGATTCGTCGGTTATAATTTCGGTTCCCCGGTTCGGTTGAATTCGGTTTGGTTGGTTGTATTTTTGTTGGGCACTGCTTAGAACCCATGTATTGACTACAGTATATAAGAATGAATGAATTAAATAATTAATTACATAAAAATGAATTAAATAATTAATTACATAAGAATGAATTAAATAATGAATTAAGTAATGAACGAATTACTCTCATGTTTGTAAGAAAATGAACGTTTTCACTTTGTAAAATATTATGAAATTATTGAAATTATGATTGTTATACAGCCCTTAATTCGAAGCGTGGTTATTAAACAAGCGAATCTTGCTTGTAATCTTTGTTTTTAATGAAGCGACTTCGGCCATGCTTGTTTAGCCAACAGCGAATTCGAACCCGTCTTGTTTTGTAACAAGCGAGTTCGACCGATGATAGTAAACAACCTAGCCTTTTCTTTTCTTGTTTGTTACAAAATAAACTTTTTCTTAATGTCAATAATTTCAAAATTATTGTTCAATTTTGTATAATATTTCTCAATTATGTTAATTGGTGTTTAAATATGATGAAATTATTCAAATTATGATTACAATAAGATAAGTAAACTTGTTCGATTTTGTATTAACTTTCAATTAAAATTGTGATTATGTGCTAATTTAATTGGAATCTTAAATTAATTGGTGTTAAATCTTATGAAATTATTTGGAAATGTATTAATAGGGAAATATGATAGATTTCTCGCATTATGAAATTATATTAGAAATGTATTATAAAATTGCGATTAATTGTGGTTTAATATTATGAAATTGTTTTTCAATAACATTAAATATGATATTTATTTCTTATGAAATTATGATAGTTATTGTTGTTAAATATGATAGTTAAATATGATATTTATTTCTTAATTATTTATTTCTTAATTATTTCTTTGTTAAATATGATATTTATTTCTTATGAAGAATTATGATATTTATTCTAAACACAATAATTTTTATTATCAACTTTGTTAACTGACAAATTTGCATAATCAAAATTTTAAAACTACGAACTTAATAGCGGAACATCATCGCGTTTATCGGTTTGGGTATTGGTATAAGGATGGTAAATATATTTTATTTTGTCAATTTCTTCATATTTACTATTTTTCTAACTAATTAATTGATCTGATAATTTCTATCCATTGCTAGAAGCGAATGTCGTCTTAATATTAAAATTACACTTGAAAGAGAAATACGTCACCGTGTAAGTGATCCCAACAAATTTAACAATGTAATAAGTATTTATGCTTTGATTATTATCGATAAAAAGGCAGCGCTTTTTAAAATATTTTCGTGTCTTCGATTTTTTGCATGTTTGATGGTTAAAATACCTAGCAATTTAGTTTAATGTTTGTAAGCATCTGGCGAATTCCGACAGGTTTGTAGCGGCGAGGCTTCTTTTGATGTTTGTTTGAAAGAAGCCCGAATAATTGATTTGTTTGTTTTATAATGCTTGATTTGTCTTTTGTTTGTTTTGTTTGTTTCTTTAGCAATTAAACATTCTTCTCTTATGTGAAGTGCGTAATTATTTTAGTTGTCGTAGCATAGACCAAGTCATTTTATTCTTATGGCTTGTGGTCGTGTTCGTTGGAAGTATTTTAGTAATTTAGTAAAAAAGCTTCGTTTAATGTTTTGGTGTGTATATGATTGGTGGGATAAATTACCCACCCTTCTTCAGTTCAAAGTGCACCTGCACTGTCACACAACTAAACTACCTCGGTTTGTGGTTGGAGGACTTTTCATAGGGTCTGTTGGCTAGTTATTGTAAAATTAGGGTAATATAATTTGTAATGAATTTTTTTTTAATATTTAGTGACAATAATTTATAAGTTGTAAAAGATTAAAATAATTTATAAATATATCATATTTATATAACATTTTTTATCTTTATGATATAAATAAATTAGTAATTTAATATTTGGAAATAATAAAAATAATTGTAACTAAAACAAGTATTTTATGACTAAAAATATAACATTTATGATATCTAATATAAAATATAATATTTATGCTTTATTATTAAATAAGAGGGGAAATCAAGTAATTTATTTTGGTGGTAACAAAATAAGTTGATGTAAAATAAGTTAGTAAAAAAGTTAGAAATTGAAACTTTTTATAAAACAACTTATAAATTGCTTACAACTTATAAGTTGGGTGTTGAAAATATTTGTCAAACATTTCAACTTATAAGTTGATTTTGAGGAAAAATAAGCTTAGCCAAACACCCTCATAATCTATTTTCATTAATTGGAATCCAAAATAAGTTTCACATACGTTAAAGTTAAGCGATAAAAAAAGATAATTTATTTAAAAAATTGAGACATCACGAGATCATCGTTTGATATCACGGAACTCGAAACTCTCACACGAACTCCACATTGCCGGAAGCATAAATTAATTACTCCGTATAGTATTATTACTAAAACTTTTAATTCTTGGAAAACTATTATTGTGAACATTAACAGTATAAGTAAAATTCTCCTTCCTTGGCAGTTCAACCCCAGTTCAGCTATACATGCTTCTTTAGGGTGAATCTATGATCCTACAAGTTAAAATTTTGAGGTTAAATCATTCAATGAGACTAAAGAAGAGTAAGCAGGCACGATAGTCTGATACAGAACAAATTACACTCAGCTCCTATAAACCATCCACGGACCACCACCACTTGAAATCCAATGCCACATCTCCTCCAACATCCCCCTTGGGACAGTTTCTAGCCACATGTCCAGTTACATTGCACGAGTTGCATACAGGTTCGTTTTGACATTCACGAGCTAGATGACCGGTTTTCCTACAGTTCTTGCATGCCTTCTCATTTGTGCAGTCAGCAGCCAGGTGGCCAGGCTTATAGCAATTGTTGCACAGTCTCAAGTCACCTGATGGGAGCGATGGATTCGAACAATCCCTGGCACGATGACCAGCCTTTCCACATGTGTGACAGAGTCCTTCGTTGGGACAACTGATTGCTGTATGCCCTGGTTCCCGGCAATTATAACAAAGTGCTTTTGAACTGCACTCTGATGCAATGTGCCTAGTAGAACAGAACATTTCGTGCATAAATAAAACACACTTGTACAAGAATTATATAGGCATGAACAAAAACTGTGCGTGATAAGAAGAATCTTTTACCCAGGTAGACCACAGTTGTTACAAATAGCTGCATTAGGGCATTCTCGGGCAAAGTGCCCTGGGCGCTTGCAGTTATTGCACAAGCTGCTTTGGCTGCAAATATGTAATAATGATGTTAAAAACAAATAAATATAAGAAGAGATGGGACATATAAAAGAATGCTTCTTCTGTTTTCACCTCTGATAAACATTTACATACTTTAATGAAGACCTTAATGAATATAATTGGTATCTAATTGGAAGATCTACTTATGGCATCACATTTGGGACCAAATAGCTACCAGTATCCACTTGTGAGATATTTAATCCACGTAAATTTGGTAGAATGAAACTCATTTGACTATTCTTATATTCACAAACTTTAAAAGAAAATACTTCCCAATGAACAAAGCTGTTGAGCTCAGAAACCAATGTTGTAGACAGAATTTAAAATGAAAAGCAACTTCATATTAATAAAAAACAAATTGGGATCCTAGTAAAACTAACGATGCATTTTGTCCCAACATGGACATCTTTATAGAATATTATTTGCATCATACCAAGAATCCCACACAGATGCCTGTGGTGGACAGACATCTTTCTATTAACAATGAAATATGTTTTTCACCAAGAGACAGCCATTAATCTTTGGAACACTAGCATCAGAGCAAAATCCAAGAAGGATGAAGACCTTATATCTGAGTAATTCCACAATAAAAGGAAAAAGATGCGATGCAACAATCATAAGAACTTCCCCAGTTTAATGCACAGCATAGACTGAAGATGTTGAAATAGGTGGAAAAAATGAAAGGTGATTTACTAATGAAACCAACATCATGAGAGTATATATACATATACGGAGATTAAAAAACTCAAGAAACTATTCCTTCAATCACTCTATTGAACCAGACATGCAGCCAGGTCTACATAATGGTCTACAACAGTGAGCATTAAACTAAAGCACATACAGTAGTATCAGATAAAGTAACTGTAACAAATAAAACTTGACCTAGGAGTTTCTTCTCTTCCATATTAGGATCAGTACCAAGTAAAACGATTTCATATGATTTACTCTCCAATCTCCTCTGCTTAATATACCACACCAGCAAATTCCAAGACCAACCAGCATTATAAAAGAGAAAACTATTAAAAAGTAAAACCTGAAACCCCGATACTGCTCCCTTCTGTAAGGAGCGGGAGCATCACGGTAAGATGACCGTTCGGGTCGAACCCTACGACCTCGAGGGCTCCTGCTCCGACTCCTACTTCGACTCCAGCTTCTGCTCCGGCTTCTGCTCCTTAAACTCATATTCAGACCTTCTACTCTAACCCAGACCGCCACCTGACAATACAACTTCTGCTTCCGCAACTTCCTGTCAAAATCAACCAGGCATCTAAATAACCTCCATAAACCCACTCCACACTACTATCTTTCTTCAATGAAACACCAAATTCTCACCAACATGGCACCGTTTTATAGATTGTCAAATCCGATAACGCATAACAAATGAACTCTAAATTATGTCTAATACACGTAGTATCTCATGAGCATCAACAGATCATACATTGGGTGAAAAGAAGCAAGTCTTCCTTCTTCACTAATTTATACAAAAACCTCATTCAGAAAACACGAACGCTTTTAAGGGCTAAAATCTTGTGTTCGACAAAACTACAAATCAGAAATAACTAAAATAACAAAAATCTTGTAAAACTCGGCTTGTTACCAGTAAGAAAATATTTCAAAACAGGCTTTTCAGCACGAAAGACCACAATATACACAGCAGAACCCACTTATCGCATGAGTGCATAACGGTGAATTTCCCTGCTCATATTACTTGAATTTAAACACAAAAGATGCACATATATCAATAGCTCTTATCAGAATTGTATCATTGTAAACACCAAAATTATACAATTACGAATTTTCGGATATCCTTTTGATACATATTTGGGGAAAACAGACAACAGAGAGCAACCTTGCTTTCGAGCATTTACAACAATTTACCAGACTTCACTAGATTAGCAAACCAAAACAGCACTATACAATATAAAGCAAATTGAATCGAAAAACATGACAATTTCACGCCAAAATAGGCGACTCCAAGAACCTTTCGATTCAGTTAATCTTATAAACTAACCCGTAAATTTTCTAGTTTAAATAGAAAACAACAATTCAATATAGACTCGATATCTTCGAGTAAAAGCCTCAGATCCAACAAACTTAGTTCAATCTATCGCTTTCTCTAACCCGATAATATAACAAAAAATTTCAGCTCAAACACTCTATATCTATCATATACCAAACACGAAACACAAAAATCATTATAAAATCCACCAAACTTATTAACTATAGCTTCTAAATAGTGTAACAACTTAGGGTTTCGCAACAAAAAATATAAATCTGACTAATTAAAAAGATGAAAAATAAATAATTAAACATATACAAACATTCAACGTAACCTAGAGGGAAATAATTAGGGAAAATTGATTAAAAAAATAATTATTTGAGCATATAAAGCAATTACATGATTATTTATTTTACTATAAATTGTTGAATTAGGGAAAAAATATTGGAGTATTTGAGAATCTAGAGGAGAATGATAAATACCTTTTTTCCTTCTCTGCTGCTATGGAGAAATGAATATGGTACCCTCGTGAGCTATCAATGACTTGTTTGTTTTGGTTTACGTTGGCCCAATGAATGGCTTCGATTCAAAACCGAAGATTGATTTGGAGCTTGGATGATGAGATTTTATTTGATAATTAAATTTATTAGATACACGGTTCCATCTTTATATGTGTATAATATATTAATTAATAATAATAAATAATTAACTAGATTAGTCCATCTAAGCCAGATATAGATGATTAGATGTATATGATGATTCGGGAAAAATTATGAGACAGGGTGAGTAGAAATTAAGCGGAATTGGCAAAAAATGAGTGGTTAAATAAGGAAAATATATTGTAATTTTCTCAAATATATATATAGTGGTCAAATATATATTATGATAACTAAGAAAACTAGTTTTTTAGAAGCTAAAGTTTGCATTACAAAAAATGGGTATGAAAAAGGCGTAACTTTGGACTTGGAATTACAAAAGTAATGGTAAATAATTGAAGTGCTAAGTTTCAGCGCCTTTACAACCTCTTCATGGAAGTGTGGGTTCGGCTACCATGGGAAGCGGCGTAATTTGAAAGTGGATTTAAAGGCAGAAGTTACAGTAAAATTAATTGAGTCGCGTCCCAGCGATTAAGCTTACCGAATTTGTATCCACGGAACAAGTATCGAGGAAACCATTAATATGACGGTTTTATATTTTTACAAAAGTGATGGTAAAATCATTACTTATGTTGTTTTCTTTAATCCCAAATAATGTTGTAACTGAATTGACCATGAGTTAATTACGAGTAATAGTCGTGATATGTGAAATTCTATAATTGTTTTTAGTACAAGCCCAAGAAAGCGAGAGCGCATCCGTAATTAATTACGCGTCTGTCTTTGAAATAGTTAAAAAAGAAAGTGCAAAGTTAAATTTGTTCGATTGGTCTCAAGTAATATGAAATTAATTTTTTTTTTTAAATGATTTTCCGGAAATCAATGCAGGCTCTCAATTTTTTTAGCTTGATCGTCCCTTGAGCTTTCACCCTTTTTTTCCATTTTCAATGGTTAATATCGACATGATCTTGTACTCCGTATTTTTCTCTCACACAACCTTGAACGCTGCAAATTATTCTTTTTTGTCTAAATTATTTTGATATCATAACACCTTTAGTATCATTGTTATCTTTATTTTGAATGTCATATAACACACATTCATAAGATATAATTGTAATAATTTGACATTATATGAAGTTGCATGTCAATGTACACGTTTGTAATGCGGATCCAAGAAGCACAAAACAATAACTCTTCAAAGGTTATTGTCCCTATTGTATTAAGGGTTATTTAGCATTCTCTAAAGTATGAACAAAATATGGTGCATTTCATATAATCATATAAGATAGTTTTTGCACCATCTTGGATTAATTCGAAAACCACCTTTGTGCGTATCACATTCATAGGTAAAGTTACATACAATTCAATTCCTTTATTATGTTTAGACGGAATATTCTATTCACAAATATAACCCTTCATGTTATAGGTAAGGTTACCATGCATTGAATCCCTTATCACGTGCTCAAGCAAAAACCTCTTTAAAATTATTGGATCATGTTATATAAACTAAGACATGAGTCAAATATGGAAGAAAAGATTTAAAGAACAAAATAATCATGATGTTCTTTTATTGCAGGAAGTAAAGTGGATTTTAGAGATATTGATTCATTTTCAATGATAAAGGAATTCTTGAAATATAAATCTCTTTAGAGGTCAAAGAGAATCTTGAAATAGAGACCTCATTGTTGGTCTAGGCAAAACCAAGAATGGGGTCAGTTAGTGGAGATGATTCAAGCGTCTCTGATACCAACAGGTCGAGTACAAAGGAAGAGAGAATTCTTGTCTCGGTGAGATTTAGGCCTTTGAATGAAAAGGAACTTGACAAAAATGATATCTCAGATTGGGAATGTACCAACAACACCACTATTGTACCAAAAAATATTTCCCATGAAAGATCAATGTTCCCAACTTCATATACATTTGGTAAGAACTAAGAAGCCTGCACTTGATTTTATGTTCTTGGTACATGATATTGCTTCTAGTGTTTAAAATGTCATATGTATACTCAATACACTACTTACGCGTCTTATCTATTGTGAAGTAGTTGATAGTGTTTGACTTCATTCTCGGGTCAATAAAAAATAGCCCTCCCTGTTATCACCTTTATCACATTGGTGAGACTGCATACTATGTGAGAACATAGGCGTTGGGGCATGTTGATGTCAATGTCATATTTATACTCATTGTGTGTCTGTCATGTCACTGATGATTATTTGATATATCGTACCATCTTGTGGAAATAGACAGGGTGTTTGGCAGTGATTGCTCTACAAGACAAGTGTATGAGGATGCAGCAAAAAATGTTGCTCTTTCTGTTGTTAGAGGCATCAATGGTATGAATTATGTTAATACATTTCTGTTTCCTTCTCATGTCTAGTTGTTAAAAAAGACTAATTGTATGTGATCATGAATTCTTAGCAAGCATCCTTGCATATGGGCAAACGAGTAGTGGGAAGACCTATACCATGTCAGGAATTACTGAATACTCAATGTTGGATATTTTTGATTATGTAAACAAGGTATTTAGAGCAGCGTCCTTTTTTAGATTTAATTGTCTAGTTTGTTGTCTATTTCAATATCCTCTAACATGAATGATAACAATAATGAAATAGCTCGAAGATAGACAATTTAAGTTGAAATTCGCGGCCATGGAGATTTACAATGAATGTGTAAGAGATCTTCTGAGCTCGGATCAAACTCCACTTCGCGTTCTAGATGATAAAGAGGTGCGTGATCGTATGATGACTATCTATCTCCTTTTAAATAACTTTATGAAGGCAATTATTCATAGTTTGTTTGTAATCGTGTATCCAGAGAGGGATCATTGTTGACAAACTTACAGAGGTAACTTTAAAGGATTGGAGCCACCTAAAAGAGTTATTATCCCTTTGTGATGGTAAGATCAGGAAGAATCGTAATGTTGATGATTTGATTCTGTTACACTGTTACAAAGCTTGCTCACCTTGTATATTCTGCAGCTCAGAGGCAAATAGCAGAAACCTCTCTGAATGAGATGAGCTCTAGGTCTCACCAGATTTTGCGTTTGGTATGTCTTTCTAGGTGATGTATGTTTATGAATATAATGGTATCAATTTACACTAACCAATTTGTTTTTCTACAGACTGTTGTGAATTCTGCTCGTAAAGGTTTAGGTTCTAACAACTCGAGAACTTTGGCAGCTACAGTGGTAACTTAAATTTTCTCATATGTATACTAATGTTCATTTTTTAAATCTATGAAAGTCGTTAGTTTTTTATTATTCTGTTATTGCAATAGTTGATTAGAGGTCTATCTATTGAAACATTAATACAGAATTTTGTGGATCTCGCGGGAAGTGAACGATCTTCTCAAACCTTGAGCCCAGGTGTACACCTGAAGGAAGGTTGCCACATAAATAGCAGTCTACTAACTCTTGGAAGTGTTATCCGAAGACTCAGGTTGAAACTTCAGATTTCTTATTTCATTAATCATGTTATTACTTCGAAAACACATATCTAGCAATGAAGTTATATTATCATTCTGATCGGCGTCCTGTTATGAATAAGCAGCAAAGGTAAACATAGGCACATTCCATATAGAGACTCCAAGCTTACTCGTATTTTGCAAAACTCGCTTGGAGGTAATGCAAGAACTGCTATAATTTGCACACTGAGCCCTGCGCATAGTCACGTTGAACAATCAAGAAACACTCTCTTGTTTGCTAGTTGTGCGAAGAAAGTCAGTAGCAGTGTGAAAGTCAATGTAGTGTCATCAGATAAGGGATTAGTGAAGAAGTTGGAAAAAGATTTAGCAAGAATGGAAAATGAGCTAAGAGCCTTGGTTTCACTCTCTGATTCTTCTCATTCTGCATCAACTATAAAGGAAAAGGAATGCCTGATTGAACAGATGGGTAAAGAAATAAGAGCATTAACTGATCAGCGTGATGAAGCTCAATCCCATCTTCGACGTTTGTTACAAGCAGGCGGAGAGTCTCAGAGTTCAAGACTTTCGGTACATTACTCATTCTATCTCTCCATATATGACATATAGTCCTACTGCCTTTTTATCTTTACAATTTGAATCTTTATTATGGTATATATATTTATTTGTTTGTTTTCAATACACTACAAGATGGTGAAGGGAACAAGAAAGTCTGAAATTAAATAAATAAGATAAAATATCGTAGAGTAAAATAAGACCATAGGAACATATAAGAATTATGAAATGTCTCACTTATTAAAGATAAGTAACATAAAGGTGTTATTTAAAGGTAAAGGATTCATTCAATAAAGATAAGTAACATAATGGTGTTATTTAAAGGTAAAGGATTCATTCAAAAGAAAGGAAAGAAACTTGTAATATTATATATCTATGATGCTCATTGCCTCATTCTCTATATTTTTTTAGGCCCACAGGAGTAGCTTTTCAGATTCTTCATTTGATAAAGGAGCATGGTCAGATGACAATCTAGCATCAGAGGCTTCGGATGTAGTTGATAATCTTCGCTTCGATATGGTATCCAACAATTTTCGTTCTTTGGATAGATTTAGAAAATTTCCTTCATACAAATTTGAGGAATTTGAATGGGATGATCAATTGCTATCTGCTGAAACACCAACTGTGTTCATTGATAAGTACTTTGGACCTGATCCAAGTCATGGTTGGGAAAATATAATTTCTACATCTGATCAAAACACTGAAGATGGTGTGGTGGAAGTCCAATGTATTGAAGTTGAGGATATTGGAAAAAGTTGTGAGAACGATGAACATTTGGCTTCCCAGCTGAATGGTGTGGTTGAAGTCCAATGTATTGAAGTTGAGGATACTGGACATTGTGAGAATGATGAACATTTGTCTTCCCAGCTGAATGAGAGTCTTGATTCATCTCCTTTGGGAGCAGATGATGAAGTCAAAAGTTTGAAGCTAGATGTTCAAGAGATTGAAAATGAATGTGATCGTATGATTTTGGATAGGCGAATATGCCCTTCTCCTTGCTCGTCTGATTCAGAATTGACAGTGGCTAGAAGCATTAACATATCAAGGTGTAATAGCTGTAAAGCCACAATGACAACTTCAACTTGGCCTCCTGTAATTCAGAAGTTAGCAAACGAGAGGGAAAATGTCCCACTAAGTAAACTCGAGAAGGAAACTCAAGAGACCCTTAATGATGACAGAGCACTCAAGGTCTCACAGATTCAAGAAGAAGAGTATAAAAACATGAAGGTTCACTTTGAAGAATGCATTAATGCTCACCAACATGATTATGGCAAAGGTTACCAAGAAGATAATAAACTTACAAGTGAATATTCTCTTGGATATAGTTCTTGGGGTGGTTCAACCTCTTCTGAAGATGACTACGATATAGGGAAAAATCTTAACAGTAATCTTTCCCCTTTCAAAGATGACACCATCGAATGTCAAAACCCGTCAACAGATAGAGTTGTGAGTATTATATCTTTCAAATGTTGTTGATTTAATTATATTTATCTGTTAATTGTTTTGTTGTTTGCACAGTTGTATATAATAAAAGTAGTATAATAAAGTTGACATTTGAAGTTTTTTAGCAGTACCTTATTGATGTTTCTTCGTGGTTAGGACCCTGAAGTGGACCCAACTTTATCGAAGCTGGACAAACTTCCGAGCAATGGCTTGAAGGTGGTTGATGGTTCTCAGGATTCACCTTCAAAATGGTTAATGGAATTTGATAATCGAAGGATGGAAATAATTGCACTTTGGGATACTTGTTCTGTGCCGTTAGTACATAGGACCTATTTCTTCTTACTCTTCAAAGGAGATCCATCAGATGCTGTCTACATGGAGGTAGAGCAAAGAAGGTTGTCATTTCTAAGGAGTACACTGAATCGATCAGCCGCTAGGCAAGCTTCTAGGTATGTGTTGATCATTGTCAACTCCTCTTACTCTCAATTTTCTTTCACTAGTTCCTTTCCTTTTTTATAAAAATAATCTATAGTGGTTTGCTACTTACTCTTATGGAAATTTGAACCCGGGACTATATTGGTTATGGATGTGTCTCATCAATTTTTACCCTCTTTTATACAATCTATAATAATTATTGAAAACTCTTTTTAAAGGGCACTTCACCATGAGAGAGAGAAATTAAGCAGACAAATCCAGAAGAAGTTCTCTAGAGATGAAAGACGAGAAATGTACCAGAAATGGGGAATCCAATTAAAATCAAAGAAGAGAAGATTCCAGTTGTGTCTCCGCCTCTGGAGGTATTCACACGACATTCAACACATAAAGGAAAGTGCTGCTCTTGTTGCAAAACTTGTAGGATTAGTTCAACCGAGTGCGGCCCCAGAGCAAATGTTTGGACTTAGCATGCCTCAATTATCAAAAATGAGGTCTCATGGTTGGAGACGTAGTCGGCCATCTTTTAAGCTACTATAACTAATAGAAAATGGTCAACTGAAACAACTTTGTGTATCATTAATATGTCAGGCAAACTTTGATGTATATATGTACAAAATCAGGCTAGATGTGTACTTAAGAAACATCTTTAGTAGTGTTAGAGATGTATTGCTTTTGTTGTATCGTGAGATGTTCTTTCCATTTCATGGGAACCTAGAAGGCATGTAAGAGCTAGGAACGTAAGTCATGCATAAATGTCAGCCTTTTTGGCAAAATGGAGTAATTTTCATGTATAGTTAAACAATATAACTTGTTGGAGTACCATGCACATCATATAGAGTTAATAACTGTTCATTATGTTGTATGTCAATTTTTTGCTGCCTAGATAGGGAATAGTACTTCATCTGCTATGGTTGCTCAAATATTGTCACATTGAAGGTGAAAGTGTGAGGCTAGCTTCTGTTAAGCACAACTCTTGAGCATTACAGCCGTGGCTATTCTAAGCCAGGCTGGTTGCTGTAGTTGATTAGTTATCTCTTGTGTTTAGCATTATCTTTAGCTATACTTGGTAGTTATCTTTAGCAATAGTGTTCTCAGTTGATAGGATTAAGGCTGCTAGTTATGTATTTGTATCATACTATATCTCTTGTATTGAGTTTAGAGCTGTTACCGTCCTGCTCGGGTCCGTTTTTAGCGAAATCATGGATCGCCCGCTAATATACGCCAACCAAACCGGATCGGACCGATGTTTTCGCTTTTTATTTTGGGACCGAGACCGACCGATTTAGAACCGGGGCGGTAATCAAGTCCGCCGGTTCGAATCAGCGGGTAAATCGTCCGCCGGTTCGAATCAGCGGGTAACCGTCCACCCTGCCTAATTTAAAAAAATCAAGCATACCGCAGCTTCCTGCAGAAGTTACGTATCACGTAAAATGGGTTGCACGAACAAATAACAATCAACATATTGAAGAACAACAAGTCGCTAACTAGGCATCCAAAGTTCCAAACAGTTTTGTAAACATCAACAACAACAATCAACAAAACGTATCTAATGTTTGGATATCAAAAGCCCGTAACAAACTCATCATAGGCATAGCATATCAAACAGTAACGAAAGAATGCGGCACGTGCAAAAGGAAGACTGAACTCAAGAAAGTCGGGTCAATAGAAAAGGGGATTGTCCTCTGCCACCAAAATGATATATCATCAGAGGTCATCAGCTGGTTGCTCAAGCCTACAATCAGACAAAAAACAACAAAAAGAATTAGTGAATTGAACAATTACACTATTTGAAAATGAATACATAAAAACAGAAATAAAGGAATAGTTAGTTATTACAATATTTTGTCCGCGACCCTTCTTAAGTCCATACATTTCTTTCACTCAATCACCTCCACAAAGTAGCATCTCAACTGTTTTAGTGTTCATAGAAGCTCTTTTAGGATCAATTATTCTTTTTCCAGCACTAAAAGTTGATTCCTGGCCATTGGGCCACATTTGAATGTAGAATGTCCTTTTGTCATTTTACTTCAGACTGATATTTGGCTTCATTACCATCCACCTCAAGTCAAAACATCAAACTTAATCCCCTTAAAGACATTTGAACGGGACCTCCTTAAGATAGTCGATCAAGATCCGAGGTCGTATTATTAATTCCATCAACGCCGGTGAATTCTTCAAAACTTTCTTTCCTTCTACCGAACCATATTCTAGAGTATATCGACGTCCTTTATTACAGGATCAGTTCATACATCTTAAATGTAGAAGAATAATTTATTTTCTTGCAATTCCTCTTTATATATTTTTGCATCATCACCTTATTGGGGATAAGTAAGAACGGATAAACCCATGTAATGAATATCATTTTATACCTACGGCATATGGTAAAATTTAACTCCTCGTAATCTATGTCATCATTGAACAAGAACTGGGCAGAAGCATAGGCATACGGGCAAGTAGTACCAGTAAGATACGGCATATGGCGCATATTAAGTTAACAACCGCAGTTGATAGGGCAACAATAAGCAAAGCAGGCATAGCATTAAGAAGAAGGCACCGCATAAGAAGCAATAAGCATAGGCAAAGTTATGAACAATAAGCACTGTGCAACAATAAGCACGGAAGTCATCATTGGCAACAATAAGCATAGCAACAATAAGGTGCCTCACTGAAGTCATCATAGGCAAAGAGGCACAATAAGCAAAGCAGCAAAGACAAGAGTAGATAACAAGAAACATAGAAGCCCTGTGACCAGAAGCTCATCATATAGGCACACAAGCCAGCCAGGCAAAGACAAGAGAGGCAAATAATAAGCATAGGCTCAGACCGGAGGTCATCCTAGGCGAGGGCAACAAAGAAGTAAGTAGCACAACACAAAGAGAGATAATCTCGCCTCAAGCTGCAACTCACTAATGATTTTCTTAAATGCTTTGCATCTAAATGGAGTTCAACAAATACTTTACACCATTCCTAACCTTATCAATCACATGCTTAATTATATCAAGACCATCTTGAACTAGCAAGTTCAAGATGTGTGCACAACACCGTACATGAAATAGTTGACCATCAAGGGGCAGGTTCAATCTATTGGTAAAATCAGATTTCAACCTAGCAATGCAGTTATCATTAGCACTTGCATTATCCACAGAAATTGATACTACTTTCTCCCTTATATTCCAATTGTCTATCACCCTTATCAACTCTCTAGCTATAACTTCTCCAGAATGAGGTGGTGGTACATTAGTAAATGCTATAACTCTTTTATTAAGTTGCCATTTAGCATCAATATAATGACAAGTAACAGTCATATAACCTATTTTTTGTTCCCCAGACCACCACAAATCAGTGGTTAAACTAATCCTATCCACATAAGACATAGCTTTTTTCAACTTAACAAGCCGTGATCATAAAAAGCCACAATCTTTCTTGACAAGAGATGTCACGATCCTAATATAATGTGGATATATCTCTCTCAAAAACTTATTAAATATAACACCTTCCATCATGTAAAATGGACACTCTTCATGCCCTAAAATCATACGAGCAACAAGCCTCTCGACTTTTTGCATGAGATTATATTTCCCAAGTAGCTAAAGTAAAGTGGGCCTAGTATCAAGAATACTCAAAGTAATTCCTCGCCGTTGCAGTATTTTATCACCTGCTACCTATGCTCACTTCCTTTTCAAACAATTTTGTAAATGTTTCTAGCACTCAAGCCAAGCATGATACTTCTCAATCTACTACATATATAGCCCCACACCATTTGCATTTTCATTTTTTGGTACCATCAAGCAACACAACAACTACCATTTTCTTGTGGACAATGGATTTCTTTTGTCTAGAACCCTTACCATATGCATTCGTCTGTAGGTCATCCAAACCTCACGGCACTAGTACCACCGGTAAGTATCGACCCAAAGAAGAATATTACCATTGTCAAAATCCAAAGAAATTCCCCCAACCTCAATTCCCCCAATGATCTTATTATCATCATAATCATCCATTCGATAGGAATCGACGGGGTTAATCTTGATAAGACATAATTAAAAACAATTAATTAACAATCACATTAAATGTTTCAAAACTGAAAGAATCGGAACAACATAATCAATTAATCATAATTACAAATTCAAAATTGAAGTCAGAAACCCTAATTTAATTGAAGTCAGAAACCCTAATTTAATTGAAGTCAGAATCCCTAATTCGATTTTTATTTCATTCAAAACCCTAAGTTAATTCAAACCCCTAATTTAATTCAAAACCCTAATTTATAAATTAAAACCCCTAATTTAATTCAAAACCCTAATTTATAAATCAAAACCCCTAATTTAATTCAAAACCCTAATTTATAAATCAAAAGTCAAAACCCCAAAATTAATTCAAATCCCTCATTTATAAATCAAAACCCTAATTCAATTCAAAACCCCTAATCTCGAATCAAAACCCTAATTCACCCTCAAACCCCTAAGAGTCAAAACCCCTAATTCGATTCAAACCTCTAATTTTATTGAAAACCCCTCATCATAAATCAAACCTCCTTTATTTTTACAAGAACGTATAAATCGAAACAAAAGCTAAGTCTAAACCGAAACAAAATTGTCTACCCCGAAACAAAATCGCTTCTAAACAAAATAAACATGCAAAACATACTTCGAAACAAAGATAATTTGAAGCTTAATCATGATTAAAAAGCCAGATTTAGAATCAAATCGAACCTAAATGATAAAACGTAAGTAGAAGCAAGACAGCAGGGTAATCGGCAGGAGGAAGAGGAGTGCTGAAATAACAATGTACGTAGGTTAATTTAATTTCGGGTTGCCTTTATATACCACGCTTACCGGGTCTAAACGGGTTACCGGTCCGGTGACTTAATGGTTGGGCCGGGGTCCCGAAGTCCGCACGGTCCGGTCTACCGGATAACGGTTTCAACATCAAACTCCACTGGACCGGTCTACTTCCTGGCGGACTAACGGGCTCGTAAAATCGTCCCAGCACGGGCGGTTCATGTGTAACTGCTCCAAGAACAACTCTAATTGAGTTGAGTATAAATATATCATTCAGCCCATCATTATAATTGATGAGCCACAAATCAAGTTCCATAGCCCGGGCATGGCTCTCAACCCCTCTTCCTAGAAGTTCTGTGCTCATTATATATAGATTAATGTTCATCAGAAAGCTACTTTTAAATTTGATCTTAATGAATATTTAAGAAGTTCAATTAGAGCCTTTTGGGAACAAAAGGGCTTTAGGAATCTTGAATAAAGACATGTTAAGTGGTATATATTAATTCTCATCATCTCAAGAGAGCGACTGAGTTTTTCTCCTATAAATACCCAACCATTTGCACTATTGTAAGATAATGCTAAAATTCTATTTGAATTATTCACTCTTCTAATAAATACTGACTTTATCATCGGAGTGACTACGATCGAATTCGGTCGTGGTCTAGGTACCTGAGGATACCGACGCTCTGACCACCCCGAATTCATCTCGACCCCTTCGATTTAATGACACGAGAAGTACTTACAAGTATCTGAGTTGGGGCATTGTAGCACGGAGTGCCCTCATACGGGCACGAACATCCAGACCAAGCTCGCCTCATACTCGAGACAAGGTTGGGCGTAAACCTCGGTACAAGACACTGGGCAAAGCAGCAGCCCATCTCCGAAGCAGGCCTCGCCGTCCAAGTCCACTCACGAAGATGCGCATCAGAGAAAAGACCGTAGTCCCACACCAAGAGTGACTTAAAAAACCCAAAGATCAAGCGCCTGGCCTCTGGGGAACCATCATTCCTCGACATGCATCAAATCGCCAGCGATTCGGCATAGCCCCGTGAACGGCGACTACGCCCTAACCCGAAAATATGCGAACGGTCACATCGCCACCACGGGTCTAAGAATGCGAATCACGACCCTCACAAACACATCGAAAGGCTTGGAGTCACTCCAATGACTCGCACACCAGGCACCCAAGCCACAAGTACGGATACAACCTCACCTCCTCGTACCACTCCGGAAGTCCCCGCAGTGGAAAACCGACCGGGCCACAGCGGGTAAGTAGAACGTAGTCAATCCGAAACAAATTCTGGCCAGTGGACAACCGTATAGTAGCTCACGCTTTGATTCAGGCAAAATGATCGGGACATTCGCACTGCCAAACACGACAATCGGTGGCAAAAGCCAGCCGCCGACTTTAAGAACAAGTTGATTTAGCTGGAATGCTCTCTTGAAAGATATTACACTGCCGAGGCTCAAAGTAAACATACCACGCCTTGGTACCATTTTCCTCGAGGTCGAGGTACGCCAAGACGCTGCAGGTTCGTGGACGCCGATGCTCAAGACGCTTAACGGATTCGAGATCCTAGCAACCACCTCGGCCCGACCTATCCTTCGGGCAACGACGACGAGGCGCTACGGCATTCCTCGCCAGCCTATCAGACAAAACAATAAGCCGTTCCACAAGCTACCGCCCAATTCCATGATAATGGGCGTAACGTCAGATTTGTTCATGGATAAGTTCGGGGCATCTATCGCGCCGATGAGGAATTTAACGAAAACTGGGAGATGTCGAGGAGCAGCAACTAGATTCGAGGAGTTCAAGTAAAAATATACCCCGCCGCTAACGAGAAGGTGACCATGATATCCTTTTTTCACGGGTTGAGATACGGACCCCTCAAGGAAAAACTGGTTTTAGAACCACCTAATACTCGCAATGAGCTGTCGAAATTGGTGATTCAATACATCAGGCTGGAAGAAGTCAAGATACTTTCGGAGGAGATGGCCGACATCGAAATAGGAGTAGAAAGAAGCAAGAATGAAAGTGGACCACACTGATCCTCAAAAGGACTCATGGTAGTGATCTTAGAAACCCAAGGATAAAGAGCTCCTTCAAAAGACAACGAAGCAGGCCCCTCGCATGTAGGGAGGGACGAATCAAAAACCCTGTGAACTCCATGTTTAATAACTACACCCCTCTCTCAACAACTACGGGAAGCCGTGTATCCCAAGTGTAGATAAAAGATTAATCTCGACCCTTTAAGATCAAAGCCCTCCTAACCGGCCGGATCAAGTATTAAATATCAGCAAAGACCATGGACACGACACTCCATTTAACGTCGTGTCCTAAAGACAAAAATCGAGATCGATTGGGAGAGACAACCGCGAATTCGTGAAAGGCGATCAGGGAGGGTCTCCACGAAGACCAAGGGAATTATCGCCTAGGTAGAACCCTAGGCAGAGACAAGGGGGCAATATGGACTTGTCATCAAGGATCACAGGAAGGATAAATACCATCTCAGAGAAATAGCCGAGTGGTGACATCTAACGCGGCGAGGGAGATATTGGCAAGCTCAAATAGATGCCTTGCCTCATGGCTACCATCGACAAGGAACCCATCGCCTTCTCGACAAATAGCCAAGAAGCCTGAGTCGCCACGATGACCCCTAAAGGATCGCCTCTATAATAGCTAATTTGTGGTAAAGACGGATGCTATGGATACAGGAAGTTCGGCGGATATACTGTACCTCCAAGCTTATGATCGGTTAGGCCTCCCACGGAAACACTTGAAGCCCTTGTCCACCCCCCTTACAAGGTTCACGGAACACTCAGTGTACCCGACGGGAATAGTCGAGCTGGATCTCACGGCAGTGCAGGTTCCCCCACGGCCTGCCATAATCACCGAGTTTCTCTTCACAAGGTCGACATCTCGACCCTCCTACAACGGGTCGATGTGGCGACCTTGGCTGGACGCAGACCGAGAGTCATTGTCTTTCCACTACACTTGAAGATGAAATTTCCTACTAGCTGAGGATCAGAGGCCATAGATACCGTATAAGTGCTCGGTACGCTACCAACTTTCCATACCACAAGGGATGTGTTTAAAAGATCCACCTCAACAAAAGAGGGATCGGTAGTGGTCGAGCCTTCTGAACCAAGAGGTACGCCACGAGACAACGATCCCAGAAAGTGGAGAAGCGAGAAGAGGCTTAACCCCACAAAGACTGGAGAGTTGGGGAGTCAGCGGATCTATAAAATCAAGTATCGATCGGATGGACAGATTGAGCGGTATAAAGCTCGGTTGGTTGTGTTCGGGAATCATCAAGTCGAAGGCATTGATTATTCAGATACATTTGCTCCGGTTGCAAAATGGCGATGGCCCGACATTTCACTGCTGCACTGCGAAAGACCGGAATTACATCGATGGACGTGACATAATGCTTTTTTGCATCGACTCAAGGAAGAAGTTTATACGCGCATCCTCAAGCCCGGTAGCGGCCGAATGTCGGGCGCTGGGTTTGGCCGCCAGAATCGTCAGGATGGCTCAAGCAAGCTCGCTGGGCTGGCTCATAAATTGGCGTAGCCAGGTAAATATGGTTTTCTGCAGCCTTTATTTCCCGATTATTCCCTCGTTTACTTACCGTCATCGAGTCCGTTGAATGTTTTGGTATATGGACAATCTAATTATTTCGCACACCGAAACAACTTCACATCTTCAAGCAATATCTCGAAAGCACTTGTTTTAAAAAATGAAGGACGGGGTAAGCTGAGATATTTTTTTGTATCGGCAAGACAAGACCGGGTTGTATTTTTCTCCTCACAATGAAGTACGCTTTTGGATATTATTTCTAATCCCGACTACTGGGACAAAACGATCGCGTTCTCTTACGGGAGCAGACCATCGACTCTCGGTGCTACTACCAGCCCCGCCTCCCTCGCCGATGCGGTAAATATCGCCCCGGTAGGCCGACCGTCAGATTTTGGCTTTTACTCGAATCGATTTATAGTTTTTCGTGCATGTTTTGTCTTCGCTTACGTGCAATCAAGGAAGATCATCGTGTTGTTCTCATGGGGTTGGTTCGACATCTCAAAGTGGTCCCGGGCGGTGCGTATCGTCATGCGAATCGCGATCCGCAATTTATCGGGATTTCGGAGCGACTCGGGGATTGGAAAGAATCATGTCCTCTTTGACGAGACGATCGGTTACGGGTGGATTACCTATCTGGTTCTTCACCCATTTCCATGGAAGTCGCTAAACAGATACGGTATCTCTTCCTGCCCGTCGAGTATCGAGCTTTAGCTAAGGCGACGCCATGAAAGCTAAACGCGAAGCGAAAGGTTTGCTAAGCAGATGAAGCGTCAGAAAGATGTTCTGGCGTGTGAGCACCGCGATACCAACAATAAGTAGATTTGGCCAGAATCCAAGAGTACTACGAAGCTTCTAAAATATCGAAGTGGATTGTCATTTTGTACGATGTATCATGAATGGACTATATCTACGCCTCTACGACGACCAGCCTACGATTTGTTCACTAAACCACCGGACGCATGTAAGCAGCGCTCGAAAGAGGTTCTGCTGCTTCGAAAGATTCACAATTTGTACGCGCCAACTTGAGGCATGCCACAATAAGATATTATTAAGATTAATTATTATTATTACCATATTGTTTTAGTAATAACTTGAGTACTAAGTTACTATTATTACCATAAGTATTTGATATTATACCTATAAATACGAGCTAGCTATTCATATATTTAATTCCAGCTTTATTCAATATAATTTACATTACTTTATCATTCTTTATCGAAAAGTTTTATCTATCCTTATGTAAGACAGTATGAGCATGATTTTATGCTTCTCTTTGAAAGATTTCTTCAGCATCAATAAAAGTGATGTATGTTTTGACAGAAAAAGACTTTTGGAAGTAAGTTTTTTTGTACTCTAAACTAATGTATTTCAGCTGTAGAATCACATTTGTGTATGAGAAGTACTTCATGCCCCTCGTTCTAAAAAGTCGACAAGGTCATTCGTAGTGATACAGAATTAGTATTTATTCGCTTTCAAATATATCTATTCATAAATCTACTGCTAATAAGCCATATACTTTTGATTCAGTAGGTATTACACAGTGAATTCAGTGTCCATTCTTTCTATGGAAAAGAAGGAAATCCTAACAATGCTTGTTCACATTTGCAGCATATAAATATATTGGGAATTTCTTCACTGCTTGGTATGTTGACACATCTTGTATGCTGCCAAATCTCACATATATCACAAGAAACCATCCTCTCTCCGGCCTCCGCCTCAACTCCACAAATACAATCAATAACAATTTTCTTCCCTTCGCTTCTGTCACATTCATCTCCAGGAAGAATGGTTTTCGTTTTAAGTTTTTCAACTTCTCTTTCGGAAATTGTTTCATTGTTATTGAATTCTTTAACCATGTACTTTGAATCTAGAATTATTCTTGAAGCTGCCGATATAGTACCAGGCATGTCTGAATTTGATTGAAACTTATGTTGTTGTTGAAGAATCTGCTTGTACAAGAAGTATACGTCTTTCATCAATTGAACCTTCGTGATTTTGCATTGAGTATTTTGTTGAATTCTATGATCCATTCTTTTCATGCTCTCTGTTTGCATAGGGAAAATGTCAGAGACATCTTCCAAGCTATATTCAAGAACTTTTGTCACAGGATTCAAACACCTCCTCACAAAGTACCTCCCAACAACCTGATTCCCCAGCGATTTCAGTACAAAATCCAGCAACCCTGTATCTCCTATATAGTTTCGGGCTATATCTCTGACTTCTTGTCTGGATATCCACCTACATTCAGCTCTTTTCAGTGCATCAATAATTACCCTTATTGCCATCTCAACTCGCTTAGGTGACCATCTGCACGAACTGTCCACAAAAATTCCCAAATCGCGGTGTTGATAGTTGTAGCTACTTTCTCTGGGTAAGTGCAGTTTGAGCTCTAGCATGAAATGAAACATGTCACCTATAGTCATCAAGGAATGACCTGATAAAACTTGATATCTTGATAGAGTTATTAGGATATCTTTGTTATTCGAAATTCCAAGGTGATTGATGAGTATGCTGAGAGGAAGTTTCTGAATTGTGGTTACAGCAAAATTATACGTTTGTTGATCGACACCATAACTTCCATGGCTCAACGTATATCCCCAACGACCAAACCATGGTGTTCCATAAGCCACTGCATGGATTAGCCTTAGATCCATTCCCCTTTTCACTGAAACATCTCTCAAACTCACCTTTCTGCAATAAATTTCAACATTTGAGTAGATTATATCTCCTCCATCGCGATTTAAGTGGAGTTAGAAGTATATTAAGCCGAAAAATAGATTAAACAAGCCAGTTTTAGGAACTCTACTAAGTCAAAAAATAGCTTAAACAAGACGGTTTTAGAGCTTAAAAATTAGTCTAATGTTGATCCATATGAATGAGTTGCATGTGACATGCCTGGCGCCTAAGCCTGTGCAGAGACGATCCCAGAAGTCCATGAGTTGAAATCCAGCCAAATTCGAGCTCGCCTCCATTCCATTAACACAAAGCAAATGCCCAAAACCATTAGAGTGAAAGACACCATGCATTGTATGACCTTCTAATTCAATCAAAGTGGACTTACTTTCTGAGACACCGATTCTCGATAAGCACGAGTTTCCTTCATAGTTCAGACAAGGTAATATGGTATCCATGGAGGGTAAGAAAAAATGGTATTTCCTATTGCATATCAAATGATGTCCCCAGCCTGAACTATCATTGAATAACAAATATAAGTACTAAACATACTACATACCAATTCATAAATATTCATCAATTAGTTCATGATAATGAAACAACCCAATCTGTTATGTTATTTCTATGTACCAAGAACTTACCTAAACATGCCAATTAAATTGTGACATATAGTATAAATGTATAATATACTTATACCTATATATTGGCAATGTTTGCAATGACGGTTGAGTGATAATTCAATTGGTTCCTCAACAACAAATAGGAAAATATGTAGAGAAGGGTGACGATGAACTTCAAGTTGAAATGACCAACTTGCCATTTCACCACATAGACCATTTTCAATCTGACCAAATTCCAAAAGTGCTCTAACATTTTCAAGAAATGATCCATGGAAGTCCACAGGATACCCCCTTTCGCCGAATTTCTTGAATTTAAACACCCTTTCAGTTCTCCTCCTTTTCTTGCATCCAAGACTATCAACTTGGGACATTTTCAAGAAAAAAGATGGTCTTGTTTCTTGAAAATGAAGTGGTAGTAGATATATATATCAAGAATTGAAAATATGAGTTAGAATAAAAGTAACAGAGGAGTTAAAGGGAGTTAACAACCTACTAGAATCCACACTAGATAGCATAGCTTGAGATATATTTGCTGAGTTGATCACACACATGGTGCCAATGAATTATCAATTTATATATTTTATGTAAAGAAAGAAATTACGAATTTTTCTGGGTTTTATCGAAAATGAAGAGAGATTTAAGGCTCAATCTGCATGAAATGTTTGAAAATTAGCATTTCTCCAAATCAATCGCAGAGGCAGTTTGCAGTACGTGCATGTATTCATAATTCATTTGTTTTAATTAATATGTTTTCTTTATATGCTTTTCATAATATTGAAATTTGTTTAACCTTTTAATTTATGGAAGGATGTTAGATATTAGAATTATTTAGATTTGAGTACATGAGTATGGTCTATGGCCAGTTCTGTTTTCTCGGAGATGATAAGGTTGTTACTTATTAGGCTGGATTTTCACTCTTCTTTCTTTCGAGTGTATTTTTGGTAACGGATGGTTTAATAATATAATGATATTTGAAGAGATATTTTTTTAAAAAAAAAATTATCGTTCAACTTGTTGAAAGAGTTTTTTATATTTGATTAAAATATGAAATTGTATGTAATTAGTGGTAAAAGCAAATACATCAATTCAAGTAAATTAGATGTTGTATATGTTTAGTTGATTGATATGCCTAAAAAATACCTTCATTTTGATTCAAACTAAGAAATAGATGCTGATGAATATATTTAATTCCATTTCTTAAATATTTGATATATTTTTTATGTTTAATTCAAAATTATTTTAAAATTGTGTAAAACTTACACTCTTTTTAAATTTTTTCTAATTAACAATTTGATGTCTTCTGACTAAATGTATTGACGAATTGATCATCAATATTGTATCATCGAATTATTTACTTTTATGTCGGTTAAATTGGTATGATTTAAAAAATATAATTTAATTTTTTGTGGATCCCAATATATAAAATTCATATGTACATAATAATAATAATAATAATAATAATAATAATAATAATAATAGGTCTACTCAAATCATATGGTTATTTAACTTAATACCTCCATTTCAAATTAATCGACTTTTTTCGTGGACTCACAACGCTAATTACAAATTACTTTTTATTAACTAACCCAAAAATATAAAATTAATATCATTGATTCGCTTTTTAAAAATATTTTCATATTTGTTTTTAAAAATATTTTCTATACCATTATTTTATTATAATTTTTCATAATATATATATAAGTGAATCAACGATTAAAGTCAGGCTCTAAAAGTATAAGTTCATTTAATTTGAAACGGAGGGAGTACTTATTATAATAATAATAATAATAATAGTTCTACATAATAATAAATAATACCACTCAAGAATAATAATAATAATAATAATAATAATAAATAATAATAATAATAATAATATCAATAATAATAATAATAATAATAACAATAGTTCCAGATAAAAATATATTATTATTTAACTAACACAAATTATTAAAGATTGAAAAATCTATTATGGCTTTTATTTAAACTCATATCGATGAAAGAGTAATAAATTAATAATATACTCTCTCCGTCTCAAAATAGATGATCATTTAGATTAAAAGTACTTTATTAAGGAATAGTAAAAAACTATATTGAGATTCTAAAAAGCTACATTGGAAATGCAAAAAGTTACATTGAAAATAAAAAAAAAGTATATTAACAATGCAAACAATCAACTATTATGAAAAAGTAAATTTTTTTCTAAATGATCATCTATTTTGAGACGTAGGGGCGTATCTATTCGCCCCTGTGTCGGCCGCCCGAGCGAGAGTCATTAAATGGGAACACCGTGAGTCACTCAAACCGATATCGACTCGCTTAAATACAATTGCTTATCCAAAAATGTGATCACAATTAAGTTTCCCAAATCAAACAAGTAAAATTTATAATCCATCACCGATCGAACGACAAAACCCATATATATATACACAACATATATCCCAAAATAAAGTAATGCCGCAAGGCTACAAATGTGATGATACGCACGTATCCCACATAAATGACAACAATTTACGCTTAAAGTCAAAAATAAAAATACAACAATCAAAAAATAGCTTGACAACACATCAAAATCGGGACCGCGAGGATCCTCTCCACACCGACGCCACCTAGCCACTCCTGAACAAAAACTCTCAAACAATTGCCTTAAACCGGGCCGTCTGCCAACCCGCACAAATGAAATGCCGCCCAACGCGGTGGGCGTAGCCGCGAGCGCTTAAATAAACTTAACACAGTGCGAACTACTTCATACGGAACGAGTCAATCATCAATATAATACCAAATATGAATAAAATACATATATCCGTGGACTACCTAAAATGGTCATACAACATAATTCCGCTAGAAATCTCGCATAATACATTTAAGATATAATAGAAGGCTCAAAGAAGCACACAATTTCGTAAAGAAATCAATAGACTCAACAACGACTAAAACTCTAGTCATCAAACCTCCTATCTCATATCCCCACCAAGATACCATCCTCTAACGCCAAGATATACTCAACTGCCTAATTCGCAGGAATGTACTAATCAATCACCACCTCAAGACTTATACCGCTAAAGAGTGCCAAAACCAAGACTTATACACAAAGATAAGGCACACCGCACTTATACACAAAGTATAAGGCACATCGCACTCATACACTAAGTACAAGGCATACCGCTCTTATAATTAAGTATAAGGCACAATCATTTTATACACAAAGTATAAGGCACACGACTCATACACTAAGTACAAGGTATTCGGCTTTATACACTAAGTATAAGGCACACCGCTCTTATACACTAAGTATAAGGCACACCGCACGCTATACCGTAGTATAGGGCCACATCGACAATGCACACAACAAAGTGATCAAAAGACTCATACCGCTCTTATACCGAAGTATAAGGCCAAATCAAACCGCACGCTATACCGTAGTATAGGGCCACACCGACAATGCACACAGCAAAGCGATCAAAAGAGAGTCATACCGCTCTTATACCGAAGTATAAGGCCAAACTCTCGCACGCTTATACCGCAAGATAGGCCATCTGGCTAACGCACACATTGAAAGTCGGAAAGCAAAAGAGAGTCATACCGCTCTTATACCAAGTATAAGGCCAAACCGCACGTAGCTATACCGTAAAGATGTGCCAATACTGCCACATATCCTGCAAGCGAAAGCGAGTCACCTAATCCCTACTAATCCTAACCATGGTCACCCCCGATACTAAGTCACCTCAAGTCATAGATAATCCCAGCCATCACCTCTTCAATAACCAACCACTCTACTCCTCAAACAATATCCAAGCACACGCCTAAAACATCTCACAATCGTAGTATCAAACACAATCGCCAACAAGGCCATGTAGAATCATAAGTCACGACAAGGAAAACAAAAAATCCGCGGGCAAGCCGACAAGTGCCACGTAAATCAAAATATAAGCTGGGAGTGTCAAGCTTACATTTACCTCAAACAATCTTCAACGCCACGTAATATAATCACATAATCATACAACAATTTCATGTATATCATTCTCTCATAATCATAATACAATGGCATGTACATCATTCTCACATAAGCATAATTCAATGGCACGTACATCATTCTCACATAATCACACCACAATAACATGTTCACACAATTTAAAGTAAGTACGTGAAGTAACACCCAAGTGAGATAAGTACTCACCTCTCGCTAGCTACCGCAAAAACCTTCGAAAAACAATCAAGTGTAATCGCCCTTTTCCACAATCAACGCCTAAACAACACCTTAAAAGTATAGCACCGCACCTACTACTATACCTAGTTTCAAGATACACATAACCAACTCTAGGAACTATCAAATGGGGCCTAATACGACGGATAAACTATCGAATTATAATCCCATCGGACACAACCCAATCGATTCCCCGCTAAATTCCATCTTATCACTTTCACATTACAACGAATTTTATAAGTTATTCTAACTAATCATCAAGTCCATACTCAATAATTCATAATTCGAAATATCAATTATAACTCAACTCGAATTTACACTTTTTCAACATAACACCGCTTAATCAATTTTAAATCACCAATTTAACATCATAACAACTAAGGCAATAAGGTCCCACACATAAATCTCCTACACATTTAAAGTCTTATAAAAATATCCACATAAAAAGTCAACCGAAACCTAAAAGTCAACTCGACTATAGCGCCCTCAAACGACTTCTAAATCACGAATTCATCACCAAATACGTCACGTAACCCATAACCAACTAAGATTTATCATAAAAATTCACTATAAAAAGCTCAACTAAAAACAATCACATTAAAACCCAAGAAATATCTCAAAGACTTGAAATTTCTTACCTTTAACTCAAGAGAATCGACGTGAGAACAATATTCTTACAACCGATCTTTGAAGCCTGGAAATGACAATCAAGAGTAGAACTAAACGAAATTTTTTAAGTGAGTGGCGAACATTTCGCCATAGCATGAAAAAGATGATGATGAAGTTGTTTGATAACGATGACAAGATAAAGCGACGACCAGATATTTAAGAACTGAAATTCCGCTCTGCTTCTGCTAATTTCTCCGCTTATCGCATTTCTAAATCTCCACTTAACCAATTCCAAAGATAAAATATTCCATGGCAAAAACTACTAAATTATAAATGTAATTCGGCTAAAAAAAATTTACGAAATAATATTATCATCGAGATTATTTGAAATATCCCCAGGTCCCACCGCCGACTGAAAATTTAATTTTTTTTTTTTCATAACGGGTTATTACAGTAGGGATATAATACGCGAAGCATATATTCTTATGTAATCGAATCACGAAAGTTATACACGTAAAATCGAACAAAAATAATTATAAAAGTTATTCAATTTGATACCTTCAAATAATTAAACATGCACCGGAGATAAATAAAAAAAGCACTAAAAGCCTGACGCACGACAATTATAAAGATATACGCCAAACGTATATGATGATGATCACCTCAAACCAGACGAAAGATATTCGAATGATTCTCCAATCGATAATTTTAACTATACGCAGCTATAAAGTACGCATTTAATACTAATACTATCTCCGCCGCTTTTTATTTGACGCTTTCGTGATATCGGTTTTAAACTTGACCATTAATTACTATTTATTATTTTAATAAATATAAAAAAGATATATCAATAAATATGTTCTTTTAAATTTTAAAAATAGCTTCATAATATTATTTTCTTAATTATATAATTTAAGTTAATAATTGATAACAAAAGCTCCACCCTCGAGAACCACGAAAACGCCAAATAAAAAATTGAAACAAGAAGTAGCTTAATTTCCTCTATTAACTCTAACTTTAAATTTTATGTATAAAAAGTTAATTTGAAGAATTAATAAACAGAAAACTAAGAATACAATTCTTATTCGTACTTTTATATATGTTAGTGATTTACAAATATATGAGATGCAACACATAAAAGAAGGTCTGACTCAAACAAGCTAGAAAGCATATGAGCTACATTGTTAGAAAGCTAACAGTTGCACTCGATCAAAAGATTGATTTCCGATGCTAAATACTGATGGGGGATCCATGACCGCTAGGCTCCTGCTTATGAGGCTCCGGGTTACGATGTTACATCTACTAATGCAAGGAAGACTCATCTTCTAGACCACCTTTACATTCGTTTATTGATCGAGCTTTGTTGGAGTATTGCATATATGAGCTAGAGCAACGGAGGACCACATATTAGTTGATGAGGATGAGGGGGGAGTGTGATGATTACTCATGACATACATCCTTCCTCATGCATCCAGTGCCAGTAGGTGAATGTCTATCCATGTCAAAAGACGTATAACTTTTTTATTTGGTAGTTATCCGCAAACTTCAAAACTGTGAAATGGGAAATCTGGTGGCCACTTGTTACCACTTATCAAGTAGTCACCCATTTAAATACAAAATGAGAATGGTGAAAATTGAACGACTACCCGCTAAGCCCCGGATGCCCGCCGTTAAGCGGATCGGAACCCAATAAATTTTGAAAGGGGGATGCTCTAGCCCGACCCACTAAGAAGTTGTGGCTCGTCGAATTTGTGATCATGTCCAACCCCTCTTCCTAACGGATCGGGTCGTTAGACTAAAAACACGAATGTTACTAACCCTTACATAGATAAGAGGCGGTCCATATTACATTCTGTTTCTTATAATTTAAAATAAGAAAGCTCTCAATCATCATATACGTTATAGCCGTTTCTGGGCTTCATCACCCACGCTTTCAAAATATCCTTTGCTTCATCACTTACGCTTTCAATAACGGCAAAACGCATCTTCCGCGGCCGAACTGCGGTTGATGGTCACGCGACTAGCACGCGACCATTTCAGGGGTATTGCAATTCTTTTAAATGGATATGCACTATTCATCACAAACGCCGCACCGCGCTCCAGTCACACACGCTTCAAAAATGTCTCGTTTCATCACCAAGCTTTAAATAACGGGCAAAAAGCGGTCCAACCGTGATATGATCCGTTAAGTTGCTACTTTTGGTCACGCGGACTATCATATATGTATTTAATCTTCAAATTTTTTTCTAATAAAGAACATTCAACTGTGTTGAACAAGAAATATGCATACGACGCTTCATTCAGATTATCCAAATGACACGCAAGCTCTCACATTGGCGTTAACGTGTTTATTTTGTCAAAGGTTACGATAATGAAAATTTTATCGTAATTGTAAAAGTATCTTTTGCTCGTTGTTGATGTATAACTTGATTTTATATTGTGGTTCCTTTGTCCCAAAATGATTGTTTTAGTTTCAGCTTTTTTTTACGATTTTTTCTTTTCTAATTCTTCCTTCGTTAGTTAAGTTATTTTTTTGGTTACGTTGATTAACACGTGACTCAAATTAGGAAAAGAAAAATCATAAAAAAAATCAAACTAACATTCTTTATACGTGAACTTTTCATTGATATATTTGGATAATACAAATGAAACGCCGTCAGATATTTCTTTTGTTTTTCTAATGGATATCATTGCTAGTTAGTACTCAAGACAATCTATATATGATAGTCACGTGATAAAAAGTAGCAACTTAACTGATCATATCACGCTTGGACCACTTTTGCCCAAGTATTTAAACTTCTGAGTGATGAACAAGGACATTTTGAAACGCGGCATGATGAACTGAACCCCGGTGCAAACGCTACGCTGGCTTATCAAGGCCTTCTCGTCTAATTTTTTTAATTTTTTTACTTAAAATACCCTCAAAATGGTCATGGCATAGTCACGTGACCATCAATCTCAATGTATTCCGCTACTCGAAGACCATTTTTGCCCCATTATCAAATCTTAAGCGATTTAATATGACATTTGAAACGTATGCATTTAACCGAAACCCAGCAAAACACGTATTTACTTATCGGCGCTGTCCATTTTAAAACAAAATCAAGAACACAACTGTAGTATTTCTATTAGTTTTATGTGGTAATTTTTTCGTTGAGATCAAATGTTCGAATCGAGTTCCCTTTATCTGTTTAAGGATTATTTAAATACGGTGCTTAAGAAAGGATATGTTAGAAATTTTGTATTTTATTTATTTTTTAATTATTATTATCAATATAAGGTATAAAAAATTCGCACTCAAAAAGTATCAACAGTTAGAGTCGAACACGCAACCCATGTTGCCAAATGCCAAGCATCAAGATTACTAATCAGGCTATGTGCCCATATATACATAATCACTGGCCCAACTTCACCTATTATCAATTATCTTTCATTTGTTTAATTACAATCTCAAATATTAATTACATTCAACATACAATCATAGTTAATTATTTATGACTTATTGAACCTATGAAATATTTAAATCTCAAATATTTCTTTATAATTTTTTTATTTTAGTAACTTCTTTTTTATATCATGTATCAGAATATTCAATTTTTTTTATAGTTTGACAATTACAAATCATCGCATCAATAAAAAATTACATTAGTTTATATTTAGTTTTTTTACTACCATCATTGACAAAAAACTGATTATTTTAACTCAAATACAACTAAACCATGCAATAAATTATTAATCAATATTTTGTTGATTTTTTTTTTCATTTTCTTAATAGTACAATACATTCAAAAACTGAAAATTACAAATAATTAAACATGATTGTGTGTTCAATATGATTATTTTGTACTTTAAATTACAACTATCAAAGTAATTTTATGGTTATTTCTAATCATTGCATCAATACAATCACATTAGTTCATATTCAGTTTTTTCATTACCATTCTCAACAAAAAATGGTTATTTTAATTCAAAAAAGTACAACCAAATCATAAAATACATGATTAATTATTAATTTAACGTTATATGTACTATATTTAGTTTTTCATTATCATTCTTAATATATTATAGTTGATTATAATCAGAAGATACAACAAAAACTTGTAAAAAATGATTACTAATTGTTAATTTAATGATATATGTCATATTTAATTTTTCATTACCATACTTGGCGAATAATGATTAATTTCATTCAATAAATACAATCAAAATATGTAAAAAAATGGTTACTTATTGTTAATTTAATAATATATGTCATATTTAATTTTTCATTACCATACTTGACGAATAATGGTCATTTCAATTCAAAAACATAACCAAAAGATACAACAAATAATAAGTCACTAACAAATCATAGAAAATAATATACAACCATCTAACGATGAAAATGGTAAATTTATTGTTAAACAACTAGATAAAGTAAAATAAATAGAAAAATTGATAAAGTAAATAATAAAATTTAAATATTATCATTGGTTCAATATCGTATAAGTACATAGATTATAAATATAATTTAAAATTAAAAAGTTTAAAAAAGAATGAAAATAAAATATTAAAATGAAGAACATTATTGTTGCAATACTAATAACAAAAAACGATAGTTTAGTTATCTATCCTATATATAACGCAAGTAGCTTTAGATCGGGCAAGTATCAAAGTTTGAAGTTCCAAATTTTATTTTTTTCTATTTTACCTTTTTTGCACTAACCACCCCAAAATTCAAATCTCACAATTATTTCTTTCACTAGATTTTCCTTTTATAAATAACTCGATATCGCATCTAATTACTCACCTATATCGTTAACAAATTTTTATATATGAGAAGCTTACATCACATATAATAGATTCAATTATTTTTCTTCAAGATAATTTTAAATTATATAAAATCACATTTTTTCTCCTTTTGCTATTAATTTTAATTCATTATTTGTACTTATAAAAAATATATTATAAAATTAATGGATTAATTTGCACAAAGCGATCAAGACAAATAACTAGTTATATTAACCATCCAATTAAGGAACAAATCAATCGGCCGCCCCCCCGGGCTCGTTTCTCATCTTTTAAGCCACGGTCGCGGGTTCATGTCCCGTGTCTTGCATATGTCATTCTTATTTTCTGGATGCAATAATTATAGTAATTATATAGAATGAATTTAAAATATAAAAAGACTATCTTATCAATATTTAATCCTATCAATTAGATCAAAAATACACTTAAAATATTATCTAATGGTTCCATAACTATTTAAGCATCTTGCTTAAAAAAATCGTTAATTATGTAAATAAACTGTTTCAATCTCATCAGAAGTTTAAATACTGGTGAACTATTGTAATTTTAATTATAAAAAAAAATATTTTTAACATCCTAATAAGCAAATATATGTAATATATTAGACTATAGAGAATAATATAGGTATATTCATGTATATAAGTGCTACATAAGCAAAGCAGTGATCACTAGTGTCAAGAGGATCATTTCACACAAATAGTGATCAATCGGGAATACAATTTCCGACATCCTATGGGACGTGACCAAAATTTGATCCTGGACCAAAATTAATTTAGCACTCAGTGTGGGCCCCACACGTAAATAAAGAAAACAAAAAAAGGGTGTTGGTTGTCCAGCGCGACACGTGCGGCTGCAGGTGGCTGCAGCTGGCGCGACGCGTGGCGCGCGCTGGCTGGCCGAATTTTTTTTTCCACCTCATTTTTAAATTGTTTTTTTACACAATAATTAAGCAAAAAAAAAAAAAAAAAATACACCACTATTTTTTATTTTTCGAGCTCTATAAATAGAGCCTAGGTTTGTGTCATTTGGACAAAAAAAAAAAAACTGCTTTTACACCTTTTTATTCTTCTTTAATCACTTTTCTTCCTCGATATTAAAAAAATTATTAAAATATTTTAAAATACTAAAATATTAAAATTATTAAAAAATATATTTTTAAAAAATTATAATATTATTTATTGTATTATTAAATTTAATACCATGATGAAATAAATAAAGAGAAATGAAAAATATATGGAAGATATGCCGGGAGCGACAGGAGAGAAATTAATTGACACTCTGAATTTATTACCGCCAGCTGTTGGTAAAAAACGTTATTTGGAGGCCAAGCAATTCTCACAGCAAGAGCAGGTTGTTTGGGGTTTGACACTGGCCGCCGCGATACTAAGAACCATTACACAATTATTAAGAAAATGTTGTTATTATTATTAAGCATAAAGATATAGCTACCTAATGAAATTTAATTAATTAGACACCGTACTGGAGGTAGATATATATTGAATATATCGATCAAATATGTCTTTCATTTTTCCAATTATGTTTTATATTTGAGAACACGAGTTTCAGTTGAGGAGCATAAATTGACGTGGTACCAACTACCAAATCCTATATATTGCATCCTATGGCTTTTATTTTTATTCCTTATTGTGTAAGTTGTGTTTTTAATATTTTAAATTTAATTCCTGGTAATTATTAGCTAGGAGTCAAAGGGCTTAAAACCAGATAATCTAATTAATGGAGTATTTAATCTCGTAGATGTTCATTGTTCAACTAATTGATCTCGATTTATTAGCCCCACAAAGTATAATAATTTGACATAACGGAGGAGACATAAATTTTAGGTAGCTTCGGTGGTTCGATTGGTGAACTTTTAGGAGTATCTAACCTGACCCAATGTTTCAGACATATCTTGCCATGACTTCATATCTTTCAGCTCTTCAATGTTATAAAATTGACTTTGCATCACCCCCAATCTTTTGAATCTTACATATCGTATGCACCCTCCATTTTAAAAGACCACTTAGTAGTTAGTACTTATCACTTTAATTTTGAATGATTAAAATCTATAAAAATTCGTAACATTATTAACTGATACACATAACTTTAATTAAAATTAAAATTATTATGTTAACTTTAAAATATATTAAAAATATCAATATTTATTACGGAATATACATTTTATCAAATATTATAGAACATGTATAAAAATATTCTCCTTATATTTTTAAAATTTAAAATTTTAATTATCAAAATTAGAAACTGGACAATTTTTGGGATGGAGGGATCGGAGTAGTTTCTTACGATTACAAAGAGATCATGCTCAAAATGATTGCGCACCATGTCTTACTAATTACATTCCAGAAGTAATTAGAGGCAGTCAAATATGCACCACTTGCCAACCAGGCCACCAACCCTTAAATTAAAACATCAGAATGAGTCATCATGAAATATAAGAGTTGCTATAATTATTATATGCGACTGAGATTTAGCTGGCTAAATTCTCATTAGCAGATATTCATTAATAAATAAATAAAATTATATTCCTACAAATATTTAGCGTCATTGTCAGTTAGTTGAGTACTACTTGTGTGTTCGAATGGAATATAGCTAGAATTAAGAAAAATACAACAAGAATAGCCTAACTTGTTGTGGTGACAAACAGTTTTGCGTATTTCGACCACTTTTAATATGCCTTCCATAAATAAGATTGGTTATTGTTGAGGACCACATTTTCGAGCGAGGCTATTATACAATCCTTGATGATTGTTAGTTTCATTTATTTAATTTTATAAATTTTAAGTAAAATATAAATTACTCTCACAATTTAATTTTTCTCATATTCTTGCTTGTCCTCACAATGAGTAAAAAAAAACTCTATTTTGGAATTTCAAAAAAAGAGAGTAAAACATTCCATAAATTTAGGATTGGAGGGAGTAAAATGTTGAGGTTTTTTATTTTTTATGTAGTGGTTATAAACTATTGAGGATGAAATCGAATCAAGAATATCATGTCAAAATTCATATGTTCTACCTTATTATGATTAATTAATAATCAGGAAAATTTCAAGATGAAGAGAATGACAGAGTAATGTAAATATTATATTGAATTATTTTCAATATAAATTTTAACATTATGTCATATTTATAGATATATTAGAACTAAATTTTTAAAGGAACTTCAAGATAGTAAACCTGCTAATAGATGTGATCTAATAAAGTATGTATTTACATAGATGTGTCCCAAGAGAAGCCTTCATAGTAATAAAGTATCTTTTTTCTCTTACTCATACTTATTAATTTTTGTTAAAATTTATAGAAGATGCATGGTTAATTTTATTGGAATTAAGTTCAAGTAGAAATTAATTTTACTGAAAATATCCTATATAATAGAAAGTTATAGTACTATTAAGAGATTGTTATATTAAGATTTTTAAAAGATCTATTTTATAATTTTTAAATTTTTATAGGCTTGTTTAGTTATTTTTAAGTTCTTAAAATAAGCCGCAGTATATAAATTTTAGAATTTATATCAGTATCCTCAGATCTTAATAATACTTAATGATATTTTTCATGAACGATACTCAACGATATATTTCAATACAAAGATTACGTATCTTAAAAGTTAAATTTATTAAGATTTTTAATAGACCAGAATCCCGAACCTTCTATATATATAGGGATATGTAAAATGATTAGTTTCTGCAGTAGTTCCAAATGTACTGGTTAAAAAAACCAAAAATACAAAACTACTCCTTCAAATAGTGGCCACTAGTGGAATTCACTCTCTAATATAATAACTAGTCGATGGGTGGCTCATCAATCGACGGGTCGAAATACGGGATTAATCGTTATTATTATTAAAGATTCACGATCGCCTAACATTAGTTTGAAATAATTGTTACATTATTAATTAATATAAATACTCAATTCATAAACACCTTTCAAACTTCCACTTAATTATTGTACAATGCATGTACGTATATCAAATGAATGGCCCATTTGAAAGAACTCTTCAATCGCTCACCTTATTAAAGCGACAACATCATAAATTCTTATAATGATACGAAAAATTAAAGATTTGGTATTCGCCGCTATTCATATAATATGTAGTATATAAGGAATTATTAATTTATATTTTATACGGGTCTATATAAATTATCAAAAAATGTATTATCTTATAATTTTAGCGAATTATTAATCTAGCCCCTATCAACGAGTCATCCTACAAAAATATTATCTACAAAGTTTAAAAAGGAAATCAAAAAGCACAAAATGACATTTGACCCCTGCAAAAAGTGGAAAAAACAAAAAACATGAATTATTAATTTATTAGCACTCCTATTCCCTAGTCGGACCGCAAAAATATATCTTAAAAGAGTTTATTAAATAATTAAGTTTCTACAGTAGTTGATAATTGCAAAAAAAAAAAAATGAAAAGAACGAAAAGCACGAATTATTAATTTAGCATCCTATCCCCGAGTCGGGACAGACCAAAAATAAAATATTATCTTAGAGAGTTCATTAAATAATCGAGTACTAAGTTATCGAGTTTCTACTGTAGTTGATAATAATTGCAAACAAAAATGAAAAACTAAAAAAGCACAAATAAGATATGACCATGAATAAAAAATTAAAATGAACAAAAAAAACACGAATTATTAATTTAGCATCCTATCCTAGCAGGGACCTAAGAAAAATATTATCTTGTGGTAACTAAAAACACCAATTATTAATTTAGTATCCTATCCAAGAATAGAGACCGACCAAAAATATTATCTTAGACTATTTATTAAATAATCGAGTATTAATTTATCGAATTTCTACGGTAGTTGATGATAATTGCAAACAAAAAAGGTAAAACAAAAGAATCGACAAAAAAAAAGCAAAAACAAAAGCAAAAAAAAGGTTAATATATACGATCAGTAATGAACGTACATCATCCGCTTCTTCTTTATACGATAGACTAGTAAGGAGGCCTGGCTAAAATGACGGGCGCAGACGATATTCTATTCAATAGTCGGTCAAATGTTCTATTCAATACGTATTAACTAACTTTGTAAATATAATGACATGCAATTTTAACTCAATGCCACGGGCCAAAAATATTATCTTAGAGCCTTTATTAAATAATCGAGTTTCTACTATAGTTGATAATTGGAATTTTTTAAATGAAAAAATATTCACGTGAAAAGCGAATCTAAAAAGACAATGTGATACGATCAGTCTATAGAAATAATGAAAAGAGCTTCAATTATTAATTTAGCACCATATCTCCGAATCAGGACGGGCCAAAATATTATATCGTAGAGTTTGGCTATTAAAATAATCGGTATTAATTTATCGAATTTCTACCGTAGCTGACATAATCGTAAAAAACTGCTAAAAAGAAAAAAATTATTCATGCGCCATCAAATCCCATGAATATTCGCTTGTTTCACAATTGTTATGAAAAAGAAATCTAATTATTAATTCTAAAGATTCTATCTCTCGAGAAACGCTCATTCAATAGCTTCTGGCCGAACTAACTTCTCAGAAAATATAATCACATGCAATTTTAACTCAATGTCATATGCCAAAAATATTATCATAAGTTTCTACTATAGTTGATAATTGAAAAAAATAGTTTAAAAAAGAGAAAAAAATATTAACATGAAAAAGGAAAGAGCACTTAATTATTAATTTAAAGATCCTATCCCCAAGTCGGTTGGTCGAAATAAATTTGTATTATTTATTGAGCCTTTGTACTCTGTATTTAAAAAACACAACAAGATACTTAATTCACGCGTGAAAAATAATGAAAAAATGAACCAAAAATCACTTAATTATTAATTTAACACCATATTCACGAGTCGAGACGGGTCAAAAATATTATTTTAGAGAGTTTATTAAATAATCAAGTACCAATAATTTATCGAGTTTATATTTTTGTTGATAATTAAAAAAATAATACTGAAAAGAAAAACTCAAAATTGAAAAAAAAAAAGGTTCCACGCACGCAATCCCATAACCATTTGGGATGTGCAGCACGCAATCCTGTCTTTATAACTACTACTGGATACATACATTAATAAGGTTATTATTATTTAGTGAAAGCTTTGTAGCTAAGGTTCCTTCTACGACATCCTTATTAGACTTATTATATACGTACTATACACCATCTCAACGAAAACAACTTATACCAATAAGAAATTCAATCTCAAACGAGAAAAATTCTAATACTCCTGATTTATTTAGACTCTATCTTTACCAATATTAATTAGTTCTCGTGTTATTTTAGTTAAAGTCTTAAAGTGAAAACCACTAGTTGCAAAGTTTGCACGCAGTGAAAGTTTGTTAAAAAATAATTAAAATAATTAAGATGAATTAATCAAATTAATTAAAATCGAGCCACTAAAAAGTCGACATCGCATAGGCTTTGATCAACCCTAAAAATTTAATGTAAAAACCCTCGCATCGAACAAGGTTTTCCGAGAAAATATCCCCTAATTGTAGCCGTACATTAAACTATTGTTCAAGGCTAAAAAAGTCCTAATTTATTACACAAATCGGCCATAGGCCTAAAATCGAAGTTTCAAAATTTCGTGCTCAAAATGAACGCCCAAAAGCATGGCTCAAGATAAAGTCTCCAAAAGGTCCGAGGTCAACATTTAAAAACGTTGCCGCCTCTGTAAAAGATTCGAAACCTTCTTCTTACACCAAAAATAGCACCTCTCTTTTCTTATTCTTGGAGGAAAGTAATTTCAAAATCCGACAGCTCGTGATTCCGCTTCGTAATTCAACATTAAGACGTTGACCACCTCAAATTAAACCAACCAATCAGAAGCAAGTATTCGAAGCCCGAAGGCCTATATAAACCCCCCTATATTTCGAAATAATGAGGAATAAAATCCCATAAATTGCCTTCGAAAAACACTGAGAAAATACGTAGATCTACCTCTCAAATTCCCTAAGCAATATTTTTAAACCATCGCCAAATACCACTTTAGTGGGTGGTTTCATCTCCCGGCGCCCAAAAATAGGAGCCTAAGGTGGAATTAAATGCATTCTTCAAGTTTGAAGCAAAAACTGGAGAATCTAACACGCCGCATTTCGCTAACGCCGAATATCTCGTAAATAAGCTAAATAGCCCCGATTATTCATAAATCTTGCATGAACACCCCAAAATCTCAGTTTGATTCATCAAGTTCCGTATATAGGAAATTGACCGAACATTCAATCCTTATAGCCGGATTCCAGCAGAAAACATTTACCGCTAAGATCCCCGTCTCTGGAGCCGATCATCAATATCACGAATCAGCGCCGGACACTCTGGCTCATAATTCCACACTACAACAATAAGCTTGTAAAGGCTGGGCCAGAAGATGCTTTACATTGTCAGCAAATTTAAAAAAAAAATCCAGCGGCCAAATCTCACTGTTTCATTCTACAAAGAACATGTTGCTAGTGCTGGCCAGAGTACAGCAAGTTGCATATCGCTTTTAACAACTGCTTTCGCTATCACCTGTCATTACAAAGCTTCTGAGTTCTATCCCAGCCCAAGCCCTACTAAAGAGCATATCAAGCTACTAGTTCCACTGGTTATATCCCTTAAGTCCCACCCACAAAGGTGAAGCTCCACACTACAAGACACTGCAGAAGTCCATCCAACTGACATAGACAAGAGGGATCGTCCGAAGACTCAAGATCAAGTCTATACCAACACCTGGATTACGCCGCTAAGGCTCCACGGCTTAGATCACATCCAAGCACTGCATCACTGTGTCTATCAAAAAACTACACACAGGATCTTATTAGAAGGCCCTAGTCTAACCCAAACCAAGCTCAAGTCAAGCCGAGCCCATAGCAAGCTCCTATAATCATGATAATTGTCGAGAATTTCAAGCAACGGATGTTTGTGAATCTTTGTAATACGCGGATATGGATAGACAACATGCAACTGCATTAATAGATGAATTGTCTATAACTTACCATATATTTATTCCATTTCCAAATTTAATTGATTTTTCAATTTTTGATATCAGCTACCTTAATTATCAATTATTTTTATGTACATTAAGAAAATTACCAAAAAATAATATTAAGAAAAATATTTTTGAAACCACAAATTCAATGATATCAACTTTATATTTTTCTCGATTAGTGAATAAAGAATTAGAATGGAAGCTCTGACACGCAATTCCAAAACGTCATCAATTAATTTGAAATTGAGAGAGTAATATATTATTGAAAAGGATAAAAAAATGAAAAAAAAAATTGGTGAAGCCATAATAACTGACTACTTATTGTCCATATATATATATATATATATATATATATATATATATATATTTTGATTAACAATTATAGAATTGTTAATTAAGCTGGTCTGATGTAGACTAAGCTAATAAAGAATCTAAACTGTACTACTCATCAAATAATTATCACTTATAAATTAACATATATAAAAAGTTTATCTGAAGTAGTCCACTGCATCTGCCAATTGAATGCAATTTTAATTACATTATTATGTCTAATTTATACGGAGTAATTCTTATTTGACCTATAACTTATATAATCAGTTATTAAGAGAGAGGTTACTGACAAGTCATATGAACAAATAGAATTAGTTTAGGACCTAATTATAAGGGGCTAGAGGGCGTAATCGCTTCATTCCCCATCACTAGAAACAACGCAACATAACATAGATTATTCAACTTTCAAGTTATTGCATGGTGGAATTAGCAGTATGATCTAAAATTGCTACTCCGCCAAAAACTCGACTGATAGACCGCTCGGTAGTTAAAGAGTAGGGTAAGGGTACAAGGTTGTACTCGTTTAAAATACCCGACTCGCTCGATAATTACCCTGCTCGTTAACAAATTGTTAAAGATTCTATAATATGTCCAAGACTCAATTCTAGTTTAAATAATTTAGTGATATTTTTTTATTTGTGTTACTAATTTAACATTTGGGCATTTACTTGACTTGACCCAACATGACAATATCTAAGAGTCCAAATCTAAAACAACTCAAAGTTAAACTAGTTCTAGCAACACCGATGACCTTAACCTCGACACCGACCTCGTTAGACGGCTCGTTAGCTGCGAGTAGGGCATGTAGTCATTTGACGCCCTGTAGGGGTGAATAAGATCAAGAGGTCGCTGACCGCTGACTTTATACAAACTTTAATTCGTTTCACCATTACGAATTTTTAGCAATTTGTAAACAAACGCGAATAGGCTAAAGTAGTATTAACACCCTCAAGAATGGATAAAAAAGATGAAACAATAAACGACATCTAGCAATCATTATGTGCAATAAAACATCCAACTCATTTTTGATCATTATTAACATTAAGTTCATTCATGCATAATATATTAAGTCTATTCATGGCTATCGATCAACTTTAGCAATCTATTAAACATACCACAATTCAATACATAGATATACTATGTGAGTTTAAGATATTTTGATAGCAAGTTTAATTATGATTTGATCGCGCGAATATAACAATTAAGTTCATTGATCAAATCAAACAATCCTAATCATGAATATCAATTAAGATCAACATGTGATATTCTATTTTAGCTCGATTAAAATTGACATATCAATTTAACACAATAATTCATTTATATGCTTTAATATTCAATAAGTTTATAAACTAGTGGCTATAATCGAATCTTTAGCAATTCTAGCATATATATAATATGTGCAATAAAGTAAAGGTGTGGTTAAGATGCAACCTCGGCCACGGTATTTTCACGAGGTTCGCTAATCTACATCCCCGACCCAAGGCTCCTCACCTTAGGCTTTCTACTAGAATCCACTAGATGGCGCTTCTTCAAATGTTGGTGAAGCCCAAACCAACTTACAACTCTTAGCTCATAACTTCGCATCACACCATTAAGAACCCAAGACACGCCCAGATTTCAACCCAATCGTTCGGCATGCAACTCTACCACCTCGAAGACTCTATGTCCTATCATTGAAAGCACTAAATTTCAACACTACGGAAATCTACTGACTCCTAACTTGAGTAAGCCTCACAACACTGACCCTCAAGCCTCTAGTATGGTTAATTAAATCCTAACTTAACGGTACATCTCTTTATAGAATGTGAGATTGTTGCTTTATCTCAATCTAGCTGCTCCTCAATGAGCTTACAATAGGATTAGCACTTTGGCACAATTTATATCCCTACATTGAGTAGATAATACATTGAAGCTCGTTCAACTCCTTGTTGAGTGTATAGACTTCTCAAGCTCTTGAACTTCCCATTCGAGCATTTCATCAAACACTCTAATGCTCTTTATTTCCCATTTCTCATTTCAATGTTTCAGCACAAACCAAACTCAATCTCTTTGATAAATCACAATTAAAGCTCATGTGTTTGAGAGACGGTTTTAAAGACAGAAATGAGTATAAAATATTTAGAATTGTTTGGGAAAAGCTGGGGAAGAGTTTGGAAGATTTGGTATTTAAAGTAAAATGGAGTAAAACGACAAAAATGCTGGGTTTTTTGACAATCTATCGAGACCTCATCGAGCCTAGGGTCTCATGGGGTCTAAACAGAAAACAGTAAAAACGCCAGATCATCGAGACCCCGGGTCTTATTGTCTCACGTGTCGATTTTTGCGAAACTTAAAATCACATTTCCCCGCCTCATATAGTCTCGATTTAGACGATTCAAAAAGAGTTGGAAAGCTCTTTTTCAAACCCCTTTAATAAAATGAATTCAAGCCCTAGTTTTATAATACACATTAAGAGTTTCAAATATTTTCTTTTGACAAACATTCTAAAAAATATCGAAACGGTTAAGATTTTTAGTCAAAAATGATTTTGAAAATATCTCCCAAATAAGTACTTCAATCAAGATCAAGGAAAGAAAGTGTAAAGCAAGATTCAAGCCATAACTTTTACCTAATCTTCGAAGTTTGCATCCAAGACTCTGCCTCTTCCGATCTTGATTCTTTTGTGAACTTTCTTCTTGGTCTTTAATCGGTAGATCGACAATCTTCTTCATCGCCATTCCTTCACTTCAAGCTTTGTATGGTTGATTCTTCTTCTTCTATCTCACGATACTCATATTTTGGCACAGAAAATCACTGCCTCATGACATTTTTCATTGTCTTCAATCCCTTGATTGTGCTTGCTCGATATCAATGTCAACTATGCGTCCGACAAACACCTTTTTAATACCTACACTAAATCATTTAAGCAATATATGTTTAGATAGTAAATCAACGCTTAAGTCATCATTAAAACAGCGTGTTCGGACTCGTAGTCCAACAGGTGTGGTACAAAGTTTACTCTAGTTATCTTAAGCGAGTAAGGTACCTGCTCTCGATTCATTATATTAAGTGGAGCCGATGTAATTACTCTAATATCCGATTCGACTCGACTCTTTGCCAACACTAGGTGGTATTGGTAGATTAAGTAAAAATACTATTATCAAAATTTAATATTGAAATGTTTTTCGAACATTCCCTTTTTTCTCAAAATTTAATGTTTTTCGAACAACCTCTCTTTGAGAATACTATTGTTACTTGCTCTACCAATTCCACCATCCAATAATAAATTAGTAGATTTCATGCTATATTGCTATGTACTCCGTACTATGCAAGTCTAAACTGTGCTGCTACAGAAAAATCATTAAGCATATATATATATGCTTGAATAATTAATAATAATTCTCCATTAGCGAATTTCTGTATGTTTGACATAATAATAATAATCGCTCGTGGATATTAATTTAGTCCCAATGATATTATTATATCAACTCTCAAGTAGTATAGTAATTGTTATAACAGATGCGAATTTAGGAACTTCGAATTAAGTAAAAGTTGTAAAAGAAATTAAATAACACCAGAGATTTAATGTGGTATCCTAACGATGTGTTAGGACTAATCCACGGGAAGAGCTACCAAACAGATTTCACTATAATAGAGAAGAACACAATACATATTTGAGTAGATTATGCTCTCAGATGAATATTTATGGCTAAACATATTCTATAATCCTAAACCAGAAGTATAAGCTCTCCTATATCAATTGTCTAGGTTACATATGATTCAAAACGAGTTTGAGAATATTTATACCCTAAAATCCTTACTTAAGCCGCTTCAGAAAAGTACTTCCAACGCGTTACACTTCCACGGGCTGAAACAACTTTTGGCCGTAATGGCCTCAATAACGGCCCCCGCAACGCCTCTGCTGAGGCGTTTGCAGGAGCATTTCAGCACCAGATTTTACGTGGAAGCTTGAGTCGGGACTTGCAATCCCGATTCCAAATCTCAATCTTCCATTTAGCGATGACAATGTTGATTCAAGGCATACTCAACAGTAAAAGAAGTTTATTAGTCCGAGCGAGTAGTATTTTTTTCCTTTTTCATTCGATCATGTTGAATAAATGAAGTAATTCTCCCCTTTCATCTCTTATGACAAATGAAGTGATGATTTCCCGTTTTTACTTCAAGACAAATTTTTCTATACAATCATGTTACATCTTTAGTTTAATACTTATGGAATCTCGTGCATTTTTAAGGAAGCTCATAATAAGCTCTGTTCCACCCCTCTAGAACGCATATTATAGAGTATGAGAGTACTAATCCATCCATCACATACATCATTTGTACGGAGTATTTAATATTTCTCAGCTAAAACATCAATAGAGTAATAAATAAACAATTGAAACCAAATCAACCACGGCTTCTTCTCGATCTATCAACATCTTATTATATATCTAATAATTATATATCCAAACACATAATATATATAAAAACCAAGTATTATTGATCTCTATATATAATTTCCATAGGCTACTTAAAAACAACTAAATATATAAAGTCTCTCAATAGACAAATAACAAATTATATACGCGTTTGGTTGCTTGTATAGCTGTCTTAATACTCTTCAACCCATGCCTTCTCCAAATGATATAAAACCCTACAACATCCACAACATTACAACATCAAAATCTACATTAGAAAGACCAAAAAACACAAACATGAGTAGACAAAATCTAATTATTTTCTTGTTCTTGTTTAAACTATTATGCCCCCTCCCATTCCACCCTAGCTTCCAAGCCGAAGCGGCCGGAGGAAAATGGAACCTTCTAGTTAAAAGTACTGGAATAGTTGCCATGCACATGCAACTTCTCCATAATGACAAAGTTGTCATATTGGACCGTACTGATTTTGGAAAATCCAATATTTTATTACCAAATGGTAAATGTAGAAGAAACCCATTAGAGCTAGCTCTAAAAGTTGATTGCACAGCACATTCAGTTGAATATGACGTTGGAAAAAATGCTATTCGTCCGCTCATGGTGCAATCCAACGTCTGGTGCTCGTCCGGCACCGCCATGCCGGATGGGAGCTTGATCCATACTGGTGGATTCAATGATGGAGATAAAGTGGTTAGACAATTTCAACCATGTAATGGTTGTGATTGGAAAGAAATAAAGAATGGGTTGATTAATAGAAGATGGTATGCAACTAACCATTTATTGCCTGAAGGTAGGCAAGTTATTATTGGGGGACGTAACCAATTTAATTTGGAATTTTACCCAAAAGCTCCTGGTTTTGATAAGGCATATGCTTTGCCGTTTCTTGCTCAAACAAATGATGCAAGACAAGAGAACAATTTGTATCCATTTGTGTTTTTGAACACGGATGGTAATTTGTTCATTTTCGCTAACAATCGTGCTATTTTGTATAATTACAAGACTAAGGCAGTGGTGAAAAATTATCCACAAATTCCTGGTGGTGACCCTAGATGTTACCCTAGTACTGGTTCGGCTGTTTTGCTCCCATTGAAGAATTTGCAAAACAAAGTGGTGCAAGCTGATGTGTTGGTTTGTGGGGGTGCACCAAAAGGAGGGTACATAAGTGCTGTCAATGGTAAATTTGTTGGGGCACTTAAGACATGTGCTAGGATGAATATTAATGCCCCCTTACCTCAATGGACTATGGAGACCATGCCTTTGGCTAGAGTCATGGGTGATATGGTAACCTTACCAAATGGTCACGTTTGTATAATTAACGGTGGGGCTGTGGGTACAGCCGGGTATGAAATGGGTCGTAACCCGGTTCTTAACCCGGTTATCTACAAGCCGGATAATCAACCCGGGAAAAGGTTCGAAGTTCAAAACCCGACCAAAATACCAAGAATGTACCACTCTTCGGCTACATTACTTGGTGATGGACGTGTTCTTGTTGGTGGTAGTAACCCTCGTGGTACTTACCAATTTAAAGGTGTTCTTTTCCCTACTGAATTGAGTCTTGAAGCGTTTTCGCCATCATATTTGGATGCAGGAGTTGCGGGTTTACGCCCCAAAATTATCTTCCCCGCTTCACAAGTTATTATCAAGTATGGACAAAAGTTCAACATTCGGTTCACACTTCCGGGTAAGCTCAACATTAACTTGATCAAGGTTACAATGGTTTCCCCCTCATTTTCTACCCACTCATTTTCGATGAATCAAAGGTCATTGGTGCTTATTAGTGAGAAGTCTAGCATTGCTGGTAAAGCTACCTATGACATTAAGGCCATAGCTCCAGGTTATGCTAATCTTGCCCCACCTTCTTACTATCTTCTCTTTGTGGTTCATCAAGAAATTCCCAGTGTAGGAATTTGGGTGAAGTTACAGTGATCAGGCATCGATTCTTCGGAAAAAATCATTCCAATAATGCTTTAAATTTCAGTTCACAATTGTATGTATTTACATTGATTGTCAATTGTGTGTAATAATTCTTTTTCTTTGAAAGTTGAAATATATATATATGTCGCCTACAGGTCGTGGCATTGACATGAATCAAGATGTAATGTTTTTTTATTGTTCATATGTTGTTGCAAATAATATTATTCGAATGTTTCTATTGAAATGGTATGTGTTCCTTTGAATAAATTTGATTTTTTCATTTTTCTACTAGTATAAACAAGAATGAAAGTAGTGCTACTCACATAGTCACATCAGGATGTAATGATTAGATTGCTACGTTTGTCTTATCAACGGAATTATTACTACTTTACCGAAATAAAATAAAATATAGATTACAAAGAAAACTAATTGAAGATTGAGTCATACATGACAATACTATATACCCGAAATATATATACTTGTATGAGTTGTAACTTGTATCTTGCCAAGTCTTTTAGTGGGGCTCGGCCCATGGTACTTCTTAATTGTGACGGATATTAAGTTAATACTGTATGATATATATGTTGATTGCTGGTCACGAAAGTGTGAATCACTTACCCTTTATTTTTTCTTCAAACATTCATGATACATATCTTGGAATAATTATATAATTTCCAAGAAAGGACTACTTATTATTGTAGTACATGCACGAATGAATCTTTCTTGTTCAAAAAATGATTCTTAACAATGATACATATATGTAATTAATCGTTTATTTACTAGTAGCAAAGCATAATCAATAATACTCAATAGGCTTACCCAAACAATAGATATGGCTCACAGAACTACAAGGTACCGGAAAGGTGATATCAAGATTGATCTAAATATTACCCTAATTTTTTTCAAATTTGCCTGCTCGGACAGAAGAGTGAACCAGAATCATGCTGGCCAATAAAGCTCGATTCTCCTACTAACACTTTGCCGAGCTCTATCACATGAGACATGCCTAGCTAGTGTGATTTATCCGACCGATACTTTCAGAGGCCATTACGCCTACCGAGGTCTATCCAATACGCACTCGATGCGCCTCACAGTAAGATTTATCCAATATTCAAGTGATGGAGTTTCACAAACCTATTTTTTTTAGCTAAACCAGCAATAAATATATTTGTGAAAAATAGTATTTTTAATATAGTTTATCATTAACTTGATCATTTTAATTCAATCAAAATTATATTTGTCGATAAATATCGCTATGATAGCAAATTATAATTATAAAAAATTAAAAATGGTGGTTTAAATCAGCAATAAACAACTTCTTACATCATCATATTAGCTTGAATATAGCAAAAATTCGACATTACTATTGAAATCCATAAATCGGGCGGAAGTCAATGATATTAAACCGACATATTGGAGCTAAACCTCTAAAACTGGGCCTACAAAACAGAAATCTCTAATAACAAGATACATCTATAAATTAAATGTCATTAGTGATATTCGTGATAATTGAAAAAAACAAACCGAACAAACCTTTAATTCCGAAGATACTTATGTGAACAATCCTTTAATTCCGAAGATAGTTATCTTTTTAACATTTTCATCCTTCAGACTTTTTTATGTCAAAGTTTCACTACTTTCACTATCAAATTCATTTACTCCAATATTACTCGTAAGTCGAAGTACACAAGCTGACATGCGAAATAAGGGACATGAGTGCCATGAATTTGATTGCCCCTACCAACACTTTCGACGAAATACACACAAGAATTGCTTAGAGCGATTTATCTCAAGCACGCAAAGAATAAATTGCTATGATCCCGATTTAAAAAAAATAATCCAATATATTTCACACATACCAACCAAAACATTAAAAAAAAACTCCGAAACGGAATAAATTTCAATCCACTTTAATTATCGTTTGACTTTTTTAAAATTAAACTTTGACAATCAATTGTTAATTATTTATTATTCTAGAAAAATATAAAATTTATATCAGATTTTGTCTTTTAAAATACTTTCTTCTAATATTCATTTTTTAAATTTTTAATAATATAATTAGCTAATAATTATCAAAGATTTATCTCGACATGTAAACATTAAACAATCACAGTAATACTTTCGATAAAAAAAATATATTAAATACAAAATCCAAAACGCCACCTCCCCCCCCGAATCCAATTTTCGACATCTTTTATGTAATCCAAAGTTGTTGTCTCTTTCATTACCACCTTAATTCACGTAATCAACGCCCTTTTTACTCACAATTAATTGTCTCCACTATATTTATTTTCTTACAATAATTCTTCAAACATCAATTGGTCAATACGCTGATTTTGACTTTCACATTTTATGGAAGCTATTTTTAGCTGAAGTTTTAGCTACCCATTATTCTTCATCTCAGGTATTATCTAGTTTTACTTCTCATTTTGATAATATTTTTTCAAGAACTTATTTTTATTTAATTTTTTATTATATTTGGATGGTTTTTTTGTTTTTTTCTGAAGAATGATGTAATGAGCTGAATTGGGTTTGATTAGTTATGTGTTGTGAGTGTAAATTGTTGGGTTTAGTTAATTTTAGAGTATTGGAATATTTAGGGTTTTGGTTGAATTGTGACAAATTGTAATGGTGTGTTTCCATTGGTTTAGTTAGTTGTTACATTTTAATTGTGTTTTGAGTGTTGTTTGATGTTTTTTGTGTTAAAGTTCAAATCTTGAAGCAATTCCTCGGTTGAATTGCAATATTGTGGTGTATGTTGTCTTGTACTACGTATTTGGTAAAAATATATCAAAATTATTATTTTTAACTTTACTGTTAACGTGATAATTTGATTCAAATCAAAGTTATGTGTGTCAACTAAGACATCAAAGTTTGTTATTTTGACCATTTCTAGTTGATGATCTTTTCGAGATGGAGGGAGTATTATATATTAGAAATGATAATTTGGGTGATTATTTTGAGTTTGATGTTGTATAGATTTTGGATGGCACAATCAAATTCTAAGCAACCAGTTATTCAAAATTTTGGAGGGGGAGGGTCTCACTCAAGGTCCACGTCTCAGCCCCCTTTTTTCTCCAATAATTGCTTGCCCCCATTGAGTCCTTCACCCCATAGTGAGTCCTTGAACTCGTGTTTTAAAGATGTATCTTTGGAGGAAATTGATGTGAGTTCGCAAGGGGCATCGGCTTATGCTCCGGCATATACAAGGGAAAATAATGCGTTTCGAGGTAATGAAAGTCTTCCTCCTCGGAGAGGGCACAGGCGATCTAGTAGCGATACTGTTCCTTTGGCATTCTCTTCTATCATTCAGTCATCACCTCAGCTGGTTCCAATTAGTGGGCAGAGGGGTGTTCAGTATGCTAGAGATGACGGTTCAGTGAAGGATATGCCCATTCTTCTGCAGAGGAAGGAAATGGATGTGAAATGTGAATTTAAGAGTAACGCTGAGGGAATGGGTGAAAGGAAATCAGATGGAGAGGTTATTGATGAGTTGTTCAATTCATATATGAACTTGGATGTCATGAATGCATGGAATTCTTCTCTTAATGAGCTTAAAGTTAAGGACAGCACGGTTACTGCCACCAAAGCTAGTGGTAGTGAGAGTAGCAACACAGAAACAGAAAGTGTCTCCAGAGGAAATATTGCCAGCAGTCATGGAACAAGCTCAAGGGAAGGAGTTAAGAGAAGCGCTGCTACGGATATTGCTCCATCTACTCGACACTTTAGGAGTCGCTCCATGGATAGTGCTTTTGGAAGCTTGAACTTAGATGATGAACCATCTAAACTACAGGCTTCTCTTGGGATTCATGTGAATCAACTCTCACCAGGCAATTCAGTGTCAGAAGATCCGGGTGCATGCAACTTGGAGTTTGGGAATGGTGAATTTAGTGAAGCTGAGTTGAAAAAGATAATGTCAGATGAGAGACTTGCGGAGGTTGCAATATCAGATCCTAAGCGTGCTAAAAGGTTGTCCACTATCTGCTACATTAATTATTAAACAACTATTTTCCACAAAGTCTTTTGAGGTTTAGTGCATTATATATTTCATTGTTGTCATCATAGGATATTGGCTAATCGGCAGTCTGCTGCTCGTTCTAAAGAGAGGAAGTTGCGGTACATCTCAGAATTGGAACACAAGGTTCAAACTCTGCAAACAGAGACAACTACTTTGACTGCCCAACATACAGTTTTACAGGTATGTTAGGACGGCTTGTGATTATAAATTACTGAATGTGCATTATCATTAATGTTAACATCTGAGGTGTACTATTCCTCTCCTGCAGAAAGATTTTACTGAGCTCACAAATCAGAACAATGAATTGAAATTTCGTCTTCAAGCAATGGAACAACAGACACATCTCCGAGATGGTATTTGTTTTCGGTCAATGATATTCTTTTTTTTTTTTTTGGATGAAAACTATTTGTCATTTAAATATGATGGCATTATTGGGAATTCCATAAAAGGGGTTAAAAAATATATAGAATCACTAATGGTACTCGTATCCATTTAATTTTCCTCTGACGTTAAATATATTTCTTCAGATGTCAATGTTTTGTTGGGAGACTCGTGATAAATAGTTTAACTAGAGTATTAGAATTCCTTGCTAATGGACAGTTCTATATTATAAGCTTAGTGTGAGACTGTGACTTAAGACAAATGGGTCAAAATCGGAGATCTAGGTTGTACAATGTTAATTGCTTGGTGTTGGACCAACTAAAACATTTTCCCAGAATGTCTATATAACCAAATAACCAATGATATCAAGAGATTCTGCTAAATATGGTCTCAACCAAACCTTTGAAACCACTGATTTGATGTTTATGGAACTAAGACATTTTCCAGAATGTAATGTAACCGATAGTATCATGATATTCCAGGCAGATTATAATTTTAATCCAACCTTTATGCCATCGACTAGGTGTATATCGAAGCTATTGTTGGCTTCTTATTAAGAGAGTGCATTTAAAAAATAATGCCATTGGACTTGTGTACATCTCAAATGAATAAAAAAATTAAAGAACTTGTTTCCTAGATATCTCGATCCTACTGTCCAGGTGCCATAAACTTGCTATTTTATCAACCTCACTAATCCTTAGATATCAAGAAACACAAAAGCATCTGTATGCATATTTACATCACACTAGGTGGGGTTTTAAGAGTTGTCTTGTTTTTTTTACCATACTTGACAGCTCTGCATGAAGCATTGACTGCAGAAGTCCAGCGCCTGAAGCTTGCAACCATGGAACTTAGAGAACAGGGCAGGTCATCTAATTATTTTCCTCAGCATAACTCCAATAGGCATCATATGTTTCCAATGCAACATGAGCAACCCGGTCAACAGAATCAATCATCTGTTGCAACATCCACAACAGCGACAGGGTCAACCACGCCAACCCGGTCACAATTGGAATGGCGATCAGAGGCCTCACCTATTTGATGATTGTTTGTTTGCCTCAACGCCAACTTACTTTTAGTCTGCAGATTGATTCTTATATGGTTGGAGGTGTCTGATATGTAAGTTAGTATTATAGTATGCGATATAGTCATTACTTAATGTTGTTATTGGTATACAATAATCATAGAGGACTGAGACTTGGAACTCAATGTTGTGCTACATTTTTGAATAGTGATATTTATTTTGCTTCTTGTGCAAGTGATTGTATAAGATTATCTTCTTTTCTGAACTACTTTGTAGGGTGTTAGGTAGGTATAACTATTTTTTTTTCAGCTTCCATGTAATCTTGTGCAAAGAAGTGATGTGTGGGTATTTGAGCAATGTTGCGAAGATCCTATAGATGAAGCTCGCCTACCACTTCAATGATATCAAACTATGTTGTTGAGAAGTAGGATGACGAGAGGTCGTGCCTGGAGAGGCTGACTTGCGAGACTGGTCTAGTTTGATGTGGCAAAGGGAGGTCTTCGTGCCGAGTGGTCGGTTCACTAGTAGATGTGACAAAGGGAGCAACCCCTTCCTCTATAAGGGATACTAGAGGAAGGATACTTCTTTACATTTACTCCTCCATTCCATGAAGATGGTCTAGTTTGATATGAAAGGATATTGCATAGGACATCAAAGTTTGGCCGTAATTTTTTATATGATGCTAGTTGTTGAATATGTGACTCCATCTTCTTCTTCTTTTTCAAAATCCCATAGGGGGTTAGAGGTTTCTATTTCCTCCCATTTCTTTTCTTCTTTCTATCAGAAAACAAATTACATTGACTGTTCCAATCCAATGCAATACCCTCTTATTCCAAAGATAAAAGATGGAACTGGACAACCAAACCGAATCACAAAAGGCTAGTTACATTATTTATATATGTTAAACCACTTTATCTTTTAGAATTTATTAAAGCCATGATGGCTAATCATATAACAGCATGATTTAACACTGTTTGGTAAACTGGGCAATCATAATTTGGTAATATAATAATTGTCCTAATAGTGTTCATTGACTTGGTGACAGCAGCTTGGCCTATTATTGAAGTTGAGGTTTGGACGTTTATTACGTTTTGGTTTTCTAGTTCTCTCATGTAGTTAAACATTGGAGGGAGTAAACTAATTACGTTCTTTAGAGAAGATTTGGACGTGTACAATAAAGAGTAGCAAACGCTAAGGATATACTACATGGAATCACTTAAATATTCGATACTATTATATTTAATCAAATCATTTTAAAATCAGGTAAAAAAGTTACACTACTTTGAATTTGTTTTCTAATTACTACCTCCATTCCACATAAAGATTGTTCACTTTTGACTTTTTGATAGTTGTACCTTTTAAATATAATATGAAAAATTATAATAAAATGATGTCCATAGAGAGATATGATATGGTACTGAGATGTCATAGAGAGATACAAATATTACTTTAACAATTGATGACTCGACTAAATATATCGACGACCGATAATCAATATAAGATCATCGAATCTATTCTTTGGCTTTTACGCCGATGAAACTGCATGATTTAAAAAATATATTTTAAATTTTAGATTTCATATATAAAATTCATATGAAATTTAAATAACAATATTAATAATAATAATAATAATAATAATAATAATTCTACTCAAAGCATACGGTTATTTAACTAATACCTTATTATAATAATAATAATAATAACAATAATTTATATAATCATAAATAATAATAATAATAATTTACAAAAAATATAATATTATTTAACAAAAACCTATTATATATAATAATAATAATAACAATAGTTCTATATAAAAATATATTATTATTTAACTAACACCAATTATTAAATATTGAAATGATAATATGAATAGAAATCATATTGATGAAATTAGTAATAAATTAATAATATATGATTAGTCTCTATCACAAAGATTGTTCACTTTTAGTCTTGAATTATTCGAACTTCGACCTAATATATTTGTTTTGTGCGCTATATAATATCTTTTATAAAAATATATCAAATCTGAAAGAGCCAAATACAATTTTCATCGATATTTTACCCAAGCATTATACAATACAAACAAAAATATATATGGTCAAAGTCAAGAGATGAATTGAAAACAAAAAGCGACAATCTCATGATTGACGAGTAATATACGGCATATCTCATGCTGAATCAATAACGAAAGCTTACATGAAATCGAGCAAAAATATGCATATTCAACGACACCTTCAATCATTTAAACACGACTCAGATAAATGTACAACTCAAATAAAGTATATATACGCTAAACGTATTTTATTTATCATTCTCAAACCGCACGCATGTGTTTCATTATTCTATTCCACCGATAATCTTTAGGTATGTAAAAAGATAAAGTACGATGAATACTTAATACTACCTCCTCGCTTTTATTCTGACATTTTCGTATATCGGTTAGTTTTCGATAATTAATTATTATTTTAATAAATATAAAATTATATCATTAGACTCGTTTTTAAAATACTTCATAATATTATTTTATTATAATTTTCTAACATATAGTTTAAGAATAATATAAGAAAATGGAGGGATTAGTAGTTAATTTCTATTAGAACTCTTAATTTTTAGACATAATGAATAATTTAATAATTAATAGTATGAAGAAGGAAGAAACACAACTCGTATTCACACTTTTATAGATATTATAGATTAATTACTTAATTATGCAATAATAAATAAGGTATCACACATGGCCACATTTTATAATCTAAAACTTTTTTTATATGATTAACATTTACGGAGTACTAAACATAACCAGATGGATGATATATAAAAAGATATATATAGATCATCAAAGTTGGTAAACTATATACTTAGACTAACCAACAAGGTTACAATTTGTTTTCGTGAAAAGAAATTCAAAGCAACAATATACAATAGATTTTTTAAAATAAAAATTCTATCATTTATCATTCAAATTTAAAACCTTGTTCTTACGAATTTTAGTGAATTGAAGTTAGTTTGAATGATTTTATTGAAAATAAGTTATTTTTGAAGGATTTTAGTGAAAAGAAGTTGTTTTTGAAGGGTTTTAGGGAAAATGAGCAGTTCATGCTTAAAGATCATATCTTGTGGCAGTAGGGATTCATTTGACAATGATGAGGGTCATGTTCAGCCTTCTTCTCAGGTATATATTGTGCATTTATGGTGGCACCCAAGAAATATTTCAGCATTTTGGTGATTTTATGTGAATTGTTATTTTGATTATATGTGGGTATGTTGTAATGGTTTTGAATCTGAGTTAGTTTGGTTTTAGTTTAAATGGGTATTGGATCTAGCATGTGATGGATTTTGTTGACTTTTTTGTGTGATCTATGGTTTTATAGTTTGTTGGTTTAGTTAAAGGTGTGAGCTTTAGCAGTTAAATGCTTTGTTGATGGCTGAAGCTTTGTCCTCGTCGATTTTCGTTAGAGGGGGTGTGTTTAAGAACATAATATTTTTACATGGTATATGTCTTTCAGTTGCTTGGTTTATATACAGTAGATTGCTGTATGGAGTTTCCATTTGTTGTTGAACAATGTTGTGGTTGTATGATTGCAAGCATGAAAAGGCTATAGATAAATTTCTGAGAGGTGGATCCGTTTTTGGGTGCTGCGTGGAGATAATGTGGTCCTGTTGGAATCTCGACTTAGACATTTAGTTTAGTTGGTTATCCAACTGTACCTTCATTTCTCTTGGTTATTGTGAACTGTTTGGCGAAAATCTTAAAATCTTGAAGGTTTCAGCTGCAAATTTGGAATGGTCATTATGCAGGAATTACTTAATTGCTACAGTCTTGTATATTTTCTGAGTTTGTTATGCATTGTTCAATATATTTTCAGTGGTTTAGTGACGCGATCGTGTTTAAGCTCTGGCTTATCTGAAATCAAATATAGAACAGAGCTTGGCAGATCTGTTACAGCGGATGCTGAACTATTTTGAAAACTGTTTCGGATATATTTCTTCGATATTATTTGGTTCTTCCGAAAATGTTTCACTAATATGCTCCGAATGATCTTGGTGGAGCTTCAGTGTTTAAAAGGAGTACATGCGTACTACTTTTGGAATTTGATCATATCCCTAGTCTCTAGTATGGTGGTCCTATACTCCCACACTGGTTTCTTAGCTTAACTTTCTAATGTGGTGTTGCCATGCTGGTTATTTCTTTAATTAAGTCGTAACTTATAGTTATACCACTGAGTTAGTGTCTTAATATTTGCCATAATTTGGACTCAGGAGTCAGGAAATACTCTTTATCTTCTTAAACTTGACACACACAAGAAGAAATCGATCATTATACAAGCTGAATAATGTAGATTTGGTTGACATGGACTATAAGAAATTGATTAAGTTGTTTGCAATAGATATATCTTTCCTCCTAATAGATTTCAATCACCTTCCACTTCTGTATTCTCATTTCATAAATCTCCACCTGGATAGTCTCCTTTCTGTGTATATAGCTCCTAGCCAATCAATCATATGTTTGCAACACTGATCAGAAGCATTTCTATTATAGGAGTAATATTTAGAAGATGGATTGTGAGGTTAATGTTTAAGATGTCTTTGATGTGTTTATTGTTCTCCATAGGGCAAGGATAAACGTGGGTGGAGTTTCCGAAAGAGACCTTCAAGGCATCGAGTTTTGAACAATACTGTCACCTCAGAAATGCCATTATCTGGGAACAAAGCAACCCCTGTTTCTGCTGAAACTGACTTCCAATATCAAGCCAGCTCTGCTCTTCCTGAAAAAGTCCCTGCAGTTGTATACACCGAAGAGAAATCTAAATTGTCAACGCCAGTGAGTTCCAAATTGTCTGAGACTATAGCTCTCAGTGCAGATGAATCTATCGCTGATGTCAAGCGAGATGAACCTGATGCCAGTCTGGATGTACTGGATGCTGATGTCAACCCAGATGAACTTAATGATGATTCCAACCTAGACGAATCAGTTGTCATCGTAATCCAGTCTGCTGTCAGGACATTTCTGGTATGTCTCTATGTTCATACTCTCAAATAAGGAATTTTCAATAAGTATCGTCTAATTTCCTCTCTGGTACACTGACAGGCACAAAAGGTGTTGTTGGAAAGTAAGAACATAATCAAACTGCAAGCTGCAGTACGTGGCCACCTAGTACGTCAGCATGCTGTGGGAACTCTTCGATGTGTTCAAGCTATTATCAAAATGCAATTACTTGTCCGAACACGATGTGCTCGCATCCTTGAAGAAGAATCTATTGCAGTAGAGGACCATGGGAAGGTTAGAATTCTGACACCAATGGTAAAGTTACTTTAAGTATAGCAATATCACTTATACTTACTCAAACCTCACTTGGACAAAATGGACTAATCATTTAAACTTAATTGGATGCTCTGTTGTGATGGCTTTTTGCTCACCATTAGACTTGACTAAGACTTGAATAAAAAGAGAGGGGAGGTATTTAGGTTCAATTATGCTACAATGGCTCATTGTTAATCTCTAGCTGGCTGTGGATAGGATCTTTTCATGCTTGATGATAGTTCATATTCCACAGATCTCGTAATACTAGTTCTCTAACTTCATGAGGATTTTACATGCATACCATTTCATTCGACCTTCACTTTCTGTACACCTAAATATGAAACAGGAGCACTTGCTACTTAAAGTTGATATTCCAGATGTGAATAATGATATGCAATAGATTTGCTTCTCATCTAAGAATATGTTTTGTGTGATTAAATATTTTCTGCATCTAAGTTTTCATGTTTCTGTAGGGAAAGGAAAATGCTATGGGGAAACCAGATGTTACATACACGTCCATCGAGAAGCTTCTCAGCAATAGATTTGCTCGTCGGGTAGAGGATTTTACCACTTTTCATATTTGTTACCATCTCGACATTTCGTTAAACCCATTTTTTTCCAATTTTGTATTAGGGGAATGTGGTTTCACTGGTCCAGAATTTTCATGATTCTAGCTAAAAATAAAATCTCAGAGTTCTCACTATAGTAAATGGAAGTACTAATATTTTTGAAAAAGTGCCAAGTTATACTACTTCTCATTGCATACTAGCTCAAAATAAAATCTAAGAGTTCTCACTATATTTAGAAGGAAGTAATATTTTGAGAGAAGTGCCAAATTATACTAGCTTTCTCCTTTTCCTAGCCTATGCATACATGATACCATATGTATACATACAACCATCACATGCACCACTGAACATATGTTACATTACCAAACTTTTGATCAAGTCATTCATTTCTGGATTTTAGCTTTTGGATTCGACACCAAGAACCAAATCCATAAATATTAAGTGCGATCCTTCAAAGTCAGACTCAGCTTGGAAATGGTTGGAGCGATGGATGACAGTTTCGCCAGCTGAAGACCAACCACCATTACGTACAATTGCTCAGCATGCGAAAAGTATAGAGCAGACTGCAACACAAGAAAGAGCAGCACAAGAAAGAGCAGCACTTCTTCATGGTGTTGAACAGATTGATCTCGTCACTCAAGAAGACACTGTGGTTCTACATGATAAGAAAGAGGAAGCACATATTATCATCCACGAACAAACATCTGTTATATGTGATGAGAAAGAGATGGAGAATGTTCTCCCGCAAGAACAAATGGTAGTTCCATCAGAAAGTAATTTCAGGTCATCCTTAGATCTTAGTTCAGAAGTATCTGAAAGTTATGAGGAGTTGGTAACACATGATGAAGAAAGGTTGGGCATCCAATCACACGAGCCAACCTCAGAATTGAGTCATAACCTAAAGCGGCTAGAAACTCATAATACTATGAATACTAAGGCAGAACATATTGACTTAGTATGGGAAGAGACTAAAGAACTACAGTTTCCTGGTACAGGAGAGTTTGATAATATTGTTCCCCGTGAAACTGAAACAAGAAGTGAACAGAGTTTTGAATCTCAGGAAAGAAGTGCCCATGAAAGATCAGAAACTCAAGGAAATAAACTTATTGTTGGATCTAGGCAAGCAAGTAATCCTAACTTCCTCGCTGCTCAGTCCAAGTTTAAAGAATTGAGCTCAGTTGCCAATTTAACTAAATCGATGATGAGTTCGACCAGTCAGACTGCAGAAGATGAATCATATGTAGATACTGTATCTTCTTTCACTGATCAACCTTCAAGGAAGGATTTTGGCCATGTTGAGGTTCTTTTATCTAGTAGATCAAAGGTTCAATTTGGTAATTCTGATAATCTAGAGGTTCAGCTTGGATGTTCTGATACGTCAATGATTCAACTTGGTGGCTCTGAATGTGGGACTGAACTTTCTATTACTTCTACCCTGGATTCGCCAGAGGGATCTGATGTTAGAACCAGTGAATTTGAGCTTGAAGGAAAAGTTTTAGAGGATATGAACGGGCATTCTCAAAGCAAACACAGCTTGGCAGAGGAAGCTAAAGTTGATCCTACCACTATTAATGCTGGCATATTTGACTCGGATGCATTTCAGACTGAAAGATATGACACCGTTTTGGGGGCCAACGATGACCATGGTGCTTCATCAGTTACAGTAGATTCTAAAGTAGAACAGAAGCACGAAACAGATGTTTCCAAGTTGCAGGTAGATATAGAACCTGAAAAGCGAAACTCTATAAGCAAGTCATCTCCTGGAGCATCTCCAAGGAGCCGTGCAACTGTCCCTGAACCACAAGATACACCCTCTAGTGAGGTTTCTGTGAAACTTAAAAGCACCAAGGGTGAGAAAAGTGGATCAAATCATAAACGCAAGTCATTGTCTGCTGGTAAAACATCTCCTTCAAATCCGAATCATGGTTCTGGAGGAAGATCTAGTGTTGACCAATCACACAAGCAAAAAAAGAGTGTGAAACGATTTAACTCTTTTGGTTCACCAAAGCCTGATCATGTTGATCAGGAACCAAGAGACAGTAGCAACAGCAGTCCTATCCCAAGCTATATGAAACCAACAGAATCTGCAAGAGCCAAAGCACTACTGAATAGCTCCCCTAGGTTCAGCCCTGATATGCTTGAAAAAGATTTTTCTATTAAGAAGAGACATTCATTACCTGGTGGGAATGGAAGACATGGATCACCTCAAATTAAGCGGACGTTATATGAGGTGCCGCAGACAGTGAAGGGAAACGAATCACAGCCTCAGAAAGGTATTCTCGGATCTATCTAAACTATAGCCTAAACTATATATAACACTTGGCTCCTGTGCATAAGTAAATGTTGTGAGCATTAAGCAGTTGTTCCTGTTTTGTTGAGATACTTGTTATGATATTGTGTAATGACTATTCAATATTGCATTAATATTTGGGATTACGGGCGGATGGTAGTTAACATAATTTGGGTTATGGCCCACCCTTATTTAATGAAAATATTTTTTTTTACCCTATTATTTCATTTAAATGAAAGAAAATATATTACTTGACCCTCCTTGGAAAGAGTTTCTCGTTTCCTCCTTCTTTAGGTGTATACTATGCCCAAGTTTGTATGATTTAACAACTCTTTAAATACTCAGGTTGATTTTTCTACTGAGAATCTAAACACTGGGTTTTTAGCTGTTTTGCTTCTTCAGCATCATCTTTGTGGTCAGGGTTACTTTTAAGTACTACCACTTCGTCAATGTCTTCTGAAAGAAAAATCTGCACATATTTCTCCTTCTAAAGAATTGACTTCCTTAATACTCATAGAGCATAGTACATGCATCATTTCCGTTAATTTAGTTGGGGGTACAATGGTACATGAATCAACCACATATCATTCTTACCATCGACACTTTAGTCCTCTATGATGCAACTATGTGTCTGAAATTGTTCTTGATTCTTTGTCAGTTTTGTTCGATATCCGCATGATCTTAGTAGGTGCCTCTTGCCTTTGGGACCATCATATATTGATAGGTTTAATCTCTTTTGTTTTCAGATAAGAAGTGGCGAAGGTGAGCGGTCTCAACTGGAAGAAGACACTTTGTTCATGTCCTAGAGTTGTCTTTCTCGTTGACCTCAAATTATTATCTCGACACATCTGAGGTTGGATTTCATTTTATGTTAACAATATACAAAAACTTCCCTTTCCAGATTGAGTCTTCTTTAGGCATATTTGTAGGTTTAGTTCGAAGTGAGTGTACATTTATACATTTATCGTGACTGATTGTTTAAGTTTTATACTTTCTTTCTTTCTTTTTATTTCCCCATCCTCTATCCTTTCCACATTTGGTGTTCATTACCGATTTATGTGTACTTGTTATTATCTACAAACTCCGAACATTGTTCCTCTTGATGAAGTTATATAGGCATTTCTTTACATCTTCCTTGTAGTTTTTCTTTGGCTTTTCATACTAATGTGTTGCAAAAAGGGTACTTGAGGCCTAATCATAGAAGCTTTACTCCTTCCAAAAGTGTTCTTTTTATTTTTTCAAGACTAATTATCTTATTGGTCCTATCTTATGTGTATGTTTTAGTTGATCAGCACATATTTTCTGCGATATTTTCGATTAAGTCGGCGGATATATCTTTTTATTGGGTTTTACTGCGTAAAATGATTATTTTGCCCAATAGTAAGCCCAAGTTTAGGAGTACGTTTGTAATTAAATAAAACCCCGCAATCTTATTCTTTAACATACTTTATCCCGGCCTTCCCTCTTAGCTTTGCTTTTTAAATTTTGGCAATCACTATACATTCATCTACCTACTTTACCTCACTTGTTGCCCTTCCCTTGCTGTTCCTTGCTGAAACACGGCAGCCAATAGCCGCCTCACTCCTTCATTGCCCTTTAAATTGTTACCATATCTCAATCTTCACTTGTTGTACATCTTTATTAACATTAATCATCTCATTATTACTTCATTCACATTTCAATCCAAATCTCCAAAATAATTATCAAAATCAAAATATCGTATTGATTTTGGGTTGGTGACAATTGATGAATTGAATAAGGATTTTTCGGTTGAAAAGTTTGGATCTTTGGAGCTTGTGAAGGATGTTTCCCCTTGTACGACAACCGGATGACTACGTCTCTGTACGTGCTTCTGTCCTTGACCTGTGAGGGAAAAGCGTGACAACAAGCGAAATCAAAGTCACAAAAAGCAAAACCCAACAAAGAGAGGAAGTAAAGAATGGTTTTTTAGAGTTGCATTTCCACGTATGTATTACACTAAGTATAAAGTTGCAAATTTTAAGATAGTTTGACCTAAATAATGAAGATCTTAAATTAAAAGCAGGAAATAATAATGAAAAAAATGTAATAAAATAGTATTGTAGTGTTTGATGATGTTTTTTTGGGAGTTTGAGAAATGTCAGTGAAAACTAAGGATTGTAGGATGTTGGGGGAAACTAGGAAAATAGAATGAGTGGAGAATATAGAGTTGAGTGAAATTTATGGAGAAGAGGTAGGAGTGAGTGGGCTCATGGTAAGAAATAAAAATTGTAGGTTCGGAATTTTAATTATGTAAAATGTGCAATTAATCTAGTTTAGTATTATGGCAAAATAATTAGATTTCAATAATAAGCTTCGATAAGGGGATCATTGGATCATGTGAAAGAATGAATAATTATAAGGGATCAGTAGAAAATTATCTTTATTTTTAAATGATTAATTAAAGTATTTTTTGATAAAGTAATTTTCTAGAGTATGTGTAGTATATTAATCAGTGGCAATAAAATCTTCGCCAATGATCGAGAGTAAGTGGAATGGAGAGTATTATTTTATTTTATCATTATTATTGTATTATTTTGAAATAATAATAATAATGGAGGATAAGAGTGAGATGTGAAGAAAATTATGGGAGGATAAATAGCAAGTTTGTATTTTATCCTTACATTTTTTAAGAGGAGAAAATAAGTAGAGAAATTTTAGTTTAAAATTTTATTAAGATTTTGATAAGTACTTAAGAAATAATTCATTAACAATCAAACTTAATCAATTAGAAATACTTGAATTAATTAATTTTAAGTGTTTAATGAGAGCAACAAACACTCCTTAATTATCTATATGCATGAATCTATCTTGAAAGCTAATGATTTTACACTAAAAAAGTTATTGTATAAATGAATGAATTGTAAAAATTTCCTTCATTACAATTAAGAACTACTTAGATTTGTCCCAAGAGCATCCATTGAAAATCACATTAATAGAGTCAACTTCCAACACACTTTTCACCACCAATAATCAAGTACCTCAAAAAGAATCATAACTGGCCATGAAAATTATGTACATGTCAAAGATAAATTGATTCAAGTGAACCATAAATTCATTCCGACCTGTTTAAAGTCAACCTCAATAAATTCTTGAAACAAACCCCTCAAGAGTGAAAACCTTGATAATCCCTGTATACGTAATACGTGGATGGTTTGTCAAAAATGTATGTGATCCATTGGAACGAGATGAATTTAGGTGATTATAAAATTTAAAAATTAATTTATGTGAGATTAGTTGATATGAATCGAAGTTAATATTTTAAAATATTATTTGAATTCCCTTTTCTCTATTTTGAAGCGAGTGGACAAGGTAAAATATAACTAAAAATACTCTGTATCACTCATCTCCGTTACACCTTAATTCGGGATTAACGAAATCGAGGTGAATATAGAGAAATCATTTAACCTCAATTAAACTAGATAAATACAAAAACAACGATAAACTTAAAATTTAACAATTTAATTTAGAATTCAACCCAATCCAAACCAACCACGATTAATTATTAACCGACAAGTATAAGATCCTCAAGACTATTGTCCTAACCCCCGGGACATAGCTCAGTGGTTGAAAGGTTTGGGTTGGTGTTGTGCCACCTCAGCCTCTGCAATTGATGAGGATTCGAACCTCCAAGGAATATGCTCGATCCTGAAGTTGCAGTGGTAAACGAGAAGTCTCAAATGTACTGACCATTAAGACATGTTTCGTGATTTACCTCATTCGTGATGTGTATGGATTTATAGCGATATGGACCCACAAATGATCTTTTTTTCAAGACTATTGTCCTAATCTGTTTGAACACTTTCAACTCAAGTTGCTTAGTTGCTTACAACTAGATCTTTACTCAGCTCAACATTTTCTGAGAACAAAGCAAAGAAAATGGGTTCAGTTTCTTTGAAAGTAGGTGATGGAACTGCAAAATTCAAGAGAACATCATATTGCTCATGGTCTTCTGCACTTAATTTACTGATGCTTTTTTCAGTAATCACAACTAATCTTTTTGCATTATATGCGTTCACATCTTCACCAAAAACCCAATCTTTGAATTACCAACAACATAAAAACATTTCCTTAATATCAGAACATGTGAAAATGATACTTAGGGAGATTGATTTGTCCCAAAAGAAACTTGCCCAAATGGAAAAAGAGCTTATTGGTTATGAAAGCATTGATCTTTCAAGACCCAATATAGCAGATGAGTTAAAAGTGTTCTTGGAACATCATAGTTTGCCTTTAGGGAAAGATTCAAGAAGTGGGATTACTGAAATGGTGGCATCTGTTGGACATAGTTGTGAGAAATCTGGGGAGTTATTGTCTGAATATATGAGATATAAGGTTGATGGGACTTGTCCTGATGATTGGAGTGTTGGGCAAAATTTGATTTTGAGAGGGTGTGAGCCATTGCCTAGAAGGAGATGTTTTGTTAAGACAATGCCTAAAGAGGGGTTACAACCTTTGCCTACTTCATTATGGAAAAATGTAAGTGAAAAGATTTATTCTTGGAGTGGTTTGGGTTGCAAGAATTTAGGTTGTTTGAATGTTAAGAAATTGAATAGAGACTGTGCTGGTTGTTTTGATATTGTTAAAGGCTATGAGACTCAAAAGTATGCTAATCCTAGGGGTAAAAATGATTTCTTGATTGATGATGTGTTGGCTATGGGTAATGGGGGGATTAGAGTTGGATTTGATATTGGTGGAGGGTCAGGAACATTTGCTGCTAGAATGTTTGAGAGGGGTGTAACTGTAGTTACTGCGACGTTGAATGTTGATGCTCCCTTTAATGAATTCATTGCTGCAAGAGGGCTTTTCCCTTTGTATTTGAGTTTGGATCATAGGTTTCCATTTTATGATAATGTGTTTGATTTAGTACACGCAGCAAATGGACTGGACGTTGGAGGTCGTGCTGAGAAGTTGGAGTTCTTGATGTTTGATATTGATCGGATTCTGAGAGCAGGGGGGTTGTTGTGGTTGGATAACTTCTATTGCTCTAATGATGATAAAAAAATGACTCTTACACGATTGATCGAAAGATTTGGATATAAGAAACTGAAATGGGTAGTAGGAGAGAAGATAAACGGGGCAGGGAAGTCCGAGGTTTATTTGTCTGCTGTTCTGCAAAAGCCAGTTAGAGTATAATTGCTTTTAGCTCAAACACTGGATATCGCCATACATATTTCTTGTGAGTAGATCCCTAACATACTCCTGAATTTATTTGCAATGCAAGAACGAGAAGAGGAATCGACTCTTGTTGTTTTTTGGGCCCTGGCATAAGAGGATAGCTTCAGAATTCCAATATGTTATTTATATATTTTTCTGTCATATATTTCAATTTCATTCATTGTAACTTTTAGTCAATTACAAGAACATGATTACTTTTAGATTTTATGAGGACTTAAGATTGAGTAAAGTCTTGCTTCCGAATCTCAATTTGTTTTGAAGCTCAAAGCTTTGGACTCATTTCTCTTCTAATAGTCTTTTTTACCGAGACATTGCATTAGTCAATCAAAAAGGTATATGATTTGCCTCAATTTAATTTGGAATAGAGTACAACCAACATAGTCGAAACATACAATGCTGTATCCATGTATCACAAACGCAGATAAATCCATGTTTTCATTGCCCCAATGGCTCCTTTTTTTGGGATAAGGTATGTGTTTTGTGTTGATGAATGTTATGATAGCAGTGAGTTGTTAGATAGATACATGGAATGTTATCTTGTTATAAGAACAAAAGGGAACCTCTAATGAAACTCTAAGGTCCTCCTAGAGTTTTTTAGTTCGAGTCATGCAACGTGAACAAGTGATCTTCTTTCACTAAGGAACCTTTAGCCTCATAGGCTCCATTGGTTGGATCAATCGCGTTTTAACATCAACGTGAGGGATGAAGTTTACAGGATCTCGATGGTATTTGAGAACCTAATGTTGAGTATCTGCCACCAGTGAAATCAATCACTATGGACGATCAATCATTATCTTGAGGACTCTTTGTGAGCAAAAGCGTATAGACTAAATGAGAACCTGATAAGGGGGAGCTCCAGGCTTTACTGCCGCTTATAAGACAAATATCAGCCTGGTATAGCTTTAAATTTTAATATGTTCTTATTTTTTCTTAATTTTTTGTATATCAAAAGATGTTGTAAGCAATTATTAATGATGTGGAAAAACTCTGCCGTTCCAGTAGATCTTACCAAATAAATCGAGATGGTATGCTACAATAATAGCACACCATATGAACAAACCCAAATGAAAATGAAAGATGTGAAGAGAAGTTCCAATTGATAAACAAAGTAGAATATTGAGATTGTGTTACCTAAATGATACGTACAACTAGAGATCATGAATGAGTTGAAAGAGATGGTGAGATTGAGGTTGGTAAATAATTATGATGCACCAACTTCTAGCCATGTGCAGCCTGGACTTTTGCTTCATAATGATTATTCAGAAAAATACAGAATGGATAAATTTTTAATACAAAGACTCCCTTGTATTGCGGATTTAGAACATGCTTGCTTCTTTCTCTACCCTCTATTTCAATTAAATAATTAAATTACCAAAACTAATGTCCAACTTCTAAAAGTATTTGAATCATGAAAAGGGCAGTTGCTGTTAGCTTCGAATCATTGTTTGGTCCAAGCTAGCAAGCTTCCATAAGTTGACCCACTTTTATTAACACATTTATTTTTCACCAACCAAGATATTATCTCTTGGGATTTTATGTAGATATCATATGGATTCATGGTATCTTTATAAGCATATTTAGCTAAAATATTTGTTTTGTGGCTATATCGTTTGTTGAGGAACTTTTTTTCTTAATTGTTAGAACAAGAACTTTCACTTATTCTAAATTGGTAGAATTTAATGAATTTTTCATTGGTATCGTTTATGTGTGCACATGCCATAGGAAAAGAATACCTTTAATCGGACCTTCCATATATCTTACTTAGACGGGAGTTTTTTTAAAAGAATAATGACATAGTAGCAAACTTTAGTTACGATAATAATGTGTACATTTGTTAGTGGATTGGTTACAAGAGCATTGTCCCTGGGCCATATCCCAAGTACCACATACATGATTTATTATTGGAATTATTTCAATCGAATTGTTTAAGTTCAAAACAAAATATATCTTCACAATGAAGTTATTCTTTTTCAACAATGTGAAAGTGTGCATGCATGTATTAATAATTCTATCCTCTGTGCACGTCAGTAACTTATTAAACGGGATTATTCAAATGATCGATGCTTCTTAGAGAGGTATGGAGCTGCTTCAATTTGATTTATATTATTACGGATTGTAATGGAAAGAAGAATTTTTATTATTTATGATAGAGGTAGAAAAATAAAATTTACGGTGAGGAAAACCTCGTTGCATGTGTTTTATCAAATCGAAGACATCACCCTATTCAAACTATTGATCCCCTAAGCGCTATCGACGACGAGATGTCCGTTTGCTTGAATTGAGCTTGATTTGATCTTTACTTGGCTTGATTTGAGCTCAAGCTTGACTTGGTTTGATTTGATTTGAACTTGATTTGAGCTTGACTGGCTTGGATTTGAGTTCTCAAGCTTGACTTGGCTTGGATTTTATTTGAACTCTGATTTGAGCTGAAATGAGTTTGACTTAACTTGAACTTGATTTTGACGGATTTGCATAGAAACTCGAGATGACTTGAGCCGATTTGATTTGGATAAGTCAGCTTGATTTCGATTTGGATAGAAGTTCCTGTGGCAAAGTTCTTGACAGAATGCCTCTTGCCTCACTGACTCGAGACCTACCTAGACTCGATATTGTCAAAAATTCTGTTCTTTGAAGAACAGATTCCCATGTTGGCTATAATGACTGACATCGGGTCTCTCGAACCGATCTCCGCCTACTTCGTACTCATTGACTTTACTACAAACGCTCGCAATGGGTGGGACTTCGCTTTGGACACCGCCATGGGCCAGAAATGACAAAAGCCTACGCCTTCAACGGACTTTGATTTGGTGCTTCACCTGCGCGACTTACGCTTGAGCATGACACTCGATTGGATAGCTTTAAAGGCCTCGGGATATGACACTTCGATTTGAATAGGCCCGAAGCCGAGCCGCATGGAACGATAGGAAGTGTCATTACAACGCGGCTTGCTTGTATTATCACGCTTAAGAAATTTTGTCAATAGAAAGGACTTCGAGGATATGACCACTTTTAATTTTAATGGCCACACTTGATTTAAGCTTTGAAGTTACGCTACTCAAACTTCACTACCGCCTTATGAAGAACTTGTTGTTGTAACGATGATCGCATGGCGAACGCTCCAACTCACATCGATCAACTGTATTGCGTCTTAAAGAAATAAGAGCCAGTTTAAAATCCAGACATAGACCGAATGCTCGCTTTATTTCTATATCTCGATTTGATGAATCAAACTTAAATTTGCACGTGTTCATCCAAGCTTTTGAATAATCGTGGGGCTGGCAGCTTAACTCAATATCAAGCCGCTTCGGTAAAACTTACGCCGATTCTTATCGATTATTTCAAACTTGAAGCGATTATTGCGCTGCAGTAATAATCCCACTCTCGTGCACTGCTTGCCACTGATGCTGTTTTTCCGTACCACCATGTATGCTTTTGTCAAGGCCTTCAAAGATTTAACTTAAATTTCGTATAACGTTTTTGAATTTTCTTAGGGTTTTGTGTGTTTTTTTTGATTTTTGCCTTACATTTGGTCGGCCAAATGGGGGTATCGATTTGCTTTTGGCCTCAAATGCTTGCTTCTGATTGGCCGGTTTGATTTCAGATCACTCTATCTTCACCGTTGAATTTCGGCGCAAGATTCAACTGCTTGATACTCGTAATTACTGGATTTAACAAGTAACCTTTGGGCGCTTTTGATTAAAAAGAAGGTTCCGGTTTTTTCAAGTCAAACATATTTTCATATCGATCCTGACCTGAGCCTTTGATTTTACACCACACAACTTCCTGAATACGATTTCAACTTCACATAACTCTCATGAAATTGATTTGGGACCACAACCATGAAGTCTTCATTTTAAACCCCGCTTATGATTTTTCATTTCGGTACTCATTACTAAGATCTTGAACGTCCTGCTCGGGCCGAGTTTGATCAATAAAATTAGGTTTTCGGCACAATTTTATCCGGGCAATTAATGCGAGGTCAGTTTTCGAGCCCTATTTCGAAGTTCAAACTTTAGGGCACTCAATGTAAACCTTATTCTTCGACTTCGATTAACTCCGTGGCTTCGATTTACGGAACCCTCGTCAGTCCGGTTGTCGATTTGGAATTTAGGTAATCACCAGCGTACATTCTTTAGTGGTTCAACTCTTAATTAGCTTGATTAATTCTTGATAAATTTTCGATATCTACACGGATATATCTGGAATTGATCAATTGATAATACATATACATAGCCATGAAGACATGAATTCAATTTGTTCATCCGTATCAAATAAATTTATCTTATATTACTCATAAAGAAAGAAATTGATGCATGCTCTTGGTCTGGAAAGCTGGAAGATGGGAAACTTTCGGTTAGACCACCCTAATCACAATATTATAGTATGTACGGCTTACGTATGTACTTTACTCATTGAATATCGACCATTATGAGTGTATGTCTACCTTTAGTCACGTAATGTAAGAATCTTGATTAAATTTACTCCCTAGATATATAGTCTTTCTCATGTTGCACATATATATCAATCACATTTCCTTTCTTAAAGAACTTCAACAACCCAAGCACATCTACATCCTTATTCAACAATCTACAATCTTTAGTAAAGTCTTCCCTAAATATGTGATAAAACTTAGTTCTATTTTTTACATTCACTCACTAAGTTCCTTAGCTCATACTAAACCCCCAACATATCTAGTTTGAGGACTTCTTAATAATGCCCCGCCATGATGGAGCCAGAACGTTATCATGTCGTATTCTAATTCAGAATCTGCAATATAAAAGAACATGTGATTAGCAATTAATTAGGGAAAAAAACATCAATTAATTTTGAGAAAATTAGAAACCCTAAATCAATTTGGGGAAATCAAAAACCCTAAATCGATTTGAGGAAATTAAACAAATATTTCTTTCTAAACCCTATAACATGAAGCTCATCCATAAACTATTATTATAATTGGGTTAAGATGTTAAATATTACTATTTCTCTAATTCCTATATAAACCTAGAAACTATAAAAAAAACCACTTAAAGGGGGTAATTTTTACCATAAACGGGGTTACCACTCCCTCCACCAAGCCGACGCACAGCCATATTTTTCTTCAATTTTTTGGGTGATTTCTTTCTCTTAGTCGATTTTCAAAGACAAAGAAGAGAGATATCATATTTTTTGGAGTGTTTGGTGAAATGAGGGTGTTTGACTAACTTCAGACTTAATTTAGCTTAGGGACTTAGACGCAATATTTATTAGTTAATAGGTGAGATTAAAAAGTGAAAATCAACTTTTAATTAACTTTTATTCCCAAGTACGTTTAAAAATTAATGGCGCAAGCAAAATAGGGACTAGTACTCCATTATGACCAATATTAAGACTATTCTCAGACTAAATCATTTGTAAGGACTAAAATGCATCTGACACATTAATTTTAATTATTTCGATAATTTTCCATTACTTATCTAATAAGTCTAGTTAACGGTTATGTCTATTTGAGGCTAAATTACAACATCGCATATACTATTAGAGACAAAATCTGCAATATTAACACATTAGCTTGTCCTTAATACGAGATTAAATCGCAAATCCTCTCGCTCATATACATTATTCATAATGCACAGTATTAATCAACTAATATTATAGGTGAATAATCGACATAACAAAATAATCTCGAATATATTCAATTTTGATTGACAATAATTCAATCATACGTTTATACGCTCAACGTAGGGCGCTCAGACGGTTAGTCCATCACTAATGCTGAGGCTATTCGGTGAGCGCCTGCATGCGCCCTAGCTACCCCATTACGCCCAACATACCAGAGAACCCCGCAACACCGAGCACGATTGGATTCAAAGAACAATTACTTCTAGCCAGTGACGAACCTAATAATCGACGCAGTTATGCTGCGACCGCAAAGCAAATGACCCGACGTTCACGACAAGGCCGCGACCGTACACCAATCATATATATAAACCTGTGGGTAAGCAAATCCCTAATTTTTGACCGTCTTTATTTCATCGTGTCCCCAAAACTCTCACAATATCATTTTACTCTCCATTTCAAATTTTTAGAATTTGCAGCACATTATTGTTATCAATAAATTATCAGAATATAGAATGTGTAAATACCAATGTGAAGCTTATTACTTCCTATATAAGCTTAATTAATAAAATACTGTTGGAATTGATCAAACACAAAAGTAATTTTTGAACATTAATTTCTTATATTAAAATTTTAGAACAATATACGATTTAAATAAACTAACAATTGCTAAAAAGCCTTCATCGAAGAATTACTATTTATTACCCACAGATCAGATTAACACAAACATTATTATTCCAACATTTCAGATCCACATCAATGTGCAAACATAGTAAGATAATTCATACTGCCTCCGTCTCAAATACATAATCATTTAGAAATTTTTTATTTTTTCAGAATAGTTGATTATTTACAATTTTAATATACTTTTTTTTACAATTTCAATGTAACTTTTTATATTTTCAATGTAGCTTTTTACAATTTCAATGTAATTTTCCATAATTCCTTAATAAAGCACTTTTCATCTAAATAATTATCTATTTCAAACAAGAAAATATTATCCTATATATGTATCATATATTCTTGTTGCTATTTATTACAGTAGTGAGAGAAAATTCTTGAGCCATTTAAAAAGAAGACGCAAATAGTTTATAATCCACAGCATGTGCAATTCGACAAGTCAAATTCAATTAAGTTCATTATCCATTATTTATCCAAGTCTAATCTCGGGTTCAATCAATGAATTTGCATGATGAAGATGTTAGAATTTTATATAGTTATTGCACAATTAAACGCTCCCTAATTATCCAATAATATGAATTGGCCCTGCGATGATAACCAAACTTCAAGCAGATAATCTACGCCAATCTCGTATCATGACAAACAGAAAGAGAAAGCAATAAATGATACAAGAATTACTCCGTTTACCCTCAACGCGGAAATTAATCCAGCCTCGTTGCATCTACTAATAACCCATGAAGAATTATTTTACAGGATTCAAGAACCCCAATCTACGAGTATCTCAATTAGATGCTCTTATAAATCAAAACTCTAATTACAAGCCTCTCACAAATTTCTCAAGATTATTTTCTTATGATTCTAATATTTGAGTACAATTCATAATCAACCAAGAGACCCTTATTTATAGATTCATAAGAGACATCGGGCTCCAAAAACCTAAACCGAATAGAAAACCGGACCTAAAAAAGCCTCGGGGAACCGCTCAAATCGCCACACCACGAACCTCGTTGAGCAAGGTCGACCTTGTAAATCTCGAATCCTCCTGAAGTCTTCCTCGAACAATTTTTGCCCCGGGTCGGGACCACCAAGTCCCGAACTCCCCCCGACCTCCCCTATTATTGTTGGCTAATTTGGTCTTCATTCCAACAGAAGATTATGCTAATCATGTTTATTCAATGCAATTAAAGATAACCACTCTGTTTAGACAACATATATATGCGTAGTAATGTGGTACATATAATTTTGAAGTTTTGTATAAGATCGAGCCATGTGAGAATTCAATTAATCATCAGAGGTAAACTAGATGGACAAACAATAGTAATGATCTGATTAATCATCTAATGATGAGTGATCTAAGCCCCTACGCACGTCTATGTTGTCGGATTAAAGCTTCCATATGATTGTTTGTTATAATTGAGAGATAATTGTACCTCGTATGGCATCAAATTGTACTTTATTCCCAATAACGATAGCACTAGAAGGGCTTTTAGTCCCCGTAACTAATACAAAAGAAGCACTGATCTCCAAACTAACGCTCCATTAAATCTTACCACTCTAAAGTTGCACTTCTTATCCCTTAAGTAGCATAAAATTTTACACTGATATCTCGCTAAAACTAACGCCTCATTATTTAATGTCATTCCGTTAAGATTTATATGAAACGTTAGTTTGGTTACCAAAGTACTTACACTAAATCGCTATTTAATTTATTGACCATTTGGTGCACTAAACGCAACTGCATTATCACCATTGACAATTTTTTCCTATAATTGATTGTTTACTTTATACACATTGTAAAACTTTTTTGCATTGGAGTTAAAAAAAACTTCTGGTTTCCTAATATTTCTTATTTTCATTGATTAATACTAACAAATTGGCACAATAATAATATGAAAAATGTTATTTTGAAAACTACCTACATATTAAGTCAAAATCTCAAAGCAAGTGGCCAACCATCCTTTGAATATAAATTATGTAGAAAAAATTGTACAACAGAATATTTAAAATAAAAGCAAGTGTTAATACCATTGTAAAATAAAATCGGTTATTGGAGGTTGTCGACGGTTTTTTAGTGAATTGAATAAGGGATTGAGATTGGTATATTGAAAAGCATGGGATAACGTGTGAAGAGAGGTGTAGCAGCAAACAATCATGTTTAAAATTTCAAATGTAAAATATTTAACACGATTCCAAAAATAACCATTAATCATTTGATAATTAATTGTATAATATATGATTAGAAAGGGTAAAATGGGAAGGAAATTTTTGTGAAGCCAATAACTACTTAACATAATTCTTTATATATAAGATGATTTATTTCTCTCCTCAAAATAATAAAATACTTACTTGGAATATATTGTAAAGAATTTATGAGCTTCTGGCCCAAAGATTTCCACCACACATCTAAATTACTTTTATGATACTTTGGGCTTTTTATGCCTAATGGCCTATAAATACGAGATACTATTGTTGGTCTATTCAAAGAATTCATCAATAAAATTTCTCCTTTATATTTTATCGATATCGAATCAATTTTGATCTGAATTTTGTTTTCTCATTCCGACTCCTGGTGTCTTACACCATAATAAAGCCACTGTCATCAAACATCTATATATATAATATATACTATATTGATTGTTTTCGTAGGAACTATTTTTCTTTCTTTTCTCTATGCATGTTTGAGGCAAAAGAATTAGTAATCTACCAGTTTGTCAATGATTTAGGATGGTCTACTAATATGGTTCAAGGGCCGTTTGGCTAATTGAGGGTAGTAAACATATGCTAATAGTTTCCTGATTTGGATTGCCGTTCATCTTTGAAGTGGGCACATGTCTTTGAACTCAACTCTTTATATAGCATCAGTCGCTTGTTTTATGTTCGGATTTAGGAAGTTCGAGAAAATTGATATTCGAAATAGTATATTGATTATTTTTTATGTTCGTTAGCCAAGCAAGTATTATTAGCTGCACTCCAATGTTTGATTGGTTGTCAAGGCTATTATGATCCGCTGTTGTCGAGTAAGATGTAAAGGAGCTGACAGACCTGCCACCCCGCTACACATGAGAGATAGTGACGCGCACCCTTCAATTACCACTTTCCACATCGCATGATCGCCTTTCTCCCAGTCAATGTAACCAACAATCCAAATTAGAGCGATAACTGACGCTTGTCATAGTTACCAAGTATGGTGGTTTTCTTTTGATTAGCAATGGTGGTTTTCTTTGATTACGAAAAGTCTAGAACCGTAGTCAATCTAAGCCGCTAGCCAGAGCAATTTTTTTTTTTTTCTTATTATTATTGTTATTATTGTTACAAACTCATGAAAATTCTATCAAATTACCTAGATAGAGTAATTGACTAGCCGGGTCCAAGTATCGTACTACATCTCTATATCTCTTGGCGCTACTCTGCTTTTGTGTCTAATACGTAATGTGTCTATAACATGACACATTATCATATTCATATTCAAGAATTCATCAATAAAATTCTTTCTCTCCCTCTATATTTTATCGAGTATTATCTTAATAAAATATTTTTAAATTTGATGATCAATTAAATTGAAACGAAAGATTTACGAAACTAGAAAGGATTTAAAATGATTGTGATGATTATGCACACTAACATGCCAATGAAAAAATACTTACATTGAATAAATGTTATCTTTATACTATTCATCAAATATTGTATTGGATATTTGATATATCAAAATAAAATACTCTAATATAATTATCAGATGTCAAAATTTGACAATCATTTCTTTTAATTCTTTGTAACAGAGTATTGATCTTATTGAGAAAAATAAGAATTAACTTGGCGCCTTTTGGACGATGCTTAGCAAAAACCAAATGAATGGGAAATCAATCCTTGATGAATAATTGCTTTTTTTTTTTGATAAAAAATAATTTCTTTATTAGCTGGCTAATTTATGATGAGCATTTTATTCTTTATTGATGAGCTAAGCTAGCTACTTTGTTATGACAGCTACAGTGGGTATTTAAGAATGTCATCCATTACCAATCATTACAACGAACCTAAGCCAAAAGCCTTCTAATCACACAAAATAGAAAGATTCCCAGGTGCATATACATATATTTTAATTTGTTGCAAAGATAAATTAATATGTGGGGGTATGAATATGTATATATTAGGTTGAGAAACCCAAAACAGTTGGTTTATTAGAGTTATTAGTTATATTGCCATTTGTTAAGAATCTATGACATCATTTTGAGCATAAATTAAAGCCTTTGAGAAAGTTCAGTAAACTAGCTAGTTCAATTTCATCTTGGTCATGTATGTGGTTCTTTGTATTTTATGTTTTACACTTTATTTGCTTGGATAGATATACTTCTTTTCTCCGTCTTCAAATACATAATTATCTAAAAAAAATTATTTTTTCACAATAGTTAATTGTTTACATTTTTAATATATACTTTTATAATCACAATGTAGATTTTTATATTTCTAATATAATTTTTTACAATCTCAATATAGTTTTTCACTATACCTTAATAAAATATGTTTCATCTAAACAATTATCTATTTTAAAACATAAGGAAGGAGTAAATTATAACTGCGGGCTAGTGGCCTTCGCTTTTATCAAACTATACGAGAAAAGTTTGGAATCTCTTTTAAAAAATGGAATAGTTTGGAATCTCTTAATTATCAAATTTAACAGTAACGAGTGAAGAGTAACAATCCTCAATACTTATAGAGAGAATACTAGATCAATAAGATACACATTAATTAATATAATCTTTATTAATTTAAACAATATTACATATTCTTACTATAATACCAGTACATCAATCATAATGGTAATATCAAAGCACTATATTATTTTTAGTACAATAACATCTAATAATATCGATAATACCCCATATTTATATGTTTTGCTCAAAGGAGTAATTTTTTCATATCACCAATTCGTCATTTTATAGAGATTCGACAGAGCATGCATTGAGAAGAAGAAGATAGAAGAAGAAATATCTGTAAGGATGTAGTTGTTGGTAGAGTAGGTAAGTTTGTGACTGTAAGTTCATGAGTTTGATTTTTCTTACCAACAGTTTCTTGATCGAGTCTATATATCACACAGGACTTGACTAGTGTGGTTTACCTATCTGACGTGGTTTGCAGGTTATTGTATTACTCCGAATCTATCCAGTACACACTCAATAAATAGCGGATGTAAGTCTCCTATTACAAAAGATAGAAGAAGAAATGGGAGAATTCCGACGATGAGCATATCGGCTGATCATTGTAGTACTTAGTGGGTCGCCAGAGCCACCTGTCTTACATTTTAAGCGTCACATATTGAAATTTCTAAATTTTATCGGAAATATTTATTATGAAAATGTACAATAACTATTCAAAGATACTTTTAATATTGGAATTGTCACAAATTTTTAATATTCAATTTTACTACAACAACATCAAAAAATGTGATCACCACAATTTTTTTTTTCCGTATGACCTGCCACTAACCAATTAGAATGCAATTTGGCGATAGGACAGTTGTCTTGTGAAGTAAAGATTGCCTTTGGATACTTCTTTAGCTAGTAGCATTGGTCATGGCTTGTGAAACTCAGATGCATCATGAGAATGGTTAGTATTTATGGACAAATTGATCACTTAGAATATATATAAAATTTCAACTTTTATGCCAAACAAAGATCACAAGTACTCAGGTAGCTTAGATATAAAAGTGAAAGTAATAAAGAAATGCAAGTTACTGATAGTGGCCTATATTGATGTCATTTGAAATGTAGAGTTTATTAATTTGGTACATGAACCTGCATGCAATCAAACGACCTATTGTTCATTTTTGTTTTGAAAGTGAATAATTTCTAATGTTATCGAAATATGCCCTGCAAAAAAGGGAAAATCATTGAGCAACAAATGTCATCCTTAATTATTAAATACTTCACTATAGCATCATGTTTAACAATCACCCACCTAAAAGATTATTGCTCATAAAAACTGTGTGCCTACTATCTTCTTATTCCCCCAATTTATTCAACTCATATACTCCCCGTCATGCCTGTAATATTTGACGAAATAATGAATCATGATTAAATAAAAACTAAATGTGAACCTTTTTCGATGAAAAAAAGGAGCTTCTAAGTATAACAAATCATATTATTAAAAAATCACCAAATAAAATACTCGGTTCAAGTTTAATTTTTGTTTTTGATAATTAAGATATATATATATATATATATTTATTTCTATGTGATCCATCACATAATTGTTCTGATATACAAGTTTTGGAAATTTGAAGTTTTAACATCATAAAGAAAAGAAACACTATAACTATTACAATATTTTCTATTGAAAATATCGTCGATGGATCTAGTGTCTGAGGGCCTCCAAAGTAAGGCAGTCGTATTTAGGCGATGTTCTTCAAGAAAAATATTCCAAGCGTGTTGCTTTGTGATGCTATCCACATGCCTAGTCAATACTTGTGAAAACATCAAATCAATAAAAATAATGACAATGACGTGAGTGGGTTTCCGTTGTTCCAGTAAAAGTAATCCTGTAATAATAACCTCAGCAATAATAATTTTGGGATGATTAATAAAAGTTTGTGTGTTATTTTGGTGTAATAAGTCTCCAGTACAATGAAATAGGGTGGTATTATTCTGTGTTTTTCCTTTTAGAAGCCATTTTCGGTGATTCATAGGATGAATTCCGAGATGTAAAAGAAAACCATTTTGTGGTTTTTGTTGATTGTTATTTTTTTGGTTGATTGGTTGTAAGTATTTGTGGGTTTGGATGATTGTTAGTTGTTTTGAATTGCTTCAATGTTGCAGCCTTGTCCAAAGATGAAATATGGCATTTCTCCTGGCAACAATTTGTGCAATATTACGGGGGCCTCTGTTGAACTTGATTTCTTTCCAGCCATACACTCCAAAGAGAGCTTACAAGAAACAACAAATCATTTTTAATATGATCTTGTGTCTTCCAAGATAATGAAATCCATGAGGATAATTTTTGTAAAAGTTTGTATGATTGAGGCTGGAAAGAATAGAAGGCCAATTTTTTTAAAAAAAACTGCAAGAACTGAAGAGGTGGAGATTATCCTCATTTTCTTGATCACAAAAGCAACACTTTAAGTTGATTTCTAATTTTATTCTCTTAGCTATATTAGCTGAAAGGTGAAGACGATTCAGAAGTAATTTTCATAAGAAATTTTTTATTTTATGAGGTATAGGCAAGGACCAAAGTTTTTTCCAAGTTGTTCTATTAATTTTGGAAAAAGAACTAGGCTTTCTGACATTGTTATTTTTAGCAGAGGAGTTGTTTATTTTTTTATAAATATTTTTTGTGGTGGGATTTATGTTATTGATTGTAGGGAGGTCAGGTTTGTTACTGGTTTTAATAGTAAGAATATATTAACAACAAAGTGTGGGAAGAGATGCTTAAGTAGCCCAATTTTTCAATTATAAGAGGCATCAATTAAATGAGAAACCAAAAAGGGTAGAGAGGGATTAGCTGAAACTTTATAAAAGGAAAATAAATTTTTGTAATTTTTTTAGGGGAATCCAATAATCATTCCAAATATTTACAAGAGTTCCATCGCCTATGATCCATTTGACATTAATAGCTTGAAGACCCTTATCAAGACTCTGCCAAACAAAAGAATTCTCAGCACACTTTTTTGGATTAAAAGGAGAGGATTTTGGAAAGTATTTTGATTTTAAGACGGATGCAGTAGGAGTATAGGGCTGAATCACAAGAGAGCAACCTTGTTTAGCAAGTAATGAGAGATTAAATTGTTCTAAATTTTTAAAACCAAGACCTTCTAATTTTTTTTCAAGATGTAAAACGTTCCAATTAATCCAATGAAGTTTACTTTTATTTTTGTCATTCCAGAAAAAGTTAGCAAGAATGGATTCAATTTGAGAAATAATATGAGAAGGAAATTTGTAAATAATCATGGATAAATAATAAGTATTCCAAAAAGAACAGATTTAATTAAAGTAGTTTTACCAGCTTGATTAGGAAATTTTGTATCCCAGAGAGGATTCTATTTTTGATTTATCTATAATTTTACTAAAGATGTCTTTTTTATTAATGGCAATATCTAATTCAATACCTAAATATTTACCAATAGAAGAATTGATGTAGATATTGCACAGTTAAGCACCAAATTCTTAGATTTGTTGAAGTTAGTACATTGACCAGAATACTGACAATAAAGATTGAGAATGGTTGTACAATTAAGGACAGATTTATTATCAAGATTAAGGAAAAGAAACTGGCTATCAGCCCCAAAAGTAAGCTCGGCATATGAATGCAATTCCTAGCTATGGCTAATCCATTGATCAAATTATTATTTTGAACAAAAATTAATGCAAAGAGAGAGCTTCAGAACATATTGCAAAAAGTTAATAATGAAAGAGGATTACGTTGTCTTCGATCGTTAGTGGTTTGAATGGACTAGAAACTTGTCCATTAACAAGCACTTAGTATTGAACAAAGTGACACATTCCTTAATGATAGAAATCCAATTTGATGGAAAATTCATAGAATGTAAAATTTTAAAAAGGAATGACCAATTTATCTTGTCAAAGACTATACTCATATCAATTTTAAAAGAAGCTAAACCATGCTTTTTATAATTTGAAGTTCTAATGTAATTAGTAATTTCTTGATTTGGAAAAATATTTTCTTGATTTTCCTATTATAAATAAAACCATTTTGAACACCCCTCGTACTATTTAATTTTCTGCGCTTCCCGACTCTTTATATATAATTTTACTACAATATAAATGAAACGATTATATTATCCCTAAAATACATATCGAAACGACTACGCATAAAGAACGACTATTTTATCCCTAATACTAAAACATAGTGACTAAAGATATGAACCAAACATCCAAACCCTTTTATCATATTTGGGTTGAATTTTTTAGTCATGCTGTAGTTTGTGAACGTTAAAGAAGTGCCAGAGAAACATAAAGGGACGAAACTTTGCATCTCAATTACTAAGGCACAGCCTGATGCTTTTTTCAATGCTAAGAGAAAATTACCATTATTATCTGAATCTGGGGAGAAACAGCTCACTGTTTTCCAATGTCAACCAAGTGGACAGTTATTTGAATTGATGCTTCAATCACCTTCTGAATACTAATGTCAGGCTCAAAGGCTGGGGTAGGGGTGGGTAAGGGATGGGGTGGAAGCACAGGTGGACTGAGTGCTAAGAAAAAGGCCAATATTTTAGTTCTTATACTTTAATCCCTATATTTTAAGATTATAATAAAATAAGATGAATGCTGACATAATGATTAATATATATCAGAGTGGTATTAGTTATTTCACTATATTGAGCAAAATTAGTGAATTCAGACGCGTGCCTGTAAATTCAAATAAGAAATGACCGCCCGATTATAATACGCTTTATCTGTAAATTAAATTATAAGCAGTAGCCTCGCCCAAAAAGCCTCTAGAAAAATGGGTCAACACTCTGTTGCAACATTGTAATTAGTCCTAAAACTCAAGGGCAATTATTTGTCCACTTTCCTATATAACTCCCATGATTTCCCATCATTTAGACCTCCATTTCACTTTCAACCAACACTCTTATTCAAACAACAAAAAAAACAACCCTGAACATTGTACTACAAAAATCTTGAAAAAAATGTCTAGCTGCAGCAAAATCCGCTACATTGTAAGTCTCCGTCACATGCTCCGAAGATGGCGTAAAAAGGCGGCGATGACTGCCGGACGTCTCCCCTCCGACGTGCCAGCTGGACACGTTGCGGTGACAGTTGGGACAAGTTGTAAAAGATTTGTTATTCGGGCTTCTTACTTGAATCATCCATTGTTCAAGAAATTGTTGATTCAAGTAGAGGAAGAAATTGGGTTCTCTAATTCGGGCCCTCTGAACATTCCTTGTGATGAATTTGTGTTTGAACAAATGATCAAGTACATGGCCCGAAGTGAGTCAGTTGGTAAGAACTCGGCCCGGTTTGTGACGTTTGAGGATTTCCAAAGGTACTGCCACGTAGGATTTAGAAGCAACCTCGAGTTTTGGGCCGAGTCGAGGCCTCTATTGAATGGTGTGTCAGATAAGGCCATTTGGTAGGAAGGTGACATAAATTGAGGAAATAAAGGTCGGTTAAGGGTTTGAATCTCATGTAGGGAAGAGAATTGAAAATTATTGTAATTTTAATTATTAAAAAAAAATGGGATTATTAATTTTGATCCGATTCGACTCGTTCGAATTATGACGAGATATTTGAAGATTTTATAACTATGTTCATGAGTCAATAGCTCGATTCGGCTTGGATTGGTCGAAGGATTGAATTACGCAAATTGGAAGAACAAGACTAGCACATTTCCACTAACTTGCTCCTCTAGAGTAAAGGGCTTGCATGGTATTGATTCATTTTTATTTTTATTTTCGAGTTCTAATGGTATATCTCGACGTGGACGTAATTGAGTTCTGTTCGAGTCACGATCCAAGTCTACTTTGGAGGATAATTATGATGGAGATGGCAAATAGGTGGGGCTGAGTTGCCACCGAGTCGTCCCGGGTTCGAGTCGGATCAGAGTGGAAAGTTCAATATTCATGAATTGCAAATTGCATCTGAAGAAACAGGAAAGTAACGGACACAGTTGAAATAGTTTTGTCACCTTTTGTAAATTGGATTTATGTGATTTTCATTTGTAATTGATGAATGAAATTATGTAGAGTTTATAAAGTGTTAATTTAAACTTCAAACGTGCATGCATGTTTGTAACTTTGTCCCTTATCTTCGACATTAATTTATATAATGTACTTTAATACCTTTGTTACTCCATAATTAGAGTTTATAGTAAAGAATTGAATTGTTTAGATTGATGATAATTGAGTCTAACGTGCTATAACCGTTGTACGAATTGCAAGAACAAAAAACAAGCCATGTGAAATTCTTTAGGCTCGTGGGATTTGGTTCCTTTTTTTTTCTTTCAAACTCCCATAGTTATTCCCTTCCATCTCAAAATTTTTTGTTAATTTGAATTACCACCCTTCCAAGTTAGTAAAATTTGATATCCACACAAATGTTTAGTCTGTTTCACCTGATTTCTATATGCTATTCACCGTACATAAATCAACAATAATTTGGTTTAGTTAGCTTACCTACTTTGATTGTTTTTATTACTAACTTCATCCTAATTGATGATTGATTTTTTTTAATGATCAAAATTAACAAACTAAATTATTCTAATTGTACACAATTTTTTAATGTATTTGAATCAATATGTCCGTCCGTGTTAATAGGGAAACAGGTTGGAAAATATTATGCATAGATACATTTTTCACAAATATCATATAACGTTAACCACCAAAAGTGAGTATATATATTGCAATGTCAAATTTAAAAAGTCAATCACCAAAAGTGAAAAACTGATTTTTTTTTTTTTTTTTATGGGTGGAAGGAGTATTTTGTTGTAAAAATGATAATTCCCTGTAAAACTCAATGGCTAACAGCATTCATACTAGTTTTTCTATTAAAATTTTTAAACTTTACCCTTAATATCAATTTTATCATTTTAAGGGTTGCATTTTAACTTTAAAATAAAATAAAATTTTCTATTTTTTACCTTATACATTATTAAAATATAAAAATTAAGTCTTCGAAGGAGAGAGAAAAAGATGTATTGGGAAAAGTGGAGTAGAAAAATAATAGAGCGAGTCTTGAAAGGAGTCCCAAATTTTACAGCACCTACAGGATAGTGCTTAAAAGCTCCCCTATCTTGTATATAGGTCCGCCAATTACCAAATATTACACTTTATGTGAAAAATCAGATTCCTCATTGTAAAGAGGTCCTACATAAATAATCCGCCAGACATCGGTTGAGTATATATCTACACTTGGCCTATTTGTACTTTCATTATTACTGGCTATGCAGTACCACAACGACGGCAAAGCTCTTATTCTTAATTCAATCATTGCTTCAAATATTTCTTTAAAAATCAAATACATCAAAAGCTTAACTATTTATTTTTTCAAAAAAATATCAAAAACGCACTAATAAATTTAATAAAGATGCGGAAAACAAGGAAAGAAAACTTGCACGTAAACGTATTGAATAATAAATCATAGAGGCCAAGGTCAAGCTAGATAAAGATTTTGGTGACAAAATTTAATTATATTTTCAATAAATTTCAAGGTACAACTTTTACCCATACAGACCAAAAAGGGGAAAAAGGAAAAAAGTTTGCATGCAAAAAGGGGGAAAAAAAGTTCACGCTACCGATATGACCACAACTCGGTGCACATTCCTTTTTATACTACCTATACAAGCAAAACCAAGAACGGCCAATAAGAATGCGAAGAATGTTCTTATCAATCCGATTGGGATTTTCTTCATATAGCAAATGTTTTATTAACGAAATGTTTGATATTGGCAAAGAAGATAAAAAAAGAGACAATGAAAACGGATTTAATAACAAAATGATGTAGGCCGACGGGTAACAATAAAAAAATTGCAGGTCGGTGCGCTTGGTCAAGTAAAGACTGAGACAAAATTTAATTATGTTTTCAATAAAAATTTGAAGGTACAACTTTTAACGCAAGCAAGTCCAACCTCTCGTTAAAAAAAAAATTAATCGCCAATTAATCGAAAATATGATTAGAACGATATCAATCCGATTGTTTTTCTTCATATAGCAAATATTTTATTAACGAAATGTTTGATACGGGCAATAAGATAAAAAAAGGGCGGAATGGAAACGGATTGAATAATAAAATGATAGAGGCCTAGACGGGTAACAATAAAAAATTAGAGGTCGACGTAGGTAATTGGTAAAGACGGAGACAAAATTTAATTATGTTTTGCCGAGGAAGTTAATTGGGTAAAGACGGAAACAAAATTTAATTATGTTTTCAGCAAAAATTTGAAGGTACAACTTTCAATGCGCAAGGTACAATCCTCTAAAGCTAAAACCAACAAAAAAAAGGAAAAGCAAACAAAAAATAATCAGCCACGCCGCCAAGAACAGCGACTAAACGCACGGAGGACATGCTGTGAGTCCTCTTTTTATACTACCTATGATTATAGTAGTTTATCTATCTTTCTCTTGTACTTTTTAACATTTTTTCTTTAACAATAAATCATTATAAAACATGTTTTAATAGTTATGTGTATAGAATGTTTAATCTTGCTTACGTAGTGTTTAAAAAGAATTTTAAATTTGATAAATAATATGAAGAGTATATTTTAGAGAAATTTTATGAGTACGGTGATGTGAATGCTCTTAGAGGGAGTCCCTTTTAATGTTGGAGTGGGCCACCTTATAATAGGAAAATTGAAAAAATTAATTTATTCTATTTTAAAATTGGGAAGGTATTTAGAGTTTGGTACAATTGCTCTAATAGTCTCCTATTTACCCCTAAATTATTACCCGGTATGATTATTACAAAATTATAGTGTGTCTCTTTCGTTGAAGACAAAGTTTATAAGCTTGAAATATGGAGGTACTGTAATCGAACTGGGACTGAGGGTACACGAGTAGGTATTTATAGGCCAATGATGGCTTAATACGTTGAATATTTCACTTAATTCCGGATGATTAGTAAAGCTGGACTTTTGCAAGTCAAGGAAAGGTTCACTATGTAAAAATGAGATTTGAGGACTAGAGGAAATTCATTGGGTCCATTTTATAAAACACAAATAGGTTTACGTGGCAATCGAACTGGTTTACCAGTGGCCCATGGATTGGGGCCCACCTTAGCCCACGAATGCTCTCTATCGCTTTATAAACGGATCGACGGGGGCCATGGATTGACCCAGTCCCTGGCCCTGCCCGAGCCCACTAAGCATTTTGCCGCCTCGGTTTGGCCCACCCGAGGCCCCCTTACGTCCTGTGAATAAACGCAACGCTTAATATGTTGCGCATCGCTTAGAAAAGATTAAACATAAAGATAAAAATCTTGGACTAACGCGAACCGCTACATATGTCGGGTATTCACGCTTAACGCAGAAGAAGACAATACGGATATGAATCAAATAACAATATAAACCGACAAGTTGACAATAGAAACAACACAAGCTAAATTGTTCGACAACTACATAATAATCATTGTTCAAATACTAAAATGCAAAAACATAAATATTAAATTGTTCGAATACCAAAGTGCACATGACATAAAATAAAAGGAAGCATAATTGTTTGAAGTACATAACATAAAACAAAACCTTGGTCTAATTAAGCGCGACACATTTACTCACGTGTTTCGCATTGTCAACCGGCGCGGCGTGGTCGTGAACAATCATCCCCTCGCATCATCAACCTCATATCCTCCGCATCTACATCGTTAGACGATCAATCCCAATACCCCGCTCTATCGATCTCTCGGCCTCATATCCTCAATCTCGCTTAAACATTTTACCATGCCGGGTGTTTAGCGACTTCAACAAAACTCGATCGGACGATCCATGTGAGGCCCTCATCAAGGGTCGAATGAAAGAAATCGGGTCAGGATGTGTGCTGGCTCCCTGAAGACTGTGCCCATCCCATTACGCATATTAAGGCACACATTTGCTAAACAACCATACATCATTCCTCACTTAACTCAAATTTCTCGAACTTCCCATTTAGAAAGCAATTGACCCTCCCAAATATACAATCCACGTGGTAAAGAACGATTGTTTTCCTCTATCATAGTGTCCTTCTTAAATTTATCATTTGTTGACCTTCTAAAATGGGAACATTTTGGACATTTACCAACATAAGGAGAGATGATCATGTCATATTGATGCTGGGTAGCTTATTCTTTGGTAGCCTATATGTCTAGCATCATATGAGGCAAATTAACCGAAACCCCATTAACTGTGAGCCCACGAACAAACGATGTATGAAAGTAAGCTCACGCTTGACTATTAGTGGGCAAAGACCCCTTTGAACGACATTCCAAACCATCTTTCAAGGCCGCTCAAATTCGTACTTATACGCTATATGCATTTCAGCCTTACAACCATTATTAAGAATCGCACAATCCTCCCTACTCAATCGTGATAATTTTTGCACTACCCTCTTTCTAGATATCCATGGTGTCCTACCCTACTCATATCAAGACATTAGTTATATCGCTCTTTCTAATCCTACCACAGACACCATTAACATTATAATGCACTACCACGCCCCAACCAAATTAGTAACCCTAAGCAAATTATGAAATTGATCGACTATGTTGGGGTACCAATTAGTAACAAAAGTTGTAATTAAATCAAGTTTGGCATTTGATAATAAGTCAAACAAAATATTACCCGTTACCTCCATAATTTCTGCTTGATCGAGGTATAATCCCGCCCTTACATTTTTTGGATTCGCAACACTAAGTTTCTTGACCCTCATTATCACTCCCCGGACTCTTTGCCGCTGTGGCGCGGCGCGGAGAGTTGTGTCCGGCTCGCATCCTACGTCCCCGAGTTGCAACCTCTTCGTCTAGAACAATTTGCTTTTGTTTTTTAACTCTCTTCTTGGAGGCATTTTTTCAAATTGAAGTTTAATTGACACTAATTTGGAGAAATTGAGTAACTGAATATGTGAAATATAATATTTGGAGGAAATTTGAGGATTGATCGAGATTTTTGTTTTGAAAGTTAAGAATTATGAACAGGTTAAAGTCACGATTTTAACCCTAAAAATCTGATTTTTCTCGGTCCCCGAGGGGTACCGCTTCAAATAGCGGTATCACGCTTAGGCAAAAAAGCTGCAATGCAACAATTTCGTGGTCGTTAACGCGTTAACGCTACTCATGCGACGCAGTACACGCGGTAGAGGCGTACATCGCTTATATTAGGGCGTAGACGCTTATAACACAATAAAAAATTTCGAACTTTGTGAGTTTAATGTGCCAACGTTTATATTAGGCGTGTACACCTTTATTACGAAATAAGAAATTTTCTCAACTTTAACTTCATAGAATAAATGATCATTTTATTATGATTCAGCCGTTCACAGTTTATACTCGTGCGGGCCAGGAGTTTACATGGTTTTTACATAAATCGAAAACTACAAATCATCAAAATCTAATTCATCACCCGAAGACACAACTTCATTAGCTTTGTCGGCATCCGGAACGTTCTCTTCGGCTTCGAGATCTCCTTTCAATCTCTCGTATGCTCTCACCTATCCAGTATCCACTTCTATTAACTCTGAGCAACAAATAATTAAATAAGGTTTGATTTTATATACTAGTACTACTATAGATTTGGTGATTAATATTGTTGTTATATATTCCCTTTGTTTAGAGACATGTTAGTTATTTGGTCCATTTGGTATTAGATAGAGGTGTCTAACGGATCGAGTTCTATCGAATAGTCCAAGAATTTGGCCCATTAATCAACGGTACCATTAGCCGTAGAGTAATTTCAGAAAGAACCCAAAGTTGAGCATGTCACAAATATTAGGTGATGTCACTTTATAGGGCAGTTTTTTTTTTTTTAATTTTCTTATACAGTAACAAAATGAATTGCAGATATTAAATTGACTATTGCATACGTGTTGTATATTTGATGTCGGCTTTGAACACCAGAAATAAATAACATGACAATAAAACCAGAAGGAAGATTGATATCTTATGGTCGTAGATTCCATAAATAAGAGATGATTTAAAAAAAAAAAAAATCATACTCCGTATTTATCTTCTACTATATATATTGTGGTCCTTTTTTCCTGCTTCTGTGAGTCTGTCCACAACGATATAGCTTTGCTTCATTTCGGGCCACATATTATCTCATCTTCCTCCCGATAACAACGCTATAAGTGGAAACATATCAAATTTTAAAGTCCCAACCTTCCGTAGCTCAAGAATCAATGTTAATCCGATAATTTTAAATGCGAAGCAAGCACTTATAGCGGTGCTCACCTCTCAACGCGAGAGGCTAATCCCGTTGTTGCTCCGTATTTACTAATTTATCGTGAAAGATTGTTAAAAAGTTCTACCACTACTGGGGACCCATCAATCGAAGATTTTTTATCATCGAAAATCTCGACAACAAAACTTACTGCGAATGCATAAACTCTCTCTAAGCTTCAATAATATTAAAGCCCCTAATATTCTTCCTATGACGATTATTGTTCACATCAAGGTTTTGCGATTTAATCAAACTCATACAATTATCCTATATTTATGTGCTTAAACAAATCCTACCAAAAGTTAGACTTTTCGAGCTCAAAGACTTTAAACCGCCTAAAAACTTCATTTTCGATACCTTTCCATCGAGACTCGGTGTCTCGAACGCTTCTTGCTGCAGAAGTTTTACGAAAAGCCTCACGCTTATCGAGACCCCCCATCGAGACCGTGGGGTCTCGATGGCCTCCCGATGAAATGGCTTCACATTCAACAATCTCCCACTTGCAGATATTTTTCGGATCACCATCTTCAAACACCATCTGCAAGACTATACCCGAGTTCATCATCCTAACTCCCATCAAGCTCGATCTCACTTCAATGCATTTTCAAATTCTAATCCCGCAATCAACCTCAACGCCACCGCTTAACTATCAAGAGACATAGCCAAATCTTTTGCCCCGTTGGACGTCACCACATTCAAATACATCATACTGGCTACTTGGAAGATCTTCTCGATCTTCATCCTAGCACTCTCTGAACAACTCTCCTGCTTCTCGATCGTCATCACCTAATTCTCTACTTCTTTCCTTTCCGTGTCGACAACTCCCACTCGATCCACCCATTGACCTTCGATGTTTGATCGTGAGCATCTCATTTCTTCTCGCTTAGCAACGTTGACTACTTAGTCCTACACCTTGTTTTAATGACGACTTAAACATTGATTTACTATCTAACATACGCGCTAAGTGATTTAATTCATAGGTATGTTAGAAAGGTGCTTGTCGGACACAAAGCTGACATTGATATCAAACAAGCACAACAAGGCATCAAGACAATCAAGAAAATGTCATGCTTCAAGGTGATTTCAGAATCGCCAAAATACGGTACGCGTATAGAAGAAGAATCAACTATACAAAGCTTCAGCGGCTAATGGCGACGGTTAAGATCGCTCAATCTACCGGCCATGAAAGGACCAAGAAGAAAAGTTCACGGCTAATCAAGATCGAAGAGACGAAGTCTTGGATGCAAGCCAAAGATTGCAAAAGTTATGGCTTGAATCTTACTTTACTTTCTTTCCTTTTTGATATTTTTTCAAATCATTTTTGACTAAAAGATCTTAATCGCTTTCCAATATTTTTAAGAATGTTTGTCAAAAGAAAATATTTTAAAAATCTAAATGTGTATAAAACTGGGTTTGAATTCATTTTATTAAAGGGCTCAAAAGAGCTTTCCGACGCTGAATCGCTCAAATCTGAGCTATAACGGTTTTAAACGTGATTTTAAGTTTCGCAAATCGTTTCATCGAGACCCGTGGGGTCTCGATGATATGAAGCGTTTTTTATCAAGCTTTTTCTTCTCTGCTTAGACCCCATCAAGATCTAGGCTCGATGGTGTCTGACGGGTGTCAAAACTAGCCGTTTTTGTCCGCTTTTAATTCCATTTTCTCACCCCTTTAAATACCACCTTTCAAACTCTTCCCAACTTTTCCCAACAATTTAAATGTTTTTATACTCATTTCATCTTAAACACCAAATCTCTCAAACACATTTGAAGCTTTAATCGCGATTTATCAAAGAGAAGCTGAAATGGCTCACAGGTTAAACTTTGAAATGAAATGGAAACTAAAGAGCATTCAAGGTCTTTGATTTAAATGTCTAAATGGGAAGCTCAAGAGTTTCAAAGTCTTATCTACTCAACAAAAGCGAGTCAACAAGCTTTCAATGTATTATCTACTCAATGTAAGGAGTTATAAATTGTGCCAAAATTGTAATCCTATCAGAGCTCATCGAGGAGAAATTAGATCGGGGATAAAACAACAATCTCTATTCTATGTTAGATGTCCCATTAAGTTAGGATTTGTTCTTCTGGTACTAGGAGGCTCGAGGTCCGAGATGCGTGGGAGGCTTTACTTCAAGCTAGAATCGAGTAGACAAGGCTGAAAGGCTGCCACGGGACATGTAGTGCCTCGAGGTGCAGGAGTTGCATCTCGACTCGACTGGGCTGAAACTCGGCCGAGGCTCGGGTTCCCAAAGAGGAGTTAGGAGTCAAATCCTTAGGGTGATTCCTTGGGTTCTAGTGGTATTAACGAGAAGGCGAGCTAAGAGTCGTAGTTGGTTTGGGCTTCACTAACACTCAGTTAAGCGGCCATCTAGTGGATTCTAGTGAAAGCCTGCTGCTAGAGCCTGGGTCGTACGTAGATAAATAACTCCTCGCGAAAACACCGTGTCGAGTTTGCATCTTCTTTCCTTATTCCTACTTTATGGCACATATTATATATATGCTAGAATTAGATTCGATTATATGCTAGTTTATACGCTTATTGAATATGTCGGGCATATAAATGAATTATTGTGTTAAATTGATATGTCAAGTTTAATCGAAGCTAAATAGAATATCCTTATGTTGATCTTAATTCAATATTCATGATTAGGATTGTTTGATTTGATCAATGAACTTAATTGTTATATTCCTCGCTAATCGATCAAATCATAATTAAACTCGCTATCAAGAATATCTTAAACTCACATAGTATATCTATGTGTATTGAATCATGTGTATGTTTAATAGATCGCTAGATCGATCAACAGCCACGTAATGAACTTAATCAGCATTATGCATGAATGAACTTAATGTTAATATTGATCAAAATGAGTTTTGATGTTTTATTGCACATAATGATCAAGTGATCGCTTTATTATTTCATCTTTTATCTAGCATTCATTCGAGGGGTGTTAATACTACTTTAGCCTATTCCGCATTTGTTTTACAAATTGCCAAAGTCGTATTAACTAAACTCACAATTAAAGTTTGTATAAGCTCTAAAAGCGTCAACGACCTCTACCCTTATTCACCCCCTCTAAGGACGCCATATAGGCTAACATGCAAATCCTTTGGAGGTAGGAAACACCTCTCACATCGACTTTTAATCACGCCCACTAACTTGGATGATTCATGTAACACAACCGGCTGCAACCTTGTACAGAGTTCATAACCTTGGACCCTGAGCAACAACCCGTGCTCTTGGTATCTTCCATAACTCATCACCAAACGAAGTCTCAGATTCCGTCACCTGGGACTTATCCGACTCCAATACAAACCCGATTGCCTTTTCATGGCTTTCTAGAACTTCAAGAGTATCTTCTAGTAACACAACACATGAATTTTACCAGCGACATCCATTTCTAACATCCAAGAAACTCCCCACACCTACGACATCCAAATAACCAAGTAACCCCGACATCCATTTCTAACATCCAAGAAAACTCCCCGTCACCTACGACGTACTGCTTAATAACCAAGAACCCTTTGTCGATTTTCAATTGCAATTTGTACAATCGAATCCTCACTTCAAGCTTCGCAACCATCATCATCAAACACACTTCATATCTGGCTACCTGGCATAGAGTACCTAACTCCCCGCCTTTCCTCGAACTACCTTCCAATCGCTCATCTACACAAGTAGTCCCGCAATCCATCACCATCCGGGCCGACTCAATCGAAATTAGATTTTTCCAGAATCTCGAACATACCTCACCTTTTACCAACCTCCGTAGTTAACCACTGAAAAAACCTCGGATTCACATCTCTTATACCTACTTACATCCAACTGCTTCACCATCAAAGAAGATGAACAAATTCCGAAATTACCAGCAATATAATTCACCATTATATTCCTGTCAGGAGTAGTATGAAAAGACGTTCGTAATATCAATCCAGAACTACGTAAGCATTCACAGATAGTACCAAAATACCATAATAAACACTCACCCGACATGAGCCTCACCATTAGCTTTAGGCTTCTTTCCATGCGAATCTGCTTTGCCACAACCCCAAAGACACAAGAGTATCGTAATTATTTTTTCCTCTAACCGACCTCCCATTATCACCGCACCTTCATCACAAGGTCTTCACGCCCCTTATGGTGGTTACCTTTTGCAACGCCGACAACATCGCCTGATAAACGGGTCCGATTACACCTTAAGACCGCCTATCCAAATTTTTATTCAAGCCATCATCATAGTCAGACGGTCTATCCCCTAATGTAGCATCCAACTCCTTTCCATGTAGATAATACTCAATGTCCATCCTCCAATAGCAAAACTAGATTCCATCGAATTTCTCTGTAACCTGTGTCACAATTCCTTCGCCTGTACCATCGATTCTCGAACTCACACCCGAGCAACAACCAAGCTGAATCGATACCAATTATTAGATTTAAGACCCCTAAATCTCTCCCAGAGTTTCAAGCAATCAATAATAACAACAAGAATTTAGTGCGAAATTGAATGTACACAAGAATTTATATGTTCACCTCTCAACGCGGCAGGCTAATCATGCTGTCACGCAGATACACTAATTTATCGTTGTAAATTCTACCACTACTAATCTATCACTGAGTATTTTCTTATCACCGAAAATCTCAACAACAAAACCTACCAAGAACAAAGATAAACTCTCTAAGTTCTTCAAGAATATTAAAGCCCTAATATTCTTCGTATGATGATTATTGTCTATATTGTATTTTTGTGATGAATTGAAACTCATACAATCATCCTATATTTATAGGCTAAACAAATCCTACCAAAGTTTGACTTTTCTTGGGCTCTCTAAGTCTTTCAAAACCGCCGCAAAACTTCATTTGACCATCGAGACCTCGAGGTCTCGAGTGTTGAAATCAATGGTAATTGATTCCCTTTTTATTATGCCTATCAGCGAATAATCGGCAGATCAATTCATCGGGTTGGTTAACGCGACATTTGTAACTTAGGTGTTCACCTTAGTAGTTCGTATATTACTAGTGTGGGTTCTCGCGATAATTTAAGTAAGTATGAAATATTCCTTGATTTTACTTTATTAATCGTTATAATACAAGAATCGCAATAATTATTATTATTACGCAACTTACTATTATCCTATCCTAGAAGCGTCACACACATACAATGATATTCGAATAATATCATGAATGAAATTAAACGAGACTTGTATATTGAGAAATGTATTTCAATATTTATATATTTGTCAAATATATATGCTGATTTAACATCACCATTAAACTCAAGTTTAATCAATTAAGCAATCGGTATCGATGAATAACTTGATAAGCTATTCGATAAGGACTGCTAGTATTTTAATTGACTTGTTGTTAATTAAAATAGAACAACTTCACTAGTAACTCATTATTTAATTGAGGCTCATAACGGTCTAATTAAGTTAACGAGTTAAACTGATTTTTAACGAGTGGAATTTTGGGATTTGGTATTTAAGAGGGATTAGGTTTTTCATGACCAAAGAATCATAAAACCTCCACCCTCAAAAGAGGCGCCTCTCCTTGAGAATTGGAAGCACTTTCCACTCTCATTTCATCCCTCAAACTCTAGCAAGTCTGCCTCTCGGTTCGTTTCTGTGCGTGCAATCTGGGATGACATCTTTTTCGGTGTTGAACAAGCATTGAGAGGATCTTGAGGGGCAATCACGCGAGGCTTTTCGTGGGATTTGGGTTCAATTGCCTCCACAGAATGTAAGAATTTCTATTCATACATTTGTATTTTATGTTTAGATTAATTTACATTATTTTGAGAATTGGACGTATGAATCGATGTTCATCACGATTAAATTCATACTAGATTCTACCTCGAACCCCACTTTGAAGAGATTTTTACGAAAGTTCTTCGCCATTTGCACCCCCCCCATCGAGACCTTTCGATGGCCTCTCGATGAAATGGCTTCACATTCAACAAAAATACCACACTTTGCCTATAAAATGACCGAACTATCCTCGAGCCCCATATCTTGCAAATTCAACCCTTACCTCTACCATTCATTTCATTATCCCACTTTTACTTTATCTCTCTAAAACTCTCCCACCTACCACCCTCTCTCTCTCTAAGCCTTTTGGTTTCTTTACTAAAAATATCCTAAAGACTTCACCTTTAAAACTAAATTTTTGTGCAAATTCCTAAAGTGTTCCATTATAAACTACTAATCTTTGCAAGTGCAAAGAAGATTTTGGCATTTCTACAAATTTATGTAAGTTGAAACTCCAAATACTATACTTTGACCAAATCTATGTTTTATAATTGTGTGTAGTCAAACCTAATTTTGAGGATAAATGTGTGTTGTAAGATCCGTTACTGGAGTTTTGAGGTTGTTATTTGAAGAAAAGATTGAATCTTCATAGTTTAACTAAATAATCTTATTAATATCACGTGGTTTGACTTTCTTCTAACGCTTTTAGGTTGCTTTTAACATTACAAGATGTTTCAGATGCTATAATATAATATGTCAGAAAGTATCATGCTTTAGGATTTTTTACAATTTGATATATTGATTTATAACACATCATTAGGAGATTATAACTTGATATAATTCAGTATAACAAATAGATTATGATCGATTGTAATTCGATGTAACTTTGTAGAGTATGGTATAACATAGTATAATCGATTATAACTTAATATGATATATTATAATTGATTATAACATATTATAAATTTGATATAACGTCACGACATGATTTATCAAGGAGTGAATGACAAAGTTGTCTTGTAAAGGTGTCTCCAGAACGTTGATATATCACACGATACAGGATGTATTCATTAGAATATATTTTTAATACATTATAATATGATGTAACATATCTAGTGGGACGGTTTTTTATAATATGTAGTTATGATTATTCATTTTAGCGTATAGATTTAGTAACAACACGACACGAAGAATAAAAAGTGTTGACATTCAAAGTGTGACAACCTTATGTATTATAATGCATTTTAGTTAATTATATAAGATACTATAATGTTATTGAAATATCTGTAGGAAACCCCAAAATATATAACAAAATGTCATAGAAAAAAATCAACAAAAAAATCTCATAAATTATCATATTTAAATTTTTTTTTCATAATTTCTCAACAAATGGCAAAATCTTGAGGATATTAATAGATATATACAACACTTTTAATCTCAAGATTAAAAATTTAACAAAAAATGAAGTATTTAAACCCTAAATTTGTTAAATATATTATCAAATTCGCATGAGCTTCACGGCGCTTAGCAAAAATCCAAAATGTTTAAATCTTCTTCATAATTGTCGAATTTATAATTTTAAACCCAGAAAATGAAACATAAAAGAAAGAGAGGAGAATCAAATGTTGTAGGAATGGAAAGGGGAAAGCTGAATTTTGTGGAAATGGACGTGGTGGAAAACTCGAGTTTATTTAATGAGTGACAAAAGAGACATTCACACATGAAATGTGGTACTCTTCCAATAAAAAGCATTTAGCTACAGAGGTAAATATATAAGTTAACTCATGATATTTTTCTAAATTGCATTTATATAATTAGATGAATGCATCCTCTATGATGCAATTTTCATTTTTAGTAATAATTTGTATGATTACCAAACTAAGATTCTAGAATTAAGTTAGCAAAAAAAAGGATTTTAGAATTATTCAATGTCGCCTTTGACATATCTCAGTTTTAGGAAAGAACTAGAAATAGCTAATAACCTATAGCCTCGCTTACTTCATTCAAGCATGAAGTTCGACCCTCATGCTTGTTTCAACCTTATATCAAGCGGTTAAATGAAATTCTACCCTAATCACTGGCGACATCCCGCGTGATTAACTCTTCAGAGTATCTGCACTGGGATTCTAAAAACCGTTAATATAACTAAGCCACACTTCAGAATTATTCAATGCCATTGACATTTTTTTGAAGTCTGATTATAATCAATCTACTTGTTTGGTAGTTGTACTACTTCGGAAACTGAACTGGAACCTCCAGGTACTTCTTCCATCGGCAAAACAAGAAGGAAACCCCCAATTTGACAAATTTTAAATGTATACTTGGAGTAATAAATTATTGAAGCAAATAATTAATGTTTGTGACATTATGTACTATTGTCGGCTATATTATCAATTACTAAATGATTTTTCAGGAGATCTAAAATTAAAAGAAATTTCTATATTTCTTGTTGTAGCTTTCGACACCTTGAATTTCACAAATCTTTGGATTCTCATCCCAGTAATTCAGAATTCGAAGTTATTCATCAGCATGCGACACTCGATAAGTGAAAAAGACCCTTTTTCGGTGAACTATGTTAGTACAATTTATAAAATTATCGAATGATATAACGGTTGAGCTAGCAGTATTAATATTTAATGTTAATAATTCGAATTTCGTTGTAGAAAGAGGAGGATTGAAAATTATTATAATCTTCACTGTATACAAAAATGTAATACATTAATACGTCGAAAATATTTTCCACTATGATAAAATATTAGATATACGGAGTATATGGTAATGTTGAAATTCTCGAAAATAATCTGAGCTATATCTGAAGAGATATTACTTCATAAGTCCAATAAAGCACCATCAGAAAACCAATTGGTATTAGGTGGAGTAGCTCCGTTGTTTATAAAATAATGAACTCTTTTCTTATTTTCAATGTAACATGAAATCTTGTATTATTAGGAATAAAATATAACAGATCATATATTGTACGGAGTACATCATAATAATTACCTGTAATGTTCATATTAAACTAAGGGACAAAAACTAAAAATATACACATATAATTTTTTAAAAGTAAATGGCATATAATTATGGAAGCAAAAACTAACACATAGACCAGTCAAATAAAATTATGTAATAAATTGGCTCAATTCTAATGTACAATATTGAATTCAATGAATTGTATATGAGCCCCTCTGTAACGTAACTTATAAAAAATGGTTTAGATGGATGAAAGAAGAAATGAATAAAAGGAAAGGAGACTATGACGGTGCAAAGTGAATCTAATGATTTGGCCATCGTTTTCCTCCTTATAAAGAGGCTCCTAAAAAATAGTTTATGACATTGTTCAATAAACCCAACATACAAATAAAAATAAAAATAAAAATTAATTCCTTATGTTAAAATTAATTTATAATTCTGTCACAAAATATTTTCATGAAGGGATTGATTTATAATTATCGAAGGATTGTATGTTTCTGGGAGACGAAAGGGATTGATTATATGAGCGACTAGGTAACGTGTAAAAATAATCTAGGAGGAGTTCAATTGGAACTTAGCTTAAAGACAACTTATTAGTAATATGTTGGGGAAGTCAAGGAAAAGGGCAATAAATGATAACTTGGTAAAGTTCCAAAAATCGAATAGCATCCAATGTAAAATTGGCCAAATCAAAAGTGAAATAAATGGTGGACTAATTGACTGATGTCCTGAATTTAGACTAAGCTAAGGGTCCCAGCATTATAATTTTGTTTTTTGTATTTCTTCTTATATTTTATTCTAAAGCTTTAATCTATAAATTATATATAATTGTTCAACATATGCTTTCGTAACAACAAAGCAAAGGTTGAAAAATGAAAAGTTGATCACTAAATAAAATGATGACCGTAAATCTTTTTCATTGATGTTTTCATGTTGGTTCGAAATGATTGTAATCCACCATTTTGTGATGCCATTACGCATTAGCTAACTTGACAATGAAATTTGAGGATTTATCCCTTTTTCATTTAACAATTGCTATTAGGCATTATGTGTCTAGATCCATAATAACTATGAGTAATTGAGTATGTTAGGCTGATGAGTCAATCACACCGCATTCCATTTTCTTGCACTTTTCAACGATTTTTTTGTACCTCGCTCCGAACAGTGCCATTGTAGATAGGGGTGTGCATAAAATTCAAATCTACCGAACTGATAATAACCTGACTTTTTAAATCGACTAATCGAATCGATGCAGGCCGGGCTCTTATAACATAACTAATTTGGTGCTCTACTAAATAACCGAATCGAACCGCACTTCATTTCTAAATTTTCATTTGTATTTCAATTTTCATTTATTATTCTTTTCAAATCTTCAAGATTCGTGACGCTATTACTTTTAAGTTGTCAATTTATATTTAACTTCGGTTTCATTATCGTATAATGGAATAAGATATATATAACTCTTTCTAAAACTAATAATATATGAAATACAAAGATAAGTAAAAATAGTGGTATTGAATGTGTATGTATATTATTGTATAATTAATCTTAAAAGCGAGCCTATCAAATTTTAAGGATTAGGATCTAGCTTCTGGGACTTAATTTTGAGTTCAAGACAATATGTCAAAATCAGATCAAACCGAACTTAACCAAAATCGAACCGAATGTATGAAAACCGATCGAACCGAACCGATTTAGGTTCGAATTTCGAGAACCGACGTAACATGCTCGGCTCTACAATTAAACCGACCGATCCATACACACCCCTTAACTTCAGATATATACCAATTGTTGATACCATAAAAGACACACCAATAAAAGATTACACATGATTTTTTTCTTTAATAATATGAAATTTATTTTTAATTTAAACCAATCAATTACTCACTTGAAAACAAAGCTTAGAGTACAATATGCATTTGGTGGCTATCAGGGGATGAGAGAGCATTGTGTCATGCAATTGGAATACATATAGTATAATTTATTTTTAACTATGAAAGGGGTATTTACTAAAGATGAGTATTACATTAATAGAAGATTCTTTCATTCTAGGACCTTGGTTTGATATGGAAACAATAATAATTAATAGTACTATATTTTAACAAGCCAACAAGTAATAATTATCCCAAGTGGAAACTATTTTATTGATTTGTATGTTCTATAATATATATATCTTGGAATTCTTTGAGAGTTACTCCGTATGAGAAACTGATTTTGATATACCAAAAGTCAAGAACGTGTAGAAACCATAACCTTATAGGAGTAATAATCAGTTGATTCTTTTGTTTTTGTTTTTTGCATAAATTGTCTTAAACCTTGTTGCATTGGGGACCTCAAAACAAGAGAGACAAATATGAAGAAATGTCAAGGTGGTACAAAGATGTAAATATTGGATGAGATATCACACTAGTAGCCCCCAAAGTTTGGCAAATATGTCATTAAAATTACACAAGGGGTTGATCATATGATCTCTAAAGTTACATAATTATTATTGTATATACATTTCGACAATGGATCAAGGAAACTCGAATGACTACTCCCTAGTTAACATCAACGCAAATCTTGATAAGTCTCGATTTTGAAAATGGTTACGGTTCATTAATGATACAGTTTATAATTTTTATTAATCATTATATATACTCAATTTCAATATAAAAATTATACACATTACTAACACGTGTCATTCTCAATGGTACAATTTAAAAATTCAAAATAAAAATATACCAAAATTATTCTATGTACCTAATTAATATGTGTAACAAAATTTGTTGAACAAATTGGTACATATATTACTTAAAAGGTAAAAATAAGCTTATATAATAGATATTAATGAGTTTTTTTGAGAAAATAGAACGTATTATCTAAAATGTACTAAAGAATAAAAATATATATAAATTGATATAATTTACCTTTTTTATCATTACCAAATAAACAATGAATCGTAACTTTTCACTATTGTTTATAAATATTGCCGGTGTAAGCTAACTTTTTCTATCGATCTTGGCCTAAAATTAGTAATCTTGTGTGTGATATGATGTATAATGTCACCGACGATAGCTCAATTACGGTAATTTAGAGCTAAAAAACACGAGTTTTACGTAGATGTCGCTCTTAACCAAAGCGACGTCCCATAAAACACGGATTTTACCTTAGATGTCGGTTTTTTACTAAAGCAACGTGTAAGTTAGAGGTCATCTAAGACTACCCACAATGGGGTAGTTGAATATAAAATTCAACGTCAGTTAAAATAAATCGACGAATGGCAGTTGAATAATTGGTTAAAAAGAATGCTGACAATCGCTGTAATAACTTTCAGCTGTTGAATAGCAGAGTGCTGCTCGATCAAACGCGACACGCCGACGCTGAAGAAGTCAAGGCTGGCTGGTTGACACGCCTCGACAATACAGGAGTGCATGTCGGGCAGAGAATGGATAGATAAGCCGCCACGTGTCGCTGACGTATGTATTTCGATTTTCCATTTCTTTATCCCATCTCAATTATTTCGCTCAATTATTTGATAACAAATTAATTTTTTTTACCAAAATTCATCATTTTTTCTATATAAATAGAGAGACTACTCTCATTCAATTTGATATAAAAAATCACCTTTTTTCAATATACTATTTATATTATCTTTACTAAACTCTTGTTTTTAATCTTAAATATCTTTAGTGGAAATGAACTTAATAATAATCATCTAATAATCAAAAGTCGCTTAATTACCCTTTTAGCTATCAAATCCTACCTTAATTATCAATTTGATAATTTATTTAATGTATAGTTATTCTTATTTAATTATAAATGATAATTTTTATAATTATTTAATCATAAATATAAAATATAAGTAAATAAGAATATTAGATAAAAGTATGGGTAAGGTGTTGAATTTTATTAAACAAAACCATCAGAGTGTGTAAAATTTGAGCGGACGCGAATTATTTAAAGGAAGATGTGAGAAGACGATGCGAGGCTGAAATCGAAAAGCGAGCATAATAAATTTAGCATTGTAGATAGCCAGAGAGAGTATATAAAGAGTGCCGCTGGCGCACACCACGCTACGATCATATACCGCGACTTCGCTTTTTACGATTGTCTTCACGCTGTCAGCGCAAGTATTTTTTTTTTTTTTGCTTTGGGGGTACGCTTTTGTTTGTTTTTTTTGTTTTGATTACATTTATCGATTATTTAATAATAAAATTTCTAAGATAATATTTTTGATCGGTCACGGCTCGGAGATAGGATGCTAAATTAATAATTCATGATTTTTCGTTTCTTTTACATTTTTTTACGTTCGGTCATATGCGACTATGCTTTTTTTTCGTTCTATTTTAATTTTTTTTTTACAATTACTCTCTAAGATAATATTTTATGGTCGGTCATGGCTCTCGGGGATAAGGTTTTTTTGTGCAATTATCATCAACTACCATAGAAACTCGATAAATTAATACTTGATTATTTAATAAACACTCTAAAATAATATTTTGGCCGTAATCCCGGCTCGATAAGTGTGTTACACAACTAATAATCTATGTTTTTTGTTCCTTTTTCATTTTGTTACGCACGGCCATGCCACTATGCTTTTTTTTTTAGTTCATTTTTCGCTTTTTTTTTTTTTCTTTCATTATCGAAAGTATGAACCATTATTTAATAAACTCTATAAGATAATATTTCTATTTTTTGTCATTCCTACTTGGGATACGGTACTAAAATTAATAATTCATGCTTTTTTCGTTGATTTATTTTTTACAATTATCAACCATCAGAAACTCAATTATTTAACAAACTCTTAATATAATATTTATTTAATAAACTCTCTAAGATAATATTTTATTTTTTGCCGGTCCCGACTTAGGATTAGGGTGTTAAATTAATAATTCATGCTTTTTTCGTCTTTTTATTTCTTTACTTGTTTTTGCAATTATCAATCATCAGAAACTCGACATTTAATAAACTCTTTAAGATAATATTTTTGGTCATTCTTTACTAGGGAATAGGTTGCTAATAAACTAATAATTCGTTTTTTCATTCGCTTTTAATTTTTTTTACGCACTGGCCATACCACCGTGCTTTTTTCGCTCCTTCCCTGCTCGACAAGCGCTACTAAATTAATAATTAGTGTTTTTCCGTTTTTTTCATTTTACGCACTCATATGCCACTGCGGCTTTTTTTAGTTCATTTTCTAGTTTTTTTTTCACCTCAACTACAAGTAGAAACTGGAGCAAATTAATACTGATTATTGAATAAATTCTCTAAGATAATATTTTATTTTTTGCCGGTCCCGACTTGAGGATAGAGTGCTAAATTAGTAATTCGTGATTTTTTTGGTTCCCTTTTCATTTTTTTTAAATTTTTTTCCAATTATCAACTACTGTAGAAACTCGATTATTTAATAAACTCTTTAATATAATATATCTTACTGGCCCGACCTGCACAGGGTGTTAATAAATTAATTGTGTTTTTTTATTCTTTTTTTAGTTTTTTTATGCTCGGTCATATGTCACTGTGATTTTTTTTGTTCCTTTAATTTTAATTTTTTTTACAATTATCAACTACAGTAGAAACTCGATAAATTAATACTTGATTATTTAATCAACTCTCTAAGATAATATTTTTGGCAAGTCCAACTGAATTGTGTGGTGCTAAATTAATAATTGTGCTTAGCCCATTTTTCATTTTTTTAAAATTAGCAACTATAGTAGAAACTCTCCATAAATTAATACTCGATTATTTAATAACTTCTCAAAGATAATATTTTGGCCTGACTGACTCGCGATAGAGCGCTAAATTAATAATTACTAAAATTATAAGATAATATATTTTGGATAATTTTATAGATCCCATATAAAATATAATTAATAATTTTATATACTATATATTGGCATGAATACTTTATGAAGGTTTTTTAAAAAATGACTCAATTGTATTTTGTTTTTCATTAAATCAATTTCTAACTTACATATTACATTTAATGGTGTTGTCCCTTTAATGAGGCTATACTCATTATTTAAAAGTACTTCATTCGATATACGCATTTTTCATAATAATTGGGCAGAAGCTGAAAGATGCTTATAACTGAGTATTTTATCGTAAATTAACAAAATATTAATTAATAATGTAACAATTATTTCAAAACTAATATCGCATTTATCAGAATTTTTGATAATATAATAACGATTAGTACGTATTAGTTAATTCCGTTCAGCTAGTAATATATTAAAATGTATAGTGAGTAGATGTGACAATAGAATTCTGCTTGAAGACTTTGACTTTGATGAAAAAGAAATTAAGAAAAGGCTGTTCGTCAGTGAGACGTGTGGTTTTCGATACCCACTAAAAACTGTTGTCTTCTCTTTTTTCAACCTCCACTAGACACTAGCTGCTAGCCTTGTGACTTTAGCTTGGTAGTTTTATACTTGTCCAGAAGGACTTGGAACAAATAAATGAAAAGAATACCAGAATGAGCAAGAATGGCTGAATGATGTATTTCCGTTTACTTTTAATTATCTTTTTAATCATTTGTATATAAATTAAGAAAAATAAAAAATATTCAAAAAGTACATTGAAAATATAAAATGTCAATTAATTAAAATTATATAATTGATGATTAATTATTTAATATTAAAAATTAGTCAAAAAATACATTAAAAAATGTAAAATATTATTTATATTAAAAGGACAAATATTTTGAAACAAAATATTAATTAAGGTGCTAGGTAAATGGGTTTATTGTTTTACCATTACCGCATTACCCATCAACAAAATACAAGGAAAATGATGATAAGGAGTGCACCTAGTGTATTTGATCTAGGAGTATAATGTTTCACTTCTCTTTCTTTAAATGAACAATGATATATACTGAGTAATTACTATGGGAATACAAGTTTTGTCATCTTAATTAGTCATTTGTTGTTGTATATTTTTTTTTAAATGGTGGTCTAGAACAACTTCCATATATTACAGTACCATAGTCTATGGTGTTTCTATTTATTTGATTAACGTTTTATTCCCTCCATTTCAAAATAATTGAAATATTTTTTCAATTTAGAAATTCCTTATTAGATTCCTATTTTGACAAAATTGTGAGAGAGACAAATGAAAGGAAAACTATTAATAAGGAATAAATTCAAAATTTTCTTAAAATATATGTATAGTCAAACCTCTTAATTATTTTGGAATGGAGGGAATATTTTCTAATCGGATCTTTTATCATGAATTATTTTTAACTATAAAATTTTAAGGGTACGTTAAATTTTAATAAGAAGACAAAAACAAAATCTGTTGGAGCTGGGGTTCCTTCTTAAATTGAAAACTAATCTGATTTGATAGGTATTAACAATTGAAGGTATTAACAAGTGTGGGGATCCGATTAAGAGCCTGGTCGTGGTCTCCAACCAACCCTGCATATTTCCTCCTCCAGGCCCCAACCCCAACCCATCTACATCTAGCCATATAGGAGCTACATCTTAGGATTAAATGCGTTACACAAATGGTGTGGCCACCCACATCTGAAGGTCATAAATTGATTGTCATGCTGATTATTTTTTGTTAGATTTGAATTTTCAGTTGAGTTTTGCATCTATCTACATACTCCTTATTTGTTTTAAAATTCGAGAAAGTGTTACTCCGTATATCAATTATTCGCATATCCCTTCGTCTCTATTTATTCAATCGTTGTAAAAAAATATTTATTAAAACAATACACTTTTTGGGCGAGATAAAGTTATCAATCAATGTAAAATATTATAATATAAACAAACTTTCAATGCAAAATTATATTGATAAAATGAAACAATCACTTATGTCTTAAAATAATTTTTTGCCTAGATAATCAATTAAATAGAGACGGAGGGAATAATATTTTTAACTCCGTGTTAAAAAAATGACGGATGAAAGGAGATGGAAAGGATAGTCACTCAATTATAATGGTTTTTTAATTAAAATTGCCCAAAAGTTTTAGCTTTCCCATACTACAATTCATTTTTCATTTTCGAGTTTACATTTATGTAACTGTGCACCCTAATTCAAAATCCTTGGTATTCCATATCCTACTATTTACAATTGAGACTCCAATCCCAATTTTGGTATGCATTAAGTTTTTTATATAGCCTGTCTATTGAAGATGCTAATATCAGGGGCAAATTAAACTTAAATAGTTCGTAGGATTCTTTTTACGTGGTCACCTAGTTTAATCTGTATGCATTATTATATTATTTGTAGTAGGAATAGTTTGTTTCTACTGTACATTATTGTACTTCAGTTTACACCAATTTTGTACAGTAAAAGTACTGTGTAGTTAGACTTTGGGATCTAGATACCAAAACCAAAGATACTAAATGTCCCCACTCCCCACTATAGGAAAAATAGTTGGATTAACCAAATACGGAGTACTAAAGTGGAGTAAGAAGGAAAAAAAACTGGATAGGTTGATGTGAAAAAGAAGAGGTGGAATGGAAATGTTGGTTAACTCTTTGCTGGAATGAGAATGACAAGTCAGATCAAGGAAACAGTTGTTGACTTTAAAGAAACCTAGGAGCGTTCTCAGATTTGGATTTGATAGCTTTGCTTCTCACCTATGTGTCATAGGCTTTTTTAGATTTACATTCATGTTACTTTTAGGCATTTTTAGAATGGTTTCATGCTAACATATTTCTCTCATATATATTTGAAAGGAAATTTATGAATAGATTGGTATATTTACTTAAAAAATGATGGAAACACTATGTTATTTATTTGAGTAGAAGATTTTAATTCCTTAAAATATATTGGGAAAATGGTAAAGAAAAGTTAGTTATATTATAAATCTTTGGTGTGGTTTCTTCGCTTTTTTGTTTAGCTGAAATAAGGGGAGTGGTAATAAAAATATAATTCGGCTTTACCTCTCAGTCGGTGGTGAGTCCAGATCTACAGAAGATTGCCAACATTCCACTATATGAGTAAAGAAGTTAAAGTGCCATCATTCCAATCATTTCATCTTTCCATCATTATGTGCGTGTCTCTAACTTTTGCCTTGTGAAATACAACACTTATTCAACTTCTAAATTAAAATTGTCCTGAATTAATTAGTTTACACCATTTGAGTTAAGGAAAAACTAATTCCCTGATAATATAGACAATGATTAGTGATCGTAAATTATGAAAGTCGATATTTCAATAAATAAAAATGTGAATAAGTTTGCTTCTAATCATATAGATTACGGATCTATATAACATTGAAAATAACTAATGCATAACTTGTAACTAATATATAATTTATTTCTATTTTTTGGAACCGATATACACTTGGCGACATTCATCATTTATTGAGATTAATTTTTAATTTCACTTAAGTATCAAAGGGTTAATCGTGTTATCTCAATTGTCACGAAACTACAATAAGCTAATCCGAATATTTGGGATTTTGGGTCTATCCAAAAACAACGAATCAAACTAACTTCTTCAGAAGCTTATTATTAGTACGTATGTCTTCTATTACTCGTATTAGTTGCCTCTATTAGTACAACTCTATTGTTTGGCTGAAGTGGAAACATACATGAGTGATTTGTAGACGGGTGAATATATTTCCCACCCACTAAATTTTATCTTCTAGCGAATATGCAATGCACGCCGAAACATTATCCAACGTGACGCAATACAAGAAAAAACAGCGGCTCGAAACTCACCTCATCGCTAATTATAAAAAAAAAATCTTAAGAATTTCTAATTTTAAAGTATAAGAAAATAATTCTTTAACTCCAAAAGTAATTTTTAATTTTGTTTAAGAATTTTGGAAATGAGTTCATCCGAAAATAAATCGGTAAGTTGTAATTTCAAGAATTCTCGTCATAATTTTTATGTTAACTTTAAGAAATGTGAATATATTTTCAATGTTAAAGTTAATATTGTTAATATCATTTTAATGTATTATGTTCATGTTACTAAGATCATTTTCATGTTTTTCATTAATATAGTCATTGTTCTATATTGTTTATATCTCATGTTTGGATTTTAAATAATTGTTTTGATGTTTTTATTTTTTGTTAAAAGTTAAAGTTAATAAAATGTTTAGTTAAAATAGAATGTAAAATTATTTATGGTAACTATTTGGAATAAAGAACAGTATTATTTAAAATGAAAACATGTCTGAACGGACATAGACTGTGAACAATGATCCACGTGGTGCGACGTATATTTGTTTTCAACCAATGTGCACTATGTATGTTTAGTTGTATAACATATGTTGCACTCGTTATTAGCTTCCAAACCAACAAACCTCGCATGTGTTGGCTTTGAATAATTAATAATTGAACAAAATTAAGTAATAATTGAACAAAATAATAAATCAATAATTGATAAATAATAATAATTAATTATATGTTAATATTAATTAATAATTGATCGACAAAATTGAACAATAAAGTCTAACAAATTTATATCCAACTCAAGGCCACAGATGTCATTGCTTAACTCAACGTGACTTCAGAGCGTAATGCTAGAATGTTAAATGAGCATGCACTATCCAAAAATTGTTAACTTTGATCCAACATGTGTTGTATATGTTGAATAGAGTTTTCACCATGTGTTGCATACATTCGCTAAGAGTAAAATAGGTAGAAATTTGTGGTTGGGAAATTTGTGGTTGGGAAATTTCTGATTGGGAAATAAAATTGGCCTTTGTAGACTCATATGCAACTACTTGCTTCGTGCTAGCCAGTGATGAAATCTAATGCATGTAGGAAATCGCTTTTGTTGGACTGTTTAAAAATAATGATCATGTTTTGCTATAGAAAGATGAATAAAAAAAAAAATTTAGACATAAATTAACCGATAAAAAAACTAACGTTAAGTATCACCATCTCGCATTCTAGCGCGTGGCTCGACTTCTATGTAAGAAGCGAATCTCGGCGCGACATCCTGCGGATTAACTTCTCCGCGGTATTACCGCGCTGGGTTCGACTCTCACGAGAAAGAAATCTCGGCGCATTATCCCAATTAACCAAATCCGCAGATTTCGCCGAAGTAATTCTCGAAGGCCGTCGTTTTTAACTGCTTCATACTTTTATAATTATTCAATGTCATAGACATTTTTTTTAAGTATGATTATAATGACATATGTGAACTATCCTATAAGTCGGGCAAGCATAGTTCTAGAATAGGTGATCTCTCGAAAATTACTCATATATCTTTAAAAAACGTGCAAATGATATGAAAGTATGTAATTGCCCAACGAGTCGTTTCAATATGTTGATAGATTAGATGGTGTGTTATACTTTAAACGATTAATTCGCATAAAGTGTCACATTTATTTCTGAATTAAACAAAAGTAATAGAGATAGGCATCCAACTAATGCAGAAGAAAATGAATGGTTTAAAAATATGGAGTATTCAGAATCACAAAATATTGCTGCACATGCCAAACTGTAGACACTAGACATTTGGAACTTATGCTTATGTGCTGTATCTTAATCAGCCTTCTTAGTGACGGTGGTCCATACATAAACATTTCCTACAGCTAAGCATAACTCAATCTTTATTGATCTTGCTTCTCAAATGATACTTTAAGATGAATATTTTATTTTGCTAATATCTCATTTGGTCAATTAAACTCAAATCTCATTAACAAATATCCAGATTTCTCAATCATATATACAAACAAAGTGGGCACACCGGCATGAAATGACCACCTAATTTGTTCCTGAATCATGTGAAGACAAGATAAATGTAATTTAAAATTTAGTGATGTAGATTTGTTTTTAACCTTAACTCCTAATTGTCATCCTCACAACAAACACGCTACAAGTGTTGAATTAGGTTATCCTTGATACATATCATCTACACAAAAGTGACAATTTTTGGAGAATTTTTTAAAGATCCTACATAATCAATCCAAGGATTGTTATTCCCTTCATTGTTTTAAATTCCTATACCCCCAATCAATTTCTTTTAGAATACAGACCTTAATACCATGTTAAGCTCAAGTTATATCACTTAAAAAAAAGCCCAAGTTATATAGTCTAATTTTTGAGTTGACACTTTAAATTTTCAATTTCTCATTATTTGAAAAAAATAGGTAGATTTATACTGAGATTATTTTTTATAGATTTATGTAATTCAAAATAAAAAGAAACAATTCAACTGTGCCTATTTATAAATTTGGAACATTTGAGATCATTTGTCACCAATTTTATAACAAATATGTATCACGAATACACATGAAATTATATTAAAAAACATAGTAAATTATGATTTCATTTTATAAGAAGTTGTATACTGAAAATTAATACTTTATTTAAGTCAGAATTATGATTCTATATATGTATCTAGACCATTTTATAATTAATATCTCATGCTTATATACCGTGTTTGACCATCCAATCGAATTTTATAGAAGTTATATTTTATTTTTTAACTTAACAAAATTTTGAATTTCTAAAATAAATAAATTGAATAAGGTAATTGGAGGCTCTTTGAACATGATTTGCCTCTTTTATAAGTGACACCTTAACATAGAACATACCTCCATTTCTCTTTTTACCATCACTCCCAAGTCCACCACCACAGCTCTAACATATTACCCCCCTCCCCTCCTTCCCTTCAACACCCAATAAAGGTACAAACTTCATTGCATAAGGTACAAACTCTATTGCATAAGGTACAAAACTTTGTGTATCAATCTTCATCTTTACTCAACCTGCATTGCTATAGGTGAGTGAGTTATTCCAATGAAATGGTTTGATTGTATGCACCAGCAAATGAACTTTAATGGGTATTGGTTTCTTGTCTCATTTCTAGGCCCATATATTAATGTAGTAGTAGAGTACTATTTCAATAAAGACTCAATTTTTATCAACTTTCCTTCACATATTCCCAGGCATTTTTAACTTATTTTATAAATAATTTAATGGTATGAAGTTGTTTGAATTAAAGGGCATCTCTAGAATGGTTCTTTGATTCAGTGTGAAATTTGGTAATTTTATTTGTTTAAAAAAATGGAAGTTCTATTGGTTTAGTCACCGTTTGTTTTTTGGGTATTTTAGAAATTTGTTTGTTTTTTATTGTATTGATGAAAAATATGTTCTTGCAGTGTTACTTTTTGTATGTGATGTAGATTTTTAATGTCTGATGAATCTCAGTTGATTATTGACTATATAACATTTGATGAATGTATATGTCTGAATTGTGAATGTCTCCTTATCTTGTTGTTAGTGAGTGATGTTCCCTTTTTATAATTGAGCTATTGATCATGATGTCTTATGTGAGAATCTATTCAGCTTATGATTTATTTTTCTGATGTTTTTTAAATAACGAGCAACTGAAATCCATTAAAAAAAATTACCTTCTGTTAATGTGGTTTGACACATTCTTTATTGACCATTTGAGTTATATTTATGTAAGTATCTAACTTGCTGATCGGTTGTTTAATGTTACCTTCTTTGTCGCGATAGAGAATAAGAATTGAGGCAGTGTTGTGTTCGTTTGGGGGTTTCTTGATTATGGTACTCTTAATAGTTCTTAGATTAAAAAGGAAACAAGATCGGACTAAAATATTCTCCGATTTGGAGTTTTTACTTTTCGGATGTCATACTTCCGATGAATAGTAAATGATGTTTGTGCTGTGAAGCAAAAATTTTAAGTTTCATATTTTAGTGTTTCTGTATTATGTGTATAGTGCATTGTTTGAATATTGAACTCAGACTTCTTGAGATTTATGGTTAATTATTCATCTCGATCAGTTTAGTCAGGTTGGTGTTGAACCGTTCCTTTATATTTTTATATTTGTAGAGCTGTCTAATTATAGAATATATAGCTTCCTTAAAATCTTGTGTAGTAGGGCTTCTCTTAACAAATTGCAGCTTCCATTCTGGCAAATTGGCTAGTCAAATAAGAATAATTTCCAATTTGTAACAAAATAAGGTTTCTGTTTCTTGTTATTATTGATTGTTACTCGAATTTATGCGAGACTTTTGTTGTTTGCTTCTTTAGTCTTTTGTTGGAACACCTTTAACATGATGAAGTATGACTAAACAATAATCTTAACGTTTCATGTTCTAGCTAGTGCAGTTGCAATTTCTGTACTTGTGATTGTCAGCTTCCTTTGCAATTCAACAATGTTCATAGGTTTATTTATCCTTCATCAATAACAGCAGTAGAGCAATGGACAGAAGGAGTTGGCCATGGAAGAAAAAATCTTCTGACAAGGCTGCAGCAGCTGTAGACTCGACCACCGTCCCAACAGATTCAGCTGGTTCGCTGGTCGATCAGGTTGGTTCGGTGCCAAAAAAGTATATTATTTCTCAAACATTGAAGAGTAGATCGGCATATATTCAAGTTTTTTCTTGCTCTCATGCTTGCATTCTCAAGATTTTTCTTGCTCCAATTGCTTTCTGCTTTCTTCCTTTAACACTGGGTATTTCATGCATTTGAAATACTTAGATCTACCATGAGGCTATTTAGTCTAATTTTCGCCTTTTGTTTTGTGAGGAACCAGTCTCGACTGTCTTGTTTAAGAAAACTCTTTCGCAAAGCAATTTTATCTCGATGGTTCTCCGATTTTGTATTGCACCTAATGGGTATATTTTCTTATTTTTGTCTGTTACTTCACCTTCCAGGCTAAACAGGAGAGTTACAAAAAACCAAAGTATGTCCAAATTTCGGTGGAGTCATATTCACATCTCACAGGATTGGAGGATCAGGTGAAATCTTATGAGGATCAAATGAAGACTTTCGAAGAAGAGGTCAATGAATTGAATGAAAAGCTCTCTGATTCCCAAACAGAGATTACCAACAAAGGAAACATGGTGAAGCAGCATGCAAAAGTTGCTGAAGAAGCTGTCTCAGGTTTGTTGTCACTAAGCTACTATCCAAATATTTAATGAGATTAAGGATGTCGCTAGGTGGTTTTCACCTAAAAATAATTAGTTTGGGAAAATGAGTTCAACTATTTTATTATTTTGTACAGGTTGGGAAAAGGCTGAAGCAGAAGCTGCAGCGTTGAAAACTCATTTAGAGTCTGTCACACTACTGAAACTCACTGCCGAAGATCGGGCATCACATCTAGATGGTGCTCTCAAGGAGTGCATGAGGCAAATAAGAAACTTAAAAGAAGACCATGAGCAAAAATTGCATGAACTTGCTCTTAACAAAACAAAGCAATATGACAAGATGAAGCATGATCTTGAAGCTAAGATAGCTGGCTTAGACCAAGAATTGCTAAGAGCTGCTGCTGAAAATGCTGCACTCTCGAGGTCTTTGCAAGAGAGGTCTAACATGATCATAAACTTGAGTGAAGATAAATCACAAGCTGAGGCCGAGATAGAACTTTTGAAGAATAATATTAGATCCTGCGAGAAGGAGATAAATTCACTCAAATATGAAGTCCATGTGGTCACAAAAGAGTTAGAAATCCGTAATGAGGAAAAAGATATGATTGCGAGGTCTGCAGAAGTTTCAAATAAACAGCACCTTGAAGGTGCAAAGAAAATTGCTAAGTTAGAAGCAGAGTGCCAAAGATTACGCGGTCTTGTTCGGAAGAAGTTGCCTGGTCCAGCAGCATTGGCACAGATGAAGCTTGAAGTTGAGAGTTTGGGCAGAGATTATGGGGAAACCCGATTGAGGAGGTCCCCCATAAGGCCTAGTACTCCACACATGCCCACTTTTAATGATTTTTCTCTTGATGGCATACAGAAGTACCAGAAAGAAAATGAGTTACTCACAGACCGTCTGATGGCAATGGAGGAAGAAACTAAGATGCTTAAAGAGGCTTTAGCAAATCGTAACAATGAATTGCAAACCTCTAGAAGTATCTATGCTAGGACAGCCTGCAAACTTCAGAGCTTGGAAGCACAGTTGGTATCTCCAGGTGAACATAAGAGTCCACCAAAGTCCAACTATGGCTCTATGCTCAGTCAGAATGCAAGCAATCCGCCAAGCTTGACTTCCCTGTCTGAAGATGGAAATGATGATGCTGCTAGTTGTTCTGGATCTTGGACTACAGCAGTGAAATCTGAGCTTTCTCATATCAAGAGAGAGAAAAGCATTGACAGCCTACGCAAGGTGGAAAATTCAAGCCAACTGGGCCTCATGGATGACTTTCTAGAGATGGAGAAATTGGCTTACAACTCAAATGAATCAAAGGGAGCTGTTTCTAAACCAGACATTTCAATTAAGTTGGAAGCTGAAAATGGATGTGCCAGTCACAGTGAAGTTGCCCCATCCAAATATAATGAGCCGCCAAATCCAATGGAAAAACAAGAGTCTTCAGAAGGTGAGGTTCCAGCCTTGGATGCTCAACCTGATACCAGTCAACCTCCCCTCATGAAACTCCAGTCCGTAATTTCTCTAATTCTGGAATCTATGCCAAAGGAAACAGACAAATTTCAACTTCTGGAGGATGCCAAACATATCTTACAGAATATCAGTAATAAGCTGCATTACCAGTCATTAAGTGCTACTGTTGAGGCATCTCAAAAGTTGGACACCAACTTCGACAATCCAAGTAGCAGTAATGATGCTGAGATGATAGAGCAAAAGGAAGTATCTTTGCCTCGAGAAAGTACACCATGCGCTGAATCTCTTAAGCCCATTCCTGATGGAGCAGTTGCTGCTATTTCTCAGATATATGATTTTGTCATGTTTCTGGACAAGGAGGCTAAGACTCTTCAGGGCACAGATCCAGATGGAGATGAATTGAGCCAGAACTTGGAAAAATTCTTTGCCACTTATAATGCTGTGATGAGAAGCCGTAAGAATCTAGTTGACTTTGTTCTTGACCTTTCTGTTGTGCTATCAAATGCCAGTGAGCTCAAGTATAATGTGCTTGGTTATAAGGATCCTGGAGGTGAAACTGGTATTTCTGATTGTATAGACAAAGTTGCTTTGCCTGAGAACAGTGATACCCAAGAATTGTCAGGAGGTAAATATCAAATTGGCTGTGCCCAGTTTTCTGATTCATCTTCTGATCATGACATTTCCCATGAGGGTAATCCTGTTCCCACGTCTGATTTAAAATCCACCCCATGGAGATGTTCCTTTGAGGAATATGAACAGTTGAAGCAAGAGAAGGATAATATGGCAGTTGAACTAGCTAGATGTACTGAAGATCTAGATAACACGAAATCCCAGTTATTGGAGACAGAGAAGCTTATGGATGAGGTTAAGTCACAGTTAACTACAGCACGAAGAATGAATGGTTTGGCAGAGACACAACTTAAATGTATGGCAGAGTCGTATAACTCGCTTGAGACCCGTGCTGAAGAATTGCAAAAGGAAGTAGACCGGCTCCGAGCCAAGACAGAGACTCTAGAAGATGAGCTTCAAGTGGAAAGAAGAAGCTACCAGGATGCATTAGTCAAGTGCAATGATCTTGAAGAGGAACTACAAAGGTCAGGAGCATATTTTTATAGTAATGAATGTTTGAATAGTTTGGGTTATCATTCATGGTTTAAATTTTGTTTGACAAATACTTCTCAGTTCATTCTCGATACATTTGCAACTGACTGGAGCATCTATATTCGCATACTTATACCTAAAGGATTTTTGTACCCATAAAAAGAGCAACAAGAGTAGTAGGCACACAGGCAAGGGGACTAACTTTTACTCTTTCAACTAGGTATTATTTAGTATATGCATGCCTTTCTCATAAGGCACTTAATCCACAACAGAGCCAGGATTTTAAAATGAAAAAATAAATAGGACAAACGTTTTAGCGTTGCTAGACTCTTATATATTATTTATCTGACAATGATCAGGCACATATTTGAGTCTTCCTTGTTCCTTGAACTTTTATTTATGCATGCTCAAAATTTCAGTCTTGTTGGCCTGGGATAGTTCTTGATAATAGAATTCAGTACAATTTATGATCCTACATATATTACAATCTCTTCATCTGGAACTCATGTGATATATTCATACTATATTTTCAGGCTCGAGAGTTTAGCAGCGGAAAATGATTCAAAGACTAGCCAGGTTAGATGAACATCAGGACCCATAAAATTGATTGATTTACATGCTGATAAACATCCATCAAGATTACCTTTTGTGTATATCAATGGCATCTAAGTGCATAAACACTCTGCCCCACGTAATAATTTGATTTTTCTCAGAGATCAACTTTACAGGTATAGTATTTTAGAATAAAGGTTTTGTAGCTTAAATTGACTGTAGAAATTAACGCCCCCCCTGAAATGTCCAGTCAACTTCATCATTTGATTTCTTGCGCCATTGTTGTGTGGTATGCGCTCACTTCACGTAAGCTATTCTTTTAACTACGTCTTTTACTTGAATGTTCTTTTAAAGCCTCAAGTACTATTTGGAGAAGAATCATCTGTTGATTGTACAAATCCTATGTTATTCTATACTTCACATTGTGAAAAGAAACATGTTTGCCATTTTGTGATATGATATTCCTTCCCTACCAGGGTTTAAGAAATAATCTCGGTCATATCCTCTTCATAAATCATTCTTTAGCACTCGTAACTCGTAAGAACCAAACACTGATAAATAAATAAGAATTGGCACCTTATTTTGGCAATTTGGCTCTTTGGTTTGATTTTGATTATATGTTTCTATAATTTCAGGAGCAGGAGTTAACAGCAGCAGTGGAGAAGCTTGCAGAATGTCAGGATACCATATATCTACTTAGCAAGCAATTGAAAAATCTACGTCCTCAAACTGAGGCGACAGTGTCTCCAATTGGCAGGAGTCAACATAGTGGAGAAGATCCAACAATCAGCGGCTTGCACATCCAGGAAAGTGATGCAGCGGAGATGGATACTGCCACTTCTGGCGATCTGCAAAGACTTGGCAGTGAGTCGCCCAGTGATCTATACAATGCTCAACTTAGCCCTTCAGATCCTGAAGCAAATAATGAGTCGAGATCGCCTACTAGTTCAAAGCATCAAAAGCACCGTTCAACCAAGTCGAGCACTTCAATAGCATCTTCAATGCTAACACCAGAAAAACATTCTCGTGGCTTCAGCAGATTCTTTTCCTCAAAAGCGAAATCTGGAAATTAATGATGCACCTCTCAGGACCAACTGTTAATAGTTGGGAGCATTGCGTGATTGAATTTTATCTATTACTGTAGATAATAATCTGGCGGATGAGCAAACAGTTACTTCTGGTAAAATTATCAGGTTGATATAAGCTGCTGTTTCATGGGTTTGGGAAACTATAGTAAGTTTTTCCTGAAGCTGGAGGCAGCAAGAAGCCTTTGGGAGACTTCCTAATCTGATGTGGCATGCATAGAGTTTTCTTACGACGCCACTCTCATGCGTTGTGAGTCACTTTTCTTACTGTATCTTAAGTTTGTATAATGTGGTTGTAAATGATCTTTATCAATTTCGTTTTCCCTGATTCTGTTTCCGAAATGGATTTGAATTTAACTGATGATATACTCTTATATACACAGTAAAGTTTGTATATTCATGCGTTTGATGACTTTGATTCTTTGAATGATGCCTGATTAGTTTAAACATCCCAAATTAGTTTCAGCTGAACTCTTTTACTCTATGAATTCAAACATTCTTCAGCAATGCAAGACAGAGTATTTTGCAACCCCTCGTGTTTTGTTTTTGTTAGATGTTTAGAAAACACAACTCTGATATTGATTGGGGAAATCGGCAATTGGCAATCACACCACAATCTCTTGGCATTAGCAGCCGTAATGCGGTGGGTGGACTCTTTGTATGTGGACCTTGTGTATCGTCATTTACTCTCAATATTATCACATTCCAGCTACAAGTACAACGAGTTGGGATGAGCACTAATCGAAGATACTTCGTAGTAATTTTGGGACAAAAGAACTAAAGAAAGAGCGAGCATTGTACAGCTACACCATCATAATTTAAGGAGAAGAACTTGTTTGCATAAGAGGCATAGAGCCAACTACCGACCTATTAAATTCTTGTAAGTATATGTTATAATCCGATGTAAAAGTGCTCAGTGATCATTGCACTACGTGAAAGCCGATCATGGACCGAAAAAGAAAATAATACCCGATCTTTAATGTGATATCTCTAACGATATGGTAGGATTAATCCAATCCAAGTAGCCCACAAAGAAAAACTTCATCATAACGGGAAGAAACAGATTATATCAACAACACTTTCGGTTTCCTCGTGATGCTGTAAATTATACACCGTATGAATAGTTTATGACTGTAACTATTCTATAACCCTAAACAAAGAATATTGTGAACTTTCTTATATCAAATGTTTGTGCTACAATAATCTGTAACGAGTCGGAAAAGATATTTATACCCAAAGCATCTATCATACGAACGGTGGTAAGAAAACTTCTACGAAATATCTAATGAATCCTCGTTGGAATTGTTTTTTAGAAAACTTTTTTCCCTTAACAAATGTCCTGACATTATTGCCGAATAACCCAAATTGAGTATCCAAACTAACCACTATAAATTTATGTCTCAATTCCATGTTATGAAGAAATAGATCTAACTTCTTTCTGTAGCTTATGTAATCTTACCATTTGTCATAGAGCCCTTAAAATTTTCTATATGATGCCGTAAAGAAACTAATGTAATTAAGATGTACAAAGATCCTTAATATCAAGATAAACATCAATATTACGCAAATCTAAGAATATCAGATGGTTTATCTAAGTGGTCTCCCTGGGTGATGTACCTTCTCGCATACGAATGCACGTTTCAACAACAATTTGTTAGTTAACCTTTCCGGGTCATATACTGCATTTTCCAGCCTTAGCCGACAATCCAAAGAACGGCCCCCCCGCCTTTAAACTTCCGTACAATCTCGCCCTCCGTAAAACAACATCAACGTTGAGCGCTGCGGTCTCTTCCAAAGAATCTCAATTTTCCGGAACCGCCGAGGCGGTGATCCTTCGTAAAGAGGAGACCGCCAAATCCCCTCTCTTTTAATAACGCCTCACCTTTATTTCCACATGTAATCAAACTATTTCTCCCATTAAACTTATCTACTTCCCAAACCCTTTACTCACCCATCGCTTTTTGCCGGATCCGGGATTCGAGCTCTAATACCAAATTTGTTATAAACGGATGCGAATCTAGGATAACAAGTAATTACTTAAAGGATCGGCATTTAAATTAAATAACACCCTGATTTTTAATGGTGATATCCCTAACGACGCTGCTAGTGACTAATCCACTTTACAGAGCCACCGAAAACTTCACTATAACGGAAGAAACAGATTACGTGATCGGAAGAACACTTTCGCTTTCTCGGGGACACAGAGATCCGATGAATAGTTTACGGGTTAACTATTCTATAACCCTAAAACCAAAAGTATATGCCTTCCCATATGCTACTTTTATATTACAATGATTCGTAAAGGGTCGAAAATATTTATACCCAAAATATCCGTCTTACCCAAAAGACCAAGAGCAGCCTCCCGACCTCCTCCCGAATGCCTCGACTCGTCTTGATTTTGTCGGGGATTGGCTCTGCCTAAGAACCCCGACTCAAGTCCCAATCTTTCCCTGGCAATAGTAATTCAAACTCTTTTCAAGACATGTTGAACTAACAGTATTAAAGAATTATCTTCTTTTATTGAAAGGGTAGTTTGACCTTCCAGCTTCATGCCAATAAATTACTAAAATTAAGTTTCATGCCAAAACCAGCCTATGTGCAAGCATATCAAAAATTAAAGCATTATTTCACACCATTTTAGCACACATTTGATTATGCCCGTTTGTAACAATACAAAACTTCATGATTCTGGTCTATTTTTAACTATTTTCACATGTCAGATTTGTGCCGTGTTGAATGTAGAGCTTGGCCTACCTATCTATTGGTTACTCACTTGGATTTGCTCAATTAGGGGATCAGGTGCAGATTGAGACTTATGTTATGTAGAGTAGTTATCTAAGCAGACAAATTCACCTCGCTGGAATTGCCGGCCAAGTATCAATCCTTTATATACTGACATTACGTGCGATCTCATTATGAAATATATAATAAAAAAAAAGGGAAAAGAGAAAATTGATAAACACAAAGAATCAATAACAATTGTATATGTACAAATACTAAATCTAAAATATCAATAGACATCACAATATGCATATTGGATTAAAATATATGTATTAGTTCCATCACAATACGCATATCGATTAAAATATACGTATTATCTCAATATATTATTGTTACAATGGAAATGCATATTTCACCATAAGTTAAAATAATTTCATTACCGTGATTTAATTCCTTTTTCCATGTTTTATTCGTGATCGCCGCCGGCTTGTTCATTTTTCTCGCTATTCGGTATTTCTCCTGGTTGAATAAATTTTAAAAATTCAAGTAATTAGGTCATTGATAATGATATACAATAATTACTGGTATTGATAAATGATCAAGATAGAATACCTTTACGATTCCATCCCGCAAGGCAATTCAATTCCTCTTAATACCGGTTATCATATAATGAAGCTCCTCGAGATATTAGTCATTTCAAGTGATTAATAACATTTTTTTTGAAATAGAATGTAGGAAGATTACTCTTTCGCCTTTTGTTCCTTCAAAATGCTATGGAAACACTTTTTGAAAATCTCTATCATCGCTAATAAAGACATTTCCAACCTCGACTAATAACTTGTATCCTAAAACTCAGAAAAGTAAAATATTATCCAATTATTACTTTTACAAAAAAGTTATTTAAGGAAATTTAAAAATAGTAAATAATCAATAATTCACTGATGTTTTACCTTTTTTGCATGTTGTTTTGATATATTTTGTTTCAAAACGTTCCATTGTTCAATTTGATCCATCAATTGCAAAGTTGAAACAAAGACGCAACCTAAAAAAATATTGAAAATGACGGTTAGAATACATACCTCAATCAATGCATTGATAAAAACTTGATAATTGTAAATTAATTTAATTTATCATTGTGAACCTTATGGGCTTGGCGCGAGGTGGTAATAATAATACTTCTTTGTAAACAACATTTTTAGTAAATACTCCATGTCTTTTTCCTAATTTTCCATCCTTCACCAATATCTTGGTCGTATGTGCAACCACACCTCTTGATAAGGACACATATAGTTGTCCGTGACCGAATACATGGTTCCTTAGAAAAATTCCAACATTGGGAATAGTCTGACCCTGTGACTTGTTGATTGTTAAAGCAAAGCTAACTCTTACAGGAAACCGGTTTCTTTTTAGAACAAAAGGTGTAATCGCTATGATCCTCACTATTTAACGGCATACCACGAAGAAGACTCTTTGCTCCAAAAACAATGCCCGGTTATGATTTCTACCACAATGAAGTTTGTGGTTAGGGTTACTTACATATCAATCGAAAGTACCATTACATAACCCCATTCAGGATCAAGATTCCTTAAAATCATTATAGGACATCCCCTTTCCAAGAGTCATGAGGCGGCAAACCACTCTGACACACAAAGAATTTAAGAACTCGGGCTGGTAAAGATTGTGAATATCATCTTCAACTGAATCCCATGAAGCATACTCAAATTCTTCCCTGGAAATCTTTCAATAATCATTCCATTCAATTTGTCCACATCTGTATTTTTGGGTGTTATTATAGCTCGTGGATTCATATAAATGAGTCATGCCACGTTGCTCCTCCATATTCGGGGAATGTTGAATCTATCAATGCATCAATTGACTTTTCGTTTTCCCATGGTATGACCATCGTTGACGGCAACTTCACGTGAAGTCATCCCTGATTGGCTGGCTCAGTTTTACCCACTCTAAGTAGAACTCCGAAAGAAAGGCCGGGCCGATCGATCTCTTATATATTATGCCTTTTAATCTCAAACTTCAACATTTCCCAAAAAGTTTGACTTTGAGATGCTTGCCTCAACTTGTTGACATTCTGGTTACCCCGCTTTACTATCGAAGAACTTGCCCCGAAATCTCCAATCGAAAAAAAACTATTTTACCATCGAAGAGCCAAGCTTTTCTATTATATCCCCTGCTGTTCTCAGTCTAATGCCTCGAAGGCATATTTGTTGGTCATAGGAGCTTCATCCCACACAATTACCTTGACCCATCTCATCAATTCAGCTAGGTCGCTTTCGAGATCAATCCCACAATGGCTACGCGATTTCAAGCCTCGGGATTTTGAATCTGAATGTGCGCTTCTTCCCCTCGGGGTAATCGGGTGTACGCAATCGCATTTAAGCAACAGCAATAGCAATGTCCCCTCCATTCCTCACATTAGATAATAAAACCTTGTATAAAAATATTTTTCCAGTTCCTCCAGGGCCATCAATGAAAAACATATTGCTTTCACCATTTTTAATCGAATGCATGATTTTGTTGAACGCAGCAAGTTGATCAGAGTTCAACTTATCGATGGAATTGACATCTTCATTGGATATAGGGATGGAAAGTTCATCCAATATAATCTTTGGAACACTCTCAATTTCCTGAAGTTGTTCAGAAATGGTTGGCAAGTCATAGTCGGAGAGTGACTTTCCGTGCTTTTTCAATAATATGTTGATGTCCTTCAACAACATATTTAAAGCAATGAAGTTAGATCCGGATGTTGAGGAAACATGATCCTCCATCATGAAACGATGAAATTGTGTCCATAATTCGCGAACTCCAGTAGGATGGCATGTCACCAATAGTGATACAAAAAGATTCCGAAATGCAGTTGGCATGTCCACACGACTTGCCTCATCCAACGCTAAGGTTTTAACATAGTCATTATGCTCTAGTATCCCTAACCTTTCGGGCCGGCTTCTTTTTGAATGTGTAGCACATATTACTCCATTTATCAGGCGAATCCTCAAAAATGACCGTGGTCCTCTCACATGGTACAAAAGGATGCGCTCATAAAACTTGTCTCCTTGATAGGGAGACACCGTGTATATCCTCCCAATGACTCTATTATTTCTAACCCGTTCAGTCCACTTCCTTTGTTGTGCATTCCAAACAAAGTGCTCAGGAAATTCATGATATAGGTAACGCCCGGTTAAATGCGGTTCTTTATTCTTCACGAAGAATTCTGTGAGCATCGTTTTTGAGTTACGCTCATCTTCAAGAATATCAGTAATCATTTCCTCGGGTCTATAACGAACTGTGTGCATTTCAGTAAATGAATTTGCAATCTATAAACGTAGGGTACATCCTACCATTTCAAAACCCCATAAATATGCCATACAAAGCCTGGTGCACATATCCACCTTCCATCTACAAATTGTTGAATCTCATCATGATTGTCTCCACGACGAACTTCCATCATTACTCTATCTGGTCCCTTGTAAACATATTTATACAAATATTTTACACATGACACACTGCTGGTTACCTCCACATTAATATGACAATCATATTTTAATAGTAACCATGGATTGTAAGGAACGACCCAACTATTGTCCACAAATTTCTCGATTATTATTATCGTCGATTCTGCTGACCTCAGACGCCTCCTATGAGTTAGGTACGAATCATGCCCTCTTTGTTTGTGTGCAAAACTCCTTCGGGAAACCCTTTTTGCATGATCCTTGCTTCATACATGGATATTGACGATCATTATATCCATGTGGTCCATGTATCATATGTTTCCAAAACAACAGACGAAGAATGGATCATTTTCCTTCAATGGAATCTCTGCTCTCACAACTCTATCATAGTCATCCGGATTCCTCAATTTATCGCTTTCTGCTAGTATGATAAGCATATGAGCATGAGGAAGCCTCCTTTTCTGATATTCAACCACATAGGAGTATGAAATAACTCTTCCTAAAACACCTCTCTCAATTATATCTTGTTTGAATTCCTCCAACTTTACTCTAAATATACCGGCAAGCAAATCTGGCCGATCTTGAGGCGATTGGCCTGGAAGCAATTGCTATTTTAATTCTACCCAATTTTGATTGCATGTGATGGTAATCATCAAGTCTGGCATTCCAAAGCAAGACTAAGTGCCATTGAATCTTGATATCTCTGATGTTGGTCTCGATTGCTTCCAGGAAACGAAGATGGCAACACATTAGATATTCGACCAACATTTCCTACAAATGAATTGTTAGTAAACCAGATACATTTTCAAGTTTGTAAGAATGTTATTTTTTTCATAATCTATTGTTGGTAGCCGCATCATTTTCTCCAGTACTAATGTAGGTCTTCAGAAATTTTCAGAGGTCACAACGATGGGTATGTCGATGATCTTTGATCCATCTTTTAGTTTGTGAGATTCAATCTTCGACATAATTGTCAATAACATACTATCGCAAAAGGCCCACCACGTAGTGTGAGACATGTATTGCTTACCGAATCTAATAATAATTGTAATATTAGCTTTTAAGTATCGGTATATATCAAAAGTAGTTATAAAAACGAAAAGTCATGTAGAAGAATGTACCTTACATGTCACCTTCCCACCACTATTGCCTTGGGGTATTAACACATCCCATCCGCACGTAACCACGTGACAAAAAAGCGTAACATAGCTGTGCGGATCATAATATCCTCGCCTATGTTTGAAATATTCATCAAATTTCCCCTAATCGCTTGGTAATGACGATATCACGCAGTTCATATCTTCGGTCATTCCATCCACACAATAGCAAAGAACCCGATGTAGCTGGCATGCTATATTGGTGCATTGCTCGTGCTTGTCGTTGACGGCAGCAACCCACACGCTGGTAAGTCTTGTCGCCGCCTAATAAGGCATTATTTGACAAAAGTGGTTATACTTTTATAGTATATTTTGTATCTTAACCACCAAATCTTAAGGAAGTTTAAGCACTCTCAAGCATCCCGCTGACCTCGTGGATCGTCCAAGATATAGATTTGTTGCTGTCTTATCTCATTTCCGTATCAGAATTGCTTCCTATCCGATGGTATATCGCTTCCATGTGCACGGTAAACGTATATACCCCTTCTCTACCTCCAAATTTGTATTTCATCATAATCGCATCTCCCAATCAAGTAAACGCAAAGGCATCAGTTGTGATACCCGGATGTATCATCGAAAATGTCTACCTTCACTTGCTTGAGCAGAATAATTCGAGCACTCAGCGGACGGCGTAAGTTGCAATTCCAAAGTTCCACCACAACATAATCAAGAACGATTCCCCAGAAATAGTGTCAGATGACAATATGAACATACTTTGTGGGTCAAAGTTATATGTTTTATAGTTTCAATTCTTTCTTGATAATTACGCGCTATATTATGATATCCTCTTGTGCTCCTTCTTTGATTTTGTTATACATGTTATATCCTCTCGCGCTTCCTTCTTTGATTTTGTCAATTTCACCAACACGACCAGATTTAAATTATGAACTAAATATAAAATTATTTACATTCTATTTTTAAGTAGCCCAATTAAATATTGAAACAAATAAGATCGAGTTGTTATTGAAATTTAGTACAATAAAACATACCTACAAGTAGGTCGGGACACTCACATTTTCTTCTCTCGTGGTCAGATTCTTACATCCTCATTTACATATGAATCTTCAAGCACTGATGCACATATATATGAAATCATAAGTTTCTATTTTTAATAAACCATGTTTTTTAATTAGTTAAAAGTATTTAAAACATACCGAGAATTCTATTTTGTCCATTTCTACTTGAGCTCCCATACTCAAAGTTTGATTGGTAACTGCATCTTCTCCCAATTCTAATATGGTGAGTTGAACTCTCTACATGTCCAACCACGACTTCTCTCTTCTTTTTAAGTAATAATAAAATGTTAGTGTATTACTAAAAATGAATATACATTTTTAAATTAAGATTTACCTTCATTCACTTATTTCAAGGCGGTTACGTTTTCGTGACAGTCATGGCTCGCGAGAATTTGTGCCAGATTGATGACTTTGATTTTCTCTCTTTATGTAGATCAGACTTGATTTGCTCGTTTTCCTAATATTTTGTGTACGAACGTTGTTGTCGCTTCATCACTTTTGGCCGGTTGTTCTCTCGATCGACATTAATGCGAACCTCGATTCATCGATATTACCTCGATTCACTTTTGCCTTTGTTGTCTAGCAATCCTCGGCTTTTTGTCTTCTCCCTTCGTTGTGCAGCGTTACGCTCTTCTCTGCCCGCTTGAGTATATTCCGGATTCATGCTTAGATGTGATTGCTTTTTTTTTTAGTTGTATTGTCATAAATCTTAATAGTTTCTTCAATGAGAAAACTTAAACAATATTAATCGAGTGGAAAACTTAAACAATATTAATCGAGTGATAGTGGCAAATTTTGTATGCCACCAGTAAACATTATAGAATTTTGAGCCACTAATTATATTTAATTGCCAATTAAAAAGCTGGTATAATCTAAAGATTATAAAATTAAGTGGCTATAATCTATAGATAAAATGAAGAAATCAAAGTAATAAACACATAATGTTAGGTGGTACAATGTATTCCCATCTTTAATTTATTTCTAAAGCCCATTGGCTACTACATATTAGTGTCAAGTAAAAGCGATCGCTACTGCACTGCTACCCGGCTCGAGCAACCCGGTCGGTTAACCGAGCGAACCTCGGTAGTTATCGTGCACGCCCAACCTGTTCAATTGCTTGGTATATCATAGAATCTTTGTGATACTCGATTTGGGGCCAGCGACGCCTATCAGAAATACGCACAAGAAAAAGCGAAAAGAAAAATTCTGATAAAACATTATTAATAAGTGTAATGTCCTAAATTATTATACATATTTAAATAATATAAAAAGAATTATTTGTTACATTAGCAAATTCATCGCCATCTTAATATTTAAGCATCGGTAAAGCATCGTAATCGAAACAAGAAAAAATATTGTATGAAATTACTATTTTAGCCCCCTATTTGTAAGTATAGTATTTGAGGAAGTTTCATTTAGGGGCAAAATAGTCATTTAACAACTTTTTAATACTATTTCAGTGTGCTTTTAGTTGGTTACATATTTAAGGCTTGTCTTTAAAAAAAATTTATACATATACATATTTAAATAACAATGTAAAAAAAAGAATGGCTAAAACAGGGAACCAATATACACACACCCAAATAGTAATTTTTAATACTGAAATGATTATTTTGTCCCTGAATATAATTTCTATAACTACTACACTTAAAAAATAAGAAAATAATTATTTCACCCCTCAAAAACACTATTTGGGTAACTCAGGGTAAAACATTACATTGGCGGTCGAGCAAATAACAAAGCAAGTAACCTAAATATAATAACCTTTGCAAATAAAGGCTACCACTGCCGTTTCACATTATAAAAGGAGAGAACATTCACTTACATTGCAACGCGGGAGGATTATTAAAGCTTCACCGACCCTTTCCTCTCTTCTCAACATATCGCTTTGTCAAGCCCTCTCTGCTTTAATAATCTCTTCATTAGTGAGTAATCTTGTCCATAATTTTATGTATTTGAGATTGCTCAACCGTTGGCCTCAATTCTAGAATATCAATCTTCTTGAGACTTATTGCAATTTTCAACCTTTAAAAAAATAGTTATAAATTTCAAAACAAAATAAATTCATTTGTGCACAATACAACTTTTTTTCATCAAAGATTTGTTTTTAAATAATAATAATATGAATATGATGGTGTTTCTTTTTTTTCAAAATAATTAATGATAATTGTGTTTAATTTTGAATTAATAATTATGTTTTTTAATTGAAATTACAAATTAATGATGATTATGTTTAATTCGAATTTATAAAATTATAAATTGAAATATGAAATGATGGGTTAATTTCATTTTTGACATTATTTTGTAAATCTGGAAAATCATGTTACCTTAAAAATATTCCTAGCCTTTAGTAAGAACACACGTAACTTGACCTTCTTCGTCAGATTGACAAGCTTTTTGTTGTTTTTGTTCCAATTAGTTTAATCGATTGATGAGTTTTATTGCGGCGTTCGATAAGGAACATAAAAAACTGATATTTAAGTGTATAACCTAAGCAAATCGCGATGGATCTTTGTAGTAAAAAGGTCGGTAATGAAAGCTCGATTGGTATAAGTTAATTACCCGTAATAGATTAAAAGTAAGTGTAACTTGCAGTTGACAGTTACAGGGGTATAATTGGGTAAACAAAAGTTGGCTTCACATGTTTGGCTTCCATGTTCTATTAGCTAGTAACCTGTAATTGTGGCTCAGATTTTATATATGGTATAAATAAGTTCAAAAAATCATTCAAAAACATAACTGATCGAACTTGATTAAGCACTCGAATGATTTTAACCTAAAATCCGCATAGGAAGTTCTAATATAAGAGTGTGTACCTAAGTCTAAAGTAAACAACTGCCTATCATAGACAGACTTTGACCAACTACCATCATAGGACTTCATGGATTATTATATTACCTTAGGATAAATACGGTACTTAAATTATATCGGTAAATATCCTCTACCCACAATATATGATGTGTAATTAATTAAAATACGAGCATGTAAGACACAAAGAAGTAAGATCTTATCTAAGATATTGTATTATACCCATTTAATTATACAAGTCACAAGATCAATTATACATTATGAATTCAATGGAATATGTCAAAAATGGAATGCTACTTGACATACCAAGTCACACTCATCCCTTTGGCTGAAGTTCCCTTTGTAAATTTTGTCATGTTGCTTTCCCTCGAGCAAAGTTCCAATGCAAAATACATGAAAATTGTAGAATTTGGACATCTTAGAAAGTGCCATACACAAGCTTATTAATGATCTCTGATTAGGTTTGACAATGGCCAACGTTTTATATACAATTGTGCATTTAAAATTAATTTTATTCATTCCATTATACAAGTCATAACATAATTTATACATTATGAATTCAATGGAATATACCAAAAATGGAACTCTATCGGTCAAGGAGTCACACTCATCCCTTTCATTGAAGTTTCCTTTGCAAATTCTTTCATGTTGCTTTCTCTCAAGAAAAGTTCCAAAGAGAAATACAAGAAAAATGTGGAAATTTGACAATTTGCGAAGCAACATAGACACAGTTGTCAACTCAACTTGATAGTTTGTGTCTGGTTCCCAAATTTGTTGGGTTGTTGCTTGATCCAACGGTTAACACTTAACAGCAGAAATCGGATTAAGTGGGCTAATTGACAATGGCCCGAAAGCGGCTTAAATCGCCTTGGGCCCTACTGCTTGTTTCTTTTGCCTTTCAGCTAGTGCCTTCGTTAATGGCGCGAGCTTAACCGAAAAGGCTCGAAGTTGAGGCTCAAACTCCTTCATGCTCGCTGCCTCTATGAGTCTGGTCCGGGTTATAAGTACGATTATTATCAGATATATAAATAAAAGTATAAAATTAATAATATAATTTTCTGATGATTTGAGTTTATTGTCAAGTACCAAGGTTGTTGTTATGATAACTTTTTTGGTTATAATTTAGTTAATATCAATGTTCAATTTATTTATTGACAATTAATGTTCATATCTATTATTTTTCATGTAAGACTATATCCCTTTTTAAAATTGAATTCTCAGATCGTCGTAGCCTAAATTTCTACAGCCCATCAACGAGCCGACTCCGAGCCTTAGGCTCCGCTTTTGGGAATGACCGAACCGAGTAAAATTCTCCTGGCCAAAATAATTCTACTGTTAACAACTTTACTTCAAATTCATCCCACCTCAATTTAATTGACCATCTAACAAAAATCATCTAGCAAAAAATTTATTGTTTCATTATAATTGGTCGTTTATCAATACAATTTTTTGTATTGAAGTTAAAAAAATTATCTTTTATCTCATAATATTCTTATTTTCATTGATTAATATTTCTTTCTCTTTAAAATTAATAAAATTAATTATTACTTTAATAAAATACTTTCAGCCTGGGACGCCAATTAAATTGATATGAAAAAGTAATTTCCCCTGCTCCTAAAGATTGTCAATATTGACTTTTAATAGCTTGAACTTCGATCATAAATATTTTGTTTTTATAATGATAATATTTGATTTAAAAATATATTAATGGAAAGAATTTGAAATATATTTTTATTGATATATTTTTCATAAAATATTTATAAAAATAAAAATAAAAAATATTTACAACCAAAGCTCAACTATTAAAAGCATCAAAAATTAAAATGTAATCTTTTAAAGGACACGAAGAGATTAATTACTACATTTATTTTGCCGACAAGACAAGTAGACAACCATTAAATGCTTTGAGGCCAGTGAAGTCGTTCAGCCATGGCTTTTACATAGGGCCGTTTGGTGTAGTTTGCCTCAGAGAACTTTGGGCCCAAACTACATGTACTTGCCGTAACCACAATAATCTTTAGTTAGAATGACGTTTCGATACAGTATACACCATCTTTACAGTGAGATTCATTTTAATATTTTTGGATATACTACGCCAATTTTGGATATTTTTAAAATAATATTTGCCGGTACATTTATACATAACAACATCAATAAACCCAATAAAGTTTCTAACATAACTCAACCTGTGAAAGAGCCAATATTAAGACCAAAGACCTTAACCTCTTCATGTATGTGGGTCAGCACACGCAAAGTTTGTAACTTCGTATCGCCTGCTTAAAGCCAGTTCTCGTATCAAAGTTTTAAAATGAAGTTTCTCAAGCCTCCTGACTACCGAGTCGCAGTTGCTTAATCTCGTATCGTCGGGCCTAGTGGAAGCTCGATTCCTCGACTACTGAGACATCCCAAGGATTTAATTCTTCATACACATGTGAAATTTCAAGTGTCATAAGTAGCGTAGAGTATTCCAGCTGAGTGGCTTCAACTTTTTTATCAACTAGTAAAGAGAGAAGGAATGGGACGATATAATCAACATTTCTCAAATATTTGATATATTTTTTATGTTTAATTCAAAATTATTCTAAAATTGTGTAAAAACTTACACTCCTTTGAATTTTTTCAATTAATATTTTTATTTTTTGAATGTATACTTTGAACAGGAATAACTCTTTAAATAATTTATAATATAAAAAATTACAATAAAATACAATGTACATAGAGAGATAGTATACCAAACTGAGATGTCCATAGAGAAATACAAGTATTATTTTAATAATTTGATGCCCTCTAACTAAATATATGTAAAATTCATATCTGCATGAAATTAAATAACAACAACAACAATAATAATAATAATAATAATAATAATAATTCTACACAAAAATATATGATTATGTTTAACTAATAACTATTATGATAATAATAATAATAGTTCTACATAATAATAATAATTCTACAAAACTTCTATTTAACTAACACCTATTATAATAATAATAATAATAACAATAATTCTACATAAAATATATTATTATTTAACTAACACCAATTACTCCCTCCATCCCAAAAAGATTGTCCATTTTGACTTTCATGGTCTCCAAGATACGGCTTAAAACGTAAATATCTCTAATTATACAAGCATGAAAAATTAAGTGTAAAATTCTGATATTTTAAAATATATATCAAACGAATCTAACAAGATCCTTACATGCCTATATTAGTTCTTATCGACTAATGAGAATTCACACACAAAATTTATGCAAAGTTTGACCCCAAATAGTGAAATGGCCAACTTTGGGATTTCGAAAGATTAAAGATCGAAACGATATAATAATGGTAATCATATCAATGAAATGAAAGAATAAATTAATATATATATATATATATATATGACATGCTGCTCTTGTGAATTTTATACACATGCAAAAATCGGTAGAAAAAATAATTCGCGTTTATTCAATACATGCCTTTAACATTAAACACGCACCGAAGATAAATAAACAAAGCTTTAATTAAAAAGCCTGGATAAACGACAATTATAAAATAAATATATATATGCCAACGATGCCACGTATCATCATCAAACCGTACGTATGGGCGCTGATGACTCCTCCAATCGATAATCTTACGTGACGCCAAGTAAAGATAAAAGCCCGACGAATATTTAATACTACTCCCCCATTTTTTATTCGACGCTGTGATATCAAATATACAAATCCTCAATTCATTAATTACTAATTGGGCTTATTATTTTAATAAATATAAAAGTTATATCATTAAATTTGTCTCGAAAATAGTTTCATAATATTATTTTATAATTTTTGAACATATAGTTTAAGAATAATTTTATGCTTAAAGCTTCTACCTCGATATACGAAAACGTCAAATAAAAAAAAAATGGAGGGAGTAGTAGTTAATTCCTATTAGAACTCCTAATTTTTAGATTTTTGTAAGAATAATTTAAGAATTAATACATGGCCAAGAACACAACCCTTATTCACGCTTTATATATTGCAGCGATAAATCCGATAAATCTTGGATTCAAGGGAATATCAATTTCGCCTAATCAATCCATGCATGCCCCACCCTCTCTAATTTATTCATCACTTAAAATCGTGAATATCAATACTTCCTTCGATTTTTTTACGTGTCATCCTAGATTTTTGCACAATAACTATTAAGAAAAGTAAAAATAGTCAAATGCCTATCGAAATATAAAAATATCAATTAATTGAAATTATATTATCGTTTGGCTGATGTTTTTAATAAAAAAGTATTTAAAAAATATATCAAAATGTAGTTAATAATTTATTATGCTAGAATGACAATAATTTTTTTTTTTAAAAAAAAAAAAATTATGCTAAAATGATAATAACAAAAATGGAGGGAGTAATATATTGACATGTCAACAAGTAGGACCATGTAAAATCCTGAGAGGTTAATACTACTAGGCTCACACGACTCGACATGTTCAAGGTAGGAAAATAGGAAATTGAAATGAAGCTTAGTAACTTGACCGAACAGATTTTAGAATAAAAATAAACTCAATATGATTGAACCATTTCCTTAAATAATTTGATGTTACCTCTATTAACGGCACCAATTACAATTTTTTCCAGCATCAATTACAATTTGGGCTTAATGGCTCTAGAAATACTTTTGACGTCATAAAATTTCAATTCAATCACCCAGCTCCACTTTGGTACTGCTGATCACCGGTTGTTTTGTGTAGTGCAAATCGTCATTGCGCGACTTTTTGATACCGAAATTAATTTTTTTTACACTTTTTCATATTTTTTCGAAAGCATTTTTGTCTTTTCATCATTTATATGTATAAATCAATACCCCTCCTTCTCCTATTATCTTCCCCAAACCATCCCACCTCCATCCCTAAACCTTCCAACCCCCACCCACCCATCAACCGATATCCATTCTCCCGAATAACTAAACCAATTCACAAAAAAATAAAACACAGATTTTTCGTAGGAAAAGCTAGACTTAAAACTTAAAACCAACTTAATTGAAAAAACAATAAAGCCATGAACAAAAAGTTATCTTTTTCACTATCATAAAAAATCCAAATTCACTCCTAAACAAAAGCACACATAAAAGTATCTGATTCACTTACAGGGAAGCTAGACTTAAATTTAAAACCAAATCAATTGGAAAAACAATAAAGTGATAAACAAAAACCCATCTTTTTCACTAACATAAAAAATTCAAATTCACTCCTAAAAAAAATTACATATAAAAGTGTCTGAACTAGACTTAAACTTAAAACCAAATCAATTAAAAAGTAAGAAATCTGGTGACAACGATCACCTAATCCTTTACACAACGCTACTAGTTGGATCACCCATCTTAAACGCATAACTTGATCACCCATTTTTCAAATATGTCCTGTAGCTGGTCACACTGCCGTGATTTTCCCGCAATTAGTCGTTAAATCGGGTCACGTGATTCTCACGTGACTACTTCAGAAGTGGTAATTTAGTAATTTCACTTTTGTATTTTTGGTAAAAAACCAAGTGGCAATCTGGTATGTGGATTTATCACCTAACTTTACACAATGTCACTAATTGATCACCCATCTTTTAGAACGCATAACTTGGATCACCCATTTTTCGAAATATGTCCTGGGCTGGTCCCAATCAAGCCAAATTTTCCGACAATTGGTCGCTAATTGGTCACGTGACCCTCACGTGACTACTTCGTAATGGTAATTTAGTAATTTCACTTTTGTATTTTTGCATAAGATTCTTAATGGATTACAGCTATTGTACAACTTAATAAACTCTTCACTAACAAATAATGTACAAATGCATGAAGTTTTTCATTGCTAACTCCGCCATTAAAGATCACTTATTATGTTTCCATAAAAATAACGAACATCTCGAAATACTATCTCTTTTATTAATAAAATTCTCACTTTAAGCTAAAAAAAGGATATGTATATTATAGGTATATAATCCAATTTCATCGATTTAACATTCGATATACAACCTGGCATTCTGCCTCTATTTGAATGACTTCAGGACCTTTTATATTAAAGTTGTTATTTATGTCAAAATTTTAAAAGTTTCCATATCAAGTAATATTAATCACATATATACTATTGAGGTTTAACTTTTTATGAAAAGTTAGGTGAATAATTAATTACTTTATTTATTAGTTTAGTTTAAATGTTCAAGAATTATAAAATTTTAAATTTAGGGGGTAAATGTTTGAAGAATTATCAAAAATATAATTTATAAATTTAGGTAAGAAAACGGTGATCGTTGTACGCTTTAAAAGACACATAAAAAACTAAATATTATCACAGAAAGTTGTGTGATCATCCATAAAGATTTGCAAAAATACAAAAAGTGAAATTACTAAATTGCCTCCGCCTAAGTAAACAATGGTGTCACTTGACCAATTTAGCCAATCATCAGTAACTGACTCAAAGGACCACTGCGACATATTTCGAAAAAATGGCCATCGTTTCAGAGTTTCTAAAGACGCGATCAACTAATGACATCACAGAAAGCAGCTGATCAACCATTTGCCCTTAAAAATAATAAAGCCATAAACAAAAAACAATCTTTTTTAATAATCAAAATAACCAAATTCACTCCTAAACAAAATCACAGATAAAAGGGTCTGAGCTAGACTTAAACTTAAAAAAAAAATCAATTGCAAAAACAATAAAGCATAAACAAAAAACCATCTTTTGAATAATCTATTCTTGTGTGGTTTTTGGGTGGATGACGATTTTGGCAGTGAGGCAGCCATCATTGAAGTTGGAACTTTTTGAATTTCTTTCACTTCTGATTAGTTTTGCTCCATTTGAGTCTCTGATTTTCACTGCTATTATTGTTCCGCAAGCAAGTTTTTTGGGGCATTTGTCAGGGAGTTATCTTATGGAGTGAATAACATTGCTATTTCGATACTGCTGGATTTTTGGGGTGTGCCAAAGGTTTGAGGTGGAGGTGAGATGCTGGGAAGATAATAGGGAGGGTATTGACTAAAAGATAAAAAATGTTCGAAAAAAATTTAAAAGCCAGAAAAAATTCAATTTTCAGCCCACAAAGCTCACAACGACTAATTTTGCATGAAACATCGAAAACAAATTTTAAGTAGTAACTACAGGGACGATCGAATCGTGAAATTTTAAAGAAACGCAGAATCTCTAGAGCCATTTTGTGTCTTGCTAACTCCTAGAAGTTAGAGAGTTGGATATCGGTGATATCGCCTTATCGACGGCGCGCCTATCAAATTTCAGCCTCTGCACCGAATTCGAGCCTCCCAGATGGGCAGAGATTCCCGCTTCGATTTCTCACAGAGTTGTACATTATAACGCTTCAATAGCTTTCCAACAGCTTACGTACTTCCTATTTACTTAAATTTTTATAATTTAATTAACGTATTTATATCTCTATATAATTGTGAACTTTTATTTACAAATTATTATTGAGATGGCTACTTTCCAGCACCACTTCCCCTGATTTCACTTTGTTTGTCCATTTATATACAACCACACAAAAACCGGATTGTCCTAAACTAGGCAAGCTTTTTGGGATTGTTTCAAGATAATAAATACTCCCTCCATATCAATATGAATGATTATATAGCTAAAAAATGTTCCTATATATATATTTTGTTTGCCTATATATTAGATCACAAACAATAAAATATCCTTAAATATTTATGATACTCCAGATGCTAAAATATATTGGGCTAAATTTCATACAATCACCTGAACTATTGAAATTATTTTAAATAGACACTTGAATATTTCAACATTTCAAATAGGCATTTGGAGTTGATTTTTGGCACCTGAACTTTTTGAAAAAAATATTTTTGGCACCTAAAGTCTACTTTAATAAGTAAACCTAAGGACAAAACAGAAAAATCATCAATATTATACTTTATGGGTCATTTTTAAAATAACAATCACTTAATTGGATTAATTTTTAATAATCAATTTTAATTAATTCAATTAAAAAAACATATCATTTTCAACCTTACCCTCATCCCTACCCTCACCCGGAGCAGTCATTCGTTATATGCATATCACACTCAAATTGATATTCCCTCAATCCCTTTATCTAATACTCATTTACTTTTGCATAAATTTTAAGGAAAATTTAAACATATCTTACAAAACATAACTTTCGCTCCATATTTTGTTACTTAATTTGGCAAAATCGAACAAAAAAAAGGGATTTTCATTTAGGAAAAATAGTTCTTAAATTAAAGAATGAAGGGAGTACATGTTAATTCATGTAATCTGCTCTCTCTGTGTTATCAAGCCACTGTCTTAAACTAACATGGAATTTTGGGAGCCCCTAATTTGTTCTTCTTTCTTTTCCTCCTCCTGGTATAAATAAAGATGAGTCTTGTGGTGTATCGCCTCCTGAGTACCTTATATTATTCCTAACAGAAGAATTCAACATGAACTCGCAAGTCACTCCTTTTGTCTATAAACCTTGAGATAACTACCAAGTTCACAAGATCACTCTTTCTAGCAATCAAATCGATAGAGGCGAAACTAGGAATAAAACATCAACACAACCAAGTACACCAGATTACATGAATTAACATGTATCAATTTGTTTAGTTACAGGAAATGAGATTGAGAAGGGGGCACCATTCGCATGCATGGCCAAGATGATGATTTTTTTAATCGAATTAATTAAATTTATTATTTAAAATTGATTCACTTAACCTGCTTTCATATTTTAAAAACGACACATAAAATAATATACATAATTTTTTTTGTTTTGCCCTTACGCTTATCTATTAAAGTAATCTCCAGACGTCAAAATTTTTTTTTAAAGTTCATTGTCAAAATCACCCCTACGCTGCCTATTCAGTGCCGTTAAAATCTTCAAATTTACCTATTTAAAAATATTTTTTCGTAATTTAAGTGTTTGTATGAAATTTAGCCAATATATTGCGAGTTTTGATGTCGAAGTTTTAACATATACGCATGTTAATATGGAGTAATTTATCTGGTTTCAAGTTCCAACACAAACTAATTTATACTCTAATTAAAAAGTAATAATCAACCACACATACTATATGAGCTCGTTGCTAAAGTAATTTAAACCGCTACACTAACGGCATCCTCCCAAGCCCTGTAATCCGACATCACTTGACGAGTTAATCATGAATGTGCCTCATCAATTGATCAGAGATCAGATAACTACTTCAATAAAGATTGCTTGGCTTTGGTAATCCTAACCCACACTCCACTTAAGAGACTAGATTGCCGTACTCAACACTCTAGCTTCTTACTACTGAGCCTATATCCCAAAAATTATACGAGCTCGCTGTTTATAGGAAGTAGCTAGGTCAAGTTTTTTTATAAATCGAAGTAAATGTCTTATACTCTTGATTTATTGTCAAGAGAGCACTATCAAGTTCCAAGTAAATAATAAATCACATTTTTGCCTCTATTAACTCAACCTGGTGAAAGAATTGAAATTGCCAAGAGAGATCAACATCCTAAATTTTCTTCATACGGCGGCTCGGAAATACGCAGTTTCAAGAAAAATCTCGCATTGCTCTGCTGAAAGCGAAAGTTCACCCCCTCGATCAAGACATTCCTACGATTTACCTATTACGTATAACTTAAGATAAAGTAGATAGTACCTCTAAGTCGAGCTTTTCAACCTTTTTATAAATCACATTTCCTGATGAAATTGTCTAGAGTGCACGTGATGAACATTCCCTACATATCTTAATCACAAAAAGGAGATGGGGACATTTTTGGAATGAAGTAACTCTAGTCATCTGACTCACCGTCTTCACCTGTTGAAGTGAGATTGACTCGATCGACAGAGTTGATGATGGCTAAAATTATCAAGTTCGATTTTTATTGGTCATATTTAATAAATTTTAAGATTCACATTGAATATGTTAAAATATAATAAATACTAATTTATACTATTGTTTAGAGTTATTTATACCTATATAAAGCTAAATAAAAGATAATCGACATTTTGATTCGATGTTTTCTTTCATTTAATGTCCTTACTAACTATAAATTATCACATTTTAATTTGAGGACATAATAGTCAATTTGAACAATAAATTTCCATAACTACATAAAATACACACTGTACCGCTAGAAAGATTTTATTATTTATGAGTATGCGCACCAATACAATAAAACCCTCAGGAAATCTACCGGGCCAAAAAACAAAGACAATTTATCAAACGATCGGCGCCCCACTTATTACGGTTGTTTTCAAACGGATTACCGGACCTGATTTAATTCAGTTCTGACTTAAATTCTGAATGCAGGCCGATTTGCTGACCGCATGCCAACATCCTCGAAATTTGAATTTGGTGGACGGAATTCTTTACGTGATCCTAAGCGAGATAGAGCCCGGACCTACGTGGATCCTGACTCAGATATGGTGACTTAGTCTCGAGTCGGGTTGAATGGAGCATTGGCCCCAGCCGGTGATGCCCGAAGAACTTCCTCCCAGATGTAATGCATTTTTCGACTGATTCGTCTCTCAGACTCTGGCCGTGGAACTCGCATCGATTCGATACGTGTCTAGCTTAGGGTGCCTTTAGCCGGCTTGATCCGCACAACTGGGGATCGCTCGTGCCGCTAGCAGCCTACTCATAATCTTCTGTTATCCCATGGACATGTCATATTGTCGTGAGGGTCCTTTAGCGCCTTTTAATACTCCATATCATTCAAGTGACGTACGTGTGATAGAGGCCATGCTAGCCTTATATCCCGCAAAATGATTTACTACATGTGGTCCTTTTGTGGCTTAATCCCTGCATCGATTTGATTTATGATACTTGAAATGATCGATTCTCAATGTGGGCTGAGATGTCGATCCCGAAATTAATGCATTTGTGTAGGGGTAATTCACCCAACTCTTAAATATTAGGCATCTTATTTCTTATTTTTGGAGTTTGAATATTTTTGTTGTTCCCTCCGCTCTCAATTTAGGCGCCTATTTAAAGCTTATAGGCTGAAGATTTTGTTTTTGCTAGCTTCGTATGTTTTCATACGAAAAGAACAAACTTCTTCAGAGGGTTTTCTAATACAAACATCTTCGAGTTATTTTTTATGCTAAATTTTCTCGCGAGCCTTTTTGTCAGATTTTTGTCAAGTGAGGCGATGATATTTTCGAACCACGTGGTAGCGGGGGGTATTTATAGGCTTTCAGGATTTCTTCTGATTGGTTGATCCATGATCATACTTGGACATTTATCTTAACTGCTGATTTCAAGCAATATCTCAACCGGCCGATTTGATGGAAATTACTTGCCTCCAAGTCAAGCTTGCGCGGCGCCTGCTTGATGTAGGAAAGTTCGTGGATATTTTCTAAGCCAAACATATTTTCTCGCATTAGCCTCAAACTTCGAGTCTTCTTTTAAGTCTCGCTCTTCTGTAGCCTTCTGCTTTTGCCTAATGCGACCTCGGAACTTCCATTTTAGGCCAAATAGCCGATTTTAATGTAATAAAATTAGGGATTTTCTATCTTAATTTTGATTGACATTTAATTCGGGTTATTTTCATCGAACCCTCGTTTCGAGTTAAAATTGTGGTTAATTAATGTATAAACCCTTATTTTGACTTCAATTAATTCCAGGGGGTTAATTCTCGAGAACCCTTATTATTTTACGCTGTTCGATTTTCGCTGCTAACTTAATCGAAACCCTAATTGTCACGTAACTCATTTGATCACTTTTTATTTAATTCGATTTCACCGACAAAATAAATCGAATTTAATTAAAAAAAATTATTAAATTTCGTCTGTCTACATACACATGAGTCATGGTAACTTCCATGTAAGATAATAACTTACCACTACATAGCATATTGATTGATAATCTCCTTTTAACTACATCATATATCTATAATATATTAATACAAGCTATATTGCCATATACTCTTCACGTCATAAAATCGACAGAAAATGCACCAAACAAAAGAAACCATTGAAGATCAAGTATGACATCATGTATCGTTACATTAAAAATACTGTTAATAAGTATTTTTTAATTTACACGCATCGCGTGTACCAAATGCTAGTTCTAAGTAATAGAAATTGACTTCTATGAAATTTTGAGATTCATTGGATAATCATCCGTCCATCCCACATTGGATATATTAAATTATACTCCCTTCAATCCTTAATAGTTGTTGCTTAACCATTTTTCACTTTATTCATATTATTTGTCGCTTAACACAATTTATACCATATTTTGTCTAATTTATCCTTAATTAATGAAAAAAATATACTTTCCATAAATACATTTGGTTAAAAAGTTTTCAGTTTTAAGAGTATTTTAAAGGAGTATTAAATTGGAGATAAGTTAAGCATTGTAATATTGGTGATCAAACATATCATTATTGTTCGCCTCATATGCGCTATCCGATGGTAAATTGAGATCAAAGTTAAGCATTGTACTGGATTATTATGTAAATGAATGAATGTGTATACTCTAAAAGGTTGATTTACTCCATTTGGGTTCTTAAAATATATAGGGTGGAGTAGAAAAAAAAAATCAAATTTTAGTTTTAGCTCCATATTGAAATTTTAAATTTTTGTTAATGAAATGTGCTAAAAAAATTTGGCGGTATGGACTTTTAGAATGAAATGTGCAAATAAAATCTTTAAGTGAATGAAATGTAATCTTACTCAACGGTAAGCGCATAATTTATGCTTTAAATATTTCGTATCGAAAAAATATTTTATTATTTATGTACGTTTCGAATAATAAAACCTCTTTGGGGAAATCCTTCTTGATAGAAAGAATATTTATCAAACGGATTGGGTTCGAATTATCACTAGTTATCTCTCTACGTACGCCGACGCTCTACGAGCATGTGTTTCGCTTCGAGCATGGACTCGAGCCGGCCGAAATTGGTCTTTTGGAAATTGATATGATTCCGGATAAAGTGCCCGAGACGGACTTGGTCTTCGATTGAGATATGGTCCGAACCAGGCGCTGAAAGCACATCCGGTGGTTGCTCTAGACTTGGATCTTTGTTCAGACTTAGATCTTTGCTGGATAAAGTCAGAACGCCTTTCTTTTCGATTGTGATAGCTACAAATTTGACGCCGAATTTCTTGTCGATACGTGGCCGCCTCTGGACGTTTACCCTTCTGGATATGGATTCGCCAGCGGGACTCGATGAACCTTATAGTTTCCTCTGTATTGAGCTCCTTCAAAGAACAAGGGGCCTTAGCAAATTTTCCTCAGATCTCTGATTTACGAGTAGGACTTTAGCAAATAATCCTACTCTCTTTGATTTGACAGGTCGAACTGGCACCTCAACTTCTCATCACCATGGACGGTCCACCTCTTCTCCCCGGTATTGCTCAAGGCGCCCTATTTGGTATAAGAGGCAGGGGCTTTAGCAGCCTTGATCCTCTCCCGGATTTGATGTAAATGTTAGGGCCTCAAAGAAAGATGTTTCATGCAAATTGTCGGGGATGACAGATCCATTTCTTGCCTGGAGATTCCGGGTTGTCCGCCTTCCTTGAGGGTTCTAGGTGCCTCAAGCAAGTGAGGGCCTCAACAAATTGATCCTATCCTTGACTCGGATTTAAGGGCCTCATCAAGCTTCTCGCAGCCTTCGGGAGCGGGGGATCTTTATTTGCTGGAGATTCCGGATTGTCCGCCTTCCTTGATGGTTTTAGGCGCCTACTCTGGTACAAGTGTCCCAGAGCACTTATTTTCCTTTGAATCTTCAACTCGAGACGCCTGCGACGCCTGGGCACGCTTTCCTTTGAATCTTCGTTCTGCTGACAGGCCTTTTCAATATTCAAGTCAGCGGGTTTGCATTTCCTTTGAATCTTCAAGCCACGGTTGGGTTCCTCCATTTGAATCTTCAAGCTTCGAGGGTGCTTTAGCGGGGCTCTGGGGCCTATTTTCGAGTCTCCAGTGCCTCAAAAGGCTTCGCTAATCTTCTTCTTCTTCAAAGCTTTTTCGGCAAAGATTTTACCTTTTTACTTTGGTTTCGATACGAATGAGCACCACCTTCATGATGTAAAGCAGGGGTATTTATGCGCGGCCCGATCCCGGGGCCGATCGTTCATTTCGCGCGATCACGCATTCGACAGCTTAATTTTGAGCGTGATTTGAACTGCTTCTGGATATTTGAATAATATCTTGAAATAATATTAAATAATATTATCTCTAGAGATGTGGGCCGACTTTGGGGATTTCATTTGATTTCCACGGCTAATTATTATCCTAATTATTTACCCCTTAATTTTTATCATGCCATCATTTTCAGTTCGCTTTTGTCCGTAAAATTTCCGGGTTTAAAATTAGGTTTAATTAATATTTAAATCATAATTTTAACCTAAAATTAATATCAGGTGCTTGAATCCCGGGAACCCTATCATTTTCTACATAGCTTGAATTTAATTTGAAGCTCGGGCAAACCCTAATCAACACATGTCATCGTGTGATCGATTGTGAATTAATTAAATTAATAAATTCATAAATTAAATTTTATTAATTAAAATTAATTAAATTTCCACTATCAACACTTCGCACTTGAGTATATGATGAGTATATACGAGTTTTTCCTTTCTATGTACTTTTTCAGTATATATTTTGTTTGCAATTTGAGTTCCCTTTAGGAATGATTGAGTACCATAATAAATTATACTTCCAATACATAAACAACTTACACAAACCTATATTCAATAATCATTATCACCGTGCTAACTCATCAAAAGGTCAGGTACGTGAAGAAGATTGATGCAGAAATTAAATCACTTCCAACTACATTAATATCTTAATCAAGAAATTGTGACAATTGATATGATGCTACTTTACGCCATTGATAACTATTTATCTCCAATTTAATACTATATAGTACGTACTTATTATTAATACAATTAATTAATTCCAATTGTCATTAACAAGCTAAGCTGTCTTTGAATTAGTTAACTTGTTTAAAATCTGAAGGAAAACGAAAACTCGAAATAGTCAAAGCTTAACTAACTGAAGTCTCTATATCAAGAGGTTAGGACAGTCCTTCAGTGATCAGTCAGTATGTACACGAGTGTACGTATCGTAGATTATCTTTTGGCTCATTAGTTTGGAAGAGATGAATTGAAGGACCACCATAATTCAATGGACAGACAGGAAATTGAAACATACTAATTTCAGTAATTTATATATCACCTACCACTATTTTTACATCATTGATAATAAAAGAAAAACTTCATGATAACTATATAATAGGGGTGCAAAGTTGTAAACAAACTAAAATTTACTGGGCAAAATTTGAAAGATCTATCTATTTGAATATAATAGATAGTAGTCAATTTGGTTCTACATTATGGGGGTAAAATGCAGTTTTTTCTCTATAGCGTTATTTTCCTCCAATTGTCACTCACATAATAGTTAAAATGAAAACCAATAATATTTAGATTTTTATTTTGGGAAAGTGATTTTAGAAAACAAGATGAACGTAGTAGTTGTTACACCATGATAATATTTTGTTGTGCAACATTTTGTATTGATTGAGCATGCATGTCTTAGTTTGCAACATACTTTAGTAATGCTATGAATATTTTTTTATGAAACTTAAAAGGTATTATGGCTTACTTCTTTCTTTGCAAAAGTGGGTTCATTATTAATTAGAAAAAAAGGGCGCTACTATATATATTACGGAGTATTATTCTACTTTCATATATACATCTTCTTATTCGATAATATACAATTTTTTCCCTTTGAACTTTTAACAGTAATCTAGTGAAAACAAATCTCCAAACGTGTAATAAATCATGTATTAGATGATTATATGATAACTATCTATTATGTCTATAATACAAGGTTGTGCAATCAATCAAAACATGAATCAATATAGAGTGGAGTGGATGGTTCTTTTAACCTTGAATAAGATTTCAATTGTGGCATAGTGCTCAATACAAATATATGAATGGTGAAGAAAGAAGGACCGAACTACTATTTGTAATAGCTACCTATAGCAAAGTATAAGACTCCATTATATTTATTCTCTCACAGGGTACAAATTGCATCAAGCACCTCCGCAAGGAAAATTCATTAAGCCACATTTTCAACTTATAAGTATTTGATTAATAAACATATATCAAAAGCTAAGAAATGAAGATCATCAATCATCCATCTACAATTTAATATATTAGACATAGAGTTCACTTTCTTGATCATCTTCTCCTTCAATCTCTATCCTTACAATATCGACATCATCAATGACTCGAACACAGCTTCTTCACAAGGAATAGTGAGCCCCATGTCATGATCGAAGCCAAATTCCTCTTCGGCACGTTGAAGAAGGTTTTGAAATTGGGCTTGGGTCAAAATTGTGATGGGAACAATGTATCTTGTTCTATTTAGGCCAACATACACAACAAAATGGCCTTTTGGGACATCATAACTTTGTTTTTTCCCTAAGCTAGAACATCTTTTCAAGATTTGCTTGATCATTGCTTTTTGTGATATGTTTGATTTTCTAAAGGCCATTTTTAAGTGAAGTGATAATTGGAAGAAAGGATAGTTGAAGGAAGTGATTATTGTATGGGGGAAGAAGGGAGGGAATGTGGTGAGAGATGGAAAGGGGGAAATGGTGGTATTTAAAGTAGGAGGTTAGAGTAGTTAGTTTTGAAGAGTGAAAATGAGGAGGTAAAAAAGAAAATTAAAATGCCATGTGGGTTGGAGGGGGCAAAGAGGAGAATGTGACTAATTTTGGATTTTCTATAGTGAGAGCTCAAGGACATACACCAGTTTTAAAGGGGGGCCAAAGTCATCTGTTATATATTGTTGGGTTTCATCAAGGCCCCTTCTATTTCATTCATAAGAGCCCCTCTATTCCCCTAATGAATTTTTTGTATGTTTAACCAGATTTTGTTTTATATTTTATTGAGATATTACTGATGATATATATATTCAGGAAATGAAAATGTGTATATAACAAATTGTGATATTATAGAAGTACAAATTCATATTAGTATGATACACTATATATATAATATCACAATTTGTTATATACACATTTTCATTTCCTGACTAATCATAATTATCTAAGACAAACAACAAGAATTATTGTAGATGCAGATCTCGAACTCCATGATTTCTTAGTTTACCATCTTACTCTAATCTCTACACTTCTACTCTTAATGAGTCTATTTTATTTCACCTCTCAATCAACAGTTTGGGTTGTATGCCAAATTCATAGATGAATTATAAAAGACAAACATATATGCCATACTTTGAAATGTGCCAGATTTGATAATCGAACTATAGTGGATGAATTCTTGTGTGTGAATTTGGTCGTATTCGCTTATGGAAACAGCAATGTAACTGACTACCTCACACTTGAATTTATATCAAGAACAGGATAGTGGTTTAGGGAAGCTTCTTTAGCTTTGGCGGTTTTCTTTTTTCTTTTTAAATATTGGAAAGAAAAAAAATCTTAAGCAGGAAATATGCATGCATAGGCAAGAATATATTAAATATTGAAACTTATTTTAATTGTGTTTACATCTTTAGTTAACTAGTTGTTACATGAATACGTACATATGCTAGAATTGGCCAGACATCTCAGGCACATTGAAATGAAACACTTTTAGAATACCCATGGCAGGGATTAATTGATTTCAAATATCTATAGCAGGATTATTTTGGTGACATGGACTTGAAATATTTTTAAGGGAGTATTTAAATTATCTTGGATATTCTATAACAAAATCATTTCATTTAATTCTACCTAATTTTTATTTTATTTTTTTGAGATTATAATTTAATAAAAATTAAATTTTATTCACACCAATATTTTTTATTTTTCGAGATTTATTATCGTAGACTCGATTTGCTTTTATTTGGTTTAATAAAATTTTAATATTTTCAAGGTTATAGTATGTTATAGTAGTATTAAGGAGTTATAAAGAAATTATTTTCCGACTGCTTCCCTCGCTGTAAATGTAAAATATAATAAGAATATTTGATAATGCGATGAAAAATAATGACGCTAAGGCGAGATAATTATTTTTTTAATTTTCCTCGATAAGATATACAAACCACTCCAATTAGTTGAAATCGTTTTTCAAAGGCGATGACGCTCTGATACCAGCAGAGGTCGATCTACCTCGATTAAAAAAAAAAAATACATTCCTCCGTTTTAATATGACGATTGTCTAAAAATTTATTTTTTCACAATGATTGCTTATAATTTCAACGTACTTTCTTATACCCAATATACTAAAGCTTTTACAATCCAACGTAGTTTTTCACAATCCCTTAATAAATAAAATATATTTTTCATCTAAAGTTAATCCTCTATTTCGAGATCTGAAGGAGTATTATACTCCGCATATATTAAAAAAAAAAATTAATAACACTAAAAAAACTAACTTATTTCTTCAATTTAGTCTCTTAATTTGGTCAATACCATTGAATTAAACTCCGATTTTTAAATTTATATGACATTTATTTTTATATTTTAAAAAAATTATTAATAAATTTAATAAAGTGCTTTCCACAGATTCAAAGAGGCTGTTATTTACGGTAGATTTGTCTGGTTTTACGGCAACTCAAGACTTTAAAACAACTCGCTTTCTCATCCTTTTACTCCCTTAATCCATTATATATTCAAATCGTGCTTTCTCTTGTACTATACACTCCCTATTTCCATTGCAACATATCTCGGCACGCGCATTTTCATAACGAAAATTATGCCAGACTGCCCAAGAACAAAATGTACGATTTATATCTTACTAATGCTTGCTTTTGTATATCGAAAGATAAATAAGTAGAGTAATTTTATTATCGATTTTATCACCCACTTTCGCCGAAAGTTAATATATTGCTTTCTCGTCAGATATTTATATATTATTTCGCCTATCCTATAATTTTGTTCTCCTCCCGCTGTTCTTTTCTAGTTTATGTGTCAATTTGAATGGAAATATTGCACGTATTGTACATAAGTATGTACTGAAGCAAGGAATAATTTCAAAAACAATTGCCTTTATTACATCAGATTATTTATTCTCGTTATCGTCAATTATCATCATTATCTTGCTTTTAAATAATTATAATCATTATCTTTTACAATCCTCCACGTACACCATTATGTCCATTAACATATATATACCTCGGCATATATTATCTTGGAGAATATGATAAATATTATGTTGTCCGATTAAAAAAAAACCTAGACTTTGTTTATAGATTAGATCTTTGAAAATAAAAGATATCTCTGAAATTTGTTTTATTTATTTAATTTTATCAAATTATTGATAAAAAATGTCAAATAGATATTTTAAATGTTGGTTGAAAATGTCCTTCCAATTCCTTGAATACACCATACAAAAGTCAGATATATGTATGTATGTATATATATATTTGTGAATCCAATAATGTAGGTTACAAGTAAATGGTCAATTTTTCTATCAATTTATTTTTGAATGAAAAGGATGTTTATATTACTGTATCAAACTTAAAGTAATACTTACAATAATTCCAAATACATAATTACTATAATGTCACATTCGGTAACAATAGAAGAACAGAATAAATAGAAAATACCTAAATCCATTTCCAAACAAAGGCTCGATATCACAAGATGCTGTTTGCTTCTCAATTATTGCCCGAAATAATTAGATCGCCCACATACTGCAAAACATTCAACCGACTCCCGATTTACGTTAGCAAACAGGGAATAATCTGGAAAGAAATTTTAACAAACCATATTTGCACAAAGCCACTTAGCAAAACCAAGAACGCCGAGTTGCCTTCAAACCATACAACGATTTACGCAAATTGACACACCGGGACTGTCGGCCCTTCTCGAACCCCTGGGACGCCAAGATGTAAACTTCTTCCGCCAAGTCCCCATGCGTAAAAGCACATGCACGTCCATCCGATGTAATTCCCGCCAAGTAATGCAACAAAGAAGAAACCGACTGTCACCATTTTTGCAATCGAAAGCAATGTATCCGAATAATCAATGCCTTCGACTACGATTCCCTAACACAACCAACCGAGCTTTATACCGCTCAATCAGTCTTACCATCCGATCGATACTTCGATTTTATAGATCCAACGACTAACCAACGCTTTCTACCGGGGCAAGGTGTCGCTAAATTTCAACTCCCATACCCATTTCATGGCCTCACCTCGCCTTCATACAGTAGTCAGCCAATCAGATCGGCTCATGGCCTCTTTGAAGTCTACCAACACCGTAGTATCACCGCAAGAAACACACGATGTTCCTCCGAAACCACTACTATCCAAATACTCAGACAGTGAACAGATTACCGTTACCCGAGGACCCAGACTCGCTTGTAATGGGGGTCATTAAAACCAACCACAAATACCACAACAAAATCACGGCACGTGCATCGACTTAACTCCCGTGTCCTCATACCTCACCCACCGAGAACTGCACCGGTGACGCTGGGGTTACCGGGCGGGGACCTGTTCTACCGGGGCGGAAGACGCGCTACCGGTTCGCCAGGCAATCACCGCCCCTGGATCGGCCGAATGGGTGGGGAAGGTGGGCACTTCCACGCGTTCGTCCCCGACAAATTCATCATACAGAGTAGCATCACTTGGGGGCTTAATCGAGACAAAACCTGACTATCAAGTTAAAGTGTGGAAACACATTTTCAACAAACTTGACATCACGAGACACAAAAATTTTCGAGTAACAAGATCAAACATCTTCCATCCCTTTACCAAACGAATACCCCACAAAATACACTTTCGAATTCTACCGCAAACTTATCCACTTCGACTTCAAATTAGAGCATAGCATAACGAGCCAAACACACGTGATTTCAAAGACTGGTTTCACACTCAAATCAAAGACTATAAAGCACCGAAAGACGGGAGTTCGATTTATCAAATAACCGCCACGAACACATTCACCCCAAAATTTAGTTGGAAGACTACCTGAAATTTCAAAGTTTCTACAGTTTCAAAATATGTCTGTTTATGCTCTACTCTACCATTTGGCTGGCGAGTACCCATACATTTAAGTTTGAAAATAATCACGATCACTAAACAAGCTTTTAAGACGTAAAAACTCAATTCCATTATCACTGCATCGCTTAACCGTGGCATTAAATTGTCGCTCAATAAGTGCCAAAATCGGTAAAAACCAAACACTGCTTTTGACGCAATAAAAATATCCGCATACCACGCAGTAAAATCATCCAAAATAGTTAAGAAAAAAAGCTCCACACGAAGACAAAGTACGATAGTGCCCCCACATTCAATGTAATAATTCAAAAGTGAAAGACTAGCTTTATCATTACTTAAAACAAAACAATCAATTTAATTTTATTTTTCCTCGACAAAGACATCACGTCTTATTCAAACTATCACTGTACACAAAATTAAAGGAGTTGGCTCAGACCATCTTACTGACGGATGTCCCAATCGCTGATGCACAAAAACTGGATCTGGCTGAAATAGAACCACCGTGATTCGCCCGAACGTTATAATCGCCTCACAGATAATGTAGACCCCATTCTTTCACCGAGTCCAATCAAGAGTTCGAGAGTCGGTCCTGTATAAAACAACTGAATAACACAACAGTACCACACAAATATCATCATCCGTACGGGAAATGTAAATCGATTGCACAGTTAAGTCGGGAACATAATACACATTACGCAGAACCAAAGAATTGGGGATATAATCGAATCAGGCTATATATCTTAGAAACAGCTTTAGTCCCATCAGGTAAACCGATCGTACATAAAGGCATATCACATAAATCGGACAATAAGTGAGCATTAATTGTGAATACGATTCGAGGCACCAGTATCGATAAGCCATAAATTGGAAGAAAACTTACCATCAAGTCGATCAGTCGTGCTGGTAGTACCCAATAGAGAAAGCAATTGTTGGAACTGTTCGGAATTGACACCCGGAATACCTGAAATCGCACCGGCAAGGAACGCCGAATTCTACGCCTCAAACCGCCGGGCGGCCGACTCGCCTCAGACAAATCGCCGCGTTTCTTAGCATCGCAAACATGACGTCACGCTTCCTCGGCATTCACCATGCCTGGGTTTGACTTACTGACTCAAGGCCTATCACCCCACCAGTCCGGAAATCCGTGCTTCCCAAAACAAGTCGATTCTTCATGCCCCACTCGATTACAAAAAGTGCAAGTAACATTAGGGAGAAACCGAGGTTTATATTCGGATGTACTTTTATGCGGAGCTTTAACCGCGAAAGTCATGACTTCGGTTGGATCATTGTGCACCACCGATCGCTGCCTCCTCTGATTCATGGCTTCATGCCCAATCCAAAGCAGCAACTGATCCCGCTTAACAACCGGTGATGTGCCCAAATCGTTCGTGATTGATCCCAGATAAAAAATCATGAAACTTCTCCTCATCACGTTGTTTCACAAATTCCTCGCTCATTCCACAAACACAAGCAGGAACCGGACTGTACTTGTCAAGTTCATCCCATAGCGTTTCCAGCTTCCCAAAATAAGTCGCGACAGTCATCGTAGATGTCTGTTTATACGCAGAGATAATCGCCGCCTAATTCATGTTTACGCGTCTGCCGCCGATCAGAACTGCCTCAATAAATCCCACAACGGCCAGCCTCAAAATACGCCTGATCATACCTTCCTCGAGAATCATCAATGGTGTTAATAATCCATCGCAGAAATTAAAGCAGACTGCATCGCATCTCCAATCACAAAGATGCATCGGCTCGCGGGCCGCATTTAATCGCTCCATCAATAAATCCAAATTTTCGCCTACCGCAGTGGCACAAACGCATCAACGAGCCTATCGCTCATAATTCGCCGCATGTAAGCCATCAGATTAATCATACACCCGATTGTCGCTTGATCTCAGATAATATGGAGACGGTGGGGTCGATTTTTTAAGTGATAAAGAATTTCATCATCGCTCGTTCGGCGCGCCATCACCTGAAAAGTGGTCTCGTGTCGAGCTGAGATCGACATTATCTGGCCGTTGGTCGGTCGGGAGATTAATCAAATCAAATCCCTCGCACAATTAAACCTCTTCAATTGGCGCTCACATTCTAGCATCCCCCCTTCGCTTAACGACGGCGGTGGACGGCGACCATCGGTGGGGTTTATTTTCACCCTGGGAGAGGATGCCAGTGCTTTTCTTTTTCTCGGCTCAGAATACTACGCCGAATAATAACCTATTCAACAAAATAATAACGCTTTATTACCAATATATACACCATTAACCTAACTTTCCATATCCGATCTTCATCTACTAATCTATCCTATATAACGCGTTAGTGGGCGATCAAGGCTACTGAAAGTCGGGAAGCCCAAATTTTATTTTTCCATTGCCCCTTTAAGAATTAACTACCCCAAAATTCAAATCTCACAATTATTTCTTTCACTGTAATTTTCATTTTATAAATAACTTTGTATCGCATCAAAGAATTACTCACCTATATCATTAATAAATTTTATATACGAGAGTTTAATTACATATAATGTATTCGCTATTTTTCTTCAAGATAATTTCAATTATATAAAATCACATTTTTTCTCCCACAATTTTAATTCATTATTTGTACTATAAAAATATATTATAAAATTGTTTAATTTAAAATGTTAGATCACAGATAAATAACTAATAATAATAATACGACATACAATCATTAATTATACACTATTATCTTATTCAACATGTTTCCTTTCTATTTTAGTTTTGTCTCTTTAATTTCAAAATCCTTCAAACACAAAATCTTATCACAAATTCACAAGCAATAGATCTTTCTTCACAATTCGAATGGGAGATTCCAAAAAAATCAACTTTCAAAATTGAGTCAATTTAATAAACTCTATTTCGGTTACTACGCAAATAACTCTTAAAAGACTTTTATGATTCTCTTGATCTCTCTTGTTGTGTGAAAAGTACTTTCTATTCTTGTATTTACATGCTTAAAAGATTCATATGTCAAAAATCAAATCATATATATGGGACTACCATTCTCCTTGCAGTAGTAGCTCCTTGTTTCCATCGGGTATATAGTACTGATTAAGTAGCCGATCCAACTTTTCAAATGTGTAACTGTTTTCACATCCAATATTCAACAACTATCATGTAAGCTTCTGTTAGGGCAACACAAAACCTAACTATATATGCTGCGTAAACCTATATTTGGCAGTGACTTGACATTATTTGAAAACTCAAATATTATAAACTATGTTAGTTGTCTACGACTCTGCATGATATTCGATTGGCGTGACTAGGAATTGTCATATTAAACTATGCTATGGCTACTCAATTGAAACAAGTTCCGATTTGTCAAATAATATTAAAGCCAAGACAAAAGAAATCTATAGTGAAAATGATTTTTAGTCGGTACGTGGCCCACTTATTAGCAAATAGTATGCTTTTGCCACTATCACAAAATATGATGAGATTAAGAATAAGTTTCTTTCAAGGAAAATTGGTGGGGAACAAATTCACCAACTAAAGATAATTACATTTTTCAATGCTAATCTTCCCATCTACTGCACTCTCCAAGCCATCCACCAATCACTACCTCCTTCCAAAAATCTTTTCACCACTATCACCAAACTCTTCCACCACAAAAAAATCTTAACCCAACACCCCAAAAAATCTACTCCACTGCTTTAATCACTCATCTTAATCACCACCATTGTCACCATAGTCGCCGCCTCTTTTCACCCCCCCCTCCAATCTCCCCATCTCAAACCTAAAATTGTGACTTCTTCTCAATGAGAATCAAATCATACCTCCATCACCCTTTCTCCGTAACGTCACACAACCCCTCCTATTTATAATTTCCTTAATACCCATCAGGTAGCTTCTTCTAAAGTTAAAGAGCTACTCCAACCATGACCGAACAATCACTCCATCTCTGGCCTTCGCCTCCATTCCTGACCCCACCCTTCCATTCTCTGGCCCGTCCTTCCACTTACTTAAATAAATTTCAATTCTCTTATCAATCTGCATACTGCTAACCTTTCACCAAACGCCAGCACACAAAAGTATACGCCAAAGATCCAAAAATATTAACATCCATCCGGGGCCCAAAAGGAAAGAACGGTAGATACCTAATACGAAAAAACTCAAGGATTCACTCATGTTAATACAAAATTTGAATCCGGTTACCTCGAGACCCGCTTACAATTCTATAGACGTAACCCTAGTCCAGATTCACCTCTTCATCCAATAAATATATCCAAGTTTAGTAAAAGACTTTCCATCCTATTTTTACGTTTCAGCCATTAGAATCGGGTTATCAATGAAATTACTGATCCATTTACGATCGAGGAACAGTTCTTGGAAATTGTGTTGCTCAAAAGTAAAGATTTAAGACGACGGGTACCTGTTAAATTCGATTCAATTGAAGCCGGACTGCCTTCCCTTATCATCACATTAGATAAAGTCATTGGGACAACGCAGTCACCGGAAGAAGGTTAAGAAGTTTATCAAGCAAGTGCCAAGTGGTTCTGGGAGAATCCCAAGTGTCAGCCGAAAGCGGAGTGAGCTGCATGACGCATGTCATTGGCCATTACTTTAAACTCCAGTCACCGAAGCTTCCATTACTTAAGTTCACGTGATGATAGAAAGAATGGTTCACGACCGTCACCAACAGCATGATGTTGGTCAAGTCGTACAACTTCTAATTCTACTTTCAGGGGTACTAGACACCGGTTTTGATTCTCATATTTGAATACGACGAACTCAAGTCGTTATAAGACTCGAAAGCAGGAAACGGATTCGCGCGCGAAAACGGGCGCCGGCGTCGGGCAAATTTCACAAGAAGATCCATTAGTTTAAACTTGCCCACTGGCCTCGTTGAACTTATCACCTACATTATGTACCGCACTCAAGTAGAATATTATTTCTATTTCTATTTTGAATAATGATGCTTTTCATTTTCAATAGATCCCTATGAATTTAGATCACCAAGCACGGGATGTTCGGGTAACGCTCCTTCAAACGTCTATAATGCTTGCATACGATTAATGCGCCATATAACATAAACTTAAAACGAATGCTTCCAAAGACTTAAACCAAATATACCTACGGTATACTTGCATTAGATCACATTAAAATGAAAGGGCAAAGTTGATTTATTGAGGATCATACACACGATAAGCCAATGAACACATCTCGCAGTAGGAGGTTATAACTACTTCATTACATTTACTCACGACATAAGAGATACGGCTTTTGTGTATCTCGACTTGGTGACACAAACACGAGTCCTTTTAAGAAATTCAAGGAATTCCAAAAATGAAGTAAAAACCAATCGAACTAAACACAAAAGATTCTATTCGACATAAAGGAGAATATTCGAGTCACGTAGTTCAATACTCATCTTGTAGAAATAGTATTTTTTCACAACCATTTCCAAACAGTAACGCCAAAGAGCAACGGCGTGTCCTAAAGGAGAAATCTAACCCTTCTTGACATGGTTCGATCTATGACAGCCTATCCGACTACCGCCACTTCGGGATAAGTGCACTTTAAGCGCCGACATTCTACCTAAAATGTGATGTCCAAATCAAGTCGCGTATAAAACTCCCCATAACCGGTGATTGAAGATTCCTGCAAGGTTTTCAAGATTTGGGTCATGGTTATAAAAGAGATTAACAAAAGATAAACTTGCGCCAAATTCGATAAATTTATTTATGTGTGATATCTAAAGTGGGAAACAAATATACATTTTCTATCAGTTAAGAGAATAAAATTTCCTCATAATGCGAGTATTCCTTGAAAAGGAATATTTCCGTATGAATAGAAGTAACGGTGTTCATCTTGATTTAAACTCAAGCTTCATTTAAGTCAATGTCGACGCATCTAACGCAGAGGCATCCGACACCACCGCATTTCGTACCTTCTTTCATTAGAAAACCCAGCTCTGATCCATAGGAACCGCGAAATAACCAACCCTTAGAGATCCAATGTGGATCGCCACTAACTGTAGCTGTACGGTGAAGCTTTCATCGCTGAAAGCGACGCAGCCCACTTCTTACAAAAGAAGCAACGAATAGCAAGGACGCCGACAACGGCAAATAGCCATTTAACTGAGATGGATTTATGCGTACCAAAACAAGGTTCGTCCTTGTCGATTTACCAAACGGAGCCGGCCTATCAATGTAAATGAAGATTTAAGAAGAAACACGATAAAAGACGGAAACATGTAAAGGGTATTTACCGAAAAGCCACTGGACAGACAAGGTATCTCAAGATTCGGTAGAACTAAAGATGCTTTCTCGGGTATACGGCTTGGGATGGGGAGTTAAGAAATGCATGGTACACCGACGCCAGTTTTCAAACTGACAGAGACGACTATCATTCCCACATTTTGTCTCAACCAAGGCAAGATTCGAGAGTTCCAAATAGAGTACTGTTGCCGATTCTACCACGTAACTGAATATCGCAAATGCCTGCCTCGCTAAAGTTAAGTATGTTAGATAAAGAAATTTGTGACCGAATCAGAAGACTCTAACATCGGTGGACCAGCTTGAGTCATTATGGACAATATATCGGGCACACAAATTTCAAGCTGGGTGAACCCGAAAGCACATCACAACCAAGCACGCATTCTAAAGTATCACCGACAGAGATACGCTGATGTAGGTGATGTCAAAGTATGTAAAAGAGAAACGAGGCTGGGGTCGACTCCCTTTACTAAACCACTAAGTCGTGCAAAGATGATGGAAGACGCAAATAACATAGGTCTTGCATGACGTCATAAGTTAGGGGTTGTTGAGCCAAGATGTATCTATCAAGTTAACAAATATTCAATATTATTGTTTCTTATTTTAATATTTGTCATATGTCTATATGTTTAAATTTACATATAATATACATTGAAGCAGTCCGATGAAGGTTAAATCTGTTACCTATGTTTTTCTGTATATGAATACGAATCGTTAATTGTACCTCTTCAAGCTTCAAACATGTGATACCCAAAAAGGCCTCGTCGACGATAGTTGCATGACAAAGATCATATGACCAACACGGTATTTTTGATGCGATCAAGATTGATCACGCAATCATAGACTGGGACACACGCTGGTCACGGTCGCATGACGAGTTGCATGACCGAAACGACCATGTAAGAGCATGACATCCGTGTCCTATGACATTTGTTTAGAATTTTAGGTTCACACCTTAGACTCACGATATATGACTATCCTCGTTATACAAGCTCAGATTTTGACTACGACCAAACGCCCGCCTTAAATGATTATAAGTCATCACACAAATGAATAGCTGTTAGATGCCGATATATTGGGAGGATTTGTCCGTCTCTGGATATACAAGTGAAGACATCTCAGCCTCTCACACGCTTGGTACCGACAAGTTTATAGACGCCATAAATGCTTATTCACTCATACCAAAGAAAAGAAAGTCACAAGCTTCATGACACAATTTACGTTACCCTGGCAGACTGCAGATCGCGTGATAATCGAAGATAATCGCCCGCAGCAAGCCGGGAGCTGGGTTGAAATCAATGAGAATTGATTCCATTTATTATGCCCGCCGCGACAATCATATCAATTCATTTACCGGGGCTGTTAAACGTGATTATCGAACTTAACTACTTAGTAATCAGATATTACTAGTGTAAGTGTTCTCATGATAATTTGTGCGGTTACAGTTTATCATAGATCTTACTATTAATCATTATAATAATAGTAATTGGTCAATTATTATTATTATACAACTACTATTATTTATTTCGGGCGTCACACACAATATTACAATATCGCTGAAGCTTATATTTCATGTATGAAATTAAAGAGAACTGCAGATAATCAGAAATGTATTTCTTAATTATAAGTATATTCTACATTTTATGTGTAAAATACGGATTGAACAAATAGAATCAATTAAATAGTTATTTAATTGGTTCGAGTAATTTTAGTATTTATCAATACCTGAAAGATTATTGATATCAATTTACACTATTTAATTAAGCTAATTAAGTTCAACTCATTAGCAACTTATTAGTGCCCAACGAACTAATGTAGTTAACGAAGTCGTTTACTTAACGGGTTGCTTATCGGGTTTGTTTAACCTAGTCTCATATGTTAGGTTTTAGGTTTTTCACGACTACAAGAAGAATAATACTTCATAAAAAAACCCTCAATAAATTTCCTCCCTTTTAATGATTTCCTCCCAAGAATTTTCGTTTTTGGTTTGTTCAACTCATATTTCAGCATAACCGCTTCCTGATTGAACCTGGGTGTGGACCAACCAGAGACACGACCTATCGATATTACAACAAGTGACAGGAGTCACCACGCTAGAATTTGAAGTCGCGTGATTGGTTTTTAATTACTCGCCGCATCAAGTACTACGCCTTTACATATCGTAATTATGTGTTTTTGAATAATGTAGTAAGCACTTTACATCCTCGATCTGAATTTATATTTATACCACATTCATAAAGTTTTCTCCATCATTACGACCTAACCTATTATGCCATAAATTAGAGTACTCACAAACATAAGCACACATTAGTTTTATTCATCTGTTTGTAACTATTGGAGATTCCATTCGAAAGTCCATTCCTCCAAGACATAGCCTTTTCCCATGCATACGCTCGATTTAGAGAGTATAATTTTATCCGGATTCAATTAGATTTAGACAATTTTATCCTATTCAATTACAAGTTTGAAACCATGTTTGCTAAGTAAATAACCTGACAAGGTTCTTCCTGCCTGACACATGAACATTCTTTCACGTACTTCCTTCCCCGAAGTCGCCCTCACACTTCAACGCTGAGGCCCATTATTTGCCATGTACATCTTCTCACCATTCGCAAGGGTCAGCAGCAAAGGATCTTGACCGAACAACATGCCTAAGAGGCACCGGTATCGATCCACCACTCTCAGGTTCGTTCGTAAAAGTTCACACTTTAAATCACAGCCGACAAGCTGAGCCTGCCCCGATTCTTTGCGACCACATTCGCCATGTTTTTCTCTCATTGTTACTTCGGCTTACACCTCAAGCGACTTACGACCCGCTTGTTACAATTGTAACACACCCCATCAAAAGCCTCAAGGAATTCCCTTAAGAAGCCAAACCACTTTTCTTGAAATCAGCTCTGTGTTAAAAATCATTCTTCTTCCTCAAAGACCTCGAAGAAGATCCAAGCTCTACAACAGATTATCTTTGACTTCTACGCGGGATTGGGATAAATGTGACAATCCCCGCTTTCCTATTGTCTTCTTCAATTTCATGCGAACCGCATAACGCAACATGTTCATATCCTTTCACAGGTTTCTCGATATTCTGAAGCCTCCGACCAAGATGGCAATTGACATGCCGCAACCTTGAACATTTTGTTCATCACTCATTCCTTCAACTCAAGCTCCGTGGAAAGACAACCTCAAATTTCTGGACCCACATCTGGAAGTCTTATTTGAACTCCTGGTGATCCTAACACCGTTAGAGTAGCTTATGTTTTATATACGCTTATACAATCATCCGACAAATAAGTCAACAAATAATTCGACTCAAATAATTGAAATATCTCGTAAGCCGACCACAACCAAACTCCAAAACACCATTATCTTGAACCGTAGAGGTTCTCAACCAAGAACCGCCGCAGTTCAAGGTCGCGCGACAGAAGATCACTTTGTTTTCCACCTTTGAAATTCTCGATCGAGAATACAGAGGTCAGCTTGGTCATTTTCTCGCATCACCGAACAATTGAGGTCGGTGAGTAAAGCGATCGTGGTCGCAGTGCCGAGGAATCGGCCCGTAACTACTACCACCCTAACAACCCGTAAACACCACCACCGAGGCAACACCCAAACAACTCCAAAACACCACTCAGAACAACCGCACAGAACACAGTGAGGAAGTCAGCGACCACCTGGGACGAACGCCGGAACGGGTTTGGACAATCAACACCACCTACCACAACGGGAACATTCTACCATCACACGACATTCACCGTAGAAGTATCAACATTGGACTCCATTGCAAAAGGCCGTACGTAGTCTCGGCCTAACTGCTTTAAGTCAGGAACCACGGAAAATATGGGAACCGAGTACAATAAAGCATTTCAGACAGCATCAACCAAATATTCATACGAAATTAACGAATGATTACAACGAAATTGGAACAACATAAACATAAACCGATCAAGTCAGTCCTTAATTTCTTTCCTTAAAAATGATTCGACCTCTTTCCCTTTAAGGCGCTAGACGACAAAGCGTGATCGCTTTCCCGTGATAAAACGACTTCACGATTGACTTCACAAGCACTACAACTGGCCTTACCTAACCGCGAACTAGTTCAGAATACCCGACAAAACCAATCGAAAATAGAGTAGGATTTGTGAAATCCTAATTTTTTTTTTTTGTGCACGCAGCCAAGCTCGATTTCATGGTATTTACGGAGCTAATGCATAATTAACTACGTAATTGCCATAGCTGCCGCAAATCAATTTGCATCAATGCAATTGATGGCCGAGTTCAAACGTTTGTAATGGATGCATGATTAAGTTTGAAAGTTTGAACTATTTTCAGTAAACGAAGCGATCGAGCCAAAAGTGTGGCTCGCTTTACTAAATCAATTTACTAAATCTAATAGAAGCTTATTTATAAAAGTATCATCATCCTTCCTCTTCCTCCCACGCAGACAACTCAAATTTTCAAACCTTACGGCTCGCTTCTCCCTTTTTTTCAGGACAAAGTTCAATGACACAAACGAGATGCTAGAAATTTTATCAATTCATATTCAACAAGCTTTTATTTTACAAGTCGATTCACATCTTCACGCCCACTCAAGGCCGGGTGATAAGCAGAGCACGTATAATTATAACTATCAAGGCTGACACATTGTAATGCCCCTGCATAAATATTAGTCCATTAAATTTATTACAGATACTATATATTATACATATTATTCATGAATAATATTTAAGAGATTGTCATATTTTTACAATGCATCACCAGCCAACACAATTGTATCAAGAACATCACACTACTCAAGTGAATTGGGATGTTCGAGACCTTTTCGTTTGCGTCAGAAGGTAAAGGATGAGTCTTTGGTGAAGGGGGGAGTTTCATGTGTATGCGTTTGGTAGTGAAGAACAAAAATGTTGTGAATTGTGATAGTAATGATTGTGTTATGCAAAATGGAAGTAAGGTATTGAAAAGGCTATTAAAGGCACCTCTGTAAAGGCGGTGGTGGTGCTCTGACGCGACAAGCATGTAGTATAGGGCGCTGTCGGCATCATAAAGGATTACGGCAGAATGAAGTTTTTTGGCTTATTTTGGGCTTATTAAATGTTGCAGATACATTGCTAGCTATATTCAAAAAGTTGTCAGCAGTTTCATTATACAGAATTCGACTTCTGCTTTTTACTAAATAATATTCCATCAACACAGGGACAATTCTTAGTCAGAGGGCAATTTGAAACTAAGCATACTTAGTGGGTAATTAATGACACAGATAGAAAAGAATTTAAACTTACGATAAGACATTTTAATAAGAAATTAAGCCAAATATGTAGTAGTGTATATTCCCTCCGATTTTTTCTTTACTTCACATCCTAGCATTTTTTAGGGTAATTAAGAAGCAGTTAAGAATGAATTACATTTTATCTATATATCCTTAATCAATAACTAAAATACACTCATTAAACGTACTTTGAATATACGCAGTAAATAAGTTTAAAAAGAATAAAACACAGATTAATTAAAAATAAAAAATTCAGATGTCAAATAAAAAAATCGGAGAAAATATTTGTGATAGAATTATGATTAGATTTTACTTGTATAGATATATTAGTGTTAATAGTAATTAATAGTGGAGCATACTTACAAATTTTTTGTTCCATTTTAAGCTTTTAGAATTTTCTTTGTGGAACAACCAATATTTTCTTTTGTCAGTGTATAAAATATATATAGTACTATAATCTAGTTAGAGTTAATTAATAAATTGTCAGATACGACGTAAGCCATTAATCGTCTAAAAGTTTTAAAAAATGATTTAATTCTGATAAATAATTTTAAGGCCAAGGTTGATTGCTATTTATCATGCCAGCAAAATCAATATACTAGAATCGAGCTTATTTAATCTGAGAAATTAAAATGCTTCACTCTCACACCATCTATTTTGATTCCCGGCCACTTCCAAACCATGATTTTGTCATTCTACTGCTTTTCCATCCAAAATAATCTCCTACCAGTCAATTTACTCCTGCCAAAATCAGGTATTATTTTTAAGAGAAAACAAAGCAGAATTGCGAAAAATGTAAGAAGTTAATCGGCGAAAACAAACGGTAGTAGCAAAATACGACAATTTTGGCCGAATTTTAATTACAATCGTCATTTTTGTTAGCTTTAATTCAGCATACCATAACACGCATCAACCACAACACAAGTTCACTATCGCATTAAATCCTACTCAACTTTCTAAATTAATTGCATTGGCCCCTAATAGATATCATTTCATCAATTAATCAATTCACTATTATTCATCCTACTACCTTATTTGATTTATTACCACCTCACACTGAAGACTTTATGAGATGGTCCTCAGGAACCTACCAAAATAATTAAAGATATCAACGAAGCATGAGTTCTGAGAAGTAACACAAACCACTTATCTCTTCAACTTGGTATTTGGTGAGGCCACGATGTTATTTATTTTACCTCACTAGCTAACATCTGAGGCCGAGATGGTGCATGCCTTATCTATCTGTGTTACAAATTTAATGTCGATAATAGTCCAAGGACATTATAACTTCAATATATATGGGGCATCGTCCTCGTCCTCGTCCGGGCAATAAAATACTCCGTTCATTCCATGAACACTATTTTGTTTAATTTTCAAATGTTAAAATTAACAAACACAATAACTTTAATTGATATACTTAACTTGATTTGAATCAAATATATCATATTAATATATATAGGATATTAAAAATACTAATATGTGATATCTTTTTTAGTTTTTTACATATAATAAGTTATATTTTGTTTGAGTTCAATATTTAAATTATTAGTTAATCATCAAAATTCAAAATTAGACGATATTTATAAGATTTAAGGATTAGTACTATTGACCTCTCAAATTTGATTGGAATAACCTGCTTGTGTGAATGGTTGTAGAGGACAATTCAAATACATTCTCACTAGCAGTGAATCCAGTGATGCTACATAAATTAAATTTCAATGACGTGTATACCAGACTGCATGTGGATACCATCAAATGTAAGTTATGTGCCAACTAATGCAGTTAAGGAGGATGGTAGATAGATGTACAGTGAGGTGATATCACTGGATATCTATAACTTATTATAGGCGATAATTTTTACACTTCACTATTTTTTAATAATTACGTACATTTAATTTCATAATTGAAATATAGTTATAATTACTTATATAGGTGGATGGAGCATAAAAATCAATAGATTTGTTAGTTAATTGTTAGGTTGGTTATTGTATATACTTTGCATTAGAATACAGTGAACATGATTACCCAAATAAGATTGATGAAGATGGTAGAAAGTGCTCTTATATTAGCTTTCTTATATGTGCTTTTACTCATGTTTTCATCATGTATATATGTCACGCTCATATGATGTCGATCCAACTTTTCATAGCGATCATTGATTGGCTTCATCATCCAGTCCCTGCTATATCATCAAAGAGCCCATGAAGTTGAAGACAGAAAACGAAAAATACATCGAATGATAATTAATTATGGGCTAATGATTTTCTCATTTTAATTCTTGATAAACGAAAAATACACGTAGTGATAATTAATTATGGGCTAATGATTTTCTCATTTTACCTCCTTGATGTTGGCACTCTAATTACATTCAAGTATATTTCAACCAATATCGAAATAGCTTTATCGCCAGCTCTAGCTTAATTGTTATTTGCCATGCTTTTAATACCAAACTATAACTTCATTCCTGGGTTGCTTGATTCGTTTATGCCCAAATTGACTTTTCCATTTAGGCCAATGATGGGCCTTCAGATTTTGTTTTCATGTGGAGTACCAATATGTTATCCCATAATATTATTCTCATGTGGTGATTAGTAAGTCGGCTTCCTATCATGAATATGTTAGAATAGAAGTACCAATGTGGTATCCCATAATATGAATATGATTCTAATATCTCCTCTTTAGTCTGAGTACAATATCTAATCTCTATATAATTAGAATGTTAATACTACAAGAGTATAATACTGTCAGGATTTGAGAGTAATGCAAACATGACAACCTCATGCAGTGTGGCAGTTAGTCCAAGTGTGTCGTGCTAGTCGAAACTCTGATAGAAATAGGCTCACACATAAAAAGATAATGTGATTCGAGAGCATTCAATTCGTCGTATTTAGGCCTATTGCCCAAGAGATCGAGCAACTGACGATGTTGTTACTAAGCCAGAAAGAAGGCCAACGATGAGTGCACTGTTGTATGTGCTCGGTTCTGTTTGCATTGAATTGTTTCTTGAATCAATAAATGTCTCATTTAGGAAAGGTCCACCAATGAGTGCGCCATATGCAATATTTGGATTAGGATCAGCAGATTCTAGATACTTGAAACCGTCTAGGCAGCTAGTATTTGAATCTGCTGGAATTGATGCCCCTCTATGATGTACAAACTGCGGGTACTTATCTCCATATCCCACTAGAAAACTCGTTTTCAGAGGATTATTACCCAAGACGTAATCAGCCTGGAAGAGACAAAAGGACAATGAGGCAAAATATTGTAATGTTCGAACTTCACTATGGTTTCTTACAACAATAACATTCCTGAAATCTTAGTTGTACCTGTGACTTAGCAAAGTTTCGTAGATCTAGTGGCGAGAATTGGCGACTACCACAGGTTATTTTTGGAGTGCGGGATGACAACATGTAATCACTGTACAAAACTGCTAAAAATGCAGCTCCAACGGGATGTTGCAAGGAATTCCATTCAGCAACCCATATAAGACCATCTGCAAGACGTTTACACGACCAATGTAAGTCCATGATTTAAAAATTGTATCAGCGAAGTTGGTATAATAGCATCAAATAGGAATAAATTTATTACTTATATCATAACATTTATTGCATCAGAAGAATGAAAAACTATGGAGGTGATGACATTTGAGAAATCAATTATTGTCAAGCTACATTCATCTTCAGTTTGGCCTATTAATTAAAGATTGAGAGAAGATCAGGGCATGTTCTTAAGACTAAGTTCATGAAACACTGTTGTAATTATTTATTGAGTTTTGAGGTATTAGACATGAGGAAACAGTCGGAGCATTTCAAACAAATCACAAGTCAGCGAAAGGAAAAATTACTTTCAGTTCTGCTGGATGTGGCTGATGGAGATTTAGGTAGGAGGCCACACATGACAGCTTCCGCTGAACTCCTATAGTTCTGGAGAATATCCTTTTTTGAGAGGTCTTTCGGCCCAAAAAAGCTTAACCGGGACAGAAGAACCTGTAGTGAAACAACATTACTAAATAACTCAATATATAGTGAGAGTGCCAAATGAACACAAAAACTTTTTGGTTTATAATTTTGCAGTGCAGAAGCTGGAGAAGGTTATGGTGAAAGACTAGCATCAGCAATGCGATTCTTTCTTTTGCTACTGCAATTTTATCAAGAGCGAAGACCTCTTAGTTTAGGTGCCTAACAAGTACGAGGAGTTAAAGCATGCCTTCTATAGTTCTTTAGAAATCATGTGACAGAGATCAGTGAGAGTCTCGATGCAGATAAAACTCCACCAAGAAAACTTAATTTGAAGTGTTAAGAATAGGACCCCTAGGAATTTTGAATAGAAATGGAATATATGTTGGCAAAATTTGAAGGAAATTAGAAGTTGTTAATTTTAAATGCCGACATAATATTCCATAAGATGTAGATAAAGCCCCCTTTTTCGAGGGACTAATAAATACCTGAGCTCCGGCAAGCTTGTTATCCCAGCTAAACCATGTTGGACTTCCCCAATTTGCAAATGCTTCCCCATTTTCTCCAGTCACATAATCATAATACGAATGATCACCAGTAGCATGATATAGCCAACCAGCTGCCCACAAGAGTTCATCACCATATCCTGTGGAGTTGTAATATGTCTTGACTGTGGGTATACTTACACTATAGTAAGCCCTATGTTTGTCAGCGAATGCAAACAAATCTTTCGCGTGTGCTAGAAGCGAACTTGAATAAGAAGAATCAGATGATTTGAAGACCAAAGATGCTGCGGCCATGGCAGCTGCTGTTTCAGCTGCAACATCAGAACCTGGGGCAGTTGTATCTACCTTGGTGAGAGGCCTTTTACCTCTCATGTCTTCAGGTCTGTCCCAACAACTGTGATCTAACTTAGGATCACCCACCTGCCAAAATGATAGAGCAGTAATAAGAGCTTCAGTCAGACACTGCCACAGCAGAGAACAAAGGTATGTGCTACACTCGGTTACTATTTGCTCGACAAATAATTTGAGTACGCCAAAATCAAGTACAAGCATTACCTCTAGTGAGACTGACTTTTGTCATACTCAATTTCTAATACAAATAATAGCCTCCCTTATATACTCAGAGGTAATATCATAGATGTGTAACAATGCTGATCATTATTAGTGTAAGCCTCATTAAACACTAATTTTCAAAGATGCAACACATATATTCCCACTCCAACACTAATCAAGAGGTACAGGTAAGAACTCTTCACTCCCCGAGGGGAAAGAGAAGATTTCTGAAGTTCCAATGTGTCATAACACAGTACCAGGAAAAGACAAAAGTATAAATTGCTAGAGACTAACCTGAACATAAAGAACATCTGCTGAAGGGTGAGCATTGATAAGGAAATCTGTGATCCATTTTAGTGAGTCTTGAGCAGATGACAACTGGCTTGCCGCCTTCATTTGGTCACCGTATTCAAGGATTGACCACGACAGAACGGTGGCAGTATAAGCCAAGGGGAACATAAACTTCATGTGATCCCCAGCATCATACATTCCTTTTGAAAGGTCCAACTTCGCATCACTTCCATCCCTCAGAGCCGAATCTCCCCTCCAAGGTATTTTGTTGTCTACCAATTTTCCAGCTATTTTCGCAAGCAAAAGTTCCACTCTTAGTTGAGATAATCAAATATGACAACAATTCTAAGATATTTAAGATCAATTGTGCAAGAGAACATAAGATGACAATAATTGTTTGTCACAATAGAAATTTATAAAAGAGATAAAGAAGCCATGGTTCATCAATCAAGGGAAAAATAAATTAATCAAATGAACAAAACACTGACTAAGGATTGCCACCATCCATCTAAACCTGTCAGTTACTATGACATAATTGCGTAACGAAACATAATTATTTGGAGCAAAATCTAAGCAAAGGGAACCACTTCAGCCTTTTACCCCATTTAGTAACTTTTACAAATAGAATTCATGGAAGATATCAAAAAATCACCACAAACAGTCACTTCAGTTGACAAAAATCATGTGTAGCTCAGATACTATGAGTCATTGAGCAAACTTATCAATGTGTTAAATGAATGCAAAAAATATGAAAAGGAGATTAACTTAGTAAACATTCCAGAATCAATCAGCCAAATTTCAGGAATATTAACAAGAATCATATATGTATGGAACCTACCGAAAAGAATAGAACAGTATATACCAAACTGAATACAATGAAAAATAACAGAATCAAAGGAGGGAATTTGCAATGGTCATAATTAACAAGCTTGGAGGACCTAATTGACACATATGACTTCGACTCGAATCAACTTATTATATGTTAATAATGAAATATGTTGAGAATGATACATCTTGGATATTTTTTCACCAAATAATATACACTATACAACATATGTACAAATATTTGAGTTCGAAATTTAAAAAGCCACCATCAAAATTCAAAACTGGACAATAATCTTTTCGCCATATTATAGGGCGTATATGAATATTTACATTTCTGAATATCAAAGAACTGCATGGCAAGTTTGAGAGCATCAGCATATGTCTTGGTGAGTTCCCCAGGAGCCCCTGGTACAGGTGCAGCATCTAGAATGCTATCACCATTTTTAAACTTAATCATTATAAAAACTCCAAAAGCTACAACGGCCAATACTATAATTGCCAATAACCAACCCCAGCATCCATTACACCTTGATGATTTCCCCATCTTTAACTTAATAATCCAACAATCTTCAAAGAACAATAAAATTCAACAAAAAAAACAAAATTCAAATCTTAATATATATATTAAAAATGGAAATGGGGTTGTAATTTTTTATTTTTTTTATCTTATTGGGTTTTAGCCTTTAGGATAACATAAGGACAAAAAATGGTGACTTCTTAGTACGTGGAATCTCTGGTTTCTTGATTTTGCCACATTAAGAGTGTCCCTGCTTCATATAGAAATAGAATGGATAAATGATATTGGTTTAACAAGTTAGGGAAAAATTGATTACAACATGCAGAGGAGGTTAACACTAAACAAATACAAGATTATGAAGAAGATTAATGTTCTTGCAGATTTTCTTTTTAAGTTTTTTTTTTAATAGAAGTTAGAATTGTGGCAGAATGCATGCTGGTGGATAGAAACAAGTCAAACAAACAGGCGATCTATGCGGAGAAGACTATATATTTGATTATGTTTAACTGATAATTTGCATGGAAAATGGTTGGCTAAACTCTAGTGATTAATGGTGTTTAGACGTTGGTCTGCATTGGAGAATGAAAGACCTACGGAATCAAAAAAGTATACAGACAAAATTATCTGTATATAATAAAAAATATATATAAATTTAGAAAGTATTGGAAAACTCAATTTTTTAAATAAATAAATGATAAATTTTATATTTTAATAGTAAAAATTTATTTTTCAAAATTTTAAGAGGCTTGACTACTTGCCCACCCCCAATTTCTTCACTTGTTAGGAGTAGAAAAGAATGTAAAATTGTGGATCAAGCAAATTGAGTTAGTTTCCATCACATTCATTTTGAATTATTTTGATGGTTAGACCAATTTATTTTTGAACATAAATATTTTCGTATGATAATATTTTATGAATATATATCAAACGATAGAATTTTCAATATAGAGTAGTTAACTATTCACATTATAATATAATTTTTATTCAAATAAAAAATTATGTTTTATGAGTTAATACACCAAAATTTGTAATTTTCTTGAAATTGAAAACTAAACTTGACAATCTTTAATAATTTACATTTGATGTAATTTTCAAACAAAACTTACGATTACTATTTTGTACATTCATCGACAAGTATTTCAGTTACATTGACAATAGGAGCGAGGCTGACATTAATCGTTGATGCGCGCTAAGTTGACGTCATTATAATCGTGTTGAACATGATGCGAAACAATGTACAATCAATCAATTGAACAACAATAGACAAGTCAGGTGTGACGTCTTAGATCGGATTGGTAATAAAATCGAGCTACGTGACGTTTGATCAGGCTGAGTGCTCACCAATGGCGGTAAACTCGAGCCTCACTTATCAAACTTAGCCCCAATAGTTGTGTCTGGTTCCATAACATATTAACGTGACATCAGTCATCTGATACGCTACTTTTATATCTCCGGCCGCCTCCGCCACCACTCGCCGCCGTCTCTAGGATTTTCCTCCGATCATCACCTTAATTTCCCCCATCTTGGTAAGTTCCCTTTTTTATTTTTATTTGTATTCAATTATAGTTTCTGATTATTCTGTCCAAAAACATTCAAGTAGTAGAACAAATGTACCATTTGCTTAATATCTAGTCATTTGAAAGAAATAGTGGTGAAAAATTAGTCAATTAATATAAATTTGTTGTCAAAGAGTCTAGTTTTTGTGATTCTTTTGTAATCATTTGAAGCTGATTGATTATCTGCATTGTAATTATTGATATCTTGTATAAATTGGTATTTTTTGAAGGGGGGATTGTCAAGATTGGTACCTTTTTTTTCTTCTATTTTTGAGCTTTTTATCACAAATTATCAAAACATGCAAAAAAATAGCACCTTGGGTATTTTTGCTATAGTCTTAAGTGTAGATAGAGTTTGGTTGATATGGGTAGATATAGGAAGTGTAGATACAGGTTGATACACATGTTTTGATAATTTGTGCTAAAAACTCGAAAGTTATTTGGAAAAAAAAAATGATCTTTTAAATTTTCCCTGTACAGGGGAATGAATTATGCTACTTAAGATGCTTCATATGAGTGAATACTGATGATACAAAAACAATTCAGTTTAAGGAATCGATTTGTATGCTTGCGATATTTAGCCTCTTCTGTATATATGTGCAAGTATGGAGTCAAATATTGTGAGGGAGGTAATTTATATGGTGTTTGATACTGGCTAAAGGTTCCAATGCTTTACTCTCGATGTATTAGGTTCTTCAGAAGTGATTCATGTTCACTCCTCCGTTTTCCTGATGTTTTCAGGCTGTGTATTTGGTGGCTTATTTAATCGCTATTGATCATATTCCTCTTTATTATACTACCTATGTCCCTGAGAGATTTTCTATTATCAAAATTAACATACTTTACGGCCTTAATCTACAGTTCGGCAAACATAACTTTCACTTGAAGCACAATTACCATGCCAATAGTTAATTATTGGAAAATACTAGCCATTTATATATTTTTCAATGGGAGATGTTACATGTTCTTTTGTAAATTTTAGCAAATGATTACATTGGTTGAATAGCACGGATGTTCTTGTAAGCTCAATAGTCAACTCATGTAAATAGTTTTTACTCACCTCAATAGCCAAACTCAGCCTTGTTTTTTACTCTACTCATGGAGTCTATGGCAGTGTTCACAGACATGATATCTCCCCCTACAGTTTCCCTTATCTCTCTACTTCTTACTCATCTAGTCACTCAATGCATATCTCAACAAAATGGAATATTTGTTCTGTGATATGTCAGTTCAATGTTTCACCTATATCATTGAGGAGGATCTAGCTTAATCGATATATAGTTTTAAGCAACAATAATCATAATTCGTTGTGAACTTAGTTGCTTCTTGTAAAGAGTGGAATCGATTGTCTTTTTTCTTCTGCATTTTTAGTATTCTGAGGGTGACATATGAATGTGTCTTAAGTCATAACATGATGTCATGGCTTGGCAGGAGTTAGCTCGTTTCACTGGATATTAAAAGTATTTTTCACTGGCAAGAAAAGATTAAACAAGGTAATATTTTCAAATAAGTTTTAAGTATGCAAGGTTGGGGTGGGGGTTTGCAATTAAAATTCATTTTTTCCAGCATTTACATTGTTCAAATGAAATGAAGATTGTACTGCACTGCACTGCAGATGAATGGTGAAGCTGAGCAACAGAAACAAGACCGTCACAGAACGAGGTGGACTGCATCCCTTGATAAAATATTTGCAGATCTTGTAGTTGCCCATATACAACAGAGCAACCGTCCCAATGATGCCTTTGACAAGAAAACCTGGAATCTGATAAGAAATGAATTCAATAGTCTGACAAATTCGAACTTCAATAACAATCAATTGAGAAAGCATTTGGATGTTCTCCGCATCCGATACAATAATTTAAAATCAGCACCTGGTCAGAATGACAACAGCTTGGATGATCCCTGCTATATTGGCTTCGATCTCTGGGAAGACATTGGTGTATAGTACTCTACCATCCTTCCTCCCTTGGTTCCTCTCTTCTCAAGAATACTAATATTCTTTATGTCCTTATTCCACAGGCACAATCAAGGCCTGAAGTAAGCAAGATGAAGGAATGCCCCATATATGACCAATTGTGCACCATCTTCGGAGGCTCGGGTGCTGAGGGTCGATATGCTCAATCAAGCCACTATAGAGGATTGGAGAACCCCGGAGTTACTGACCCTTCATGTCCTGAAAGTGGAAATCCATGCCCTGAAACCCCATCATCTTCGAAACATGTACAACTGGATGTGGCCAGAATTTTTGCTGATAGAAAGAGAAAGCGCGCCTTAGAGGAGTCTTCTCCGGGACAAGGAAGTGAGGCTCAAGAAATAGGTGATGCCATGGCCAACGCATTGTTGGATATGATTGCATCTTCAAGGTTGATGACAGCGGAAAATCTTCAGTCTGACAACTACTACTCCATATCTAATTGCATAAGAGCCTTGGATGAGATGGAAGGAATCGATGACTCCCTCTATTATTCTGCTTTGGATCTCTTCGAGGATGCTAACATAAGGGAGGTGTTTCTCTCACTGAGTAACAATCTAATAAGGATGTCATGGTTGCAAGGGAAGTGTCCTACGATATTGCCCCTAACTTATAGACTAGGAGAACCTTTTCCGCTGCTTCAATGAACTCTGCATGTCATCTCTCCGGGGGCTTTTCTTTTCCTTTTATGTTCCATTAACAAATATCAATGATCCCCACCATGTCTCCAGTGGGTGATCATTTTTAGTTAGCAGGAACAATTTGCTTTGAGAGTACTTCATCAAGTTTATATATGTTCTACAATCTTAGGATTATTGTCATTGGGGTGTTTGTTAAATCTAATAAGAACTTAAAATTAATTAATTCATCATTTTTTTTATCAAGTTTATTTGATAACTAATTATTTTAATGAATGATTATGAATTACTTGAGAGGCATTTCCTATATGCATTGAACAGGCAACGCTGAGAGTTTATATCAAATTGAAATGATTATTTTAATTCACAGAAAGTAATCATTTTTATTTATTGGGGAAAAAAGTGTTAGGACTTAGGAGTACCAACTTTTTGTAAACGTATGGTTGAAGTCAAGCTGCATCATCATTGATTCTTCTATATTTGTGTTGTGCTTTTTCACTCTTACTCCATAAAATCATAATGATCTCACAAGTCACAAGTCACAAGCTTCACCAATATAGCAATAATGTGGTCCTTCAATAATACGGAGTAGTAGACTTTAACCTTCATCATTTCCATTTATATGGCTTCTCTAAATGCAGACACCAAACAATAGGCCTTCTCAAGAATCAAGTTAATAAAAAGAAAAGGGAATGCTCCATTTCATTCCTCGATTATTGTAGATATTATACGTTTGCATTCTTAAGGTGCATGGGAGTACTATATCGCACATGTTAATATGTTATTAGTCATGCGACAGATTTTCTAAGGATCGCTGGCTCGTTGAAATGTTAGTCTTGCTAGAAATTTGTGCGTTACTATTTGGACTTTTTTCGATTTGGGTGTTGTGAGTGGATGTAATTCGATGCAGGTAAGGTCAGATATATTACGTCTCGCATACAAAGGATCGCGTGAGTGTAGGTGGTCGCGTGGTACTGAGATGTGTAGCGTAGTATACAGAGCAACTTCGGCAGATCAGGTTAGTATGGGTATTTAAGAGGTGGATTGTATGCGGGGAGGCAAGTGGCGTGCGGCCCCAATGAAGTAGATGTTGTTGGAGGCGTTTATAGAAGGATAAAGAAAAGCATTCCGTGTACTACTGAAGTTGTTGAGGAAGTGATAAGTGTCATGGGTATAGCTTTAAGAAGTCTTTTGAGCTGTACCGTGGGCCTAAGGCAATCATTCCTTCTTGGCTGATGACACCTTTTGGATGTTCCGCAGGATACTGTAGCAAACAAAAGTGGTTAGAAGAACTTTCGATGCTCTCCTTATTACATCTGAAACACAGACTTCTTTGCTAAATAACTACCGCCTCGATTGAGTCGGCCGAGGTAATAATCCTTCTCCCAGGAATTTACTTTATGTCGGTCCTCACATCAGGGTTCTCCCAGGACAATTTTCATTGGTATACTCACAAGTAGGCCATGATCATGGACTTCGACATAAACCCACTTTGGCGGTCTAAATCGTAATAAGTGGTGGCAAGTTTCGACAACCGGTCGACAACTTGGAATTCTCTACGATGGTGGTATATGTTAAAGATGATGTGGGCGGCCTTTTGCCCGAGGTTATTGGCTTTGTCGGTATTTTATGAGAAGTCGTTGCGATCCCAGCGATGCTCCCCCACGATGCAATCGTGTCGGTTTGGGGCTCTCTCGTGCAAGACTTCGTGAGAATACCCGGAGCACCAATTCGACCACTGCAGGCTTACATGCCTCGGCCTCATTGTTTGTGGCCTCGAAGTTGAAGCGGAGGGCATATTCCATTCTATCGCGTCGAGGCCCGTGGAATTACAACCACTGTTTATTCTTAGCTCCGTCTACATACAAAGTCCATTTAGGCGTTGGTTCTTGGTGATTCTCTTCGTCGCTAGCTTTCTTTGGGATGGCCTACCGATGCGTTCATTGTAATCAGCCCAGGAGCTTGGGCTTTGATGCTCGCTCGAGGCTCATAAGATATGTCAAACTCACTTAATTCAATCGCCCATGTTGTGAAAGAGCTGGACTCGCCAAGATCCTTTTTAGGGGCTTATCTGTGATCACCTTTATAGGGTGAGCCTCAAAATATATCTTGAGCTTTCTGGCCCGAGATAGTACGGCGAATGTAACTTATCAATGGATTGGGTAGTTTCTTGACCCCATGCGAGCATTGACTCACACCAATAGATAGGTTTTTGAGTGCCCGGTAACCGCAAATGAACTTGATGCATGCGATTCTCCCGTCTGGCCCAGCCGAAGTACAGTTGTAGTTCCTCCATTGGTTCGGGTCGCGATAACAGTTTTGGCGACCCCAAATATTCTTTCAATTCATCAAAGGCATGAGCACACTCTTTGTCCAAGCGAAAGGTTTCTCTCGAGGCTCGTCTCAAGTTCTTAAAGAATGGAAGGTTCCGTTCTCCTGACTTAGAGATGAAGCGACTCGAAGCGTGCTTGACACAATCGACTTTTGGGCGTCCTTGCCAAACTACGGCGGCCGTGTCTAGAAGTGCCTTTATCTTTGTCGGGTTTGGTTCAATGCCCCTTTCATTGATCATGTACCCCAGGAATTTCCCGGTGACTCAAAATAGAATTTTCAAGATTGATTCGCGGTTCTTTGACGCGTAGTTGAATGTTTCCTTGAGAGTTTTTCCAAATGGTACCCCCTCCCAATTAACTTCTGACATATCATCTAAATGCATCTCCATGTTTCTCCCTATTGATTCGCAAATATCGAGTTCACCGTTCTTTGGTAATGCTTAACCGTTCTTGACCAGGGCATGGCTCGGCAAATAGGCATAATACGTAAAAAGCCGTTTTCTCTAAACCTACGGGGAGCATACGTATCTGGTGAAATCCTCTTGATGCATCCATGAAATCAGACTTCGTACCCTTATTTGCTTATCCACCAATCTTCCCCAGGGTAGTGGGTAGAAGTCCTTGGGACAAGCTTGTGAAGTCGGTGCACATCCTCCATTTGTTGTTTGATTTTTCTGTCTGACATTCTTATCCTTCGAGGAAGCGTAGTTCGCGGATGGCTCGGAAGCCTTGATAGAGGCTTGACCTCTCTTCGTATCGCCGTGTTTTTCGTGCGAAGGTCCGCTTTCTCGCTTAATAGGGGCCAACTTGAATCGCGTGTCGATGTATCGCGGCTTGGGGAGTCTGCCGGCATATCTTGAGGACCCAATGCGAATACATCTTCAATTACGAATAAGCGAAATCAAGCAACACCATGAGTATCATCGGTACGTTCCCTACGAACACTGGGTACTGCTTTTTTATTTCTTGAGGTTGAATGGGATTCTTACACTAACTTGCGTGCGATATCGATTAAACAGATTTTTCTTCTCCTTTGTGATTATCTTTCTCTCTTTTCTCATTTGTTCTTATCTCAGTTGATTTTTCGGAATAGCGTTTCTTTCCATTCTCCGTCATTGGCTTGTTTGCAGGGGGGGAGCCGAGGCAGTAACATATCACAGCCCTCTTACGTTTCCTGGCTTAGCATGTGCCTGGTTGTTGAGAACTTGACGAGGTGTAAGGAAAACTATTGCCATGATGAAACAATATTGAATTACGCCAATCAAACCGTTGTCTGAAGGGTGGTTTATGTCAACCATGTGAGCTTTATTGTTGTAGTTTTTGTTCCCCGTCCATTTGGTAAGTCAGCGTGGTGATTCCCAGAGGTATACTTATATGGCACATTGAATCCCGTCGGTGGCGATGGAGTTGTATGTGACTTTCTGAGAGTAACTACAATTTGTCATAAGTGGTGAGAATTACCCAATATATCTATTAGACTTCCGATGTCGACCAACGTCCTTTCCCTTAATGAGATTACGTGATAGCGGGGCTATGATAGGTGTCGTCATGAGGGAGTTCAATTCCTTTCAATTCGCTGTCAGAGAACGATATTGGCTCGCTCATAGAGACTGCCCTACCAGCGTTGTACACTTCTCTTCGCGAATAGTTCTTTCGTGTTTCGAGTCACCCACTCATTACCCTTAGAATAGTGTCGGTGACATGTGACCAGAGGAAGGTCGTTTGTCGTGACTCGGGATTTATCGCTTCGATGGGTGGGCGTACCGCGCCCATGTGAGTGATCGTCTTTTGGCCTACAAACCCTGAAGTATCCTTGCTTGATAAGTTTCTTTATTTCTACTTTTAAAATTACGCTTTCGTTAGTATCGTGACCGTGTTTTCGGTGGTATTATGATATAGATTTTGTCTCTTTCGAGTGCCCCATTCGGCTTGAGGTTTGGGTAAGATTGCTTTTTCTTGTACTTGTTAGAATATCTGCGATATATGGCGACCTGAGATCTCCGGTTATCTTTATGGAGATTACGTGTTGGCTAAGCGAAGCATCGTGTGGAGGAGGTGGGGGAGAATGTGGTCTTTTTCGCGAGGTTTTGCCTGCATGCCGTTGTATCTACTCGGATGGAGCTGCTCCATGACGGTCTGTCCTTCTTTTAACAGGTTTCGGGAGGTCTATATTACGAACCCTTTCTTCTTAAAACTCACTCCCATTTCGATGTCTTTGTTTAACTCAACAGTTGTCGTTTTTTTTCGAGAGAGGGATTAACGCAGCAAGCCTTTTGTGCTTTCCATAAGCTAACCCATTAAAAAATTCCATGTATGCGACCTTGTCATCCACTATGGGGATGCTAAGTAAAAGGTCGTTGTATCGCTTGTGGTAGCTACTCAGCGACTCATTCGCGTTTTGCTTTATGTCCATCAGGATACGTTCGTCTTGCATAGTTTGGATTGCCGTACCAAACTTGACGATGAAAGGCATCCTTGGATTTACTGTTAATGTCGATGGATTACTGATTCCATATACCAGTCCAAAATCTTTCCCGATGAAATTTGGAAAGCAGCAACCGCATATCACAATTTGGGTTGTGGACATTATAGTCATATGAGTGATGAAACCTTTCAGGTGCTTTAGCGGGTCTCCATTTCCATCGAACAGGTTGAACTGTAGGAGTTTAAATCCGCTCGGCAATGCGCTATCCAACCGATCCGTAAAAGGCATCTTGGTCATAGCGGCTGATGGAGTTGAACTTGCTAGGATGCGAGGCCCATCATTTTTAACAAGTGGTTTAATTGCTATTGTAAGGCATTACAGGTTGGGTGTGAGGAATGCAGAGGCACACAGTAGTAATGTGGACTTATTTTAAATATCTCGAAGGACTATCGAGGTGTTATGGACCTGATGTATTGGGAGTAGCGGGGGCCTTTCGTCATGTTCTCGTGGGAGTACCGGGTCTACCGGTGGGACTGTGGTAGCTATCTTTGAGCACCCTACCCATTCTTTACAATTTCCCATCTTTGCCGTTCTCCTTAGAAATCGTTGTTTGAATATAACCCGAATTTGGAAAGGGTGGTATTGGCAATCGATGTGTGAGGCGCTACGTGGGTTCTTATTCTTTGTCGAACATATTTATTGATTAAGGATCTTTAGTCATGACGGCGTAAAATGATGCGCTTGAGGTTTTTATGAATCATTGAGCTCGCGAGATGTTAGCCTACATTGAGACATTATTCGCTATTTGAATTTCTTCGATATGGTGTTGTGAGTGAATATGATCGCTGAGTAGGTCCGATATATATCACTTGCCTCATGTAGATCGCGTGAGGGTGTAGGTGGTCAAATCGTAATTTTTGGTGTGGGTAGTGGTGACCACAAACACTCCGATCAAGTAATATGTGGAGTAGCCCCCAAGAGGGGTAGTAAATATCTTGCGGGAGGCAAGTGGCATTCACTTGGCCAAATTGGTGTTGAATGAGGTATTTATAGAGGGATGCGAAAAGACACTGCGCAAAGTTGTTGAGGAAGTGTGAGGGTGTCATTAGAGTAGCCTCAAAGCATTTTGCACTTGACTATGACCGTGGGCCTGCAATCGTTAAAACTGAGGCTACGATAAGTGAGCTAGGTCGTATATCGATTATGCATGAAGATGTGATCAGTTTATAATACCTACGTAATTAAAATATTATCCAAATTATATTTCAATTATCAAAATTAACTAATTTTATGATATTACTTGAAAAACATAATTTCGATCACTATGTGAGATTTAGGTGTTCATTTCGTTAGTTTAAAAAGCTGTTACGTGGGCACAGGTGGTGTCAGCGAAGATGATGTTACGGCCTTCAAATGAAGTTGTCGTGGCCAGAACCGTGCTCCAATAATATATTAGAATTTCTTATCTTTGTAATTAATAATCATATGATAGAAAAAATATTATTGTGGTGTATTTTAACGACCGATATAAATATGGGCGTTATCCAAAAGATTTATGCATGAATGAATAATACAGGGTAGTACTTAGAAATGCAACCCCACATATAATTTATATATTTATGGAGAGGATGCTAGTATAGTCCAAGCTTCAAAATGGATATAGCACCGTTGGAAAATGATCGTTAGGTTACATTAAAATACTACTTCGAACTACAATAGAATATGCAACAAACTAATTAAAGTCCATCATTGGACCCCCAATGTCTGTAGACAATTTGGTGACTTGTTAACTGAAAAAGTTGAAGGAAAGAAAGGCATTGCAGGTAAGTGGTAAAAGAAGAAGAATCAACCTTTTATTTTATTTTTTGTTAATTTACTTTATGTCGAATTAAATAATATACTTTGCTCTTTATCTAGTCTTCTTATTTATCTGCAAACAAGATTTAGTAGATGCTTAAGTAATCCTGAATTTGGTGGCTAAGCTAAGATTTAGTAGATGCTTCAAACTTCACAAGTATGATTAATTTGTGTGGAACAAGTGTTTTGGATTCAAGAAGGCTGACCAATGAATTTATAAAATCATACTACGTACAACATTCATTTAAACTACAATTTAATTCGAACGTTTGATTAATAAATTAAAAATTAATGTTAGCTCTAAATTTTAAATCACACCATTATCATTCATGCCATTACGATCATACTATAACTATATTTATACACATTCCATGGTGGAGAAATTAAGACGGATGGAGGGGTAGAATGTAACCAATAAATTATTATTTTTTAAGTGTGGAAACAGTCGCCTTGGCCCATCTAGAATCTTTGTTTGAAATATCGGCCGTGTCTTAATTAATCGAGGATTAGAGGCAACATGACCCCGATACAATTAAGTTGTGTGAGTCGGTCGGCTGTACATGAAGGCGAAATTATTGATAATTATGGCTGCTTTATCAATTATGTTCCAATGTACAATAAGTTTTTTTCTGAAAATTAGTGATGAGTTGAGTTTCTAAACCTTGAATTCTATATAGGAACTTAATAAAAAAAAATTGTATATTCATTTCTTCAAAAATATTTCCTCTTTCCTCCATTTATTTATACTTTTTACGTACTCCGGTTTTTTAGTTGTCATCCTTTAAAAAAAATTTGTTTTAAAACACATGTCGACTTTGAAGTCACGTCTGATATTTGATTGATGTTTTCTTTTAATCCTCTATTTAATGTATATGTAATAAAATCTTGGCTATCGATACGTTCGTTAAATTATTGTTTGATTACCGTTAATTATAAATATATATGTAAATGTCATTCATTCTTGAGTGATGTGAAAATATGGCAAATGACAACTAAAGCGGAAGAGTTTATTTATGTCATCTTCGTCCGATTAGCAGCCAAAACTTTCGTTTTTAATTATGACTTTGATCATCAATAATTAATTAATTACAATATAAAAATTACTTTTTATGAAAATATTTTTAAAGATAAATTTATTGATATTAATTTTATTTTTTTTGAACTAACTGATGAAAAGTAATTGATGATAAAAGTTAAATACATACGAATGGAAGGTAGTATTAATTATTTGGACATTGAATGTTACAAAAATGATGATTAGGCTATTACCAATTTGAAGCCTTAAAAAAAGGAAGTAGTAAAACTCAAAACCAACAATTGTATACGACCTCGCCGTGCCTAATCGGCGGCGCCGCTCAACACACGACGGCGATTTTGCTAATCAAAATCTCTTCAATTTTTCAAACTTCAATTAAATTGAATTTGTCCTAACTCTCATTCCCCAAAAACGTAAACTATCCAAAATTTAATTGTTTCTTTTTCTTACTTATTGAACTCCTACATCTGAAAAATATTGTATACTTTTGAATTTTTTAGTCAATTTTCAACTTAAATATTTTAAAATATTTTTGAATCACAATGTTGTATTTTTCTAATTAATTTACTATTAACTTGTAATTTTGATTCAAATTGAAGTTGTGTGTTAATTTTGAAATTGGAAGATAATTAGATAGTAAAAAATAATTGTTGCTTTGTTACTTACTTTTATGTGTTTATTATTGTATAATCAGGATATATCTCTGTTTAATTTTCTGGTTTTTAATGTTAGTTATTACCTATATCCCTAAAAGAGTGTCAATTTTATTTTGTAATCGCCGAAAGTAACAAATTTTGGTGTATTACTTGATGTGCTTAACTTTGATTTGAATCGAAATTATCATGAAGTATGTTGAAAATACGATCTTTTGACATATTTTTTACTAAATATTATGCAGCATGTACAAGAATATTTGATTTACTAGTTCAAATATCCAAATTCGAAAATGGACGATATATGGGATGGAGGTAGTATAAGATAATTTTGCTAGGGAATGTTGCTTTTCTAGCTCAAGGTTTTCGGTTTAATTTGTTCTTGTAGTCGTCTGAATTAGTCTATGAGTGGGTTATTATTATTTTTTGTTATGTGCTTCTGCAACTGTTTGTTGAATTAATGTGCATTTGTCTAAATTGGAGAAAATTGATTATATGTTGTTTTTTTGTTTTTTAGGAAGATGATTGGATCGTTTCTGACCAGAGGACTTGTGTAAGTCCAAATAAGTCAATGTAGTTCGGTTGATTAAATCGTTGTTTTTCCTGTTTAGCTTGTTCAATTTCACGTGTTTGAAGCTGTACCCTGTTTTCTATGTAGGATGATGTTTGGTTATGCTTATCCTGCATATGAGTGCTTCAAGGTGGTTGAGATGAATAAGCCTGATATTGAGCAGTTGCGTTTCTGGTGTCAATATTGGTATGATTCTTGGACTTTGGATCGTCTCTTACATTTTGTGTGACAATACGAACTACTGTGCTGGTCATAATAATAAATCGACTCCATTATGATTATGACATATGTATTGTTTTTGTTTACAATTAATGTAATTTAAAATGGAAGTGTTGTGATCTTAACGGAGTGTAACATAGTCGATCCGGATTCTATTTCATGTCTGTTCTTTCACATCTTTTGAGCTTTAGATGTGTAGTGCAGTTTTGACTTCAGTGGCGAAAATTTGTTGTTTTCTCAGGATCTTGGTTGCTGTATTGACGGTTTGTGAGAGGGTTGGGGATGCTTTTGTTTCATGGTAACAATTCCAGATAGATAACTATTTTTGAAATTATTGATGTGATTGTTGATACTTGAGTTTTCTGTACTGCATGTGTGAAGGGTACCTATGTACAGTGAAGCTAAATTGGCATTCTTTCTATACTTATGGTACCCCAAAACAAAGGTTTGGATTCCTTTTATTAAGATCGAATGTTTGTATTTTAATTATTTTGATTGTACTTCGCTGCTAATTGTTTTGATTTTCTAATGTCAGGGAACAACATATGTTTACGAGTGCTTCTTTAGACCATTTATTTCAAACCATGAGGCAGATATTGATAGAAGTTTGCTTGAACTGAGGGTTAGAGCTGAAGATTTGGCGGTAACATATTCACAGACAGCTGTTAGGTATGTCCAAACAAGATTCTTTGACATCTTGCAGTATATTGCTTCACAATCAACTCCACCTCGGCCTTCTCAGGTATGTCGGTATAATTAGTTTAATACTTCCTTGTCGTCTTTTCTCTGGTTTTCATTTTCTGTGCATCTACCTTGCTGATCTAGTTAAGCTTGCTGACATTCAGTTGATTTCCTTGTCATTTAATTTCTTATTTAACTGAAACGTAATAAGAGTTGTAATCTTCTTCAAAAAACTGATACCGTAAGGTTTTAGAGGCCATTTCTTGTCGTCATGATTGATTGTGAGGGAAATTTGTAGAGATCGTTGACATTAAAGAGATGATTGATCACAGTTTAAGAAAGACATATGAGTCGTTTCTTTTGGCTAGCGATTTTAGAAGATCATGATGTTGTGAGCCAACTATTCCATTAATACTATTCGTCTCTTTTAAGACTTTCTGTGTTCAGGAAGTTGGGAAGATAGCAATTCCTACTTAAGCTGTAAATATAGATAACACGCATGATAAACATTTTTTTGCTACCCTTATGACCAATAAGCCTGTATTTGTATTATGACCATCATGACTCTTAGATGTTTAAAAAGTTTGTGCTTAATGTGCCTCTGTAGAGGTGCATGGTCCTCCTTGAGAGGTAATCCAAAATTACATAGGCTGTTTGACCTTTCCTTGTGCTTCACCTCGACAAGTGCAGTTTATCAGAGTATCATTTGGTTTGCTTCACGACTGATGTTTCTATTGATGCTTATTCTCCTTCTCAAGCAAAACATGCTGCTGATCTCTTCAGTTTTTTTTCCATCTGTACTACTTTGAGTGTATCATTTCACTAACATGTGCAATTGTAAACTGTAGCCACAACAGCAAGCTGCTAAAGTCCCTCAGCCCCTAGCTGCACCAATCCGTAAACCATCTGTTACGAAACAGAAAACTGAAGCACCATCACCTTCATCCACTTCCTGTTCAAGTGAGGACCAACAGGACATGGAAGAAGAGGCAGGGCCTTCACGACCTCCTGCTGGTGAAGCCCCTGCTACAGCTGTGCACCCACAAAAGAAAACATCAATACAAGCACTAATTGAGACCACAAAGGCTCGTAAAGCAAGTGAAGTGGAGGTGCTGCAGATTGATTCCTCATCAGCTCCAGGGGAAGAAACACCCCAAGATATCCCATCGGAGATAATGGAGGAAGGAGTTCGAATCACACGTGCAAGATCAAGGAGAACACGCACCGCTGCAACTCGTTAAATGCCACCACTTCACACTTCCTTGTTATTTATCTTGGGGAGTGATTAACAGGCACGAGGTGAAAAAATGTGCCATAGATAATTGATGTTAATACATTTGTCATTACAACAGTAGCAATTTATGTTGTTGATGATATTTGAGTATGAGCAAGTTGATTGGTAGTTGGATACTCACAGAGGTCTTCAGTCAAGTAAAGTAATTTTGATTTGTGAATTTTAGTTCTCATCCATGATCAACATTGAGCGATGTCAACTGCAGTGGTTAATCTCAATTTCTCATCTTAAGAACTTGATTGAAGATGGGTAAAAATTATGCAGCAGATTAAGAGAAACATTTAACTTGATTGCTGCTGTTAATGAATGAAACACCCCACACCGGGAGCTCTTCTGCACGGAGGGGCTCTTCTGCAGACTACATTCTGGTGGTGCTGACCTGCTCGTCTGACCATAACCATTAGTCTGCATCGGCCTGTTTGATGAAGCAGATCGTCCGAAGGATAAAGAATATCTGGCGGAGACAGCCAGACCAAGCTTTATTATAGCTAATGTATGAAGTCAGTATTCACCCCTGCATCTAGGGGCTCTATTTATGACAATCAAATGCTTTCCTGCTAGTGTTGGAATGAATTTGAGACGGTTCTTAGAAAATATTCCCTCAATAGATACAATTCAATTGGCCTAGTGATGAGCATACACTGCTTTTCCTTGAAATTCATGCCCTATTTAGCATAAATTGTTTGTTAGATATGAAGCACTCTTACAAACACTGACATTAGATCAATCAAGTTCCTACCAAATTAGGATCAGGATATTCACCCTCATTTTGTTCAGTTTTGAATTTTGATGGTTGACTTTACAAATTTTGAACTCGAAGTATTCATTTATATTGTATAATATCTTGCATAACAAATGAAATTAGGTAGTATTCTTTACATACTTTACCATTAAAATTCTAATTTTATTTGAAATCAAAGTTATGTGTGTAAATGATGACGGGAGCAATTACCAATTATTTAAACAATTTGTATAAGTAGAACTAACTCACCTAATTGTTTGTCGTCCTCATCTTTTATTCTTTCAATTTTCAAACAAACTTGAATTATAAGGACGACAGAGACGATGATGTTGCCTAATTTATGTGTCTGTTTACATACAACAATATTCATCAAAGAGTCATAATGTTGAGTTCAAACTCTGTTTTCTAATCAACAAATAATTCAATGTACCAAGGCTTGAATTATATGATGCTTAATGAGACTAAAAAGTTGAAAAAGAAGAAAACAGGGAAGCAACACATCAAAAGCTAGTGTTAAATGAGAAAAAGAAATAGACTCTTAAGTTTCAATAATGTTGGTATGCTCTAATGTGCTTGCAACCCATTAATTAAAGAACCTCAAAAGTATGAAGATTCATTGATTTTGTTCTATCTTTAAAGATAAACAAGGGGACAAAACATTGCATTCATCATGGCTAATACTCTTATGGGTCCTTATTTAGAAGGCAAACTAAAGTAGTTTGATCATGGATTAACAAAGTTATCTACTTATTTGTCGTTGATTAGGTGAAGATAGACATACATGACTACCTATTATAATTTGACAATATATTGTACTGATCAAAACAGCATAGCTTTGATAAGTAAAATATAGGAGTATTATTTTGCCTCAAAAGGTCATCAAATTATCAAATGTATGTATCCATAAAGTGATCCATACTCGTGTTTCACCACTAGAGTTTAACGTCTTAATTTTTATTGGAATCAAGGTGCAACGACTGTGTCAATATAAAAGACTAAATTGTGACGTTATCACTATTCTCATACACCTCCACATACATTTTGTTTATTATGAAAATCCACATATATATATTTACAAACGTAGACGACTTAAATGTATGTAATAGAGAAAGCTTATTAGTTTGAACATAATCAACAACCCTAATAAACTATTGTACTTGTTGAGGACAGGAAAAACCCATGCAAATGATTTGCTCACATGGTTGAGCCAGCATCTTCTCACTAATCTACTCGAAAAAACAACTTATCAATTACAAAGTCTATAAACATAGGCTTGAAATAAGACTTATCACTCTTTTAATACAAAACATCATATGGCTGAAATGATAACACTAGACTTCTCCAAGAATATATTTCAATTTTTCAAGCATACATATAAGGTGCATTGCCACAAACCACTCAACAAATTCAACATCACTATTTCACCAAGACCCTCTTCTAGTTGTTCTAAAGTAATTATATATTTCAAAATTCAGCATGAAAGTATTCAATCGATTTCGCAAGATAGTAATGAGATTAATCTTCATCGGTCCATCGGGACGAGGAAATTGTTCTCATAATCATCATCAAACAACATCAAGACATCATGTACCAAGAAGAAGATCTTGTGATAGCAGCAAGCAAGCACCGGAAACTCCCAAAATATCATGCAGCTATAATTATTCATCCAATTCACATTATAATGAAGCCATTGCTGATTGCATTGAGTTTCTTAACAAGTCTTCTCAAGAAGGAATATTATTTGCTAGTAGAAAATCAAATGTAACGGTGTGAATTGTGAAATCATGGTCTTTGATTTAATCTCTCAATTCCGATATATATTTCCCGGGAAGTCCATGTGTATTTTGAGTAGTGATATTGAATCTTATTATTAGCTTGTTATTTTATTATTGTCAAGTCGGACAAAGTAAATGTGTTCGTTTCGATTTATGCATATTGTCGATGATAAATTTTTATGAAGCATAATTTGAATATATGATAAGGAGTTGTTGAATTTGTCAGATTATATCTATACATACATAGCTTTATGCCATTAATAATCAACAATAGCTCTTTTAACTCTTATGGACTTCTAGTCTATCTTCTACCCTTATTTGTGCTTAAAAATAAATTATAGCACATGCAAGGACACATAAAAAGTGTTCACTACTCCTTAAACTTGTCCTAACATTTTAGTACAAGCAATGTAATAATATAGTTCCCAATAATGACCATTAATCACGTCCATTGTTCATTACTTTCATCATCGTAATGAAGTCACGAGCACATCTCGGCGGACGTCAATTAAGCGCTTTGCGGTGCCCTGCTGCTTGTCAATGTAGATTCGATCCCACAGCGGCAACAAGTAATTATTCTTGAATAAAGGGGCTCGTCTTTCTTGAGGTTCTGCAGCCATGTTGAGCGGCGTGAGGCTACGGGCACTTGTCGGCCATGCGAATAGCACCACGCGTGTGGGCCCGGCCGTGCGGGCGCTTCGTTGGCGTGTCAGCGTATCTGCATCCTAATGAATATATTCAATTCTTTAGGTGGGTAACCTCCAATTAAAGCATGAAGATACATATACCATATAAAAGCCTTTAATATTAGTGTTTCTTACATTTTTTATTAATACCATATTATCCTCCTCTAGAGTAGTATTTGTATTTTTATTATTAATTAATTATTGCATGAACTCAAAATGCATAATTTATTTTGGCTCTTGAAATTAAAAACTGCATAAACATAAACGTCATTACTCTAATTAATAGCATAATTTTTTTGGCTCTTAGCTTGAAAGTATAATTTATTTTGGTTGTGAACTCAGCATACGTGGTATTAGATTGATCATTGAGTAATAACATAATTTACTTGGCTCTTAGCCATTTCTTATAATAATTCAGTACTAGCTCGATGCGTCATACACATACAATTTAACAACTACCAAGTTCAAAGAGTTTCATATATTAAATTAGCTAATTCATGAGGCGTTGGACTTTTTTTGTTAATAATTGGGATATATTTGATTTAAAATTATGATGTTGTTTTTAATAAATTGACTATTAATTAGATTGTCGAAGGGAAGGAAGGAGGAGTGGGCGAGAATATTGTGAAGAATTAGAAGGGGGGATAGGAAAAGTGTGCTAAGTGGGTAGGCGTCGTGAGTATGTAGCTCAGAGAGGTTGTTATCATACCCTTGAGTTGGTTGAAATCGAGGTGACATTGCCTATGAGTTTTTCAGGAGGCGTGGTGCTTGTGTAGCCCGTTTGCGAGTCTTGGAGATATATAGTGAAGGTATGTGATGTGAATGTGATCACGCTCACGGCAATGATTCGCTCCGGGGTATTTGAAAACGAGGTTAGTTGATTCTTATATGTCTTAATGTTAGCCTGCGTGGCGTCGTTAAAGCAGCGCGTATTGCGAATGCACCAGTATTATCCGGTCGAAGATCGAGGAATGCTCGAATTCATGTTTTATTTTGATAAGATTATTCGATCAGTAATAGCTGTCTCCTGAGAAACTCCTCGCCGATAGGATAAGTGGCTTCATCGAGCGCCTTTTTCCTTTTAATAACACGTAAAGTTGTTTGTGAATTGATTTGGCACATGAAGTGTAAAGACTTTCGACTAACTTTCTGAAATTATAATAGTTAAAGTATATGTAATTTAAGGAATCATTGATAACATTTAGGTTATATCAACTAAGAGAATGTAATATATTTGGTATGGCATGTAAAATAATTTTTGATCAATGATTATATCAAATAAATTATTACATACATCTTTGACTTATTATTTTATGTATGTGCAACAATCAATTGCGGTAATTGCATACGTTATTACCATACTTGTATACTCCTCGAAACCACTTTAATTGTCGTTTAATTTTTTTGAAATTGAACTTTGACCATCAATTATTAATTATTCATTATTCTAAAAAATATAAAATTTATATAATTGGATTCATCTTTTAAAATACTTTCATAATATTAATTTTTTAATTTTTTTAATAATATAATTAAAGAGTAATTGAAGATTAAAGATTTGTCTCGATATGTGAGAAAGTCAATTAAAATGGATTGGAGGGAGTAGTTATTATAATCTTAATTCATAATTCATAAGTAAAATCTTATATGAATGATTCATCAATTTTAATGAATTCTACAATGAAAAGTGAAAAATGAAATTAGTTAAATCTATTCTCATGAACATGAAACAAGAATATACATTATACATATTATATATGAAAATTACTAAGTATATGTTTTAAATACTACGGAGTATGTATTATTGTGAAATAAATGAATTAAGTTATACCACGTTAAAAAATATTGAAAATTAAAATTAAAATTCATGAGAAAAAAATATAATATAATGTGATATAATTTATTCACAAATAGTATATTAATAATATATTATTGATAGAATAATTTACTCCGAAAAAATTATATCTAAAATAAACGTTATACTTAAATAAAAAGAGTATGGGTTATATAAAAAAAAATTATGTTTATAGTCTAAGTTATCATACTCCTATTGATAAATATTACATAATAAAGAATAATATATAGTTTGAGATAAAATAATTTTATATATTATTTCAAGTATATATTTTAAAAATAATTAATAGTAATTTCAAAAGTTATATATAAATAATATATTAGTATGTAATATTGAAATATATTGATTTTTGAGAAATACAATATAGTGGTTTTAAATTAATATTATAAAATATTAATTTAAATATATTTTCAAAAATTAAAAAGAAATTGATATTATATTCATTAAATTATAGATTTTTAGTAATTTAATATTATTACTTTAAAATATATTAATATTTAAATTTTTAAAAGTACTAATATATTTTATTATAAAATTATAATATTCTATATTTTATTATAAAATATTTCCTATAATTTTCACATTAAATATATTTGCGTATATTGATTAATTGATTATATAGATAAATTAAAAAATTATATATATATATATATCATATAAATATATTCAATATAATACACAAATATTTAATATTATATTACATATAAATATATAACTATTTATTATTATTATTATATCTATATTATATTTATAGTGTTAATAACTTCGTTTATATTCCATTACCTTGTATAAGGTAATGAAATTTAAATGCATGTGAGATAATGATTTAACACCAGTATGGAGTTATGTTATTGCTTAAAGGAATAGAATCAAACAAGAGTTTAAATACCAAGCTAAGTAATGGAATGAAATGTCGTTATTAATTTAAATACCATTCAAATTCTGACATACCAAACAAAACCGTACACATTAAATTCTACCGGTGCATATGATGCCGATACATAGAATACTAACGATGATGGCGAATACAATACTAATTACAACTACGTATACAATATAACATTTATTTTAATTTAATCTCTAAAAATAGTTGAATATACTTTGAAATGGTAATTGTTTTGGATATGTCAAATCATAAATTAACATATATAGGGCTCTCTGATAATTAATTTGAGCGGCACTGCTACGTTACAACGTAGCTTCTTGCCCAGTCGCGTATTAAATGAAAAACATTGATAATACACTAGTCATTCTATTGTGATAGTTAAGCTAAGATACTATGGTAGGGATTTAAAACGACATAGCTAAATAAGTGGATAAATGTGAAATAATCAAAAGGTTATGATAGGAGTAATAATGATAATATCGAATATTGAAATACATGTAGTAGACATACAAAAATCCAAGCCAGACGACTAGGAGATTATATATGTTACCTAGTAGTAGTACTAGAAGGGGACCATTTTACTTTTTGTTCCATATATGAACAACAATTACTAATAACCTCATCCATAATGCTCTGCCTCTAGCTAGGAGACTGCTGTATAACTTCCCATTCACTACTCATTCCTTTTCAAAGTTGGGTGAAGATCCTCCACCTCTTGTTTGACCCTTATTTTTACATGATTGTACATTACTCATTGTATAAAGTTAACAACATATATACTTACCTATGATGTGCATAAAATAACATGAGGTATGATCAATCAAAATAGGGAAATGATAATGAGCACCGAAGAAAATAGAGGATCTTAAACAATCAAAGTTATTTGATTGATCGTTCGTTCGTTTCTTTTCTATATTAAAATTTGTAACTCATTCAACTAGTATATGCCAAACGGAGAATTACGCCAAGTATATAAGTCACTCTGTTATTATCCTTATATACGTTGATTGCTAGCAAAGGCAACTATATTGAATAATTTTTCAATGTTCCATAAGACAAATTAGAATTGATATTAACAGAGTTGGAGATAGTAATTAATTGACTATTAATTAGATCATTAAACCTGTAGACAACAAATGAAACTTTTAAAAGGTTGTTAACTTAAAGATAATATTCGAAAAGTTATTCACAAAATATGAAATTGATAAAGCCATAAAGGAAGATAAAACATTACATGCATGACCAATATATTATTGCAAGAAGCTATTGTTGATTATTGTATAACTTTCAAAATCAAAATCTAATAAGGCCTTAATTTGTGGTATGATATCATTCTCATCATTTCACACCATTTCAGAGCTACTCCCTTTCTTTCTTGAAAAAATCCCACCTATAAAAGGGATAAGTGACTTCTTTTTCTTTTTCCTCAATGAAGGATGCCTTTGCAAAACAGCAGCATGATGATCATTATTATTATCATTATGATCAGATGGTACCATAACTCTAGTAAAAGGAGTTGGAAAATTTCCAAATGACACATATCTCTTCTTCTGAAACTCAACCTTATCTTTGAATATTTCATTTTTATCCAGCATGAGTACATGATCAAATTGTGTTGAATCTTCCATGAACTTGAGATGTTCAAGCTCACCAGATAATGGCTCAATAGTCCTCACTTGTTGCTTGTTAATAAATTCGGACGACGATGGTGATGATTTTTCTTGCTCTTTGAGGTGTTGTAGCTCTCTTCTTGTTCTTTCAAGTTCTTCTTGTAATGAAGATAGGCAACATGCCATCTCCATGCTTTGTTCTCTAGCTTTGAGGAGGCTTTCTTTTGTTTCCTCTAACTCTGCCTTTACTTGCTCGTCATCGCTTTCAGATGATCGTTCCTAGTAATATTTTAATATACATCATGAAAGATTAATATATTGTATGTTAAAGAATTTTTCAACATAAAATGTAATGTTTGGAGTGAAGAAGGAATTTTTTTGTCTTTGGATATTATTGCATTAGATTATGTACTGTCTTAGTGTTCATTATTCTTGTCTTTTCCGTTTGGTTCTCCATTTGAGTAGATTAATCATTATGTATTTATTCGACATATGTATATACCTTTAATTTCTTCTTTGACTATAAAGCACTCCACCATGAAACTAGATAATATTTGGCCAGATATATTTTGGTCAGGTTTTCATTGATATAATTAATATGGTTTCTATTGTAATAGTTAGTTGCACTACATGCTATGTGACGGAGTTATGATGATAATTTTTTCTTACATGAAAAAATGAGTTTAAACCCCATGATAAAATTATCAAAATTCCATAAGGACCTCATTTATTGTGATCGATAATTTAATCATCCAACCAAACGTCACCCTGTCTAACTAATTTGTAAATTATAAAATATTTTGAAATAAAAATTATTGATGGTTAGAGTGTAAATGTAGTAGGGCGTATATGAATGAATGCAACTGTTAGCTACCACAAAATCACAAACAGTAAATTAGAAAATGGTTTTATATATGCTAAGAAAATTCCCCTGTGATCACCATGGAGAATAAAGAGGGGGATTCAATGGCTGAATGAGCCATAATAAGTACCTGTTGGATCTTGTTGGGATAAACCTCTGTACCTAAAACTCTCTCACCATACAACAGAACAGCTTCTTTTACAGAACGGAAGGGAACACTTGAATCGATCTCCGCCTTCCTCATCATCCGAACTCCACCATCACCTTCCATTTCGATCTCCCTACTTCAAATATACGATTACAAAGCGTATTTATGTAAGCAAGAAAATGTAACAAAGATGGTAAACTTTATAATGATTTCATCTGTGTGTGGTTTGGAATTGGAAGATGGTTGTAGGTACTAGTGGATTTCTTTAATGGTTTGTTGAGGTAGAAATGAGGGTAGATAAATATGATCATCAAGAGGCCAAAATAAGCTTCCTTTCTTGGCGTTCACTTCACTGAAAATTCTCTTAGTAGACAGTAGTAACAAGGAAGCCGGTCACCGGAGGACGGTGGTTACTCTCCCACTCTGCTTTCTATTGTTTATTTTGAATATAGGCATATACCCACCCTCCAAATTGGTCTTGGAATCACATTTCAAGAATCAAGTTGTACCTTCCTAATACAAAAGAAAGCTAGATTGTCCAGCTTTTTTCAGGTGCCTTTACATAAAGTACATAACTTATAACTTGCTTCAGATATAAGTTTGGTCACTGAGCTTTTTCTATTATAGAGGAAGCTCCATACAGAAACCTCTCTCAAACACCTCTTTCAATTACACTTTCATTTGACTATCTTGTTGTGAAAGTGATTCATCTATTTAACCTTTATATCTTCCAAATGCCAACCTTGATAAACAGGAGCAATAAACAGTTTGAAGTCTACAATATACACGATTATGGTCATCAAAGAAGGGCACGAAAGATCAAAACAAAGGGATCTTACAATTATGTATCTTTTCCTAGAATGAGTTGAAAACAACTGATTAAACAGAAAAAGAGATTGACAATCGAGCAATTTCTTCATCACAATTCAATCCTCCATTAGAATGCTCCTCCAAAGGGAAATACTAGGAATATAAGTTCAGAGGTTTCCAAATCTCGTTTCTTTACAAATAAAGTAGAAATGTCTCATATCTATGTTTATCAATAAAAGGAGGTGAAATTTTAACATTTTTGTACATAACAAAGGTATATGAACTAAAAGTGCTGCAAGTGTGTATCCCCTGTAGGACCGGAAACATGACGAGGCAGGGAAGATTACACAGCAAAGTTTGTCACAGACGAAACGTTTCAAAGGCGATTACACATTTCTAGTCTTGTTTTTCTAGTTCTCCCATTCTTTCTATGATGGCCTGCAAATTTGAAGAGGCATATGAGATATATATGACCCAATAGCCAAGCTGAAATGGCATGAAAATTATTTGTTTTCTCAATAGATGATTAGATTCTTAGTTGAAGGAATAGGGAAACAATTAAAATTATTAAGGAAGAAGAGGATTAGTAACAAAAGTCATACTATAAGAGGTGCACTTCAACCAGAAAAATGTATGGACAAAGGTCTTCCAGTTCACAAAACTGATTAGCTAAAAATACTACCCCATAATCATCATCATCACCGATTCACCAAAAATGTTAGTTAATGCAGTGAGATTTGAAACAATTCTTACCTTCTTACTTGTTTCCTGGAGTTCACCAGCAAGAATGAACTCATCTAATATCAGATACACCTAACAAAAAGAAAGCACCAGATGACAACAGTCATTAATTTGCAGTTGGCATGGACCTAAACACATGATGAATAGCATATCACTAGATCTCATGAAATAAAAAACAGTTGGCTTTATCTCAGCTGGTAAACTTGCTAACATCTTTTAGTTGAGGGGGAGATATATAACAGCCATCCACAAATCAGCAGTCCCTTATAAATTAACTTGAGGAAATGCATACCAGAATTATACTCCCCCCACCCCTACCCCCTATTTCGCTTTTATTCTGGAGTCTTATTTTCATCACTATTTCAACTGCAACTTCTTAGGTGAAAACATAGTTCTGAATGGCGAATGGCGGTCCATTAAATAAACCCCAAAAATCGCGGCGTGGCCGGTAACCTTTGTAATCCATGATTTATTATTAAAATAATAATAAACTTATCAAATAGAAAAAATAATGACAATTGATCAAATAATTCAAAATAATATTTGTCTATAAAGATGCAAATAACATAGTGCGATCATCCAAGTACAATTGATAATTTAAATATAATGACATAATTAACGATCATCCAATCTTGCAACAAACATAAAAAATAATCCAATCTTTGCAACAAAAACATAAAAAAGCCCAATCTTTGCAACAAAACATCAATAATTAACATAAAATTAAATTCTAATCTCTTATAAATTTAACAAAGTAGAACAAAAAAATATTACTAGGCAATTGACTGATCTGTGACTTAGCAGAAGCTCCAGCTGGAGAACAAGTATCAACATGAGGTGGCAATGAAGACTTATCATCTTCCAAATGAGTGGTTTATTGCTGTTTTTGAGATACCAACAAACCCCAACAACTCCATTTCTTATCAGACTTCAAATTCAACAAACTATGCCCATTTCCAAATTCCCCAAAACCCAATTGACTACTATTTTGGTTACTTTAAGCAGAAAAAAATTCATGACACCTTGACAATGCCTCCATTTACTATCAAGATGCGCAAAATCACTCGTTTTAGATTTGGAGCTTGGAGGCAGATTGGGCAACAAATGGAATAATGAGATAGGGTTTTGGGGGTTTGGGGGCTTTTCATAAGCTTTTTGTAAAAAAAAATCAACAGTATCAAAAGGCTAATCATGGTGGGTCGCCCACGCGTAAAGCGACATAGCGGGCGCCACGAACCCACGCAGTGGCGACACGCCGTACCTGCTGATGGCGCGGGCGGCCGCTCACGCCTTGCCAGAATGCCATGGCGGCCGCGCGGCGCGCACGGGCTACGGGTGAAAACAATTCCAACCAATAATTATCGTTGTATGGAACACTATAACACTTTCCAATATAACATAACACATGAAACAACGGGAAAATAAAACAATATAACACTTTCCAATATAAGCACAAAGATGCAGAGAAACATCTGGTAGAGCATAACAGAAATTGTTATAACATGGAGTAATGGACAAACCTTGTGAAAATTAAATACCAAATCCAGCTCGCATACATTGCTGAAGAAATGATCCAAGATCTCAACAAATAAGTGTATAGACTCTAAATAAGCTAGCTCATTGTCAGTTATATCAACACAAAGTGAGAAAAATAGTCCAGCATATCTCCTGTAGATAACCTTGTGGGATCGAAACTGCGACGGGAGTTGAAAGAATAAGAAGAGATGTATACATTAAACAAGCAAAGGAAAAAAACATAGTTATGACTTATGATAAATAACAGTTGGTAGTTAGTAACAGTTGGTACTTTCTCCATTTTCCATTTGAATGACCTAATTTGACCTTTTACAGATATAATGGAAGGTTGTTGACTTAGTGTAAATTTATTATAATACCCTCGATTCAAGATCACTTGAGCATCAGGAAAACATATGGATAAACAAATACTCCATCCGTCCCTAAAAGATTGTTATATTTTGACTTTTTTATTTTTTCATAGTTGAACTTTGACTGTAGATATTTTTGTTTGTGTTTTATAATATTTTATAAAAAAATATATCAATAAAAAATACATTTTAAATTCTTTCTATTGATATATTTTTCATCAAATATTATACAAGACAAACAAAAATATTTATAGTCAAAGTTCAACTATGAAAAAGTAAAAAAGTCAAAATGTGACAATCTTTTACGGACGGAGGAAGTATAAGGTTGCAAAATTTGTAATATTACACTAGAATGGAAGGTTAAGGGTGGATGGTGCTGTTAAAAATAAGGAGACAGGCCATTATTCTTGCACAAAAATTTATAATATCTCAGACACTACAGCAGAATCTCATACAAATATCAGCTTCAATGTCATTTGCTAAGCTTAATCGAGAATGTGGTTCAGAAACTATAAACCTGAAAGACAAGTACATGTTGCCTATTACTCTCTCCATCCCAAAAATTGTCCAGCTTGATTTTCAAGGGTCAAAATGGACGAACTGTGTATCTTTAATTGACATACATAACGTCGATTTGAATCAAAATTATACATAACTTCCTATCAATAGTAAAGGATATCAATATTATATAACATATTTAAAAGGTCAACGATCAAAACTGGACAATATTTTTGGATGGAGGGAGTAATATTACTACTGACCTCAACAAAGTTGGTGAACTTGGGATCTCTGTTGACAACCAATCGATGAACCTGTCATCACAAGAAAATTTCCACAAATACTCAATTCTATCAAAACGCTAAATAATTAAACGAAAATACACAATTATATATCGTAAGTCGTAACATAAATGTATAACATCAAAATTACTGAACTTTTTTTTTTTAAATCGGCCCTTGTCATTAAAGGACTCAGACTAAAATAATAATTCCACAAATACCCAATTCTATCAAAACACAAAATAATTCTTCAATACAAGTACCCATTAAAAAATATTGAATTTTTCAATTCCAGACATATGAATACTACAATAATAATTTCACAGATACCCAATTAAATAAAACCCCTAACTAACTCAAAACAAATACCCATTAAAAAAATACTGAATTTTTTAGCTTCAGACAAATAAATACTAAAATTAAAATACCCATTAAAAAAATACTGAATTTTTTAGCTTCAGACAAATAAATACCTCGTACTCGACTCTATGTTTCTCGGAATCCTCGAGGGGAATATAGTATTTGGCTAAACGTGTCTTCCCTTGCCTATTCTGAAGCAATATGAATCGGATCTGAAAATTTCCAAAAACAAAAGGGGTTATCAATATCAATATGTTAATAAATATTGTGAATTAAATTGAAACTTTTGAGCAAAATTGTTGAATTTTACCATTTTTCGATGCTTAATGGTGTGAAAATTGTAAGGCAGCTTGATTCAGTGGTCTGTTTCTAAAAGAATCAAAAGAGGTGGGCGATAATATTTCAAAATAGTTATTGAATCTACACTAAAACAATACCCGTAAAATTTATTAATTTATATGGTTATTAAGTTTTCAAGTGTTAATTTCAAGATATTATTAATGTCGGAATCAAAAAAAATTATTATTTAGAGAATTTGTTAATTTATCGATTATTAATTTAAATTTTAAAGAATTTTACTATATTTTAGATGACGTTTTTGTTTTTTGATAGAACGTCGAGGAGGTAAATTTAAAAAACGCCTTCTGAAGCTAAATGAAATTAAGAATAAAAATTTGATTATAGATTAACTTTTCTTCTTTACTATAATAAATAGTAATTTCATCTTTAGAAATTTATTTAGTTAATATTTTATTGATCAAAAAATTAACAAATTTAATATTAATCGAAGATATTTAAAATTCATGAAATTACAAATTTTATTGCATAGTTACTTGAGTTGATATTCATGTAATGATAATTATTGAATTATATTATTACATACTGTGTTAATGAAAGAAAATGATCGTCTACACAATAAATTTATAACTTCAACGATTATAATAAGATTAAGTATTAACTTTTGACAAACTCATATGAATGGTTTATCCAATTATCTCCTTATTCCACCGAAGTAGGAGTAATATGCTGAGCTGTTATACACACACCAAAACTGTAAGTGTTTGGGGTGAAATGATTATTTTGCCCCCTATTTGTAAGTGTGGTAGTTATAGAAATTATGCTCAATGGTAAAATAGTCATTTCAGTGCTTAAAAATACTATTTTTGTGTATGTATATTGGATCCCTATATGTTAGGTTGTGTCACTTCATCAATAAGTAAATACATTAGCTGAAGGGCAACTCATAAGTAAATACATTTTGAAGTTTGGTATATTTCGGTTTGTAATGGAATAGTTCACATGGCTACAGTATTAGAAACATGGACAACATCTTTGAATACATAGATTAATTTTTTTATGAAAAGCTTAAAATACATGGATAAAAAATTGTCTTAAAGCACATACATAAATAAAATAGAGTACAAAAATGCAACTTATAGTATTTTTCCCTGTATATGAAACAAGTCCTCACAACTCACAGGGAGGTTGTAATTAACATTGCACAAATAACAAAAAATAAACCATGAAAAGTGCATCAACACATCCAAGAAGCAGATCTCTTCAAAAGGGGCTTCATCTGTTTGTCTTCCTCAAGTGATATCATACTCAAATGAGATGGATCTTCAAGCATCATCTTTGCAACCAAGTACCCTGCAATGGACCATGTCTGGTTTTTTCTAGATTGCTTACCGATAAAGCGGCCAAACTTCCCATCATAATACTCAGGCCAGTGGTCCTTCAACAAGCGCGATTCTGCTAGCTTAATAGCTCGCTGTGCTAAAAGTGGTCTCCCCGTCTTGATGCATGCCGCAGTAAGGAGCCAGAGAAGAACTATGCAAGATGACAAACGACGCTAGTTCATATAACGAATTAAAGAACATGTAAAGGTTCGTTAGGTAAGTAAGCTGTAAGCGGAAAGGAGGCAAATAGGGGGGGGGAGTTCAAGAGGATTCGAGGCATGTCAAGCCTGGTAAGGTTCTTAGGTTTTTCTTCCAGTCCCTCTTACTACCAAACATTATCTCAAACCGTTTATACTATTTTTCCGCCTCTCATTCCCCTTCACTTTGCACAACTACCAACTAAGCCGAGATTAATGTGAATGAATAATATTTCACATGTTTTGATGGAACAATTGATATAAGAAAGATGTAGGGATGTAATATTATTATGTGAGAAACACACCTGGCCAAGATCCACCATTATGATAACTCCAACTGGTATTCTTTGGATCACAACCTGTCACAATCCTCCACTCGTGACTCTCCATAGCAGGATAACAAATCTTCAATGGCATTTCACCGACTAGCTCTTGCCATCTTGATTCAATAAGATCCATTATCGCTGAAGCTTGTTCGGGGGTCGCCAAAGATGATAGAATAGCAACACAATTACCAAGGCAAAACCATCTGAAGTCCATTTTTGCCGGACTTACATTGCCAACGAAATACCCCCCTCGATTTGGCATGAAGTCAAATACCCATTCTGGAAGAGAGTCGGGCATTACATTGAATTTGTTTACTGCAGTATGAGAATACTCCTCTGTCTTATAACGATATATATCATTAAGTTGTTGTATGTCTATCCAGAAGTAGTTTCGCATATGGTAGCTCAGGGCATGGAGACGATTAACTATTTTCTCAATAATCTCCTTATTCTCTTCATCATGCTTAAGTAGGACTGATGCACATCTTAAGGCCATGAAGAATAATGATTGTATTTCAATGGGGTATCCATACACACCCTGAAATTACATTCATATCAGTCAGAGCTATAGAGTCGTAGATGAAAATTATATGAGATCCATCCCTAAAAGAATATCATATGTATTAAAAAGTCACAATGATGATTAGGGGTTGGGAAGAAGTAGCCTCTCTGAAAAAACCAAGCAGACAATAAATACTTCTCTAATATTTGTCAAGATAATGCAGGAATAACACAGTTGGATCGTGTTGTCATACTTCCCTAAGAGGCATGACTTACTAGTATTATAAAACAACAAAAGTCCTGGTGTAGTTATATTTGTATACAAAAGATCAAATCCTTTGAAAAAATTTCATGTAGAGTATTTGATCAATAGGTTTGAAAATGCATGAGACTAACCATTCGGCGATCAACCATACAGCACCCATCGGCACATAGTAGTGTTGGAAAAGTATCAAAGCCAGCGGAAAGACATAGGGTCAAAATAAGCCGTATACCCTTCTGGCACTCAGGCAATTCAGCCAAAGCCATGTCACCAGTAGACTTAGTATATGCACGAAGTAGTATAATCCACCAAAATCCTGAATCAACAGGAGCCACTCTACCTATAGCAGTTTCTCCAAAATCAGCCACCATAGTATCATGGTTCTTGATCGGGTCATGTCGTACCTTAAAACTTGCCGGCATTACTCCCTCAGCTAACTTAAACTCATCAACTCTCTTCTCCCATGATTGTAACCGCAGTGTTTTCAGAATGAAATTTTTAACTATTTCTGATTCCCCATTCATTAAAAACGCCAAAGCACTTGGGACAAAGTCCCTCACAAATACCTACACGTTAAATGTAAAGTTAGTATAACCTGAGAGCTGAGTATTAAGGCCCTGTCAAGATAAAGGTTAGCGAGTGCAAAAAAAAACAAAGACTTAGAAAGAACAGTTATCTTGAATGTCAATATAAACGACATCCACATCTAGGATAGCCTCTACGGTGGAATAATCGAAGGAAAGACTCCCTAAGAGCTGAGCACCTACTGACTGAAGATACCGAAAATAACACTTCATGTACTAGAGTGAGTTTTTTGCACCGAGGCAAATGTAAATCAACATGATAAGTAGCCGACATCATAAATCAATATATTCACCTGATCATAATTGAGTTCTTCTATTGAATGATCCAGGGCTGCAATAGTACCAACAGGTTGCCCTCTGAAATAAACTATAGAACGCCTCAAGGATTCCCATGCTTCAGCGACAAGTGGATGAGTCTTTATGCAACTGCTTGACCTTGGAGTACTAGCTAAAGATCTTCTTCCAGCTGAATCAATACTGTCAAAATGATCATACATTGGAGATAAAGTGTCATCATGTCTGTGAAAATGGCGAGGTGATGACAAGGTCATTGGTATATCACCAAAAGATCTTTCATCAAAGGACCTTCGTCTCTCTGTTCTGATCGGTAAAGGCCTTTCATCCAATCTAGCAAGTTCAGTCTCATCAATTTCGAACAAGGGACCCGATTCAAGATGCTTTACAGTTCCATTTTCCAGCACATCCTTATTTTCCGGAGACATTAGGCTTAGGCTGCCTTAAATAGTTCCCTGATAAATCCCAATGATTTCCTCTTATTTTGGACCTGCAATCATAAAAAGACTATGTCTCCAAAATAAACATTTGGATCATCCACAGCAAAATTGATGCTCAGACGCTAACTAGTTGATCCGAAGAAGTAAATGGAAAGGAAGATTGTAGAATTTATTGAGCATCTATAATTCTTTTGGGGACATATATAATGAGAATTATATACAGTGAATTATCATAACAATCATGTTTTTATCTACAGTCTAATACATGCACTATATAGGAGAAACTGATAACTATCAGATCAAATATAATCAACTGAAAGCTTCACACTATAAGAGAATGACTTAATGTAAACCAGTCAAAAAATATCATACCTTGTACATCTATTCTAGAAAATACTCATTGATAATGCCGTTTTATCAACTTTAAATAATTTCCATCACCTTCAAGCAAATATCTTTAAGCCTAAAATATTTATCAAACAGTCAAATCAACATTGTTAATGCTTCAACTTCACATTAATTTAAAGAAAAGCGACCAACTCTCACCCTATAATGTATCAACAACAACGATATGGCAAGATGACAAATACCACAACATAGTTTAGGAGTGTAGAATAAACAACCTCGGGATCATCACTAATTACACCAACAAACAAACGAAGGGCATAAGTATTATCAAACTGCAAAACAATGAAAAGGTAGTAGTAGTACTCTCTCCATTTCAAAAAAATTGTCTAATAATTTTATTTTTAATCGTTAAAATTAACAAACTTTCAAGTATTAGAGTTGCATGTCCCTAATAAAACATGCTGAAAATACTATAGTTTTATATATTTTTTCTGTAAAAATATTAAAATTCAACTATCAAAATTTAAAACCGGACCATCTTTCTTGAAGTGAATGGAACGCTAAATTAACTCAAATGAGACACACCTAAATACTGTATAGAGAACAATGATAAGCACATCAACTTGAGCAGAACTGAAGGATGCATAGGTGTGAATTTGCATAAGGTAAGAGTTATCATTTAAGGTTATAGTTTAAAGTGTCATAAACTATGGATATCTCCGACATAGTTTTGTCTTTTGGTAATGACAAATGTGAGGAACTGTCTAGTTGCTGGCTTGCAGATGTCTTTACATAGTCAAAACGATTTTTCCTATATATTTTCTTCTTGAGAATCAAGATGGGGTTCTAGGACATGGCAACTAGATTATTCCATTTTTATGTACTTTAATTAATTAATCTTTTCATAAACTGAATTAAAATCTCTATATACTTCATATGTATTAGTGGACAAATATATTCTTATACGGAGTATATTATATTATTAACTGCTTAGTAATACGAGAACTTCGTTAATAACTTAAGATCATGATATATATTTAATTTTAATTTATAAAAATAAATAAAAATAATCGTATCATAATATTACAGAAGTTTAATATATAATGCATTTCCTCCTTAAAGAGATAAACTTCATATTTCATGTTCACACAAAATCTATAAAACTAATATAGTACTACTAAAATGATGAGAAGGATAACTCTAAATACTCTAAATATTCATATGTTTTCATTTCATAATATCATCAATTTTATTTCATGATATGTCTACCAATAATTTTTTAAATACAGCGAACCTTATTATCATACTGTGAGAATAATGCTTGTTTTAGTGGAAATAGCTTGATTTTCTTAATGAAACTACAATTACGCAACTTCTGAATAGGAGGGGGTAAAATGAGTCGTTCGAACTAACTTGACAGCTATTTGGGTGTGCGTATATTTATCAACATACCAACCCCAACAGTTCAGAAATCTGGGATCCCAATAAACACTAATTTCCATATCTACCCTCCACCCCAACTCAAAATGACCTTACTACCCTCCCTCCATCCCCCAAATTTCCTTCTCATACTTTACAAACCCTTCACAATTTTTGTCATCCCACCTCTCACATTCTCTAACAACTACACAAAGACTCCATTTTTATCCAATTTTTTAGTAAATAATTGTCAAAATCAAAATGTCTACCTCAGAATCAAAGCCATTAAAGAAACAAATTGAAGATGATGATGATGAGAAGCCAATTGGGTCAAGAAATAGGAATGTTCCCATACCCAAAAATGCAAAACTCAAGAAAGAGCTAAATAAGCCCAAGAAAGAGGATTCTGATGATGATTTTGATAACAAACCTATTAATACCAAAAGCTTAACCAAACCCAATAAGGTTAACAATATTATTATTATTATCTTTTTTTGTACTAAATTGATCTAAAAAATATTGTCTGGTTTGATTTTAAATGCTAAAAACTAGCAAAATTTGTGGTATTAATTGATATGTTAGCTTTGATTTGAATGAAAATTGCCATGTTTAATAGTGAAGTATGTTAAAAATGGTGCCTTTTTATTCAAAATTATTATGTTTAATAGTAAAGTATGTTAAAAATGATGTCTTTTGATTCAACCTTACCATTTTTAATAGTAATTTATGTTAAAAATGGTGTCTTTTGATTCAAAATTGCCATGTTTAATAGTAATTTATGTTAAAAATGGTGTCTTTTGATTCGAAATTATCATGTTTAATAGTAAAGTATGTTAAAAATGGTTCAAAATTACCATGTTTAATTGTAAGGTTAGCAATGTTATTCTTTTTTATATATATAAAAGTTAAGTTTATGTAGTGTATTACAACTTACATCCCAAGAAGATTGTCTAGTTTCATTTCAATGGTTAGAATTATCAAAGTTCGTGGCTTTAATTGATACACGTAACTTTGATTTGATTCAAAATTATCGTGTTAATAGTAAACTATGATAGAAATGTTGTCTTTTGATATATTGTTTACCTAATACTACCTCCATCCCACAAAGATTGTCCACTTTTGACTTTTTGTTATACTTTTGAACTTTGACCGTTGATATTTTTGTTTGTATTGTATTATCATGTTTGCATTGTTAGGAGTATTATACAAGATGTACGAAAATGTTTGATTTTAGTTTAGCGAGTCAATCATTAAAATTCAAAACTAGACGATCTTTTTTGATGGAGGGAGTACAAAGAAATTAACTTTATGTAATGTATTATGGGTTGTGATTTGTGAAGCTGCTTCTTTGTTTTTCTGTTCTTGAATTTAAGTTCCCCTATTTTGGATAATTGTTGGTTAATTTCTTAATTTGGTTGAGGAGATTGTTATTAGTGCAATGTTGGGTTTTGATTGTTTCCTGGGATTCAGGTTCCGGTGAAGAAGAACGATAAGGAGGATGTGAAGAAGAAAAAAGGAGGTAAAGAAGCTGAGGTGGCTACGGTTAAGAAGGAGAAGAAAGTGTACGATTTACCTGGTCAAAAGAGAGACCCTCCTGAAGAAGTACGTGTTGTTATTGTTATGTTCTTCATTTGAAGTTGGTTCTATAGTTACTGAAGTTTGAATTTTATGTGTTATTTTGTGTTTCAGAGAGATTCACTGAGGATTTTCTATGAAAGCTTGTACGAGCAAGTACCTACTAGTGAAATGGCAGCAGTTTGGTGAGTTCTTTTGCCAAATTTTCGGTAACTTAGTTGTATGGGCAGTAAATTTGGGCCCTTCTCGTTGATAGCTTTGTTGTTCCAGTTGGATTTGGCTTTTTAAGGATTATCTGTACAAAATGTGGAGGAGTTAACCTTATCATATTCTTACCACTCATTTTATATGTTGTGGCTAGGAGTTCATCGAATTGTGTGTGAGTGTGTGTCGGGGGGCGGAGGGCGGGGGGGTGTTCTATCATAGAGGAGTCCTTTATGAATTAAAGGATTCCATTCTCCTATGTGTGCTTGTGAAATTTTAGAGTTCAGCAGACGAAGAGAGATAGGTTACTCTGGACCAGTGGCTGCTTAAGAGCTTAAAAGTTTGCTTGTACAGAAAAGCTTGGACCTTTTTATTTCATTTTTCTTTTTGGCAATACAAGCTGATGAAAATCTTCAACAAAAATACTGGCTTGCAATCCCTTATTGTGGCCTTGTATTAGCAATCTTGTTCTAGAGTGCTAACAGATGGCATACTTTTTTTTTGCATCTGTAAAATTTTGTGCATTCATAAATTGAAATTGTCTACACGTATTGTTCTTCTCAAATTGATTCTCATATAAGATTCTTGAGAATGAGGATTGTGAAGTTAAGCTGGCTCAGGTACTGTGAATAGATGCCCAAAAGGAACAATAGAGGGACAGAGCTCCATGCTGTAGTAGAGTCATAATTGACTTGTCACACACTCACTCTAGACGCATTCTTGTGTTCAGCATGCAGGAAAATATCCAAATGTAACTCGTGAATTAATAATTCAGTATCTGTCCATCTAGTTTATCATCATTGCATGGCCAGTAACCTGGCCCGACACTCCTACCTTATCCCTTGTTAGTATGTTTCTGTTTCTCTTTTTCCAGCCAAAATGTTATTTATCCCTACACTGCTACGGTGCTACCATATTCGTTAACCTCTGAATCCAACTATAGCTTGGTACTTTATTGTGCTTAGATGTGCATCAGGGGAGAAGTGCACATTATGGATCATTGTTAATTTGTCATGTTCCTACTTAAAATGTAGTATCCGTGTGATATAGCTGCTAGGCACTTGTATATGTTTGAATTTTTGCCCCAGTGATCCATAGGTCCAGCGCTTTGATTAAATTCCAGTCTAGACCATTTGACCTTTCGACAATATTGTCATCATCCCATCAATACAAGGAGGTACCTTTGTTTTGTAAAATGATCATGTCAAAATTTTCTAAGACAATTTGTTATTGTAGGATGATGGAGTCTGGTTTGCTTCCAAGGGATAAAGCCGCCAAAGTTTTTGAGAGGAAACAGAAAAAGGCTCAACAGCAAAAGCTTGGTTCTCCGATGAAGTCTGTGGTTACAGTAAAGAAGGGAGATTCAGTTACCGTCAAGAAAAAAACAACATCGACCCCTGTCTCGAAGCTGAAAAAGGAAATGCCTCAGACAAAGAAGACACCACCAACGAAAGTTGCTTCACAACAGTCAAATAAGCGAAAGATTCAAGAATCCTCCTCTGAAGAAGAATCCTCTGAATCAGACTCGGATAATGAGGTCATTGCAGCTCCCAAAAACCGGAAGAAGCAAAGACTACACTAGTTCCAATGTTGTTACTAAGTGGTAATTTTCTGCAAGTAGATGAATCTGCTGATGCTAAACTAATCTGTGAGAAGCTTCTTTTAGACCTCCGGATTCTCATGATCTCATTGCAATTGTTTACACTGCAGTTGTGATAATTGTGTTATGTATCCCTTTGACCTTGCACATTCCTTCGTTTTCTTGGTATTTTGAGTACTCTTGAATTAACATAATGGTATTAGTATGTATATTGATAGGAGAATAATAATACTTAGACATAAATTTAATCAATATAAAGATGCCAACAAATAAATATGCTAAGTAATAAAGTCCTATATCAATTGAACTAGATAATAAGAGTTGGAAATTACTTTATGTACCCAAAAAAAATTCTCCTACACCATTCAAGACATTTTTATTTTTTATATAAAATGTTAAAATTTCTTCGTTTTAACTTTCGTTATTAAATCGAAAATAATGAAAAATTCTGAAGTGCTACCGATTCTACCAATTCACTACCAGCGTCAGTGTTACATTTTGTAATACACATTTTTACTCTCATTGTTTGCCATTTCATGTGCTCATACAGTATTTTGTTTCAGATCATGTCGAGAACCATTGCCAGTGGCTTTCAACACTAGCGTTAAAGATGCGACATTAGCAACTATTTCAAGAATTATGGTGCAGTTTGCTTGTTACTTGCAAAGAGGTGAACCACGTCTACAATAGTTCCTCTTTCCACAAACTCCATTTTGATTGTTCGAGAGAATCACATAAGCGTTATAATTTATTGAAATTGAAAAAAATCACACTAGGGAGTTAGGGACAATACAGAGAATTATGAGAGATAATTATCAAGAGAGAATGTAATTATAATAATGAATCAAAATACTCTAAATTAAACTATTTGTATGAAAAGGCATTATAGTAAATTAATTATAATAATAAATCAAAATACTCTAAACTAAACTATTTGTATGAAGTGGCCATAATAAATTAATATGAAATTTGATAAAATGTCCAATGCTATAATTACAATTACATACTCTAGCGAAGACAAAGACACCAAATGAATTAGTATAACGATTTATTGACTTTTATATCTACGTATTCTAACGTCGCTCAAGTTATTTTTTGTATTATTTTCGAAAGTAAATGTATTATTAGATGGATTTTGTATATATGATCTTCTTCAAATATCTATCATTGTTTATATAAAATAAACATATAACTAGCTTAGTGGTGAGAATGCCAATTTTCGCATTATCAATTTAATATGGTTATGTACAAAGCTTAGAGTCAGTAAAATTGATTGAACATCAATATCCAACATAATAGAAGCTCGTCGATGTCTCAATAGCCTTGTGGCATCTGACTCAAGCTTCTACAAGAAGGTCTGGATTCAACTCCTATTAAGGATATAATATATATTCTAATAATTTCTGTATTCGTAATTTATAATACAATACTATGTAATCGTACTCTTCATGACTAATTTAAAAAAAAAAACCATAATAGACGCCCAAATAAACTTTGTGTTGGCATAAAGCCATAAACCGAGTGGGCTCTAATTGCTTTGACACGTGGCACCATCTTTTATACTCCTTCCATGGATTTGTTCTCATAAATAAACACACTCCACCATCTTTTAATATCTTTAAACCTCTCTCAAACAACCTTGTCTTACCATATCTCGCCCCCCTCCCCCTCCCTTCTGTCCCAAATTATTTGTCCACTTTCATACAACAAAAAAACAAGCATTATTAATTTGTTACTACAATTCAACAACAATGAAACCGGTTAAAGGTAGACAGAACAATTTACCTTCATTATTCAATGAACAAGAGTTAGAAGTTTGTGACATACTTGTTCATATTGATAACATTATCAAACAATCAATTTTTGATCCTTTTTCCAATTTGCCAACCAAAAAAAGATCTTTCAGAGGTGGTCTACGTAATTTATCTCCTTCATTATCATGTCGGCGTATACCCAATACTGTCTTTATAGCTTCGGAAGATTGAGCTAAATTATGAAGAAAGTTGAAGTAGATAAGGTTGAAAATCCAAGTCCTGCATCTCCTCTTTCTTTTTCTTCTGGTGAACCTCATCAAAAGCCTAACCATTGTTCAAGGAAAAGAGTAATGATCTCATCCTTAAAACTTAAAAGTTTGAGGTTTTTATATATTTTTTAGGGTTTTTTAATGTGTGTTACAGCATAATTGGGTATTTGAATTTTCTATTTTTATGGCATGTTAATAAGAAAAGGTTTATAATAATTATCTTATACGGTAATTAAAACTTACGTAAGTTTTTTTTAAATATATATAATGGAATGTTTTGTATAATTTGATATTTGTCCTGAATTTTGAAAGTTGTTAATTTTAGACATTGTTGGACTTCCACCATTTATGGGATTCTGCTTCTCAAGATTATATTTTTATTATGTCTATTATAATTATAAATTTATAATATATTTAATAAATCTCATAAATTATTAATAAAATTTCAGGGGAGAGAGGAGTATATGAGGACTATAAAAGAATTGACACAAACTGGAGAAATACTAAAAAGGGTGAATATTTCTTTCTACATTATTATGACTAAATTATTAATAATTGTCTCACTTTTATGTTCATTTAACTATCATAACGTTTTTTGAAAATATATCTGACAAAGAAAAATTTGCTGAACAGGAAGTAAAAACAGTAGAGAATTACTATGATCAACTTCAAGTTCGTAATCAAGAATTGAAAGCATGGAAAGAAAAGGTATGACGTTTGCCTAGATTGATATTGATTGTTAAAATTACCTCTAAATTTTAATTTTCTTTTTCTGGATATATCAAATAATAAATCCCATTATTATTTTTCTACTTTTAGCAATAATATGTATGCATGGCTCATGTACTTTATTATTTAATTAAGAAACTATTGATCATATTTACAGTTTTTGCTGGAAAAAATGAGGAAATCAAGAACATGAGCTTAACAAACAATGGAGTTAGTTCTGGACAACAATTTGGGAAATCTGCTTATCAACAACAGTATTTAATATTAAAGCAATATCATTATCATCATCAATATGGCATCCCTGATCTGAACGTCTCAACTGAGAAGGCTATTGGGTTGCAATGGTTGGATCATAATAGTAGTACTCCTGAGGATCCAAAAGAGGAGATTGAAAACAAGAGCTATCATGACCAAACAGAAGAATGAGAAAAGGTCAAAGAGTTCTTAAATTCATCCAATCCCCTATATAAAAACCAATGAGTTAATTAATTTGATGTCTGAATTACCAAACTGAAAGTTCAGAATTACATCAAATTGATCGATTGACAATAGTTTGGAGGGTCAGATGAGTTTTAAGTCTTCAAATAATAAACCATTTTGTTTAGTTGGTAATTATTCTAATGAAAGTAGCTTAATCTCGCCCGGTTAGTAATTGAAATTGTAGATAAGAGGCTCATGGGAAAAGTTAATGTTGTTTGAATGCATGGTTTTTTTTAGATACGAGTAAGCGGTTAATGAGCCGAGCTCAACCAAGCAGCTGTCAGTCGAATTCGAGCTCGCTCGATGCATGAGCAGTATGGCTAGGCTGCGGGCTCGTTGGCTCTGAGTGTGCTTTCGTGCTGTTTATATGAAATTATTATATATTAAAGGCAGGTTTTGTTATAATTTATGACGATTAAATTTATTATGAAGAAGCCAATGTGTGTTGTTATGATGAATTTTTATTATAATCTAGTCGATGTCGATATCCGATTTTTATCGATTGTGATTAATGTTCATCTACATTATTTTTATGCTTTTATCCCTTAGGCTAGTTTGGTGATAAATGATCAATCTATAAAGCTCAAATTCATTTCGACTGGATTAACATGCTCATGGAAAAATAGCAATTTGTTTGAATGCATGTTTTGATATTAATTGTAAATTACTGAGATAAAGTTACAAAGGATTTTGCTTCAAATTCAGTTTCATGCTCAGAAGGGGACTAGAATGATGGATTATTTGATAAAAAAAACTGTGTTTCATTTTAATTTATTTGAGAAGTTTAAGTGACTTATTTTAGTGTATATGACAAATTAAATGAGTGATATGGCAGTAATAACTTTATTGTGCCACAATTTCGATTAAGCGGTGAGATATATGTTAACTTGTATGTAGTTTTATTTTTATGATAATAGAGATAATGTTTCCTAATTGACCTAAGCTGAATGACAAAGATTTTCTCCTATTTCACATTAAATAAAAACATAAGTAATTTAATGTCATTTTGACCTATTTTATTATATTCAAGATTCATACGGAATATAATATAACATTTTTAATTTTATAGGACATGAGAATAGAGACATAACTAAAAACATAAAATTGCAAACTTCGTAGCTTATGTGGGAATATCAATGAGAATAGGTTGAGTAAAACAAACTCCATAAATTAAAAACAAAAAACAAAAAAACTACATTGACAATCACTTAGAAGTGAAGTACTCTATTATGAATTAGATCAATGGTTCTATCATAGTCCAATGATACTCAATCCTTTCATTCTCTTCATCTCTAGCACATTAAAATAGCAAATCCCACTACTCCTACCTTTATATTCTCTTCATTATTATGAGTAGATCAATGGTTCTATTCTGTGTGCACATAATAAACGGTGGAGTTACTCTTTTCCAACAGTGGAGTTACTAATTAGTTGGTATAGTACATTAAGAACTTCTCTATTTATTAGCATCTTCACATTCCATGAGCAGTATGGTTTCTTTTTATTGCCATAATTGTATGATGTATGTACTATTAGAACGTCGCCATGGCTACATTCAAATTAACAAGCTTACAAGTCGAAGACACACATTCAAATAAGCAAGCTTCAAGTTCAACTTGCATTTGAATCAACAAACTAACAATTCAAAGCTACATTCAGATAAGCAAACCTCAAAAATCAAATCGTATTCAGATCATCAAATTTACAAATAATTCAAGTTGCGTTTAAAATTCAACTTTTTAGATTCAATGGTCAAGAACAATATATCAAAACCCTTGAATAAATTCAAGTTGTAAAGTGGAATTATAGGAAAAATTGATATCGTAATTCACAATCGCATCGAGTAGCATACCAATTAAATTTTAATTGGAATCACACTTTTTCCTATCTTAAAATTATTTGATTTAGACTTGTGAGTATTTGTTGTTCACAAGACAATAAGGAAAAAAAAAATATCTAACACAAAATACAAAAATCAATTCATCAAAATTTACTACTACTTACTAACCAATTTTTTTAGGGATGTAGATAATACTAAACAAATGTAGTGTTGTTGGGTGGTGAAACCACCCAATCCGAAAAAATCGGATCAATTCTCACCCATGGGTTATTTGTAAGTGCCGGTTATAATTTTTGAAATTGCTTGAAATACCACTGGTTAGCAGCGTATTCTTTCTGCTTGATATCTTTTTTATTTGAAGATTACCACATTTTGTAGCCAAAAGTGACTATTATACCCTCATTAAATAAACTCTCAACTTATTTCACCCATTTTCACTCTCTCTAACTTCTAGATTTTCCTACAATCTATCTCTAAGTTGTTTATTTTTTGACTTACAATTTAAATTCGATAATAATAAATAAGATTTGAATTTTTTGCTAAACCCAATTAAGCTCGTGCTAATTTGTTATTATATAACATTTAATCTTGGGTTTATATACTCTCTTTTGTTCATAAAATTAAATGTATTGTATATTTGTTAATATCTACAATATTTTGTTGTGTTTGAATATACATTTATTAATAAGAAATTATGAATGCATTATAATGGTTATAATGCGTCGTAGTGCGTTATAATACGTTATAGCAGCATCGTACATTATATTTTTATTATGTTATCACATAATCTTGTATAATTCATTATAGCTGCGTTCATGCATTATAGTTTTGAAGACTAATAATACTTTAATAAAACAATGTACAATTGAAGCTATGTAGAATAATAATTTTTTTCATTAACTCGGCTTAATGTACTTTTTATCTACATATAAAGTACAATATAATATCGACATTGAATTTGAAATTCAAATGATTTATTTCTTCAAAATATGAAGAGAGTCTGATGTATTATCTACACTAAATTCGATCTTTTTCTCCCAATCTTTGTAAGTTTGTCACGCTTTGAATTGTCCTATTGATCCACAGGAGTAGATGTTGTTCTTAAAATCTGCATTAACCGAATGTGTCATGTTTTCGGATCTCTTGGCCGCCGTATTTTTACGGTAACAATGAATTATCAAAATTAATACAATAAATTATATTAATGGATAATAATTTGATATAATTTATTATAATATGGGTATGTCCCGTTATATGGATTATACCGTATTATATTGTGTTATCCAGTCATAGCAAGTACACAAGTTAATATAGCGTGTTATATCAAGTTATAATATAAGACTAATGTTCTACAAATCAATACATGAAATATAAAGTCTTGATACTTCTGAGATTAACATATGGAAAGTCAGCGACACAAGAACACAAAACAACAAAAATCATCATGGCCTTGAAGTCAAAATTAAAAAAGATTGATATTTTGTTAAAACTCCAAATAACAACACAAAAATCCAACTAATAAACATATATAGCAGCGCATAGAACATGGATGCATTAAAATATGATACTCCGATTCAAAACTTTTGTTTAAATTAACAAAAATTCAACCTTTATTTAAAACCTGAATCTACAAATAAAAGCCACATTCGGTGCCTTGAGCTCATGACTTATTATAACAGGTTATAATGGTTTATACTAATTATAACATGTTATAATGTGTTATACTAAGTTATAACAGATTATAACATCATCAAAACCCACGAAAAACTAAAAAGATTCAAACTTTTGTGAAATAAAACACAAATATCACAAATAACAACATCAAAACCCACGAAAAACTAAAAAGATTCAAACTTTTGTGAAATAAAACACAAATAACAACGTAAAATCAATATGGCATGAGCACACATATAAAACATAGATGCGGTAAAATATAATAATATGAATTCAAAATCTTTTGTTTTAAATTAATAAATTTAATTTTTTTTTGTTTTGTTTACCCGAACTCAAGAGCTCAAATAACTTACATAATGACCACTTTCATATGTTAAAAATATAGTTTTGGGTGGTATCATACAAAATTTGAAGAAAAAACATTCCTTTACTACTACTTTGAAATTGACGATTAGGTAGAGATTTTTGAAATAACTTCGTTATTTGAAGTCTTTGGGCTTTTTTGGGGTTAAGAACATGAAAATTTTAGAGTGAAAATAGTTTGGTGTAGTACAAATTTAGAGAGATAAAGTTATTTGGCTAATAAGATATTTTGGGTGAAAATGGATGGTAGTTACAATATATGAGGTATTTTGGGTGAAAGTATGGGAGAAGGTTAAATTAGTCATTTTACATAAAAACTGTGGTATTTTGTTAATAAAAAAGATTATGTGTGTTTAGACAAATAATAGGGTTGACTTGTGGTATTCTTCAAAATTTCCCTAATTTTTTATTCGATAAATACCGAAAGTTTTCGTATATAAGAAAAAGAATATCATAATTTCGGATTAAAATATCCCAATCCGGTCGAAATATCCAAAATCGGACGAAATACTAAATTTTTAATAATACCACTCGGCAAAAATCAGTATCCGCTGTTAAGCTATACGTCAATTTTTCTCGATATCCCGAGCCGGACGAGCGGATAATAAGTTAAAATACTGAGTCAATCTTTTTACGATATCGGGCTGAATAATGATAGATAACATCGCTGTAAACGTGGCAAGTGGGCGAGGGATTATTTGGCGGATTCATTAGATCCGACTCGTTAGTCTGTTTCGGGTTGGCCGTTAAGCCGTTGGCCTTACTAATGGGGTGGGGTGGGCTAAGATTTACACAGCAAAAAAGATTCGTCTAGCACACGTTTGTTATGAGGCCGGTGGGCCAGTTCGAATAGCGTTAGCGCTTGCGTTCGTTAGTAGTTCGTTAGCACGTAGTAGACATCCATTTAATTAAGCGGATGTCGATGCATAACTAACAAGTTGGATTAACCCGTGCTTTATTAGCGGATGTCGACATGCGGCCGGATGTCAGGTAATAAATAACTATTTAAACATTGAAAATTGTAGTAAGATAGTTGTTATTAGCGGAAATTAAGCTTGGGTAACGGACGTTCGATTCACAAAAACTAACGTTTTTTCATAGCATAAATAAAAGCCTTATTTTCGTTTCATTTTATCGCGTCGAATATAAATCGTTAGTTGTTTTTGGGATAACATATATAAATGCGTTAGTTGCTTACTACTTGATATAAAAGTTTTATATGTTCAAATTGATGTGATTCCATCATGGAGAACAAGTTATTTGATCAAGAATTTCAAATAAATTAGCATAATCATCTTTTCTCGACTAAGTTGGATTGAATATTGATACAATCATTTCATTCTATTACCTTTATTATATTACTTATTTACTTCATAAAATCTTGTTAGTATTTCAAGTTATTTGTTATTATCTAGATTAAGTTGAAATTGATACAATCTTCATCTTCTCGTCCTATGAATGACCTTGAAATCTTGTTGGATATATATAAAGGTATGAATGTAATGTCTAATTAAATTTTATATAACATCATTATTTTTATGTTGGCTAAACAGGAGGTCCGGTGGATTGAGTAAGATTCGGGTCCGCTTCGGCACACTAACTAGTGGGCCGGAGTGTGCCTCAATAGCTCTCTGGTGCGGTTCGCGTTCGACAGACTAAGAAGCCACCATTCGATAGACATGAACATGCGATGTTCGCATCGGGAACTTAACGGACGTGTGCCATCCGACCCACTTTGTTAGGCACGTCTAGTCACTAATCATAACATGTAAATCCGTTAGTTATAAATGTCCTTTTAAGTCTTTAATAACAAATTATTTTATCGAGAATATTTCCTGGACCCTGTCAACTGGATATACGATATTTTTGATAATGGGCTTACAAACCTACTTCATAATTGGGCTGAAGTCAACAAGACAAAGCAACACTAGGGCTCCAATTAGACCCATTATTCGTAAACAGGTTTATATATAGGGAGAAATCAAGAAATGGGGGCACCAATATAAACCTCATATTCTATCTTTCTAGCTGTGGCAATTTTAATAAATTTATTTTGTTGTGGGTTTTATTGTATTTTAATGATGATGCAAGTGATGATATTTATATAATATGGGTAGCTTGTGGCCTCTTTGAAGCCGGGCGATGACTCTATTTTTTAGTACTTCCATGACTCTGATGCATTATCATTATTTTTTCTGATTTTTTTAATTTCTTCATAAAAGACTGGGACAATAATTTAAACAATGGACTTTATTTTATCAAGTTGCTCTTTTGTTATGTTGGGCATATAATCCTCAGATTTTTCCAGCTCAATATACTAGATCTGTACAAATTAGTAATTTAACCAATAAAAAAACTTAATTACTTGGTTTTTTAATCTAGAGAATATTTGTGAACCTATTTGAATGTCTACGTTTTTTAAAGAAATATATTTCCTAATTTTTTGTTTTATTTGAGGGGGAAACTTTACTTTAACTTTGTATTTATATCAATTCAGATTAATATAATTGTAGAGATTGAATGTTCAAACCTCGACAGCTAAATTTAATAAAAAAAATCTTCACTCAACTTTATATTTATATCAATTTGGATTAATGAAAATGAGATAATAAAATGGTTAATGAAAACAATTTGAGTTTTAAAACATTTGGCTATTAAATAGTACTCCATATCAGATAAACCATCGTCCACGACAATCCAAAAGGACTATAGTCTATAAGTGAGAAGTAGGAATGTAGTTGATGATGAATGATTTAACCTTCGCCAAGCCTGATTCGGTAAAAAAACAAATCTTCCATTTAATTATGATGAAAGTAATATTATTATGGTGCTGTAAGACCATATACTAGTGAATTTGTTTAAAGTATACTTAAAATGGGTTATGAAATAACATTGGACTAATGTTTTTGTTTAAATTTTACTAAAATTTCAGAAAGCCAAAATTTCCAAGCAAGACCCATGATTGAATAGTGAATTCCAGGCGTAGCTGCAAAATGCTTTTGATACCCACGTTTAGAAGCTAGCATGCATTCCAAATAGTCTCTCTAATAGATAACCATCCTTTTGTTGGTTCATAAAAGATTCAAATACATAGATAGATGAGTAAGCATAAGTGAATGAATTTGGATGGTATGAAACCAAGTTGATCGAAGAGATACATTTGTGAAGGTGAAGTGATATCGAGTTCAGAGACCGTCCTCCCTATGCCTTTTGTTGAGATTTGGCCCAAGTCAGGTTTCATGTGATTGTCTTATATTGAAAAGCAGGAGGGAGTTCGTCGTTAAATAGATACAGAACAGCTACATTTAATATCAATTGATTTAAGAGGTGTCTTTATCTGTACCTTTATAGTGTGATCGGGCCAGATTTAATAAATTTAAAAATAATATCGGTAATGATTATGTGGCGCGAATATAAATAAAATATAAAAGTAACTGGGCGCTGAAAATGAAAACGAACAAACAAACGAATAAACAAAAAAAGCGGGTCTTGAAAATGAAAAAAAAAAGGAGTGTTGAGATTTGACCTTTCTCTAGTTCCATGACTCCATCTCCATCACTTCCATGGAAAGCAATTTGCTAAAAAATGTTGAAGGCTTAAAAGGGCACATAATTCAGACCCAATACGTTATTTGTAGCCCAGCCCGTCAGTGCGGTCTTCTGTTCTGTGTACTTCTCATACGTAATACTGGTCCTGCCCAATTTAGATGTTACATCTTCTCAATTCTCAGTTGGTTCAATTTTCGTTCCATGCAATTATTTTCTTTTCTTGTTGGTGTCGATAGATGATTACAGTATTAAGGATGGCTACTCAAATTGAACTTTCATTGTCATATAGTCATATTGTTCCTATTCCTACATCATCAAAGCAATCTACACTTCTTATTTATCCACTAGTACTACCTTCATATATTAATTTTCCAACTTAACTTTTGATAGATGACTTTTAAAAATTTAGAATTCAAATGTTTTTATTAACATTTGAAGACCATTTCATTTCGATAAATCATATTTAAAACAACTTAATTGTTCATAATTACGTCTTTTTAATACTTAGTGATCAAAATTGATTGATATCGAATGACGATGATCAAATAAGTAAATTAGTTATTATTAAAACACTAAACATGAATGACATATATACCTTCTCCAAAACAAAACAAATTTTATTTATTTATGATTAAATATTCACCTAATGAAAGTGCAATGAATTAGATTAGATAATTTACTGGGGTCTTAATTTACAAATGTCCAAGGTGCGAACACGTTGCGTCTTCAACGAGCATGCTAGCTAGTTGAAAATTTGCATGTTAGTGTAGCAAAAGAGAGCCAAAATTATAACCAATCAGAAATTCGCATATACTCAATACAGTAATCTCACGACATGATTTTGTATGAGTAAGACGAAGACTTCATAGTTGATATCATTTTCATAAATTATTTTAATTGATGATCACACTCACTTATGACCATTTCCATTCAAAGTATGAACACCAATAAATTGACTTGGCCCCCTTCATCAATCCAAATCCATCATGTTGACCCTACCAGTCTGACCAGTTGTAAATGATCTTTTATTCTCAAGATGACAAATTGACAATTAATTGCTTTGTATGGATATGGTTATGTGTTTGGTCTTACTAATCCATTCATTTCATTAGCCTAATAATAATGAAACAATTGAAAAGTCAATATAACATTTTATTGTTCTTACCATATTAGAATTTAGTAGTTGGAATGTTTCAAAACCGAAATTAGGAACCATATATTGGAATAAATCCAAAATATGGTATCCTCAATTCTCAGCAAACTGCATCCACTAATAAGAATCCCCATGTGTGGAGTGATTTTAACAAATGTTTTCGAATATCTTGGTCTTTTAGTCAATGATTTCAATATTAAAAGATGTAGTTGTAATAAGTTCGTTTATACAAGGTATAAGAGTTTGGTATAGTGATATTATTAATTGTATTATATTGGATAGATTTAGGTTAAATATTTGTCTAGTCATACACTGAAGTAGGCTAAGACTATTTCCATACGCGTACGAAAAGGCAAAAAAATTGATTGTACATTTTGTACGGTTGATAATTTATTTTTATCAAAAAATGAAATCGTGCAAAATGTATGATCGATCACATATCCAAACAAGAGCTATGTACACTTTTTGAATGGAAATAGATTTAGCCACTGAAGGTTACGATTCACAAAATAGTTGAATCTCAATTTTTCGGAAAATTTAACTAATAAAATAATACTCCCTGTATTTCAAAAAGATTACCAACCTTGATTTTGATAGTAAAAATTAATTAACTTTACATTGTTAGTTGAAATACACAACTTTGATTTGAATCAAAAGTATGACCTTACAACAAACATTAAACATCATATATAATCATTGTGTTCAACATTAAAGATATCCATCATTATCTATAAAAAATTTGCCATAAAATTTTAACTTCACAATCTTTTAGAATGAAGGGTATAATTAAAATTGAGTCGGTAATAAGTATCCGGTTGTGACTATCAATCCAATTTTTTATCGAGCAACAGTAGGTATGTGTGAACAAATCATGTTTTTCTGGTCAAATACAAGATTGAGGGATTTGATATTAAGTGCAATTAGTTATGTTATTAAGGTTGTGAGTTGTGGCAATCACAAATGCAATTTATTGTATAAAAATGTCAACGGAGGCCTTATTTTCGACATGCTTTGTTTGGTAACAGGAAGTTTAGAATTAGAATACATTTTTTAAAAAAAATTAACGTACAAGAATGCAGTCTGAAAGTAGCAATTAAATATTATTTTAATAAATTCACTAAAATAATGAATTTGTCCGATCCAATTTATATGTCAGTTAAAAAAATTAATACTCGATAAATTAATAACTCTCTAAATTACTCCTAATAATTTTTTTAAAAAAAATAATAATAATAATTTCAACTGTAATTGGACAAATCACCCATATAAATCAAGATTAGCATTCAATTAACCCGGCCAAATCATGTAATAACTATTTTAACCTCCTAACATAACCTGATGGGTAAAAATTAGGTGGTAATATGCGGTACTCAGCATAACCCGTTTAGTATTGTTGAATGAACGGCATATATTAAGTCTTGAAAACTGTCGATGATCGATTGAAGCGCGTTCGCGATTAAGCACTCGTGGTATGCTTGGATTCGAAGCTTAAATGAGCGGATTAGTGTGACGGTTCGATATGCTTATTTTAATGAAATCAATTAAAAATCTTATCTGCCTGGCAATATTTAAGATTGACAAAAATCCGACCACCGCCACCCCCCCACCCCACCGCTTCCCCTCCCTGGTGGGACTATATATACCCTCATCTAGCTCATTCATTAAAACTTCATTTCAATTTACAACTACCATTTCAACATTTTCAACTGACCCCAAAAGATAAGCAAAAAAAAGTCAAAATTCAAGAAACCACTACTTTGAAGCCCAAAACCGTGTTGAGTGGCCCTGTAAATCTTTTTCCACGATCAAATTGTGGTTACACACCAGATTTCTCATTTCTAGAATACCCACCAAACGCGGTATTAATTATATTTAATTAGTCTTTTTTATAGTTTTATTTATTTATTTGGTATTAGATAGATTTTACTAAATTCCATTTTGTTTTGTATTCACACAATTATTTCTTCTATACATGTGCCTTAACTACTCCATGATATTCTAGAACAGGATCTGGACGGATAGTTAGTATGACGGTTTCACACTTTTTCTATACATGTGCCTTGTAGGCTTGTACAATATTTTTCGGGTTCATATATTTATTAGCTTCAAATCTTGTTATCTACCTCGATTAGTACAAATTGGGTTTTTCAGTAAGCATTTGTACTATGATTTCACTGCATTCTAGTTGATTTATGCTTTATATGATTAACCCAAATCAAGAAAAGTTTGTGAATTGGATTTTTTGCTTAGTTTAGTAACTTTATAAGTTAGCAAAATAAATTGAGCAAGATTGGTTCTTTTTCTTATATGTTTTTGGTTGAAAAAATTGAAATTCATGTGCTTATGCTGATTGTTTGTATATATTTTAATTCATGGTTCTCTTGAAATGATATTTGGTATATTAAATTTTTTGTTTTGCATATTTTTTGTATTGGTTGAGAGAATTTGACCTTCTGGGGGAGACAAAGTTGACTTTTTATATGTACTAGAGTGATTCAGATCAATGTTGTCATTTTTCTTCGTAAGTTCAGTCAAAGATTCTGACTTTTTGATTGTTTGTTTTGTGGGTAGGTGTAAAGGTGGAATCTTTGGGAGAGTTTTGCTTTGAATTTGTGTAGAGGGTGCCCCAAAAATGGGGGGAGTGTGCTCGGCCGGGGTTCCAAGGAAGAGGGATGAGGTAGATGTTGAGGTTGAGCATGGGAAAGATAGTTCTGGTTTTTCGGGGAAGCTCAAGTCAATGGCAAGTTTAGGGAAGAAGAATAAAGTTGAGGAGTCTTATCCAACGTATCCGGATATGGACATGTTTGATAGGATCCCTAATTATCTTTATGATTCAACAGAATTAGGATTAACTATCTCAAGAGAATTGAAGCCGTCGACACCTGCCAGGACAACTGCTCACAAGGTATATATGTTACTCCATTTTTGTATTTAGAGATGTAGTTTGGTGTAAATCACCTAACATAAATTCAGATTTAGACTGGGATTTGGGATGCAAGAAGATGATGTCATCTAATTGCATTCAGAATTATTTATACTTTTGTTGATATCAGCTTCATAGACCTGCCTTTTGCTGAATGCCTGAATGTATCATGACCAAAGATTTTGGAAGGTGTGCTTAATTGAGAGTTGGCCATTTAATCTGTGAGACAGAAAAGTGGACTTGTGCTACTAATGCAACAGTGGTTGTTATAAGAAGGCTGACAATTTGCATTTGGGAAGCCTTGTCCTAGTAAATAAGAGAAAGATGAGGATCAAAAGAAGAATATTTATCCTAACTGGAAAGGGGAGTTTTTGGAATGAAATATGTAGAACTGGGGTATGAGCACGATGATACAAAATATGGAGAAAATCCTGGGGAATGTGAATTATAGAGGGGGAAGGAATGAGCATACATGTGGACCTCAGGGTTTATACTTCCTCTTATACTAGTATAAGATACCATGCTTCTTGAATCATGATTGAATGGTTTGGGTTGATTGCCAAGATCTGGAATGGTTTGGGTTGAATTATACTTAACATGATTGAATTATACTTAACATGAACTGAAAAACTCAAGATCTGGAATGGTTTGGGTTGATTACCATCTTGTTTGATGCTCTAACCTTAGTACTCAGGATAATTTTAATTCATTTTATGCTACGGCTCGTATAACAAGCATATAATATGAGAAAAATGTAAAAAATTGCTTCTAATCATACACCTATGTTTGTTTCGACACATTTCTCATATATCCAGTATCTTATTCGTAATCTTTTATAGAATAAGATACATTGGGATCATTGCTGAAAGTAAGAGATGTTATTGCTGAGAGGTCCCAACATGCACCAACATTGTCTAACTCCATAAACCTTGCTAGGGTTCTGGTCTATTCTTTAGTCTAGTCTATGGTGAAGTGGTTTGGCTGCATAAGAAAAAGATGTATCACCTTTCGATACAGCCAAATTGATTTGAGTAGTATGCACACTGATATCTATTTAGTTGCAACATCTAACAGATGATACTTACAATATGGAAAATTGATTTGCTAGTATAAATAGTGACATCTGTTGAATTTTCAACATGTTACAGGCACATCATGTGAGCTCCTTTCTAGGGAAAGCTGGTACAATGAGCCTGGAGAAGGCAGTTGATGTCTTGGACACATTAGGCAGCAGCATGTCTAATTTGAACTCTGGCGGGTTTGTATCTGGTATACCTGCAAGAGGGAACAAGATAACTATCTTGGCATTTGAAGTTGCCAATACAATTGCCAAAGGAGCAAACTTGCTGCAATCTTTATCAGAAGAAAATATCCAGTTCCTGAAAAAGGAAGTTTTGCCCTCAGAGGGTGTTCAACAATTAGTCTCCACCGATGTGAAGGAGTTGTTGAGTATAGCTGCTTCTGATAAAAGGTAATTAGGACTCTGAAAGAAGAACAGCTTAATACATTGTTCTCAATCTGTATGTCTGTCGATCAATTTTTGACATTAAATCCTTCCTGTGGTTTAAGTTTGTTAACATAATTTTTTTATTTTACAGAGAAGAGTTTGATGTATTTTCTCGTGAAGTTATTAGATTTGGAAATCTATGTAAAGATCCACAATGGCACAGCTTGGGTCGATATTTTTTTAAGTAAGAATCTTTTAACCAAGTCCCGAATGGTCTATAGTAAATTATTTATTTTTCTAAGTTATTTCAATTTCTCAGGTTGGATTCAGATCCTATGGGTCAGCAACAATTTCGAGGAGAAGCTGAATACACAATGCAAGAATTGACAACTCTGGCTCAGAATACTTCTGTGAGTTAATTTCTTTATTTCTTCTTTAGATCTTTACATTTGTCTTTCTGCATCTATTGTGCATTCTCATGTTGTGTCTCCCGCTTCTTCTTCTTTGGCTTGAATGCCTGATCATGCACACAATCAAATGATATAGCAGTGTCAAGTGTGCTATACGAGTTCATTTTTTGTCGCTTGATATTACCACCAACCATTAAGATACACTGACCATTTCTTCCAATGCACTTTTTCGTTTCTTTTATTTTTTAATACTCCGTGTCATGTTCGAGTCTTTGAATTCACTGCTTTCAAAGAGTTATGTCTTCAAGTCATGTTGGTGACCTATCAGCCTATCACCTTTTCATATGTTGGCCTGGCTTCTTGCCGGTGAATGTTTGACTATGTTACAAAAACTTTACCCAGTCCTAGACAAGGTTGACTCTCCTAACTCATATTTGTGACTGCAGGAATTGTATCACGAATTGCACGCTTTGGACAGATTTGAACAAGATTATCGACGGAAGCTTGATGAATTAGAGTCTCTTAATCTTCCTCGCAAAGGTTTGTCCTGATTCGGATTATCCAAAAAAAATGACCCAACAACTCCCGCACCCCTAACACCCCACCAAATAGAAATTGCAAATATGTAAAGATGGTTGAATTATTTGTGCTAAATGACGTGCTGCTTTTGTCCCTCAATCACACTTTCTCTACTTTCAAGCATCTTTAATATCTTCTCTAGTTTGAAATGTGCTGCTATTCAAGATTTTATGATTTGGTAGTTCAGGCTTGGGCTCAGATGATCAACAGTGATTAGTGACCTCAGTTTGTACCGGGTAGAATCAGTGGACCAGTACATTACCAGCGTGTACATGCACCCCCAAAATTTTCAAAAGTCTCTCGGCATAATTATAATAAAATTCTTTTAATCAGTCTTAATGACACTAGATTGTCTACATTTTACAAGATTGACTGAATGATGCTAAATATTGACTTAGCATTGTGGTTGAGTCAACCTATTCACCAAAGTTCCCCCTTGTCAGTTAAATGAAATAAAAGTAACGAGTCGTCACATGTCCATTTAAATTGCTATTATTGAGTAATACTTCTTTATGCTACATTTCTCCAGCTTTTATAAGTTTATTTGTTGCTTTCATTCTATGAACACTTATTTTCTAGTTCAATCTAAAATCCGAGCATGTTCTCCCGAAACTTCATGTGTATTTTATCTCCATTTAGTCAATTCAATTAATATTTGCTGGCATAGCTATTAAAACATTGTTTCCCTAATGATTGTAGGGGAGAGCCTCTCAATATTACACAGTGAACTAAAACATCAAAGAAAACATGTCAGGAGCTTGAAAAAGAAATCTCTTTGGTCCAAAAGTTTGGAAGAGGTATTTGATCGAAACTACTTGGTCACACATAACTAGTATAAAACCAAGTCCAGAACTTGTAAGATATGCATGTTAATAGTACTATATGTCTCATAAAACATTAACTCCACATGAAAAACCTCCTCACTCCTCTAAACTTGAAATTCCCTTCTCACTAAAGTAAAATGAGGAAGCCTATAGAATCTTTATAGTTTAGATGAATTGATTACTCAAACCTAAGCTAGGCTCTTTCGTAAACCTCAACCTACTTTTTCCCTTATAATATGTAACTTGAAATTTTAATAGGTCAGTTAACTTATATCCCTGCAGGTTGTGGAGAAGCTGGTTGATGTTGTCACTTTCATTCATCAAGAGATTTCTGAAGCATTTGGAGACACAGGTTGGTGGATTGAAAAATATAAAAATTATTGCATCTCAAATATACATGTAACACCTCACATGTATTAGTATCGATGAAGTGTAAATTGATAAATGTTTCAAGAGGTTTAGTGGAGGTCTGTTGTGTGATTCTGTTAAAAAGAGGAGAGGTGGTACTGTTAGTTCCCTACGTTTTGGAAAAAGGGATATCACTGCCACTTTGAGGATAAATTGGATTTGTACTTCTTGGCTGCTATTAATTGCCCGTTTGACCAATATAATGCTGATATTACTCAGCTTCTCTCTCTGGCAGTCGACTTTCTTTTTAAAATAGTTTTGTCCAGCCGGTGAATATGGCACCGTATTTAAGGACAAGATCTAACAGTTCTGATAGTTCTCATTTATGATCTATGAGTAAAAAGGAGAGTTATATATATCTTGTATGTGATATCTCTTTTCTTTCTCTGGGGGTATGCTTGCACCTTTGCCTATCACATTTTCGTTGCCTCCCTCTCTGGTTATCATATCGAGATGATGTTTTGCAGGATATGTTCCAGTTGGTAAGGAATTAAATAAGAAACCAGAAAGACTTGGTGAAGCTGGTCTTGCGTTGCACTATGCCAACATAATTACTCAAATTGACAACATTGTAAGTTTCAAATTCGTATTTGTCTCTGAGATTTATGTTGTTAGTCCTAATTAAACTTCATCCTAACTGATTCTTTATTTGGCTATCTGTATATTGGTAGGCTGCACGTCCTACTTCTCTTCCACCTAATGTGAGAGATAATTTGTACCATGGGTTGCCACCACTTGTAAAGGAAACACTTCGTACACGATTGAAGAGTCTTAATGGCAGAGAGGAGGTTTGTCCATTATAACTAATCTACTAGCTAGTGATCCGTACATTTCTACTAAAGATATTCGCTTCTGCTAGTTTGTTTCCTAGCATCCTAAACTGTATATTCTCAGTTATCAACTTTTAGCAATTGTGGCAAGCAGGTTATAAGGAAGAACTAATCTTAATTATGCAACATGTGGCTTAAACATTATTTTTTCTGACTGTTCTGCAGCTCACTGTTCCTCAAATTAAAGCTGAAATGGAGAAGACTCTTCAATGGCTTGTTCCTGTAGCTACTGATACTACCAAGTATGTAAAGCAGCGTTTATAATTTTATCTTATTTTAATCTTTAAACATTTGTCGTCGTTTGTGAAAGATGTTCTATCTTACTTAATATATCCTCCGTCCATGGAAACAGAGCGCATCAAGGGTTTGGATGGGTTGGAGAATGGGCAAATTCCGGGTATGTCGAGTTCTCCATGCTGACAATCATAACATATGCTGCATTATTTCTTAACAATCAGAAATCACAAAGTAGGTCATTTTACTTGGGCAAACAGGAATGACTTTGGGAAAAAGGCTGCAGCACCTCATAATTTGATTCGCTTGCAAACACTCTACCATGCAGAGAAGAAAAAGATGGATATGTACATTCTTGAACTAATAACCTTGCTAAATCGTCTGATCAACCTCGTAAGATACAGAGATAACGTTCCTAAAACTCTGCCTACTTTTAAGGGACAAACAGGAGGTTCAAACGTAAAAAACAAAGGTGTCCAGCTTTCAATAGAGGACAAAGATCTGTTAGAAGGGGTTATGAGGAGGAAGAAACTGGTTCCTGGTATAAGCAAAAGTCAAGAGTTTGTTTTAACCAAGAAAAAGAAAACGAAAATTTGGGCACTTAGTAAAAGCACTGGGAGCTCGCCGCGCAGAGAGTTGGGATATCCGAAAGGTAATATCCTCGATATCTTAGACGGGTTAGACACTTTCAATTAGTGCTGATTAGGGATCCAATCTGGAGTTCTGTTCGTCTCTGATTGTACTCTCATCCGAACACATTTGCCTGTAGATAGAGCCTTCGTTGTCTATGACATTTTTTTTTCTGTACTGGAGAGCTGAAACCACCAGCAATTGTAAGAAGTTTGTAGGATGTATATTTGATAGCCTATTTGGTAACATTATAATCAATCAAACATAAAGAGTTAGTGTATGTTATTCATCTTGCTACTAAAACTAACGTGACCAGGTGAACCAGAATATCAATTTGAAATGTGGTCTAGTTTGAAAAAATTGATTCAATGATGAATTTTGTTAAAGTGACCCAGTTGTTTAAGCTCCAAACAGAAAGCATTAGAGTTGGTTATAAAACATGGATTTGATTAGAGTTGGCAGAAAGCTATCAAATACATTTATACATTAGAGCATTCAAAATTATCCAAAATATATTGAGTAAAACAATGAATTAATGTCGAAAAAGTTATAGGAAAACAAGTATGATAAAAATGTTTTTGGAGTTTTATAGGGATCAGATGGTAAAAATGAGAGTGCCCATATTGTCGTAACAGGCTTGGGTTGGATTGAGTAATGTCGTAACATATTGTTTCTATGTCCCGAAATACAAGTCCTTTTTGTGTTGTGAATGGATTGAGTAACCTGATACCGACTCGACAATCATCCCGGGAGCATAGGAAATCTTACTCTAGTATTACTTTGAACTCGACATCCGATTGCATATACCCGACCCGCTGGACAGAATAGTCGATATTTAATTTTAAAAATCTACTATATTTATTTGGGTAGTGTAATTTTTGTAAATGTAATGAGTAATTTAATATCATTCGTACTCGATCCAAAATACTCGGCTTGAAACCTGTTTGAATTTTAATCGACCCTGACATGAGTATGATTTATTACTCAATACCCATAACAACCACATAATCATCTGACTCAATCAAATGTCTGAGCTGTTATATACACCTAGACAATAGTTTTGTATGTAAAATGACCAATTTACCTTTGAAGCCCCGTGTTTTAGGAAGTTTAACATTTTTTCCATCCGGAAGCCCCGATACTCGGTCGAATTCGACTCGGTTGCACAATTGCACCGATAACAAAACAATAAAAAAAAACTCTTAAACCTCTCAACACAACCACCACCATGTCTCACGTACTCCGTCCATTTATCCCCCTCCCACGGCGTCACCACCGCCTTTTATCCGCCGCAACAATCACCCACCTCCTCAAACCACAACCACCCACCCCCACCACCACAACGTACCCACACTCAAGCAGAAAGTACACCCAATCAAGCAGCCTCCACCGCTACCCCCATTTCAACCTAAACGCTCTCCGCCTCCGTGACTCTCCGCCTCCAGAAATAAGCGAGTTATCAGATGATGAGGATGAGTCGAGTAGGAGTCGGAATGAGAAGAAGCGCGTGGCTCGACGCGCTGTGAAGTTCGGCATTCAGCTTTCGAAATTCTCTGCTACACAGATTAAACGCATTCTCAAGTAATCAATTTTGTTTTTATATAAATTAGACGGATTAATTGATATCATATTTATAAGTATAAATATAAAAATTTAGGGTGAATAACATAATTTTAAAAAAAATAAATAACTATAGTGTTTGGAAAAATAATTACACCCTCCATCTCGAAAAAGATTGTCTCATTTTGACTTTCACTTTTGGCGCTTAAATATAAATATTTTCATTATACACGTGTGAAAATTATAAAAAGCTTGATATCAAATATATCAAAACAAATCTAAGATCTCACACTACCATTATTTCTTATCTAATAAAGCACTTATATCAAAGCTTATGTGCTCGACCTAAAATAAATGAATTTAACAATTTTTTATCGAGGTTGCATAAAATTAAAATTTTCGAAAAATTAGGATACTGTTCCCACGTCCCCCATTCCTCCACTGAATATATTTAATATATACTCTGTCCTAAAAGATTGTCCAGTTTCTTTTTATAATGGTCGGAATTATCGAACTTTATGGGCTTAATTGACACAAACAAGTAACAAGTTCGATTTTAGTTGAAATTATCATGGTAATGATAAATAACGTCGCAAATACTATATTTTGAAAATGAGTAATCTGAAGATGAATCGAATAAGACTTGTAATGAGAAGAAGTGTGAAGCTCGACGACTTCTTTTGTTTGGGATGCAGTTAGCTAAGTGTCTACAACACATAGTAAGCATTCTCAAGTAATTTGCAATTTGGTAGCTTTTTGGTGTTTTTTGTAGTGTGTATTACATTTGTCCCAAAAAGATTGTCCAGTTTGGAATTTTGATAATTGAACTCAATTATGTATATGTAGTGTAATATTTGCTGAAAAATAATAAAAGTGCTAGTTTTGGACGCGTTCTCAAGTAATTTGATTTTGTCAGCATGTTTGTTATAGGGTGTATGATCTGTGTCTCAAAGATTGTACATCTTTGAATGTTGAGAGTTGAACTCAATTTGTTATATATGTATGGAATATTTGGCGAAGAATAATAAAATGCTCGTGTTGAACTCATTCTCAAGTAAAAGATTGATAAGTTTTGAACTTTGATGCTTGAACTTAAATATTTTTGTATATATTGTATAGTATTTGGTAAACATGCATCGGAAGATTGTATTTTTAACCTACTTTACTACTAAAATGAAAATGAAAATGAAAATTATGTGTATCAAGTTTGGGAATTGGGATGCAGCTAGCTATGTTTTCAACTATCCAGATTAAGGGGATTCTCGAGTAATTTCATTTTTTGTAGTTATTTGTGAGTTTGTATAAAAAGATTGTCCATTTTGAATTTTGATGGTTCAAATTAAAAACTTTTGTGTATATTGTATTCTCGGTTTCCTTAAAGATAGTCCAGTTTTGAATTTTGATGGTTGACTTTGTGTGTTTGTCAATTTACTAGTTATTTGTGTGTTTTGTTGTAGGATGTAATACCCGAGTCTCCAAAAGATCGTCGGTTTTGAATTTTGATGGTCAATTTTTTAACTTCAAACACAAATATTTTGTATACCTTGTATAATGTTTGGTAAAAAATGTATCAAAATATAGCATTTTTAACCTATTTTACTTTTAAAATTATAGTTTTAATTCAAATCAAAGTAATGTATGTCAATTAAGGCTGTAAAGTTTTTTAATTTTGACAATCTTTTTGGGATGGAGGGAGTATTTGTTATACATGTAATAAAATATGTTTCCAATTTTGTATAGGGTGGCTTCACTTCATCGGGAAGTACTGGATGCCATTTTGCTAGTCAAGGTGATTATCTGCTTACAAACTACATTTAATTGAATAGATTTATCGGTAACAAGATAACATGAGATATGTAGGTGTACATATGTATATGATGCTTGACTAATTGCTCATTTGTGCTTGTTGTAATAAATAAAATCATGAAGATAAACTGTTTGATTAATTGTGGCAGAAATTAGGCCGAGAAGCAAAGCGAAGACAATACAATTTGATAGGTAAGGCTCTTCAATGTTCTAGCAGCAACATCTTCGGATGCTTTTGATTAGCTTGATAGTCATGAAACTATATTCGTGTTGTGTCTTGAGTTCGGTAAAACTTGAAGAATGAAGTGACGTTGACAGTAGATTAATGAATGTAGATGTAGTATTTCTATATAGGCAATCTTATAAATACATGTATTTCAGTGGTTATCAGATCTTCGATAGCATGCCATTGGGCTACCCAATAAAGTAGCAATTATAGGATCATACAGACAGAAGGTTCTAGGCTAGAAAGGAAATGAAAAGGAGTTTATACTTCTATTGTGAGAGTGCTTAGTCTTAGAAGAACCAGTTTATTTGATTTTGCAGAGCTCTGTTAACTAGCATCCATATTTTCCCTACATAATCAAATGGTTAATCTGGGAATTCATTAAACTGGTTATATGGCATATAATGTAACTTCAACTTCTGATAGGAAAATTTCTGCGAGACGTGGACCCTGAATTAATGGATAGTCTGCTTGTGGCAACACTAGAAGGTGACAAGAAGAAGTTTGAGAAGTTGTTTGGCTTGGGTTCATGGGATATTAAAGAAGACGAAGATGATGCACACGACATTGAGAGCGAAGATGATGAAGAGGTAAAATAAAATTATACAGTAAAATTATAGAACACATCTCTGTTACACGCTCTGATGTTTAATGTAAAAAATATTATTTCTTGGTAAGCTTTCTGGAGTAACAGATGTCCAATTTTTCATTATTCACAGGATTCACAGTATCACAATGACATGGTAGAAAGATGGTGTGCTGGCCTAACTAATAAGGACATTGGCATTACTAATGAAGTTTATTCCCTTCATGAGATTGAGTTTGATCGACAGGTTCGTCAATGAACTCTTAGTTGTTTGAAATAAGAAAACCTAATTTTGGAAAGACTTTGTATGATCACCCATCAAAAGTTATGTCCTCTGGTAGTTTGTTTGCATGCTCATACTCTTTTTAGTTTGATCTTATTGTTGTACGGATCCTTAGAGGGGGATGAATGGATGAATAAGGATTAAACTATATTTTTGGATTTTTCAGATTTTAAGATTGAATTGCAAATTTTATCAAATTTAAATTCCTATTAAATAATAAACTACCCCACACAATTAAGAATAATAAACGGAGCAATTATTTATATTGTATAAAGCGGAATATGAAAACAAACAATATAAATAATAAAAGTAAGACAAGGGAAAGAAACAATTCAACGATTTTAACGAGCTTCGGTTTTTCTAGTACTCGGCCGTCAGCTTTCTAACCTCGGGATTTGGTAAAGATCACCACTATGAATATGGAGTAAACTCTGACTTTGTACAAGCAAGCAACTCCCCGAATATGGTAGAACAACAACTCCTAGCAACCCTATGCTAGAAACCCAAAGCCTCGCTCTAGGATTTCTCTACTCTTAATCTCCCCGATTAAGAACCTAAGCAACTACCCAGATTTCAATGAAACAATAATCAAATAATTGATTGAACAAAACACTATGAAATCCTATCAATCTAATTCGAGGAATAATCTAGAGTGCCTTTTTGCTTTTGAAATACTCTGAAATTCTTCTTGAAAAACGTGCAAAAAGTAGTGAGAAAGTTAGGTTAAAAGTTATTTTGAATTGGCTTTTATAAATTCTGAAAAACGACTAATCAGGACTTTGATTGGGACTTCATCAAGTCCCAATTCAAGTCCCGACTAACCCTAACGGCTAGTGAAACCCGTAGTCAGGACTTCCATTTAGACTTGGTGAAGTCCCCACTAAGTCCCAATAAGCCACGCCAGAGAAAGTCCGAAGGCTTTGGGACTTGTGGGACTTGCTCCAAGTCCCGACTCAAGTCCCAATGGCGGGATTTCAGCCAAAAAATGAGATGAAGTTTGATTTTCAATTAATCCCATTTTAAGTTCAAGTTTTTTATGACACAAAGTCATATCACTTGAACTTAAAATCGTTTTAAGTGATAATCAAACTCAAAAACGAACTCTCTACCAATTCGACAATTTTTTTTTACATTTTACTAAAACATGTAACCTGTAAAATCGATTTAAAGACAAACACTCTTAATTATTCTCGAAAATAGATAGACAGAAATTTCTTACAAAGATCCTAACTCGCTAAGACTAATCTTCGAAAGCTAGATCTTTAAGGGATGACTTGAAATATGCCTCGACCGCACTGAAATAAGTCAACTCAATCAGCTCATTAGTATTCGTAATTTGTTATCATCAAAACGATGAGTTCAAAAATCTTTCGATCAACACTTATTGTAGAGGATTTTACATCCATAAGCTATTCTGATCTCTTACCACTCTAATAGGCATACCCTCTAAATTCTTGAGTCGACTTATTCCTCCACTTGATTTAGAATAAAGTGAAGAAAATCAATATGTGCTAATTTGCTGTTATAGTCTTTCACCTAGTATTGAAGGCTTACAATTATTGCCTAACCGCTGGGTTGTTTGTGTTATAATTCAGTATCTTGGATAGTCTTGTACAATTATACATCTTCGAATGATACTTATAAATGTTGTGAAGGTTGATATGAGTTGACAACATGCCCGTGTCATCAAAATCTCTTCGATCCCTTGCTCAACTAGTTAGATGATTTGATTTGACCTTGAAATGCCTTCTTGAATCATTCTGTTGCAATCACTTCTACCTCATCTAAGGGATATATACATATTTAAATATTTATTTGTGAAATAGAGGTATGTCATACATAGAAAGTTGCTCAAAAAGAATGAGACTTACTAAATATAAACTCCCTGGATCAGAATACAACCTTACAACATGAAAGAAAGATATAGATATATATCCTGTTAAAATCCCTGGCAACAGCAGTACATGCAAGTAATTATAATCCACTATTCCTTCTATGAATCTCCAGTAGATGTAGTAGTTCCCTCCTCACTTTATACATATCCATGTTATATATTGTGTCCTCCTCTAAGTCTCTAACTATGCCTCCTTTGTTGTTAATTACAGGAATTACGAAGACTTGTTAGGAGAGTGCACTCACTACAGGAGAATCAAATCAGTTCAGAGGAAAAGGCGGAAGAAGCAGATGCAAAAAATCTGCGTGCTAGAAGGTCACTTACTCGCTTCCTTCGGAACATTGCTAAGCAGATCCCAGATGACTAAAAGTAATTACTTATCTCCCTGTAATCTTACCACAAGCAATGTAAAATTATTTTACTGTCAAATTCCCACACTAATTTTGATAAAAAAAATATTTTTAGAAATTTTTATTTGCCACATTCCTGAACTTCTTCTATAATGTGGAGTGTGGACAAGCCTCCTTCATGAATATACTAATCAAATAATGTGTCTAGTGTGTTTACCTAAGCTTTTCTTAGCGGCTTTGGTAGCTTGTGTACAAAAAACTCCCAGGTCCAAGCTTTTTCTGTAATAGCTTTACTTATATGCTCCTTGACCAAGCTAAATAATCACCCTGTAAATGTCATCTTATGACTATATGATTAATACTGGGTTTATAAATCGAGTTAGCAAAGTAATCACTACTGTTTTTCTCCCTGGAATTCTACAGCTTGCAATGTGCCAATAATACCCGTCATAATTTTGATCAGAATCCAGTATATATTTATTTGCTAACTTCCCTAAACTTCTATTATATCTTTGACAAACCCTTCTACTTGATGAATCATTACTGCTTGTATGTTCTTACTCTACATCCAGCTTCTAACAGAGTATTTAGTTAAACTTTTCCGGAGTTGATTTTGTTATCTTATATAACTCCGAAAAAGAAAACAAGAAAAATCCTATTGGAAGTGTTTTTTCTTTTTGCAACGAAATACATATAAGCCTGTCGAGAAAGCTAAGAGACACCCTCTAATTGTCATCATATGACTGAAAGTGTTTAAAGCTTTGGCAGGAAAGAAATATCAGCCATATTATGATCAACATATCTGTAATTAAAGCAGGAAGTTGTTGTGTCCTTGTTGAAATTGAAGGTACTTGTTTGAAATCGATGTCTCTTCTGGTACCATGATAAAGTATCATTCATATGTCGCTCAAAAGCTCAATTTGATAAATAAGAATGGTGTAAAAATTATACAAATATGGGTTATGTGCCAACTGATTTATCCTAGACACTCTTTCTTGAAATGATATTGTTGGTCAAAAGTGGAAAGTCCCATGGTTTTGGTTCAAGCAGCTGGGAGGTCAGTATCCATTATGTTTAACAATCTAATTAGTAGTAATTACCTTCTCCAAATGTCCATAATTTTTCAGCTTTGGTTCCCAGATTGAATTTTCACTTATAAAGCTTAAATTTCATCAACAAACCTATCTCATAAGAAGAAAAAAATATCTTGTTCGAAATGGACATCTTATAATCATAAATATCTTGAATTAATAAACATGACCGACATCAGGGATTCACATTTGTGTTCACTGTTCAGCTTGATTCTTCATCTTAAATATCTTGCTGTTTGAAGGATATTTAGTACTTGTGACAAAATGATGGCAGGCAGCACTAGATTCTGTAGAAATATCAGTTCGATTGCTGTCACCATCATGATCCAAATCATTAGGCTCTTGTGTCTATGTCGACCATCATCATTCAACTGCTTCAGGGACACAATTCTGCAGTTTGATCAATCATACATGATCATAGTGTTGCTGAAATACCTAACTCTAGTATATTCCAAACCCACAAGGCCACAAGAAGACAAAGTGCATAGTAAATGAAAATGGGGTAAGGTTAATTTGAAGAGATTCAATTCACTGAATAATAATGCTACTCTCTAGTGTTACTTCCTTGTCTGTGGGATGGTAAAAGCACATAAAAGCAGAATGAGTCATTCAAGTTGGTTACCATGTCATTTTGGGCAGAAAAGTAGGAGAATAATCTTACAATTCATTCAATCCTTTTGGCCAAGTCCTCCATCCTACTAAGCAGATGATGTTATTGTTGAATTTTTTTGATGGGATATTCCCCTACTGAATTCTTGAGTTCGAATTAAGTTCTTATGCTTAACTTAAATCAATTTTTATTACTATGTTGGTTTTTGTAACTGATAATACATAAATCTCACACTTTGAGTTACAAAAATCGATACAGTAATAGTAACGATTAAGAAAAAGTTCGAAAATTGTTATAAAAATTTAGGCTTAAAGATCCTAATCTACGGCCATAATAACTGATGGACTCAAAATCTTTCATTCGTGCTTCGGAATTTTTTCTACATTATGTCAAGTGGAATAATCAAAATTTCAAAGTTGCAACATTGGATGATGAAGACTAAGATTATTTGTGGATAATGGTGGCTGTATATTAGTGTTAGTTAATAATTCCAGTTAAACCAATAAGGTTAGTTGCTGATCTCCAAGGGAAGTATTAAGATAAAAAAATCTTATTGATATTCACCAATTTGACCTTGGCTTACTCGGTTAACAGAACCTCCAGAAATAATGGTGACAGTTTTAAACAGAAATGTTGCCAAAGTGGAAGCCGCCAGCGGCATGTGATGGGTTATTAATGATGCTTGGATAAAAATTGAAATTAACTGAAGATTACTGTTGATGTAATGATAATTTTATCTTGTGATTTGATCATAAACTAAATAGCATTCATACTCCAGTAACCTGTTTTTCCAGTAGTGGAAAATGATCAAAATATACGACAATGCAAAAGAAAAAAAAAAAAACAAATCGACTTTAATCAATGAATTAACTAGTCAATATTATTCAATACTAGATATGAATAATAATTTAACTAAATGTTTAATACCTCATGTAATCAACAATCTATCAAAAACACGTTGGTCTAGATTTTAAAAAGGCGGGCGAGCTTAATTATGGGATGCCTTTTAATCAGTGATCAGAGCTTTTATTTTAAACTATTTCAATACAAGCTTCGCTTCTTATGGAAAGTTTCAACTCATGCTGAACAAGTTATATTTATGTATTAATACTTAGCACTTCTGCTCTTTTACCACTAATTCATGTAAATTATTTTAGTTACCGAACGCATTTAAGCTTCACTAAAGGTTCAGGATCGAATACTCGCTTCATATATGACTTGTGGTATCATATGTTAAAAAGTGAATAATTCTACCAACATTAATAATTTATGGCGAGTGACATTCAATACGCCCTACGCGTGAATTACGCAAATGATTTTATTTAATCATATGTAGCATGCGAATATCAAATGTATTTATAAATGTCATGTTACATCCGAAATAATTTATACAAAGAGTCTAAAGTCAGGAAACTGGCGGCGAAAGTCATTGACATGTGACGCTAAACCTAATATCCCATAACGAAAAACCACTAACTCGCTTCATCTGGGATGCTTAGTGATAAACGTATACATCCCACACCTAATTATTGCTAACTTTCATCTCTACCATTCCTATATATGCATTTCTACCTCTAGAAAAGCGGATTATAGGAAAAAGACAAGTTTTATATATATATATATTAAAATCTTAATAAATATTATTTTAGAAAAAAGTGATCACAGAGACTGCTCCTTCCTAACGAATCAACAAGAGGAAAGTTCATAACGCTGATTCATATGAAATAAACGTATAATAAGTTCATTTACCTACACCATCCAAAGACACCTCTTCCCTCTCTTATCAATCATCGAAAGATTTTTGAAATATTAAATGAGTATGAGAAAATCCCTCCAACTGCCAAATCCTATGAAAGGATCCTAGAACTAGTGGATCAAAACCAAAGATTTCATTTCATAAGGATTATGGTCATGACACTAATGATTGTGTGTTAACTTGAAGTTATAGGTATGTAAAAGTTTGGTTTCTCGGGATCTCTTTAAGGAATGCATCCGATCCGGTAATGAAGATAAACCCGCAGCTGACAAGCCCAAAAGAACTGCTAATACAAGGTTCGCGAACTAAACATGGAGGAGAAGTTCTGCATCTAAAGACAATCCTCGAGACAAGTCAACGGAAGGAAAAGTGATCCCACCTGGGCGAAGTCCGCCAACGTAAGGAGCCTTCCCACCTTCGGGGTTATAAATACTATTGCAGGGGGTATCGCCGGAGGTGGTGATTCCTCAACCCAACGCAAGAAATATGCAAATAAGGAAATAAAGTATGGAGATCGACCCAAAAGATCTCGTTCTTGTTTCAATGTTCAATTTTCGGATGCAGATACGGGAGAACGCGTGGAGATAATTTCACCTAAGATCCTAAAGTTGATTTCAACTTCATATCTAATTACTCAGGAGAAGAATTCGTGGATACCGAAGTGTTGTCATATCATAACTACTCACACTTACAACATATTGAAAAAAGATAACACAAAACTGGAGCCTATTAAGACCCCACTAATAGGTTTCGAGGAAACGAGGTGGTGCCTACGGGTAAATCGACTCGAGATAATGTAGGTAATCTTCAAATGTGCAATCCATGAGGTCGATTTCTCTAGCAGTTGACTCTACCACATTTTGCATACACGCAATACTTCGCCATCCTCCAAAAGTTTAAAGCTGTTGCGCCCCCATTGTATAAGTGTGAAATTCCCATCTTCTAAAGGCGCAGGTATCTCGAGAAGGAACAAAGGATAAAGACGAGAGTATTATTTAAATTGGATGAAGCTGGAAACCAAGAAGTCCAAAGTCGGGATCCGACAAGACAACCTCGGGGATGCATCATTTGAAAGTACTTATCAAAGTGGAGAAAGAGGACCTAAGTTCATCGGATGATGAGCGACGAAAAATTCCTCTTAAAAATAAGCACAAGAAGGCAAACATATAAATATGCTACATTCTAGACATTGAGGATGGTCCAAACACTTGTGTTTTACCAAAGCCAGATGGCGAAGAAGGCTTAACGCGGGAACTCGAAAGACTTCGCAAGTTGATATGTCTAAATCATTCATTTGGAGCTTTCAGTAGGATTTCAGTTTTTTACTTTGAATAAGTTGTAAGCAACGTTCAAGATTCGACACTGCGTTGCCATTTCAATTATGCATTTTATTAATAGGACTTTTATTTCAGTACACGAAATAACCTATGATAACAAAGATAAGTTAGGACTACTTAGGGAACATATAGTGCCTCGAGATAGCTGGATCTAATAAAAAACCTCGATGTTTTAGGGCATGAAAATGTCTGAAGATAGCTACGGGATATCTACCAAGAAATGTCAACGTTAAAGACATCTACGACGTCGCCTTACTACGGCTTAGGAAGTTAACACATCCAAAGACAGTTATCAGGATGGCAAAATGCAAAATAAATAGTACATCACCTAAAGACGGCCAGAGCGATTACCCTCAAGATAGCTAAAAAGGTGTTACATGCCTTATTTATTGCCCAGGCGATTACCGCCTCAAGATACTCCATCAGTGTAAAACCTTTATAAAAGTAAGGCAATGCCTAAGGACAAATTATGACGTGGATAATCGCCTCAACATAGCTGTGGTGTCACCTACCTCACGACGGGCTTAGGGCGATCACTTAAAATAGACAATGTGGCATGTTAATCTTATAAAATATATAAACGACGCCGAAAACGACTTAGGATTTAATAAATCCATCTTAAGATAACACGGCGTTACCTACCTTACGACGGCTTGGTGCATCAGTTTCCTCAATAGCCAAATGTATAAAACTTTACGTACAAGCAAAGACGCTTGTAATAACTTAGGACGGGGTTACCCGCCCCTAAGAGATAAATTAATAAGCGATATCTACCTTACGATGGCTTAGACGCCAAATTGCCTAAAATAGCCAATACGGTACAAAAAATTCTAGCATTCACTTTACTTTACTTGGCCTCCAAGTTAAACTCAGAAGTAAGGGGTAAGCATAATGATAGTACATTACAAAATGTACAAGAAATTAAACGACAGTACAAGAGATAAATGTACAAAAAATAAAAAAATACAGGATTCAAGATATGCTTCTCAAAATTTCTAGGAAAAGTACTTAAAAAACAAATTTCAGAACTCCTCGAATGTTGTCACAATGTCGGTATGGATCACAACCGATGATGACCATATTCATTGTCGATAGTATCGCTGAGTAGTAAGGTACTGGCTCAAGAAATTCTCTTCAGCATCTATCATATCATCCAACCTCTCAAGGTCCTTCAACATGGATTTGTATCATCCGTTAGTCCCTTAAAGTTGTAAGACATCACCGAATTCGCCTACGATTTCCTAAACGTGAAATGCACCGTGAGTACGACGAAATGGGCATCTACGTACGAAGACGCCTCCGACTCACTCGGCGGAAACGCTACGGGTGAAAAACAGAGTCGCTTGCATAATCTCAAGGGGGGTGTGGCATCTGAGACGAAACCACCATCTACTTCTCTTTGGGGAAACTCGACGATTATAACTTACCGAAAAATGATCCAACAGGTATCCATTGATGTGTAACTACCCCAACTTTGCACATACTTTTAAACAAAAAGGAATATTCACGACGCGGCTCCACCCTTGACTTCTTCTATAAAATGTGTCGGTGAAAACAAAGTCGGGAAGTACGACCTAACGGGCATCCACGGATGCTGGGAACCACCCCGCTTCTTCTACGGAAGCCCGATTTGCGGAAAAACAGAGTCTAAAAGATCGATCCACCGTGGCAACCACGGACGCCAAGCACGTCTGGGTTGCTTCTGGCTAAAAACCCGACAATGAACAAGAGTCCGGGAGACTCATCCATCAGACATCCACAAACGTGGCACCACCTACCTTCACCTACGGAAACCCGGACGCGAGAGCAGCAGTCAGAACATAATCCAACAGGCATCCACTTGACGCTGGCACCACCCCATTTCTCATTATCCGACTTTGCATCCTCTATCGGAATAGTCCCGACGACAAAACTGGTCCCAATACCTATCAGATGCTCGTATTTATCCATACCTGAATTCAACAAGGATAAACACAAACGTCAAAAAAAACCGAAATCAAGAAAAGCTGCTAGAAGAAAATCCATTATGTGCAAAATTAAAGCAAAAGAGTTAGCGTGACATTATGAAAATATGCCCGGAAAAGTATTAAAAATTACATAAATTCCAGTGGCTCAAAAAAAATATTTTTCAAAAAAAAATTGAAAAAAGTTTGTATAAAAAAAATTTGACCAGATTTTGTGTAGAAATCAACAAAAAGAGGATGCTATTTAAAAGAGTTGAAAAAAATATATTCTCAAAAAAATTTGATAAAATTCCATAATTTCTATAAAACTAAAAAAAAAATTTTCATAAAAAAAAATACTCCCCGAAAATTAAAATTGAATTATTTACCTTTTTGAAGCTGAGTTTTCCAATACTGATGAAATATCACTAAAGATCAATGGAGTTTACGGTGATTATTATTTCAGTAGATTTTCATGGAGTTTTTCAAGATATTGAAGGTGATAAACCTGAAATATATGAGAGGAGGGAAGAAAAGAGTGTTAAATAAAATTTTAAAACAATTAAACGGAAAGAGAACTCCATTTTATTGGTGGAAAATTGGCTTAAAATCAACTCTTTCACGATTTAAACATTTTAAACTCTCCAACATCAGCCATACACCTTTCAAGTCCTCAAAATATAAAAATATATTTTGACCCTTAAAATGAGCTCATACCAAGAAATCTGGGCGAAAAACTGATTTCAATTTCAAAACTTTATTTTCAAGAAATTAACTACAATTTTACCAGATTTGATGGATATTATGATAGTATTTCTTTATAAAGACAAAATATCATTTGGGTAAATATGTATCTATTCATTTGTCATATCCGATCGTGTAGACGCGGCGGAATGTCACCCCATCGAGACAAATGGATAAGGCCACTTATCAGAACATCGTCGCTATGATGTATAATTCCTACCGATAAAGACTAAAAGTATTTGAGTATCATAAAATCTACATTCAAGGGCATATGTCTCCACCGAAAGTTACCCAAGAGTTCGAAATCACAAACGACATATGTTCTAATGAAAGGCAATGGCTCTATATATCAACAGATGTTCCTGGGCGATTTATGTCCAAATAAAAGCACGCTTTATATAATGAATGATAAGCTTGCCGACGATGCCCAAATGAAAGCGCGTAATGCCTCTATATATCGAACTTACGCTCCAGCGACGATGTCTAAATGAAAGCGGGCGCTCTATATACCGAATCTAACGCTCCAAAGGACGCTCGTCTAACGAAGCGAATGCCTTTATACATTGAATGTATGTTCTGGTGCGATATGTTCAAAGAAATTACTTAATGCTCTGGCCACACGAACGGACGTTTCTAAAATGACGTGACGCCCAAAGAAAAGTGAGAAATCGCCTCATATAATGAACGAATGCTTTTCGGTAGCGGAATACTGATCATCACTTTAAATACGCGTGCCTCACCAGGAAACGTAGCGCCACGCCCCTGCCATGCAGATTACATGTAACAATTTGGTCAACATTAATAACGGCGGCGAGGGACATTCAACATGTCTCTACAGTAACTAAGAACGCATTTCATTTAACCTTATGTAGCCATGGAGCACAACGCATGATAAACGCTACGTTATATCCAAATAAGTTTATACAAAGAGTCTAAAGTCATGAATTGCAAGTGAAAGCCGCTGACATTGGCTGACCAAACTCTAAATATCCCATAATTAAAAACCATTAACTCGCTTCATCTGTGATGCTTAATATATATGCATACATCCTAATATCTTTCTCTCTCTAAAAGAAGTCGTCCTTACACCATCCTTAAGAGTTTACCTATCGTCGGATTTATATATTTATCTATCGTCATTTTATTATTTATTTTATACATCATCGCCACATATTTACACACCGCTGGAATTCTAAATCAATTATCAAACTTTACACCTTCAATACTCCGAGCATATTATATTCATTGTGTCACTTCCGCCACCACTGGCAGTAAAATCAGTCAGAATAAAGAGATCCACAACTACCCGATACCGATCATTTATTGTAGTCATATTTAGTTCCCTTTACGCCATGGACGCACTTCTGGCCTCCTACCTGCTCAACTTAGCATCAGACCCTTCCTCGGTAAGACACCCCCCGGCCGGGTTTTGTGTTATTGTCAGAGACGCAGATTTAAGTTGAAGAATACCCGCAAATTTCTCAGAAACGCCGCTGACCTACGACGACAATCTAAAGACTTTGCCGATGAAATATATTTATCGTTTTTTACTTTCAACACTATATATCATGGGATGATTTTTGCTAATCTATGATGATGGATAGGTGAGGTTGTCCTACCTTAATATATTGTTTTAGGTCTTGTGATCAAGTTAGACTTAAGTCCAAAGAAATGCAAATCCTCATTGATAAATGAACATTTGAGAGCGGTTACACGATTTCCTAGTCGGAGGAGACAACCTAAGAAGCCAAGGCCCCAATCCAACCTCATCTTTTTTCTAAAAAATGCACTCTACAATCTATCTAAACGTGGCAAGGAATTTCCCATGGCCATGTTAGCTTATTTGCTTTTTCATTTTATGTCATTTTATATCTCGTTTCATTCTTATCTTTTGTCATTTTCGGATGCTATTATTCTTGGAGTAGAGTAAAATTCAAATACAACAGAACAAATCATGGATGAGGCATTCTGACTTGTCTCACCGTGCCGCCCTGTTATATGGAGAGGACAAATTGACAAGTAACATATTATCACACACACAATTACATAACAACCCGTGATATAGGAGAGTTCTATTCCCAAACTAACACTAGAGATATTTTGTTGTTGTTGACTTATTATTACTACTATTTCAATGAGAAATCATATTGTTGCATTTGATGGGCTCTCATAACAAACTTCAATGAAATATACGAGCCTCTAATATAAAATCATCCACTTTTTACGGAATATAGTTATAAGTAAGGTTTGTATAATAAATACATAAAAATAAGATATTGAACTTGATATTCTTTTTTTTTCCTTTAATTAGATACATTCTTTTAAAAGTCGTATTCATACAAAGTATTATAGTCACCAGGAAAATGAGTTTATAATTTTTTTTATTCTAAGCGATGATAAAAGGAGTTTTTAATTACTCCGTAAATAACTACTAGTAGCGTGTCTCAATGAGTCGGTGCATGTGTTGCATAAATTTTGCAATTTAAAATCATTTGGAAATTATAAGGACTAGTATAAGGTAAATTGCCATTTGTATCACCCAATATGTTTATCAAAATGGCCCAAATGTTATCAAAATGAAAAATTCAACTCTTGATGAATTTATGATTGTGCTTAATAGTAGCATCAAATATCAACAACTACGTCTACAACTAATAAATAAAAATTCAACTCTTGATGAATCAACTAATAAATAAAAATTCAACTCTTGATGAGTTTATGATTACGCTTAATAGTAGCATCAAATATCAACAACTACATCTACAACTAACAAATATGAAATGGGCCCTCATTGCAATTGGACCCCTTGAAATAGATGAATTCTAGCATTAAGAACATGTGGTTTTGACCACAACAATTTTTATTTTTTTACACAAAGAGTAGAATTTCAAGATTGGCAGAAATAATTGTCAAAGCTTGAAAGTGAAATCAAATATGAGAGTGAGAGTTGTGGCAGTTTTGACTTTCACAAAAAGGCCGCCTATTCGTGGCAAATAACCCAACACCAAGAATTGGCGGTTTATGGTGATGAGTATCCTCTATCTTTTTTATATATCTTTCATTATACTTCATAATTTATATAATTATATAATATGTATTATAAGTATTCATAATATTCACAATACATGATATACAATCAATTAAAATAAAAAGACATAATAAGAGGCACGCAGAATAAATAGAGGATCTTCTCCGAAGAACTGCGACAAGAAGGAAAAAATTGTCAATTTCAATCTACTACCTCCTTCCAAAAAATATTCATACCAAACAAAAAATATTCATACCAAACACTGCCTTTCCCCTCCCCCAATTATTTTCCATGTCAAATAACATTAAAAAATCTAAAATTTCCTATCTACTAGACTACAAGTGTTACCTTCTCTTATCCACAATTTTGCTGAGTCCATTCTCCATTTACCCAACCCCCAAAGCCTCTAACGACTAAACCTAATAACATATGGGTCCACATTACACGTTAGCCTTCATTCTAATTTCTATACCCAAAGGCCAAAAGTACCCCAATACTCAAATTCTCTACTCTATATATATACTCAAACCATTTATTTCTTTACAAAAACCTCTCCTTTTTGTTAAACAAAATCACATTCTCATTTAAAAAAGGGTCATTTCTCAGCTCCATTTCATCACAATATATCTTAGATTATGCCTCAAATTTTACCATTCGTTCTGCTTGTATTTATCTCAACTCTATGCATATCAGGTACCCAATTGCAAAAAAGTTTATACCTTTCTTGAAAATTATGCAACAATTAGCTAAATTCCTATCAAATTTTCTTACTAAACCACTACAAATATTCAATATTTAATCACTTAGTATAATAATCACTAAAAAACATTGACATTTTTGTTGCATTTTTAACCGAGTTTCAAAATTATGCACTAGTTAACTCAATTCATATCAATTTCTCTAACTAAAACACCAAAATATTCAATCTTTAATCATTTAATATAATATAATCACTCAAGAAAACTGACATTTTTATCTTACAGGGGTATATTCAGCATCAACATTCACATTGATGAACAAGTGTGATTACACAGTTTGGCCAGGAATGTTATCAAATGCTGGAATTGATCCATTACCAACTTCAGGATTTGTTCTACAAAAGGGTGAATCAAGAGTTGTTTCAGCTCCTGATAGTTGGGGAGGTCGTTTATGGGGTAGGACTCATTGCACTGAAGATTCTTCCGGGAAATTCTCTTGCTTAACAGGGGATTGTGGCTCCGGGAAACTTGAATGCTCCGGTGGTGGCGCCGCCCCTCCTGCCACCCTAGCGGAATTCACTCTAAATGGACATAATAACATGGATTTCTATGATGTTAGCTTGGTTGATGGGTATAATCTTCCCATGGTGGTTGTACCTCAAGGTGGATCAGGTCAGTGGTGGAACTAGATGAAACGTAGGCAATAATACGAAGTTCATTTTATTAACATTGTCTAATTTTAGATTTTGATGGATAAATTTAAATATTTTTATGTGTTAGTATTATATTAAGCGATAACTAAATCAAATGGTGTCATTTTAAATTTATTATACAATTAACTTAATGATCTCGATGCAAATCAAACTTATATATATTTGTCAATTAAGATAATAAAGTTCGTTAATTCGTCATTGAAAATTAAAATAGACAATGTGCATGTGTGAGATAGAGTATAATTGTAATATTCATTTCTTAAATTATTTATTCAAAAATTATTTTGTACGCCTCCAATTTTATATTTTTTCACTAATAGTCAGATATCAACTCATTTAGTCCTCTTATATAAAAATTCTAATTTCTTTATTCGACCAGGTATCAATTGTACAACGACCGGATGCTTTGTGGATTTGAATGGAGATTGTCCTTCAGAGCTGAAGGTGATGAGCAATGGCGGCGACGGGGTGGCGTGTAAGAGCGCGTGTGAGGCTTTCGCGGAGGAGCAGTATTGCTGCAGCGGCGCGTTTGGTACACCGGACACGTGTAAGCCGTCGTCGTATTCGGAGGTGTTCAAGAAAGCTTGCCCAACGGCTTATAGCTATGCTTATGATGATAAGAGTAGCACTTTCACTTGCTCTTCTGGTGCTCATTATCTCATCACTTTTTGCCCATCTCCAAATGCCAGGTAATTTTACATCACTAAGTCACTAACCATGATTGGATTTAATATTAGGCTAATCATAATGTCGTTTTAAAATATTTGCATTTTTATAATAGCGAGATTTAATTATTATATAGGTTATCGATGATAGTGTCTTTCCATTTCCATTATTAGATTAATGTAATAATGAAAATATTATACAATTTACTAAAAGGGTAAAAAAAGAAATTGATCACAAATCTATATACAAATGGTTTTGATGTTATCACCAGACTATATATAAATATGTACGGAGTACTAATTATTTCTCTTTCGAAGGGCAATTTTATCTTTTTAATGTTAAATGTGTGGCATGTAAGTTGCCGTTACGTGTTAAATTTGGTCTGGCTCTAATAATGGTGCAATAAATTGATTGAGAATCTACAGCTCAATGTATATGTCATAGTAATAGGATATGATAGTGATATTTTGGGGTATTGCCATATGGTATTGTCTTCTTCCGTTTGATGTAATTTAATGTATTAATTAATTGATTAGAATAATGTGATGTTAATTTTGAAATAAATTTCTTTTCAGTTTATATTTTCCACTTAAGAATATAAACTAGATTTATTACTATATTCATTGCATTTAAATAATTGTTGACAATCACATGGAGTATTTAATGTATACCTATAGTTATTAGTTTTGGTCAATGATTTGTTCAATTTACTTATCAATAAATGAAATTTTACTTGTAATTTAAAACTGAATCAAAAAGATTTGTGTCTAAATAAAATGAAAATTAAAAATTTGGTTCACTAGACCGTTGAAAATTGCCAATGATCAAAAAAACACCTGGGTTATTTCAATTTGTCTTTTGCATGAAAACAAGTGCTACTTTTTGACATTTTTACGACAACCATTCTGGCACAAATCAAGTGAATTCTTTACCGTTTATTCATCTACCGTTAACGTAGATCTACTAGTCCTATAACATACGCTCATGAAACCTTTTGCAGCCAAAAGTCATCATCAGGCACTAGTGGTCAAGTTCCGCCATCCGGTGGCGGAGATGGCGGCAACAATGGTGGTGGTGGAGGAGGGCAAAAGGGTAATTACGATTACTCGATGGTGTACGATGGAGCATTAGAAACGAGCAGTGCAACCTCCACATGCATTCACATGTTAACACATGCCAGTGGCGTCGCTGTCGTGACCGTAACATTGTGGTTGTCTTCCCACCTATTCTAATACTTATTCTAATTCATTTTATTTGATTTTTTCGATTTTCAATTAAAACTTTGATCATAAACTAATTTATATATATAATTGATAATTTATTTTCAAAATTATGATCAAAATTTTGCTTTGAAAATCGAAAACTTTACTTATGAATTAGAGGAGTACACGTTGCACTAAATTTGTGGCAAAAAATGCTACCGCCCAAGAAGGCCCAATCAAATTTTGTCGGAGTTTGGGTGTTATTTATCACGTGATCTGATCTGAGTATCCTATCTGTGGGCCACGTGATGCTAATATGGCCCGCATAATGGCCCCATGTGACGGTGAGTTGAGTCACCATGAAAGCTAACATGGACGATTATTTTAGGAAGTAGATTCTTGATATTATAGAGAGAGATTAGAGAAAAAACTATTTAATTATTAGTTCAGTGCCTAGGCAATTATTGTTATAGTTTATATATTTATTTCATATGAAGATTGGTGGGAGTTGTTAATTCATTTATAGATTAGACAATGATAATGGAGTGTATTATAATCTTTTCAATAAATCATTTGGTTGGAGATATGACATGTTTCAATCTTTATCAATTGACACGAAATTGTATTTTTTTTTATTTAAAGAACTAAAAACTTCTTCTTAACTGATGCTCTGATCAAATTTTATGAAACGGAAAGACAATTATTAGTCCAAAATCTTATATTTAAATACAAAAAAATATATTGACATTGTTAATTAAAAAACAATATATAAGGCTTTTACGTGAAGGTGGTTGAGAGTAGTCAAGATTGTCGACTTTAGCTTCCCATCATATTATTGCAATCCAAGCCAACAATTTATTATCTTTGACCGATTATGCTATTTTCAAATGTTAATGCAGAGGTCGTTTTGCATGGGAACTAAAATAGCAACATATTACCTAAGGTCGTCAAAGGTGAAAGGTCTAAGCTAGATCACCAAAGGCCAAAGCATGTATATTATATCTATATATATAATTAGTCTATTAATTATATCTATATATATCACATTTATAACTTTAGCATTACAAAAAGTAATGCAGGCCAGACACACTTAAATTGTGATAACAAACGATTACTACTGATCATTATCCGGATTGGAACGACGACTCCTGCCTCCACTATAAAACACTTCTCCTCCTTCATAGTATATTATGCATAATCAATCCATCGACGATCTTAATATATTTGTCCACCTAATTTAAAACTAATTTATTAAGGAAATGAAAATTTACGAGATAAATTAAAGTTATAAAATTTTATCATTTACAAGTTGATCAACTTCTCTCGACCAATGAACATGGATAGGAGAAAAAACAATAAAATTAATTAAAGAATTTTAAAAGGTCGTTACAAAATGTTGCATTGATGAGAAAGTAAACACTTGAAGTAGAAGAGAATAAATTTATCTCTCTCAATAATCAACTATTTTAAAACAAAGACATTATATGTTAAATCTATAGCGTATCACCTATCCAAAAATGATTGTCTCAATTTTTGAGATACTAATCATATTATATAATATTTGAAGTGGTATTCTTTCAATGAAATAGAATAATCCACTACTGTAACTTCCTATCATGTTACCAATTTACTTTACATTTAAGATATATGATCTCACTCCATTTTAAGACTTATTAAAAATTTAAGTATCAATTAAGGATCAAGCATAGACGTGTCACGTGTCTATATGACGGCCCAAGAATAATCCACTACTGTATTTTCATGGATTATATGATAGGCCCCCAGCCCCCATTCGGTCCCTATTCGTTAAGAGTTTGTTGGTGGCTTTTAGGCTCCCATTCGATAAGAACCCTTCTTAAGCTGGTACAGTGATACCCTCTAGGATCAAACGAGTGACCTTTTATCACACTCTTCACAAATGTATGACAATAAGTTTCTGCTCGGAACAAATGGGTGTATATTTATCACACTTTTCATAAAAGTGTGACAGGTGTTTGGATGAGTTAAGTTGGTACCCATTTAATCAATAAATAGCCTAATTTTTTTCTTGAAACAATTTTTAATTATATCAATATTTTAAGGAGATAAGGTTTCTTTGAGGGTTATGACTTTTTCAAGCGCTTTCAACAAGTTCAAGGGTTTTGGTCATATAGTGATGAATATTTCATTTTTGCCAATATATTAAGGAGTATTTGATCCACTAAACAAGTTTCATTATATAATAAATAATATATTAATACATATTGTATTTTGACCATATACTATTTATTAATATTAAATTGCTTAAATAGTATTGAAGTTGGTCACTACTTCTCTACAACCCAATTCGTTAGATGCGTCTCAAGAGTCAAGAATAAACGGGCTTTTAATATATTTTGTTAAAGGGTGTTGGCTTATGTAAACTACATACACTGGTTATCTAAAATAGGGTTACGAAAAGATGGCATGGTTTGCCATCTATTAATATCAAGATTATGGATCCCATATGATATGTTATAGGATTTTATTAGATTCGATATGAGTCCGATTTTCAACTTGGATTTGATTGTTATTTGATACTTTCTTCATCCTAAAAAATCGTCTAATTTAATTATTTATATATTGATCAAATTTTATACTTTGATTTCTTAATTAATTCACAAAATTTTGATCCAATCAAAATTATAATGTTAATAATAAAACATAGTGATAATTGCAATCCGCTACAAACTATATGCTATAATTATTAACAGACTCTATTACGCACTATCCAATCGTTATGACTCTACACCTTACCAATCTCATTGACATTGCTCTTCTTGAGTATCTACTGTGAAAGGTTCCCTGCCTTGAACCACCAGCGCATACGGGTGTTGTATTTGATCGGTCTCCTGCCCGATCCGCCTAAGATAAATAAAGCGATCGCGCCAAGAATCACAAGTATTAATTTACCATCAAGCTTAAGATTTCAGATTTGTACTGGATTTACTAGAATATAAAAGTACTGAAGAAATAAAGGATTCTAATTGGGCTTAATTGTAAAATAGACATGAAAATGGCGATTTATAAACAAAGTTACGCATTTACCTACCATACCAACTTCCCAATAATACGGCATTTAAGACACTCACAACATCTCACGATACCAAGTTAACTTATCCACTTACCCAACTTCTGCCCGCTTAAATCAACGTTATATATATCACATAGTGAAAATATTATATTATAAAACCTTCGTAGTACCTTCATCTTCTTTCTCTTCTCTTACTACCTCCCTTGCCCTCCTACCCTTTTCTTCTCAACTCTCCCTTGTCTATTTCCTTACCATTTCATTGGTTTTAGCTCCAAATATGAGGATATCCGTAGTTTTCGGGCTTTACCATAGATCTAGCCGTTCCTCGCTCTCACCACTGTTAAATAATAGATAAATTGTTACGTATTTGTTAATAATAAAGTATCTATTATCTAGGTTTTAAAGTTGTAAAGTAGTAAAGAAATGACTTTGAGGCATCGAATCAAAATGTAGAACCCCAAAATTATGAATCTAACGTATCGATATACCAACTGCACAAACTATTTATCTATACATTGAATTGCGTACAAAAAATGATTTTACATTGAAACAATACTTAATGAAACATAGGAGAGAGTACATAAAGCCAAAAAAAAAAAAGGATAAAAGAAGGTTTGTTGTCGTATCATATCATAATTTAAGACCACAAAAGGAGTAAATTAAGTCATATAGAAATAAATATTAACTTTACGATATCAAAGTTTATTTTCATACAACTTTCAGGGAAAAAATTTAAGAATATGAATTAATGTAAAATTGCGGTTCTTTTTTATGTAGGACGTGTATAAGATGTACTAGAGACAAGTTGAAACTTCACTCAAAAATAGAAAAAAGAAATGTATATAGATGCTAACGACATCAATTATCACTTCGCTAGTTGAATGCATACATGTAATGGTGGGAGATTAGTAATGACTAACTAAACTGCAATATTAATTGATTCGACTTCTACTACTAGTAATCCATATACAATTACTAAAGCATTAGTAAAGATATAGAAGTTATCCCCAAATAAAGTGCATATTCAAAGCTTTTCATCAAGAAGTATAAAAGTCCTCAAACTCTAAGTTTCTATTCATACAGCCTGATTAGTTCTTTAATTAATTGATTATAATGCTTTCTGATTCAGATTTGATTTTAGTTAGCCAAGCACAGTTTCTTCTTTGTAATCCGTTTAGTGTTTATCATTAGCTGGTTCGCTTAAAGTGCTAATTGTGATGGTGTATAGTTAGTTAGTCATTTGTTCAGAGCGATGAACGTGTTAATAAGGTCTTATCTAATTAAAACTAAGATTTTTTTCGATGATCAAAATCAACAAACTATGTAACTTTAAATTACACATAAAATTTTGATTTGAATGAACATAATTATGATAATAGTAAATTACGTTGAAATACTATTTTTCGATATATTTTACACCAAATGCTATAACATATACAACTTTATTTGAATTATAAATTTTAAAAGAATTTTTTCTAGAATGTGCCTCTATGGCAATATGTTAATAGTAAAAATGCACATTATAAGCAAACACATGACATGCTATAATTTAGACAATTTAATACTCATTTAGTTATAGAAAGATAAGCTCTACTTTAGCTCTGGTAATACTACTACAACACTAAAGCCTTTTACGAAACTCGTTTTTATGAAAAATCAACCACAATAGATTTGTATAATTATTTATAAACTTAAAATGCATAATTCTATCTGTGATGTCATAAGAAAAATGTTTTCAAAGTGAGTGATTCATGTTTCTAAATAATTCTAGATCTCATGATTGCCAGAATTAGTTATTAATCAATTCAAATTAATTTCCATTTAAATAGTACACGAACAAATCAAATAATAGATAGAAAATTGGGGAGAAGTTTGAATTTCATAACATTCTCGAACATAAAATGTAAAATGCACATTAATAGGAACGTTAGAGTATAAATGCAAGGTTAGTTTTGTTCAAAAACTAATTTAGTTAATTTATTGGCAACCTATCATAATGATAAGATTTAATATTGGTTTGTTTTAGAAATGATGTAGCTTATTAAAAAGTCAATTATCAAAATTGAAAATTAAAATATTTTTAATGAAATAATATTTTTGTTAAAAAGAATTAACAACTATTAAATCTGACTAATCCAATCATAAATAATGATGTGGGGGGTCATGTACTCATGTGCAAAAACTAGGTATTAGCTCATATCCAATCGTACGAATCAATTAATCCGCATGTCCAATCACTAATCCAACTATATTATCCCAATCGTATGAATCTACTTATATATACAACTAAAAGAATATATGAATGCATTGTTGATCCTAAAGCTAGGTATTAGCTCATATCCAATCGTATGAATCTACTTATATATACAACTAAAATAATATGAATGTATCAAGATCCAAAAACTAGGGGCGACGGTCCGGTCCAAATTTAGTGGCCGATTACAAATCCTCCAAGTCGAAGTTTCTGAGCATGCCTCTGCCTAAACTAACGCCTTTAGAAATATGCTGACCGTTGTCCCATTTAAATAATTCGACGATCAATTCAAGAACTGGACGAAAGAGTTTTAGTTTCAAAAAGAAAGAGTATTTATGTATCAAAGTCAACTTACACGACCTGATCTCACGCCACCTTTTATAGTTGCTTGAACGACACTTTGGTCGGAACCTGATGTCTCATTAAAGCGGTCGTGTAACGATAGCCTTAATGGAGCCGAATCGCCGCCGATACCAACTGCCTTCTTCTTCTTCCTTACTGAAATTCTGATAAATAAGCCCTTGTGATTGCCTGCATTCTGTCTTACCTGGCGAGACCGGCATTCCATTTATCTTGGCTCTTCATTCACGATCCTTCTAAAGGAAATTTAATCTAATTCCATTCCCATCGCCCCAATTAATTATGGAATCATCATTTGCCCCCTCGCATCTTCATTTTCTATTGGTCGGATCTTGAGTACGTTTGGGTCTCTTCGCTTCTCTTTTCATACACCAAATAGCTGCCTTAATCTCCCCAAAGCTGCCGAGGCGTTTACTCCCAAGAGCCGGCTGCTTGCCGTTTTACATCTTCACCATCATTACATGCTTAATTTTTAGGCGCCACTCTTTCTCTTCATAATCACCCCTTGCTTTTGAATTTGAAAAGATCTCGATGTTCTATAAATTGGTGAGCATCACCAAAGCATTCTTCACTTCGCTTCTTGTGTCTTCTATTTCATCTTTTCTCCTAGATTTTTTGCTTCTTTCCTCTTACATATTTTCATTCTACTCTATGGCACGCACCGAGCATACCCTCAAGACATCCCCTCCCCCAAGCAGGCGGTGCCCATGTGAGTAGCAGACACCTCTCCTCCAGCCTCTCCTTCCACGCTCTACCAGCCGACGATCGAGCTTTGTCACCAAAGCCTTCCCGATGTGGCCAAACACGACGCCCCTCACACCCCTACTTGATCGTGGGTTCTTGCAGAGACGGCTGCCAACCCGGCCCTCGGGTCCCCAAGCTTCTACGAGGCTTCTGCTATGGATAGCTGTGTAATCTTTATGTCTTTGCAATTTTTCTTCCCCTCCTTTTGCTCCATACTTCGTGGCTTACCCCCCATTTTTCCTTTCAGGCGCCCGCTCGGCTTGGGAGACGGTTACACCCTCATCCTAAGCAAACCTGTGATCCGTGAAGGAAATGACTCGAACGCCAAGCGTGGTGGCCTCAGCGCAGAGTCATAGGAGCTCCTAGTTAAAGTCAACAACTACCTCGGATTTTCCCTCAGAGGGGTGGATGGACAAATAATCGCGCCCCTTTCCCCTATAGATTGGGGATCCTTCCGCCTCAGTCAGTTTTCCTCTTCTTTATTTTTGTAATCTTGTACTCCTCCCCCCTTTGGGGTTTTATCAATGCATTTTTCACTTTTCCGCATCTGTCTTTATTTCTTCCTTCCGCCTCCTTGTATTATAGTTCTATTTTAATGTTTGTTTGGTACTTACACCTCCATGTTGGCCGGCTCACCCTCCGACCTCGTTGTGGAGGATTTCACGCTATGGCTGGCTGGGGTCCCTACTTAAAGAATTTTATAACTCGTTTATTCCAGGCTCGGATCATCCTCTTGCTCTCAAGCAAGTAGGAGTGACCTTTTCAAGGGATGGGGCGGATTGCATACGGACATCTCCTTTACCTGTAACCTCTCCTTGTCCAACGCAAAGGGATCGGGGTTCTCTCGATCAATGGGCGATAGGGATGTACTCAAACATTTAGATAGATTATATCAATTTGCCCATCCATTTGTCCGAGCTGGGCAAATGGGCACATTGACACTCTACCCATTATTTAACTTGTTCAAATTTCTTAAGACATACTGGATCGAACTCAATTTCAAAAATTAATAAAGGAAAATATAAAAGTGCGAGTTTTACACGTGATATCTCCCGAGATGACATGATTCTAGGATCGCAGCCACAACGCCCCTCTCCAAGGCTCTGCCGCCCATACGATCGTCCCACAACCTCTCGACGATACGGCCCTTCCCACCTACCTTCCTAGGTTTCCCATGAGTCGACGCCTATCCCCGCCTCGAGACTGCATCTCCTACCAAGAACTGCCAGCCTCAGACTTTTTTATTGTAATGAGCAGCCACCTTGTCCTTTTACCGTGCCATTTTGTCGACAAAGAACTCTATTTTCTTCCAAAGAGGTCCAAGTTGCTCGCAACCTCGTTTCATTAGCCAATCCGTCATAAAGACGACACCCGAGCAGCCTCTAAAGCGGAATTTCACCGCGGCAAGGCCGGATCCGCATACTCGTGCTAAAAAGAGTTTGGCCTGCGGATGCAGTATAGTCCGCAAGAACCATAGCACCGGGGAGCTCTTTGTCCCAAATACCGCCTCATTCTTCCCATCATCATGTATCATGCAACTCAAATATTACAACCGTCATAACAATATCTAACATCACAAGTCTCAATATCACATATCACATATATAACTCATCTAGTAAAAACTATACAACTTACATATACACAATATATATGAAAGGTTATGTCACGTGATATAAATACTCACCTCAAGCCAAGCCAAATATCAACAATTTTTACTACCCGAAGCAACTACCCGATATCCACACCTAAAGAACATAATAATAACAATTACTTTTACTTTAGTAACTTTAACTAACAACATCTACTAGATTTGTGAACTACTCTTGAACTTATGCAATTTTTATCCCATTTGCTATATACTACTATACCCATTTTAACCCTTTGTCTATATCCAAACTATATTAGTTATATCAAGAATCTAAATGAAATACTACTATCCAAAATTGTCATATAATTAAACTAGAACTAACATATGATTCTATAATTTAGTTTATGTATATTATAAATAATCAATTTACTACTTACTTCAACAAGAATTTAATTAGATAACTTCATAGCCCTATAACCAACATACTTATATTTAAACCATTAAATATGAACTCTAAATATCATTAATGGATGAATTTAGCTAATTAAAGTAACTTGACATAGTTATAAAACTAGTTATATAACCAATAAAATGATATAGTTATACCTTTTCTTTCTTGAAACTTGATAGAAACTTTGGGATTGGCGATTTAACAGAGAATAATCACCAAATGAAAGAAAATATTCGAGGAAAGGAAGTGGAAAACTCACGGCCAAACATGAAGAAAGGAGGGAGAAATTGTATATAAATGAGGTCATTAACTCAAGTAAAATAAAGCAAAGACGTATAAGACAAGAAGTAGGAGGCCAAGCACGACCTTCTTAGCTAGAGGAAATTAGATGAAAGAAGACTCAATTATTACTTAAATCATAAAATTCGGGTTATTTCACCGACCATCTCCGCGGGGCGTGTGGAATTTCCACCAAAGACGGCTCCCCAAATTGCGAAGTCGATCGTCGGTGCATCGGGCCGGGGCATCATTCTCATGTCGATCACGGAGATAATGCTGGCCGATCCTCCTCGGTTCCTCGAGGGTGGTTATCATCATGCTCGCTTGCTTCCGTGATAAGAGTAGTACTCAATTATTACTTAAATCATGTGTTATTTCACCGACCATCTCCGGTATCCTGTCTTTGTGCGGTTATCATCATGCTCGCTTGTTTGATAACGTAGCCATAATAGTCAAGGGCGGTGACTTTCTCAATGCACGCCAATGACGATCCGTCCGGTTCCCGGTGGGCCTACCCAAATCCTCCAAGTCGAGCTGATCTCCTGTCTAAACAATGTTCAAATGATCGTCAAGATTTTGAACAATTCACGATCAAAGTCGAATCTAATCGAAAGAGTTTAGCTTGGAAGAAAAGAAGAGTTCAAAATGTTAACCAATGATTCAGTCTCACGTTTCTTTATAGTTGCTTGAACGGTTACTGGCCTGGCCATGGCTCATTTACCTCGACATCGATTATACCCGCCTGGTTGCGTAACGATAACCTTAATTACACCTCTCTGAATGGTTCTAATCAAGTTTTGATGAATTAACGTCTCTTCTTCCACTGAAATGACAGCTCAAGCCCTTTTTAAAGTATTTTTAAGATCGTCCACCACGAGACCGTGATCCATTTATTCAAGTTGATTTGGTCTACGATCCTTTCTTCAATGAAATTAACTGGAGCCAAATTCCATTTTTTATCACCACCACTCATAAATTATCACAATGTATTAGGTAGTTAGACTATTTGATTGAGGAAGTATATAATTATAATAAATTCATTCGTTAAGAAAATGATTATACGATCCTTTTCAAAGGTCTTCTTCCTAAGACGTCGTCCTAGCTAAGAAAATGATTATACGGTCCTTTCCACAGACCACAAATAGTCAATGTTTCCAGTATTGGAAAACATAGTGTAAGAAACTCGCAACAAATTGTAAAAAGACAAGAAAACTTAGCTAAGAAGATATGAAAGATATAGGAGGATATTCTGTCAGTAGAATATAAACAAGAAAACGCAAATGGATTCTTATTGCTCCGACATTCTTAACAAATAATAGTCATCACTTTCTTATCCAAGCAACCCCCACATCAAAGATCTTTCTTTATTTGACCCTTCATTGTTCTTTTATCAAATCCAATTATTTTCAATACAAAATCCAATCTCAACTTTTGATTCTGATCTTTTTCCCATCAACCACTTTAAGAGATATTCATTAAATGAGAGTTTTGTAACAACAGGGCGTGATAATTTTGACCCACCAACAAATGTTGATTATTGGAGATGAGGTGGTGATATATAAAAAAATGTGAAATCATCACATTAATTGCCCTTGGTCCGATTTCTGTTATGAAATATTACGGATAAGTTAATCTCGGCATCTACCTCAATCGATCAGGCCAGGGGACTAGATAGAAATTTCATTTTAATCATTTCAATACAAGATCGCTAATTAGGGGTGGTGATATATGTTGTGAAGGCTAGCGTAGGTTATTTTCCTTCCATTGTTCGTTTCTCTTAGAGCTTCGAGTACAGTAACTGAAAACTCATTGTGGGAATGTTATTTCTGATAAGAGGCAGTCAAAGCCCCAGTCATACATTGTACAAAGAAATGAATAACAAAATACTGTATAATAATGCTATATAAGAGATGACATATGGAGAACTGAGAGAATGTTAGGGCTTAATTTCATAAGGCGTAGTTTCAATTTTCCTTTAAACTTTCGACCAATTTAATTTATCTAGTGAATTGATTTCATATTTCAATTTCCCCTACCGTTTATTTTTATGTTAATTTAGAAGAAAATCTATTTCACGTAAGAAAATTTGGACTAAATAGTATTTAATGGGTAAAGTTTCATTCTAATCTAAAATTAATAAAGACATATTCCTTAGTAAAACTTATTAACAGATTAATGAAATTAAAAAATTAAGTCCTTCCGCACCCCTTCATTTTTCCTAACACTCCAGCAGTGCTCTGCACTCTACCACCACCAACCTCCTCCGATATCCACCTACATTTCATCCACTGATACCTGATAAAATAGTGTATGTTAATTCTACTGACAACTACAATTGATTACAAAATATAGCCTATTTGAGGCAAGAAATAAATTAAACCCATATAATCGGGTTCGGCCTAATAATAAATCTAACCTAATATCAATACTTCCTGATATATTTCTTCCTCAGTTTGAAAGACGGTCTAACTCTGAAACAAGATAATCATCGACGTCAATTGGTTGCTTAAAACGCTTATAACCCTGTACATAATAAAATCTTCAAAGATCTATCGGATAATAGATGAAGCATTAGACTCCGCTGCATAATAAATAAGTAGGTCTCCCAGATTCAGTCATATTTCATAGATAATAAGGGCCTCAAGCATAACGCTTAGATCCCAAAGTAGTTTATTGACTTACTAGACAATGCCTATACCTCATTGCATATATTTCACTGATCCTGATAACAATAAAAAATCTAATAAATTAGAGATTACCTAGACGGCTAGTTCAAATATCAACAAATTAAAAAGTCATTATTCGTTGAAAAATTTATCAACAAAAATTTATATTTTGCATCAAATCATTGAAATCACTTTCAGACGGCTCAAGTTGAAGCATTGTGTGTCCTTAATATTTTACTCCTCTATCCCTAATCGATAGAGACATTTTCCCAATCCAAACCTTAACAGACTTTTTAGCTTCAAAAAAAATGGAGGGAAAAACATATCATGGGTGTAATCTGAATTTTAAAGAATATATATTATGTAAATTGTAATTGAAGTTCTAGTATAGTTGGAAAACATAATATAAAAGTCAATATCCTGTGGAGTTCGAGTCTTCCTTTAATGGAAGCTACCACTATTCTTTGTCAGAAGGATGCTTTCTCTTTCACTTTAAAATTGGTTTATTTACCATAGGTATCTCACTGGGCGAATTTCTTTTTTATTTCGTATAATTAATGATTTATTTTACTCTGCTTAATTCAATATACATCCATTTATTTTAAATGTAATTACTTTCATTATCAACATGATCCTCACTTATTAAAACCACTGTAGTAATATATAAAATAAAACATCATGTAACCATAGAATCTGCTGAAAGAATTCCACATTTTTCTTGGTGGGGTGTAGTTTGAATGCCTTGACTCAAAATAAAATACCAAGACGGCTGAGGCTATGAATTGCTTAGTAACTCACAACATTCTTTCTTGGTAGTTTGATTTTGTTTCACCCTCAAACAGGAGTCTTTTTCTTTTAAACACAAAACAAATGAATTAAGGAAAACTCTGCATACTTATTTGATAATGGCAACAAATGAAAACCATGTTTGGACCGAATAAGGAAAGCACATGAAAATATATATAGAGTGCCCAACGGAGTAAAAACAAAAACAATATAATTTCAAGAAGAAAAAAATATGAGTGATCGACAGTGTGAAACTACCTGTAAGCAACGAATCTCTTTAAAAAAGGTATTTCATAACTGATAGTATAATATAGAGGTAGTTCATCCATAATAATTAATAAAGAGGCCCCACAGACAACAAACTAAACTCAATAATTGTTCCAATAAACCACTAACCCTATTAATAATATTTTAATCTCTATGCTCATATACTTCTGGCCTTTCTGATTCTTCACAACCAACATATAATGTCAAGTACTTCTATTAGTTGTACATGCTATAATTTATATGAATAGTAATTAGTAGTTTAGATAAAATAAATGATTTGGTGTAGTCAAATATTATTAGATGACCTTTGGGAACAGAAAATATTCAAATCCTTCCTCCCTTTGAAGTCTCGAATTGAATCTAACTTTTCGGTATGATGACTAAATAAGAAAGAACAGAGAAAATGATGAAAATTAAAAGTATAATAGTCCAAATGGTTCTTTTATAATATAAAGAACAACTAAGAAATTAAACAATCAATTATTCTTTTTCAACAGAAATAGCTATTCATTGATTTTTATATAAACATTGTATCATTTCATAAAAGTTTCTTTTAAATCTCAAAATCCAACCATTAACTTCATTCCACGAGAGATCCAGCCTATCCGAAAATGATCAAATCAATGCCTATACAGATGTTCAAAGCATTATTATAAGTTAAAATAAGTTAAATATACATGAATAAACCAATGACAAAGAGTCATGAACAATATATATTATTGTAACAAAATAATCTGTCTAATTTAACAAGGCCTCCAGTCGATCAGCCATTACTTATTGTTAGTCATATATATAAATGATGTCTCTTCCCCATATTGTTGATCATGGAATTACTGATCTAACATATGGAATGTTTCATCCTTAATATACCTGTAATGCATAAATGGAATTTAATAATAAGCTTCAGCTAAAAAGCAAAGTTGGAATATATAATAATAATGAATTGTATGAGAATGAACAACTTGAAAATAAAATACTACAACTGCATGCTGGTATATATTCAAATCTAGTAAACATAAATATTGAAAGTTAGCATATGTATTATGTAAGCATGCAGTGATGGTTTTCCCTTTCAGCAACCATCATTATTAAGGAGATAAGCTGCTCCTTTTCATGTCATCGTCCAGCATTATCTGATCGATATCTCTATCTCTCGTAATTGATTATATCAATTAACAAATTAATTTCAACATCTGCTCATTTGGTTGCCAGCTTCCATGTGTGTTTTCTCACTATTTTCATGGATCGTCAAGTCAGCTTTATTTCCCAAGTAGTCACTAAAGCATGTCTTAATATATTATACTTGGATCTCTATATCATGTATCTGAAATGCCATCTGATCAATTAAGGGACAGTCCTCCCCCAACTTGAAAATATAACAAGACTTAGGCACGTATCTGGGGAGATGTGTTATTACCCAATTAGTTAAATGAAATGGCATCTGATCAATTGCTAAGAACGAGAGGGAATTACGATATGATCCAGAAAGAGGATCGTTTCGCATTTTGGCTTTCAATAACTAAGATAATAGTGAAGTTTAGTCTCCAATATTAATACAAATATTGTAGTTTGGTCTCCATTTTGACGAAAATGTTAAATTCTAACAAATAAACATAATTGAAGATTACTTTTGGGGTCTATTTTATATTTAATGAACCTTTGAGGCACATTTTATATCTAAACACCCAAACTTCAACTCAAATTGTTATTCTCCCTGGATAAGCGCCTGCTCTATGGGCTTTGGAATCCAGGGATTCAAATGGCTCCTTGTCTACGACTCATCAAACTCTCCACTCTCTCTCATTGGTTTATGCCACAGGTCCCTGACTTCTCCACCGATGGTTCTTTAGCCATAGTCTGGGGTGCCTCACGCAGGCACGTTATAACGTGAGTGCCCACCCACCAAGTTACCCGAATAACTGCCCCCTGTCTGGGCTCTTCCTTGATCCGACGCTGGTACCCGCGGGGGTCGAGAGGCCTGGGATCACGACCAAGTTTTAATTTTGGCCATAATCTCAAGAAATTGAGCGATCTCCACGGCCCTTTAGAATATTCGTGGCCGGGGTAAGGGGAGAGTTTGATTTTATGGCCCCACCACAATTATGGATCACCACCAGACCCATTTCCACATCCCTCTTCCCATTTCTCTCCCCACCACCCCTACCTCCTCATCAACATCAACTCTAATATATCACTCAAGAACGATCTATTTCTTAACAATAGCTCACTCTTTAAATCATCGCCACATTCTTTTTTACATTTAAACCCTAAAAATATTTTTAACTCTTAAACTTTTTGGATTTCAAACCCTGTTACTAAAGATTTGATAGCATTTCATGTAATAATATTGTTGTTGGTCTGATGAACTTGTCAAAACACTAATAACTGAAAACAATAAACCTGAGAAGAAAAAGAGAAACTAAAACCAAGAAAAAAGAGTCAAAGAAATAACAGAATTTCTGGCTCAATGTCTAATTAAAGATACTTGATTATCAATATTATTTGTTGCCAGTAGGAGTGAAACCAATTGCAGAATAAAATCATTTAAGTTCGAGAACATTGAAATATGTAACCCCAAAGGCCCATTAAATATAAAATTGACCCTTAAAAAGTAGTTCCAAATTATGTTTGTCGCTAGACTTTTAACGCCTTCAAGTAAATAACCAACCAAGGAATATTTTTATATCAATATTTGAGACTAAACCGCATACCGCCAAGACGGGAGATAGCACAACCATCTCACTTTGAAACCATCAATTCTGCATCGGAAAAATTAAGAGCAGTTTGAAATGGGAAGATGCACCATTTCGTGTAAGGCCATCTCAAAAGAGTATGATAAATCTGAAATGACATATATGTGCTTTGGAAGGTTGATAAAATCCAATAACCGAAATTGGTCTCTTCATAAATACTCCCTCCATCCCGAAGATTGTTCACTTGACTTTTTACTTTTTATAGTTGAACTTCAGACCAGAACACACGGAATTAGACTTACAGCTGGGTCAAAATCCGACGCAACACAATCAGAAGGGGCCGGGTTAGAATCGGGAAACTCCTGACTTATATCATTAACGGAATTTCTATCTCATGCTAAACCCGACGCTATCTGATTTGGAGGCTTCACCGACTCCAATAATCGACGCCCAACGCTGACCCAACATTTAATTAATTTATTTTGAGAATTTATCCCGATGTTAGCCCATGCTAAATTTTATTTAATTTACTTGTTTAATTTTTTCCGATAAACCGAATTAAAGTTTTATTTAATTTATTTTGATTTTAATTTGAACTGCCTCATACCGACGCTAACTCCGAGGTTAAGAATAAAATTTTTTTATTTGTATCCCGATCTATCCCACGCTTAGTTGTTGACTTATTTATTAATGCTTAGGCCGACGCTAACCCGACGCTTAGTTCTCATAGCTCCAAGTGAAAACCATCCAGATACTCGCGAATGTATCATAAGATCCCATTTCATCACAGTATTCTCAATCCATACAATCTATATTCTACCTATACAATCTCAACGCAACAAAATATCCAAAAACATATTACAAATATCCCAAAAAAGAAACACAAATAACACAAAACAAATGTTAACAACACAAACATAAACAAACACAAAGAAACACAAATAACATAAAATACAAATAACACAAACAAAATATAAAAATATTAGAATCTAATTAATTTAAAATCAAAGAAACGCATTTAAGTCAATCAAGAAAATGTTAGTAATAAAATAATTATGGAATAAATTATCCCTTTAGCTTAATCTACAATTAAAAATTAAACAAAAGAAATTTATACAAATGATTATGGTATTATAAACAATTGAATGAATTAAACAGAGAAGCATTTAAATAATACTTAAAAAGAGAATTGATATGTATGATTAAAGAACTCCTAGTCCCACTCAGACGCCTGCCAACCTTAACGCTATCCCGATCTAACTTTTCAATCCACTCAATTTCCCTCAGAAACACGCCCAGAGCGGGAATATGAAATTTTCAAAACCGACGCCATAAATCTGTTTCAACCCGACTCTAACTGAAAATTCCTCGCAACACCCGACGCCAACCACAATTATCCCGACGCTATCATAAGTTAAGAAAAAGATGCAGTTTTACAAAACAAAACCCCCCTTGCATTTATGTCATAATGTAACGCATGTGTCACATTTACAAAACCCACATTTACGCACAACAAACACAAAATATAACAACACAATTGCATTTCAATACGTAGTTAATACATAATTGTCAATTATTACATAAAAAAATTGTAAATTAAAGATTTTTACTCCAGTCTTCATTCATGATCTTCGCTTGAGCGTTTCTTTTCCGAATAGTTCTCGCCTCCAGCCTATCATTCCTCATCTGTAACTGACACGTATTCGAGTCGAGCTACTGCCATTTCCGCAACATAACGCTCCTCTCCAATAATAACGAAAGCCCCCTTCAATAATGTGAACACTATCGCCGATTCACAAGACCGGGCGGAAGTCAGCTCTTCGAAGACATCTTCGTGATTCAAAGCGACAAATTCATATTCTAGCATGACAGTCCAATCAACTCGGCTTCTAGCATTCAAGCCATTGCGACATGCCACTACTTCTATGTCCCAGATAACAAGAGAGCATTTGTTTGCTCAAGCCTAGGGATAAACGATCATCTTTAAACCTTCAGCCTGTGTGTTTGATTTTGAACCATCCCATTCTTCGACGCATTCCTCGCATCCACTACTGCATCAAAACCGTGAAATACCAGAGTACAACTTCTTTGTCGTGGGTGTATTCCACGCTTAACCCAAATCAATCACACCATAAAGTAGCTTCAACACTGCCTTCATTGTAGCGTGAACCTTTGACACAAACCCGCTGTAAAGGGTTCTCATTACCATTCGCTCGTCTCATGTCAAAGTAGCACCAGTTGTAGTAGCCTTTAAATTTTTTTGATTTCCTCGGAGCCGGGCCTGAAATTAGATGTAGGAGAGTATTTCGGCCAATCAGACATTCATACGCCATAAAACCATTCAATAAATTGTTATCACGCCTCGATGATCCAAACTCATTGTATTCACGGTAAGATCAGAGTGAAACGTTATTTGTTTAGTTAACAACTATATCGTGTACCAAGTAATCAATTTAAATTTTAAATACACACTACGATGTCTTTATTTCCTAAAAGGTCAGGCATTATACTAACAGGTGGCCTTCTATTCTCCATCCATCTATGTTTCACCACAAACGTACACCTCGGATAACTAAACAACGCAAACTTGTCGGGTCTTCTGAAGATTAAATGCCTCCTAGGCCGATTTAAGTTAGTTTCTATTCCTTCCTCGAAGTACATGGAACAGAAGTTCGAAACCTCTTTGACCAAATATGCCTCACATATTGACCCTTCAACACGTGCCTTTTGTCTCACCATTTTCTTCAACCCTCCTAAAAAGCTACAAACATTTGTAATATATATTAGTTAAATGATTAAACATATAACATATTATAAATCAAATAAAGCTGAATACTCACAATTGCAGCTGCATATCCATCTATATCAGACGGGACCTCCAATAAAAGCTTCATATGGAAAATGTATCGGTGCAGCTCCATCACATCAAAACAGTGGAAATTAACCTCTCTGGCCTTGCAATTATTCTTTTAAGTTTTATAGTGTTCTACATTAAGAGTCATTGCTGTTGAAATATCACGAAAGAAAAGCACCACTCCTGTAATGGTTTCATATGTCATCGCCCAAGACAGTGGGCGGAGTCCACGGGAAGTACTTGTTAATAATATATTAAATGGATTTTTCACTAAAGTCTTTACATCTCTACAATATCTCAAGTAATGTTCAAGATATCCATCTGGGTAACCTGTGAACGGGACAACCATTTCCCAAATACTTTTTGATCCATTGTTAAGTCAGCTTCTCCTTGGTCAATCTCTTCCCACCTACTATATGTGTACCATATGCATGTCATTCATAAATAATGAAGCCACGCTGGACTCTTGCCCGCTCATTGTCCTTAGTTTTCCCTACAACATCCATTAACAGACAGAATGTACTTATTGTTTTTCTCTCAGGTGTACGGCGAGATATTATGTCCATTTACCCTGCCGGCCAATAACTCAACCCTGTAATATATTTTCAAATGGGCCAGGTTCAATGTTGCACCCTCTATGTTCGGGCGAGTTTGCTTTTTCCAAAGACATCGATCTAACAGTAACCTGGCCGATATAATTCACGCTATCAAGTCGCTCTTGTTTTTCCTAAACCGATGGCCGCTTAGGCATACAATTAACCTAACAATGCTTCCCACTCTCCTTCGTATCGAAAAGACCTAGTGGTACTCTCCATAGAGGACAATTAACTTACTCATGTGGCTCCATCCTGGGATAACATCCTTATATGCAAGTGTGAAAATCGCTTAATCGTCCACATCAAAGCAACTCCTGTTGAAATTCCGTCCGCTATATGTACCAAATGTCTCAATACCATTCCACAAACCTTCAACTCATCAACTAAGGGTCCTGAAAACACCAATATCTCTCCTCTACTATTTGCCTGTATACTAGATAGAATATATATTTCTGCACAACTCGTGGTAAATTATACATTGCATGATCATCGGGCCAAGAAGAGTATCAAGGTCCGAACTTACAAAAGGACTCAAACCATCGAATACAACCATCACGAACATTTTCGCCCGATGAAAATTTCCGATATACATCAGCGATCCTGCCATATCCTCGGATGCATCATCCATCCATCATCTGTTTGAGTTCGATGGTGCCATATCATGTCGTGAGCTGTCTTCCTCGACAGGCTAACCGCTTGTAAACGCGGGGCGCTGCAGGCATATCAAAATCTTCCGCGCTTATGTTCAAGGCTGGTCTCCTTTCTTTCCTCGAATCCCACTCTCATCACAAACCTGACACCTATCATCGCTTTCATATTTTGTAATACAAGATGCAATTATTAACACATGCATCACCCTTCTTTCTGTTTTGGGAGGAATGTAGGAGTCAACAATCTTTTTGCCTCAGAAATCATTCACGTTTTCCGTCATTGGGAGCCAGTCGATTGATTAATATGAAATCCAACGTTGGAAATATTTTGTGATATTTATGAATTACTCAGCAACCAATTGAGTCGCCAAGGATAACTTAGTGAATTCGGCCAAGAACCATCCCATAATTCAAGGCTCAGCCTCTAATATCTTAGTAATGCTCTCGTCGACGGTCCTCACCAATTTGTTGTTCAAGAGAAGACTCGGACTGCTTAGACCATTATCTTCGACCATAACATACTGACTTCATCTCCACCTACAACTTACCATCTCTTCATAAACATTGTTCGGTGGATCATAAGATGCCTCACTTGTTGATCATAAACATCACTGAGGCAAGACGTCCCCACTTGTCGATCATGAACACGCTCAATTAAGATTCACCATGATACACCCAAGAGTAGTAATCGTGAAACAAAATCCTATAAAACCAAACGGAACCTACATCAATCCTACTATGTAACAATGTATTTTGACACCTCCTACACGGACACCTTATCCTCAAAACCATTTTCGAATAATAGCTTTTAGCAACATCCATAAACTTCATCAAATCTCTAACAAATATGAATTTTTCAATTGTCCCATCCTGCCTGATAACGATTTGTATACATCCAAGAACGATCCTCCGACATTTTACCTACATTAAAATTTATAACCACATATATCGATTTACCTTGAAGCATTAACAACTAATTAAGCAAACGGAATAAACACCAAAAACAACAACGTGACGTCATAGTTGCACCCAAGTCGAGATAACAAAATTACCTTTCACGTCAAATTGGAGAGAAACGAGCGATCGGGTTCGACAGAAAGCCGACGGCGGTTTTCCATTTCTCGATTCGCTTGTCGAACATGGAGTCGGCTAAGGGCCGGCCGCTATTATTCAATTATAAACGATATATCACATTAGCGGGTTGGTGTCGGACCGGCAAGTCATACCGACGCTTAACATCTAAGAATATATTTGCCAACTAACGATTTTACATTATAATAGACTACATTATCTATAGACAAGCTCCAATGATTAAATACAATATTAATATTAGTCGCTATTTGTGTTCTATCATGTTAAATGTAAACAAATCTAATGCACATATTAACACGATAACATTCGATAGTACTTCATATATGTCCACATACACAACCTCCTACGTAAAAATGATTTAAGCTCCAATGATTAGATACAATACACAATGTTCACAAACACAAAACCACAGATATCTCTTCAACATTACTTAATGTAATGTTCTAATAGTAAGACAAAGTAATTCAATACTATATCAATCGTTACAAATTGATTATTCAAATATAATATATGTATTAGATGGACAGTTCTCAAAAGCTTAATTTCAAGATGGATCACAATGAATTTTCCGACGCTAACCCGTCGTTGGATCACCTAATACGCTACAATATACGAATCCCACGCCATCCTGACGCTTAACATACGCAGACATATGCGAACTCCGACGAACCGGACACCATTATTCACTTTTCTCCGCATTAAATTGCTGATAATGCTTCTATAATTATTGTTCCTATTACCGCGTAAAAAACCAGCTTTTTTTCAACACCCAACACCACCTCTGCAAATTCAAACATTTCGCTAACATAAATAATAACATGAATGATACATAATCAAACGCTACATAAACACACAAATATATTTGCATAATCAACTTAAAACATCTTCAAATAATAAAACAATCAAATATCAATGTACTGTAATAAAATATAAATTATCAATGTACCAGCAAGAACTACCAATAAAATTATCAATTATCTTTAAAAACGAAAAGCCAAACAATAAAACTGAGGACGATGTACCAAAAAAAGAATAAAAACAACATATGTATCAACAACCTTCAGCCTAGCTAAGAAGTTGTCGCCCCGAGGTCCCGGGTAAGGTCCTGGGAGGCCGCTGGCCGGGAGGGCGACGGCCTGCGAGGGTCCCTCGAGGACGTCATAAAACAACGCTGGAGCCTCCTCCGCAAGTGCCGAAGGCCTAATACAACATCCGGCGCCAAGGCTGGGATACCATGCATCCCTCTCCAGCATCCGGGGCCAACAACCCATCAATTTTAGTACTACCTCACAGCACGATCTAATGCTGCCTGGGAAGTTCTCAAAGAACCTGTAGAATCGGAGAGTACCCAGATTATCTACCAACGTGATTCAAGAGACCATGAACCGTCCGATCTAAACTGCTAATGCTAGGTCAGCTACGATGCTTCCCCACCAGACGGCGGTGGGGCCAAGGTGGCGGCAGCAATACATACCGCATACCGAGCACTAACGCCGTAGCCTCCAATGTGTTGTCGATCCCAAGAACTCTCCCTTCTAAGCCCGGGCTTCATCGAGGGAGCATTCCACGCAGCCACGAACTGATCCCATAAATCAAAATCGTGCCCAATAGACATCTACAATATTAAAGCGATTATCAAGTACAAATAAACTCGAACAAACTGAATTTAAAAACTTGCAAAACAAACCAACTTACCACCACTTTGGCCCTCTCTTGGGTCAGCCTGGGGTTTCTTCCCCGGGTCTCCTTTGTCCTTCACGAAGTTGGTTTCATAAAGAAAACTCCAACGCAGATCTTTCCCTGGGCTCTTCTTCCAAGTCAGCCAAAACATCATTTATAAGTTCGAAATGACAACTAACAACATTCACAAAAAAGACCATTCCCTGCATCCTGAGAGTGCTGACGGGAGGCATTCCGACCCTCCTGCTCACCTCCGCCTCCGGGGCGATTCTCGATTATTTTGCTCGGTACCAGAGCCATCCAATGATTCGCACTCCGCCACCTAGAGCCGAATTCATCTCGCCTAGACTCTCCAACAACCGAAAGTAGGTCACCGCTCGTGGTGCCGCCTGATCGCAGCCGCCTCGCCTTTGGTCATGCTTTCCATTTTCTTGTTCTCAGATGAATACTGCCACCGGCAGCCTCCTCCATTCTCAAACTTGTACCGATAAAAATGAAAAGATTAGTACAAATTTAATTAACACATTAACAAATTCATTTCTGAATGTAAACAAATCAATAGGTACTACCAAAGCACGACCTATATTTTCGCCAATACCTTCTTGCATAGCTAATCGAATATCGGGCATAATGTATCCTAGTAAATTTTCCAATAATAATCCGACAATAAAACAAAAACAAGATAACATGAATAAAGACACTCAAATTTCACAATCAACTAAACTATATGAAATCAAATTACCTCGCTATCGACGACGGAAGGCATAATCTCATTCTTTCCTCAAGACAGTTCCAACGGGGCGTGGAAGCGTCCCCTGACATGAGAAAGGTCAGTCCTCATTATCAGCCTCAAGACCGACCTCAAGATCGGTCTCACTTTATCATCCTAATTAATGACTGAATTGAATGAGTCAGGACAAGCAAATGCTGAATCTAATTGAAGATATTTAGAGGCCCGCCTCATGAAGTCATTGACAATGACTCAATTACTAACCAGTGATCGTGCGCTGGGAGTTCACCTACCATACAACAGAGTCGCTGTCATGAATCTGAATGCCACCTGTGCCTCCTCTGGATCTGGGGCGGCCCTCCAATGTTCTTACCTTTACCCCATCATCCTCCAACTCTTCCGGAATCTACCACCACAGTCATCCGCACGACCAAAACATGAAACCACTAACAATTCGCATAATTAACTAACAACGAATCTGTCCCAAACTAAAACTCACAACTAATCTAAACCAATAACTAAACTAAATAACGATAAATTAACTAAACTAACAATCACATTTCATATCAAACTAAAAATCTAATCATCAATCACATTCAGTTCAATTAACAATCAACAATAATCACAATTCAATTCAATTAACAATAACAATGACAATAAACAAACTAATCCAAACGAACTCAATTATAATCCAAACTAATCACATTCAACGTTATCTATGTCAATGGCCAATAGAAAAAACTAATCACAATTAATCACAAATAACTCAATCTAACTAATTCAAACTAATTATTAACAACACAACAATCACAATTAATCCAACAATTAAATTCAACTAATCTATATCAAATAATCACAACTAATAAAAACTAATCACAATTAATCACAACAATTCAATTCAATTAACAATAACAATCACAACTAATCCAAACTAATATCACAAATAATGACAACTAAACAATTAAACTAACTAACAATAATTTAAACACATTCAATCACATATCAAACTAATTAACAATTCAACCTCAATTCAATCACATTCAAACAATATCACATTATAAACACTAATTTAATAATGGACAATAATCAGAATTAAAAAAAATGAAATTAATTTACAATAATTCAAATAAACTAATTAAATAACCATCTAAATAAAAATTAAACTAACTAACAATAATTCTAAACACATTCAATCACATATCAATTTAATCTTAATACTAAATTCAAAAAAAAACAAACCTTTGAAATAGGAAATGAAATCAGAGAGATTGAAATCAGATATATATTTGGGCATGGGACAAAGAAATCACTACAGAAAAAATCAAAGTAACTGTCTGTCTGGGAATAAACAGATAATCTCCATCATTAAGAAGGCCTATAAATAAATATTATAATTGACTTGGGGAATAAACCAACAAAGACCTAATATATTTTTTATTTATTTATTACTTTTAGAGATTGTTAGTAAAATAAAACCCAACTCTAACCCGATTCACCATTTTATATTTGAGAACATTATTGAGATTTTATGTTTACTTTTAAAAAATATACCATTAAAAATTAGCACCAATTTTTCATTGATAAAAACATTTACCAAAATTTAAAACATAACTTTGTTCATAGATGTTTATTGAATTATATATTAAACCAAAGATAGTGCTTTGTTCGTTAATAGTCGAAAATCGTAAGATTATTATCACTAAGCCACCTGAATCTGATTTAGATCTTTAGTGAAAGATAGAAAGGAATGGTCTGTGTGTAACCATGTCTATAGAATTTTGTTGAAAGAGCAAATTAAAGGTATGCATCGATTCCAATTGGACTTTACACGGCAGCAACACGTGCAAATTTAACAGCAATACTTCGTACTATTAGTTCATGTATGGATTAAGAAAATCTTCAGAAATATGAGAATATACATGCTGAAAAGAAAGCTTTGAACTATTGGCAAACTAAATAACAAAAACATAACTAGATGACTATAGAGAGAGTCTGCTTGTTTAATCAGCGAAAGAAGATTTAAATTGTAAGCAACCTTAGCTTACTCATCTTCTAATGTTAAAAGTTTAATATTTCACTCTAAAATTAATGAACAACATAATCCCATACTTTATATATTCTCCAAAATGATATTTTATTAGCTGATTTCAATATAGGACGTGTTAGATCGATTGTTAATAAAGAGATTGTATCTAATTGATACATTGTCTTAATCAGAATGACTCATAATATCATATTAATATAAACTTGGATTTCATTTTAGGATCAATGATCTTTATTTGTTCCATCTAACTTGTGATATTATCGCTCATTACTACAGTATCTTTGGGGAACGTATAGAGAGATTGAAGTGGTGTCGTTCTCTCTATAAATATGCTACTCAAATGATCTTACACCACCTCACTCAACACATACATACAGCCTTCATCAGCAAGCACTTGTTTGTCTCCTCTAACAGACATCAGACTACTTCATTTTTCTTACTACTCTCCCTCTCAAATTCTCCATTCTTCTTCATCATATCTTCTATAGGGAATCTCCAGCTCACTTCTTCATTCTTTTGCTGTCAATCACCTTATTTTGAACATCAAGCGGCTCTCATTTTTGAATATCGAAAACCACATTATTTTAACCTCAATTCGTAATTTTATGGGTGGGAGTTACATAGTTCAACTCAATTCCCATTGTGCACATCTTACAGCTAGCTACCATCCCAAGAAACCTTCTCAAACTCGTTCTTCGTTAATTATAGCAAACCCTCCATTCTTTGGATGATGTTCTTAAGATTTTGTTCTCACTCCATTCATATTATCACCTTCACCATCCTAGTCTTCACCCAAGGTAATAAAACTACATTCTTAATAATTTTATTCGTAAAATTTAGTGGTAGCTAGGTGTGCGACTAATTAAGGATTAGTTATTACTTATTATAGCCATCTAAATCGTGGTTCTTTAATCAAAATTATCATTCGATATGACTCACCAATATTGGATAACATTTAAATTCTAAACTCGACAACATTTGTATTTTGAAATAGATAATCTTTAATCTCGAACTGACCTATGAAATGGATACATACATAGGTTCATTTTTCACTCTTCCATCATGCTAATATATATGTCTATATACATACATTCTTGCAGGCTTTTTGGCAACTACATTCACTATAGTTAACAAATGTGGCTATGCAGTTTGGCCTGGAATATTAGCCAACGCTGACAGCCCAAAACTGGAAACTACCGGGTTCGAACTTGGCCCGAGTGCAACCCGATCTTTTGAAGCTCCACCACACTGGTCGGGTAGGTTATGGGGCCGGACCAGTTGCACATTTGACCCGAACAGCGGTCAAGGAAGTTGCGGAACAGGGGATTGCGGATCAAACCAAGTCGAATGCAATGGAGCCGGGGCAAGCACGGCGACCCTGATTGAATTCTCAATCGGGTCGGGCACACAAGACTTTTACGACGTCAGCCTGGTTGATGGGTACAACTTGCCCGTGATGGTCGAGCCGGATGGGGGGTCGGGTTCTTGCATGTCGACCGGGTGTGTGAAGGACCTGAACCGGATGTGCCCGGAGGAGTTGCGTGTAGGGGAAGGGCAGGGGTGTAGGAGTGCATGCGTAGCCTTCGGTACGCCGGAATATTGTTGTAGCGGCGCTTATAGTTCACCTTCCACTTGTGCTTCTTCGTCTTACTCTCAATTTTTTAAATCTGCATGCCCAAGATCATACAGCTATGCCTACGATGATCCTACTAGTACTTTTACTTGTACAGGAGCTGACTATACCATAACATTTTGTCCTTCATTATCAAGGTATTCATATACATTGTTAGTTCTTCATTTATCATTAGAACAGTTAAATATTTTAACTTATAAGTGTTTGAAGTATTTAATATTTATAAATAAATATTATTTTTTGGTTAAAATAAACTAGTTTATTATATGAAGGAATCAAGCATGATGATGATTATGAAGATGGGGTTCTATTAAGCTTAAAAAAATCGAAAGTTTCTATAACATCATAGTATGAATAAAAAGAATCAACGAGATGATAAAGGGGACGTATCTACTTTGTGATTGAATTATTTTTTGACTTGTGAAATAAAGTTTGGTGTCACGTTTCCTTAATATATTTATATACGGATATACCTATAATTTATTATTAACACAACTTTATTAGTAGATATAGGTGTTTGTGTTGTTAATCACATAGCTTTTCAGAATCTAGCCATAGTGTTATAGTGTTATACACTTCAATGATCTTGACTTTAGTCGTGCATCTTATCTCTACATTCGTCGGAACCCTTTTTGAAAAAAGTATTTTTCAATGAAGTCGTAACCTTTTTCTCTCTGAATAATAATAATGCAAGTATCATATTTTAATTTATTACCTGGGATTGTTTCTTATGAAAATAAAACTGTATAGTTGGTTATTTATTTCAAATGAGCAACGTATATTATTGTTTTGTCGATCTATATAAAGATTATGTGCATTTTTGTCAAAATATATTATTCCTATTATCCTATAAAAGTATTTGATTTATTAACTCATGTTTGTTTATATACTTCTGTTGCAGTAGAAAGTCATCAATGGTTTCAACGGGTCATGGAAGCACAGAGGATAATGGTTCGTTATTAGGGGATAATCCGGGTTCAACGGTCGGGTCATGGATATCCGGTTTCTTAACTGGCAATTCATCGTCATCAACTCTTCCTTATGTAGCCTTGTTCTACCATACTACTCTACCTTCATTTTTAATTTCCTTTTTCATCCCCTTATTATTTTTCGATTTCTAGCTTATTTCTCATGAATTCCGCTGGCTACGTAGAAAGACATGCGCTTCAAATACGGGATGGATACCAAATGCATGCCAGTTATAATAATATTAATGAATTACATTATATTATTATCACATTTCTTATTATCCCCGAGTTTAGAAGGTATTGTACGTTAACGTTGAATTATATTTAAGTAACCTTAAAATAAAAATTAAGCACTAAATTAGGAAGTTAATTGTAATCAGCGAGATTCTAATTGGATAATTACATTATAGAGTAATGTAAATAATTGGATGAGCGGGTAGTGAAGGACATATTATAAAGAGTGAGTTCCACGACATTTGTTGTATTAGTTACTTGAATATAGTTGTATATATAGATTTATTGTAATTTCTGTGTAGTTGTTATTGCAATTGGATTGTGTTACAGATGTTTGATTGAAAATATTATCTCATTTTTTTTCTTTATTGGAGCTTTCGTTTATTGTTGTTGATTACAAATATATTACTACAACAATTCATTTCGATAGCGCTTAAAAATTAACTTAAGTAGCTATTTTAAGCACTATCTATAGGGACTTACTTAAACAGGTGAACATTTATTTAGATAGCACTTTCGGAATGTGTTATCTTAACAATATTATAAGATAGCAATATTTTAAGACCTACTTTAGTGTTCAATTATGTGCTCTCAAAATAAATAAAATGCATTACCTTGAGTGTCATATATCAGGTAATGGTACTCAAACTTACTTAATGGTCAATGAATCGTTACAAACGGCATATAAACACTATATAAGTTTTATTATAGGATAGCATTCTTTGTAAGTGTTACCTTATTCCCATAAAACGCTACCTAAATAACATATAAGACATTAAGGCATCGTTCATTTTTTACTCTACCTTAGCTAAATAGTCCATAAAAGACACAGAAGACATATAAAAGAGTTTCAGCCATTTAAATTTCATATTATATATTGAGGTCCACATGTAACATGTTTTCGATGATGCATGAAATGTAGCTTGCAAAATATTAAACCATTTTATGAAAATGAAGCCTATTCTTGTCTTTAATTTCCATCATTATTCGGTTAATTTAATTTCTCTTAGCTAAACTGGTGTAAGCTCTTATCTTGGGCTACCTACTGCAATAGTCGTCATGTTCCTTGTCCTAACCTGATGAACCCATGTGTATATCTATTTCCATGGTTGCTGATGGTGTTTAAAGGGGTAAGACTCCCACCCATTCTCAGCTTCTTTCAGCTTCCCACCAATTCCAATGCCTAAACTTGTCGAGGGCTGAGAGTTCGCCATCAACTGCTCATCGAATGACCACGGCTGGGGAGGATTAAATTGTTGTCCAAAACCTCTAACGTCTCGACCACTTCCCTCTGTATGCATTGCTGAGTTTGGATACAAACTATCATTAGATAGCCCAATGTCGTTGGCACTAGGCATCCCAGGCATGCTAAATAGATATGGTGGCTGTGGGAAAGCATTTGAAATTGCTAAAGATGGCATGACTTGTGGGCCAATGGGTGCTTCTCTTCAGTCAACCATATAAGGAATAGCACCACCAGAACCATACATTGGAGAGGAGAATGGAATAGAAGATCTAGGTGGTAAGCCACTGAGACCACATTACCAAAGGTGGTATGAGGATTTGGAGACCTCATTACCAAAGGACCAGGTCTCTCCAAATTAGAATTCTTCCATTTGACAACGGAAAAGGTTTAACGGAAGAATTTCTCCCATTAACCTCCACTCTCATGCCCATGATAGATATTGTAGAATCATCTGATTTTACACTTCCAGATTCAATGAAACTTTGAGATGGCTTGAGATAGAAACGAGCGCTAGCCAAATCATTGGCCGTTGTTGGTTGGTCATTCAGATCAATGTTTCTTAATGAAGGCTGTTTGGATGATGACAATGAAGAAGATTGGTTGTGATGACCACTTTTATGATGAAATAGATCTTGCTCTGTTTGCAGGTCTAGTGGAGCACCACCTTCACTTAGCTGATGAAGATCAAACTCCAGCCTTTCTGGCCTTCTTGAACTCATTTCTGCTCAAGATTCTAAAGAAGCAAATTGGAACGATTCGGGGATTTGCTTATCATCTCCACTTTCACCTACATTCAGGTCGATGTTTAAGAGGCTATGACTCGCCTTCGAACTACTATTGCTCCTACCAGCTGAAAGGGTGAAGACACTTTCAGGAACTCCGCGAAGAGATGAGGGCCGGAAAGCACCGGTTGCTGCAGATCCTTTCCATCCTAGAGCCCCCTCAAAATGCAGTGGACCAACAGGCATTAAAGGAGCTGTTACTCTTGAAGCAGAAAGCATAGAGACAGGAGGTGACGTAATATCTCCTTGGTGTTCCACATCCTCTAAACAGATTCCTGCTGCAGGTGCTGCAGTCTTCAACTTTCTCTCTCTACTTCATTAGCAACCAGTCGAGCAAGTTCAAGTGGGTCTGCGATGCCATAATCCAGATCAAAATCAGATTTGATCTCAATAGTGTGATCTCTCTTACGATTTTTCTTCTTTGAAAAGTCATAATCCTTGGTCAAACACCCCTCAACATTATCATGGGCACGCCCCTCAAAAACTTCAAGGTTTCATCTCCGTTCGAATAATCCTCCTGGACCCTTGAAATCCTTAGGCTTAAGCTCACTGGTACGAGACACCTTTAACAAATCATTGTTTTGTTCGTCACCACCTTTCATTCTGAAATCAGTGATGTTTCTGTCATAACCTAATGATTTATCATCATTCATTTTCGTGTCGGTCTTTGATGCAGCAGTTTTTAAGCAATCTGAAACCTCGTCTACACAATCTTTGTCTCCAGCATTATTATCTTTTATGTCAGAAGGTTCTCTCACAGGGTGCAAAGCTTTTGTATCATTAGTAGTTGCTTTTGAGTATTGTTCTTTGTCAAGAATCTGAGGAGCACTATTCATTTCCTGAGTCTTTTTCTCAGTTCTAGTGGGATCCAACTCCGAACCATTGATCTCGTCTTTCTGGACACCAAGTTTATGGATTACTACATTGCAGGTTTCCGTAGAGGGGGATTCCCCTGAACAAGCAATGGAAGGTTCTAATTTGTCAAGATTTGCATTCACAGGCTTCTTGAAGGATTTAGTGATAGAAGAATATGAAATATCTTGATTAGAGATGGCAACAAAAACTGGAGATGTTTTCCGAATCTCTTCATCTTTTAAAGATTCAGAAGCAGTAGAAAGTAGACCATCCTTGGCTATCTCCTGTTGAATCTCTGGGGTCAAACTTCCCTGAGAAGCATCAATATCTCCAATGGAAGGTCTCAAGTTGCCGTTTTCACCTGCATGGCGTTTAGAAACTCATTATCTTCTCCTTCCATAACTGCTTCATTTGTTTTTTCTTCGTTCCACATCTCCAAGAGGGACTTGGCCATATTACGTGTCTTGGGATCGTCGTGACCAAGAAGGTATTTTATAGTCATCAAGATTCCAGAAGTATCCAATTTATCACTATCTACTTCAATCATTGTAAGTGCTTGCAGTAAATCAATTATTGCGTCTTCTACACAACTATCACTGGTTTTATTCTCAAATTCTGAAGCATCCTTCAGCCACCTGTTCATGTAAATGAGCCCATCTAACTGCACAAAAAGAAGAAGACAATCTTGATTCTCAGTGCCAGCTACAGCTCTAGCAACTGCAGACCACTGTCGTGTTGCATCACTAACATTATTGATAACACAATCTGTTCCTTTTTGCATCAAAACTACAAGTGCTCCTTTACCCTGTCAGGGGCAGAAAGTGAAGAAGTCCTCTGGTGCCATGATGCTTAATAAGCAAGGACTTTTGACTTCAAAAAATCTCCTTTGCACGCATGCTATTGCATTTATTCTCTTCTAACAAGATTATATCAATCAGAGGTTGTACCAACAATGAACACAACTTTGAGCAGATATTCTCATTGCACCCTGCACTAATTCATATAGAGTGAAAGTATAAGAAACCTTGGGGAAATTAAGAAACATGTATATGGAATAACTCCTATTAGGGAAACCTTGGAATTCATATCGGTCCATTACTCCATTGTAAAAAATAACTCCTATTCTGGGAAAATGTTAATATGTCATGAATATACTGAAGATAAAATTAATGAGCATGACATAGATGCAGAAATAGAAATTGGATACACATTTTTATACTGACATGTAACAAAGTGAGTAGTAAATATGAATAACTTGGAACAAACACCAAAGATATACAATGTGTTTGACACAGCTTTTTAACAGCACATACTACATTAAGTGCTCAATGATCCATCAAGCCCTTGCCTACGTGCACATATAAATATTAGATGTAAGAATAATCAAACAAATTTTATAGCAAGAGTAAAATTTAATGGTGGAGAAGTTAGCGATTGGCATGTTGGGTTTTACGGATTAAAAACCAAACGAGTTATTTAAATTGATTCTGAGGAACTACGAGATTATAAAAATGGTAATTTGTCGGAAGTTATGTTTGTACCTTACACCTTGTAGTTGCAGCGGAATAATGTCGAGAGGAGGCTCGAATAACCAAAAATAGGTTGTTTCTAAGAATAGTTAGCCCGACGATTGGTCAAACCACTACTTCGATTTTATTAGAGCAATTAAAAGTGAACAAATATTTTTCTTCCTTTATTTGGCCGAATAAGAGGGGGTGGAAGAGAGAGGTTTTGTTTCGTCTTTTATACAAAGATAAATAATGAATGGCCAATAGCTTAATCAGAGTTAACACTTTATATAGAACTTTGAAACCCATTTTAGGCACCTAGAATAACATTTTAGAACTAATTATTCTTGTTAATTTCGGCTACGGTGAAATTTCGTAATTGGAATTTAAGCGATATTTCTAAGCATAGTTACGTTTAACTTAGAAAAGTTATAATCGTATTATAGTTTAACACTTTGTTGTCATGTGTGGCCTCTTGGAAATTTCGATTGACAAAGGTAATATATTAATTTATATTAGCAGAATATTGTATTAATATATATAGATTATGGCCGGGCGCAGTAAGCCATCATAATCCCATGTCGTCTGATTAATCCTAATATGTCAATTGTCCCATGATCAAACGTATATCGAGCTTTATCTTTATTAAATGAGTAAATCGGGTTATGCAATCCCAATTGTTGGCGATCGTATTTATGAGATTTAATATACCGTATTTAAAACTGGTACCTGTGAACCCAAATTAATGTTCACGATATTTAGATAACAGAGTGACTCATATTTAATTGTCTTTTTTCATGCTCTACTTGTAAAGAAACTGTAAAAGAGAAACCAAAAAAAAAAATTCTTCTTCCCTACACGGATTAATAACTAATCCTCTTTTAGAACATGTATTGTTTGGCATGTATTCATCATGTGAAGTGAGAAAAGATCATTCATATGGAAAGATATCTATCAAACTAAATTCGAACATATATCTAATAGTTTGACAAATACCAGCCTAGGGAATAGAATCGATACTTTAGAGGAAAAATATTCAACAAATAGACACCAACACAAAAGGCCAAAGTATCTCAGCTAAAACTTCTTTTTTTACAAAATGTACACTATATTTTTCATGGTCATAAAATGTCACAAATTCACCATTTCAAGGAACTGTTTTATCTCTTGCTGAATAAAAAATCTATGCATTGTATACTAGAAGGTTATATAGCTGACCTACCCATATAAATGTTAACCATATCTGTTAACACTCGATTACAAGTAAAAAAAGTGTAAAGAGTATCCATATTATTAGTCAAAACAATATATGAACTTTTCTAATTTTGTCAGATAGTAGTAATACAACAGATGCCCCATTGGCTCTTTGAAAAGGCCCCGTCTATAAAAGGGATCGAATAGTGCAGAAACTTTAGAGTACGTGATCACAGGGGAGGTTTGTCGAATTGACGAAAGAATGAAGTCTGAAACATCTTCTACTTCATGAGTAATGATAGAAAAAAAAGTCACAGGTATGTGAAAATTTTATTTTTGATTTATTCGTTATATGCAAGACCACAAAATTTAAAATATTCGACTCCACATACATAGAAAGAATTGCAGTACTACTAATCCTGAAATTAACATTACAACAAAAACAATTACGGAAGAAAGAAACTAAACCAAGACCATATAACAAGTACCTCGCTTAAAAACGCAAAAACTCAGAATTGGAAACAACAATTAACTAGCACTAAACCGTTCCAATAGACCATTTCTGAGTACACAAAAATGATCTGCAGGACTCAATACCTATAGAAAATGAATCATAAACACACACAAAAATTAATATATTTTCCATTCACAATGAAAATTCAACAACAAAAGTCAAATCTTTTTTCATACAAGGCTCAACAACTTTCAGAAAGAGATATCACATCTTACACTAAAGCCCTAAAGAAACCTTCTTCAAGATCAATTGGAAGGTGCCCACATACATAAATCACAACATGCATTAAAATATCAACTGAAACTACATCAACAAGAATAATAATGCACACAAATATATTCCATTCACATGATAACCATTAATGCAAAAACATAGCAACATCAAAAACACAAATTAAATAAAATTACACAAACAAATTATTTCACATATACAGCCCAATTTCAATAACTAACAACCCAAAATCAGTAAATTTTGTGAATTTTCTTACCTTAGGCGAAACCCTAAAGACTTCAAAAAGATACCAACTTTGAGTTGAAATTACTGTTGTTGAAGCTGGAAAATGAGGTGGTTTGTGTAATTATGAGATTTAAGAGGGGTATTTCACATATATTGTTTAGCTGCAAAAAAGGTTTATGTCTGAATTCTTGAAAATTGGGTTATGACCCCAGTAGCTCCTTTTTGGGGTGAAAAAATATCACCAAAAGCTCCAAAAACTTCTTTTGTGCATGAAAACTTCTGAAGAATTTTTAAAAAAAACTTCCATCTTTTCGGACAAAAAGGTGATAGGGTGGGACATGGGCATTTTTGGATTGGGCATTTGGATGGGGTTTTCGATTTCGAAATCTCCCAAGCGGCAAGTGTTGATTTTCTATTGGTCATTTTCGATTTCTTCTTATTCGTTTTTTTATACAATATGATAGTGGATGATGAACGAGATACATATTATCGAAATTTGGGGAACGTAGATTTTGAACCTTCCAACTCCGCTAGGTCTAATTCATCTTTCGATTATCATACCCAAACATTGCCCGAATTTGAAGTACATGTTCAAGGTAGTCCGAATTTGACATTCATAATAGATTCGAACTCCGTGATAGGGTCAAATATATTCAATTGAAAAAAGATCTTGTGGAACACATTTGGCACAACCCAAATTTAGGTTTCAAATTGTCCTTACTTTTATCAACATTTTTAGTGTCTTTTGTTTGTTTTAATAATTTATATATGCTTGTTTTAGCTTCTTTAATAAAATCATGTGTTGTTTTTTATTATTACATAAATATATAAATAAATTATTTAATTTAATTATTAATAAATTATTATAATAAAATTTTATTACTTATTATTTATCGGTTAATTAGATTATTATAAATATGCAAAAATAAAAAGTAGAGAGAGAATGAATAGTTATGGTAGGGTATATATTGAAGTGATGTCGATGAAATATTATTTAGCTTATTTATTGTAGGATGTAATAATTTTTAAAGATATTTAATGACATGGGATGGAAATAATATAATGTGGAATAATATTTTTAGTTTAAAAAAAAAATATCTATTGGAGATGGTCTTATGATGTTGAGTTTGTACTTGACAATTGGGTGCTGACAACTTACATGCCTACGACAGTACGAGTCACCCAAAAATATTGTTGGGTTGGGTACATGGGTTATGGTTTCATATTGTAATGACCACCCATCAACATTTTTAACATTTGTCATGTCAAATAACTCATTTTTTATATGTATAAGTTAGAATATATTTGATTTTATAATGTATTATTAAGCCTTAACTTTTCGAGAAATCCTTCATCGGGAATTATGAATAACTGATTTTTTCAATATTTTTTACCTTGGTTTCGTAGGAGCAAGTCAGAACAAGTGAGAAATCGAACCGTTTGATTTGATTTGTTCTCAACTGTCATCATGATATGATCATGTAGAGTGATCATTTTGTTGATGAATGTTTCTATTACATTCGTAGTCTCTGAAGGTTGAGAACCAACTATGTAGCATCTAGATAAAAAATTCAAGTATTGTAATGTAAGGAACTAGTATAAATACTTGTCATTCTTTATTTGCACAATTGATTTGTCAATATGTATGATTTTTTTGTATTAGTCTTTCATTTTTTAACTTTATTGTTCTTTCAATCTATTGTCTTTGTTCATTGGTAGAGAAGTTATTAGGTCTTTGAAAATGATAAAATTGATGACTTTGAATCCTACTTTTCCTAACTTCTTCAATATCCATTTTTGTATTTAGGCACCTCACATATTTAATAACAATGTAAGACGAGTTAGCGTTTAAAAGTGGCACCGCCAAATATATGACATTGTACATAGGGAGGGAAGGATAATTATTTATGAACATCTATCAATGAAGGTTAATGACTTTACATTCCATCATCACTTCAATAACCATTTTCTAATTTTTGTATTTTAGTTCTGTCAATTGACACAAATCTTGAATTAGATTCTTGGCAATAGTAGTACTATAATTCCATAACATATTAAACCAAGTGTACTTAATATTTTTTCAAGCTTGCATGAATTGGACATTCTACAACATATATATTAAACCATGGTTTTGTCAATGAAGGTTAATGACTTTACATTCCATCATCACTTCAATAACCATTTTTTAATTTTTGTATTTTGGTTGTCAATTGACACGAATCCAGAATTAGATTCTAGTCAATAGTAGTACTACTATAATTCTACAACATATTAAACCATGTGTACTTAATATTTTTCAAACACATGAATTGCGCTACCACAATGACAAAGTTGAAAGAAGTACTATATGAATGGAGAATCAGGAAAGTGGCAAACCTTTTCGGCATAGTAGAATTCTGAGAATCCTTGGTCAACGATGATATGCTTGCTGGTTGATGTTATGAAAACATTATTGTTGACAATCACACTCTTGAATGGACTTTTCGTCAGTTGTATGTACCGTTATCTAGTAACGTCAAAAATACGAGTTTCATTTGGGTGCTTACAATAATTTTATAAGCGCGCAATCTTTATCTTTTACATGTGTTTTAAAGCGATTTAAAAAATCTTCGTTTTTTCTACATTTTTCGCTTGGTTAGATTATATAATAGCTTGTCCGATATTATGATATCTTTAAGTGCGATCTTTATTAAAATTTTGTAATACTTTTTAAGATGAAATTTTATATAATTTTGTTGATTATTTAAAAAAAATGGATTTCAAATTGATTGATATTCATTTTGTTCGAAACTTTTTAAAGAGACAAGTTTGTATTTGTAAGAATATTTTCTCTTGTATTAATTCAATGAATGATGGTAGAAATTTATACACAAAACTGTAGTACATAATATCTCTAAGAAAGGAAATAATAAAATAATACTCCGTAACAGCTATAACATTAAATGAGAAATCCTGGGCAAACAAATGTTCATTGTACATCTGTGCCTAGTAACTAAATGGAACAATGTTTGGATAATAACTTAATACTATAAATACGAATTATTAATTCAAAATAAAGTGAAATGTCATTTTGTTTTTTAAAAGAAAATAATCAAGTTTAAATGTTCTGGAGGGAGTATATATATATATATATATATATATGTCAGGAGAAAGAGTAACATTTTATCATAGAAACTCACAGCCTAAATATGGACTATGATAGATGTCCAGGTTGATGTATTTGTATTTTCTGAGTACAATTTGCGAATATTTATTAAATTAGAACTATTGAGAATAAATATTTGGCGATAAATATCCATACGTTTTGGGCCCAGATTGACGCAGTTTAAGTATAGGATTGAATGTTGGATCACTAATTGTGTGAGAACTCTCTTTAGCGGATTGTTCTATGTTGGAGGGATCATTCGTACCTGAAAGCGTGATCACGGGATGACCACAAACACTCTGATGCTTAAATCATTGAGGAAGAGTGAAAATATGTTGTAATGCGGATAGTACCAAAGAAGCATTACCTCTTATATAGTTGGTGGAAATATATATATATATATATATATATATATATATATATAACAACACTATATATATATATATATATACTAACTAACTAACTATATATATATATATATATATAGTACAAAGAAAGGATTATTACCCGAGGAGTGTCATGCAACGCCCTTAGCGTTTACTTTCTATTGGCATATAATGGATTGAAAAGCTTTTTAATGCTCAGCCAGGCGCTAGGTGCGGTTTGTAATGATGATGGAGCTCGCTAGGTCATAACCCGCGTCATTGCCCCACTATTTATTGATACTTGTAACCATCAGCATGAGATATCGTTATTTAAATGTTCTCTTTTTCTTTTGCGAGTATCCCTTTGAGAAAGCGTCCATCACCGTCAAAGGATCATTTCGAAATTTGTGAAAGAAATTTAGCGGATAAGAAATGTCGAGGAATAGGGTTTCTAATCATCGAGTCAATTATTCCACTTCCCTTGTAGGGCCGAGCAGTACTCTGGAGAATCACTTGTCCCATTCTTGGGAATCGGGTCATGGTGGGTCCATCTCAGCCTTCTATAAAAGTGAGTCCCGTACTTTCTTTTCCACTTTATTGTACTTCCAACTTTTCAAATTCTGACTTCTTACCACTTTACGAGCTGTTCCAAAACCGTTCATGTAGCACCAATTTTTTTTCCTCACGGCTACACTCCCCAATCACGTATTTTAGGGTTCGGAGTTAGGCTTTTATAGTGGGTTGATTCTTGTTTGTGGCTTTCATTGTCCATATAACTACTTGCGAAAATTCTAGATGGCTTAAATCATGAATCTGAATACTACTTTGCCGAATTATGGTATATAAATGCAGCCAGATCTTGAGATTAAGTATGGAGACTTGTTATTCACCCCTAATCAAGATCTGTTCGCTCATTTGGATTTGAAACAGGAGGCGCATGACGATGATGTCTTCTGCGAGATTGATGAATATCCCGCAAACCCTGTTGCCTCATACTACGCTTCATTTTTGGTAGTCTTAAACGAAAACCTCAGGGCGTATTCCATCTTCACTTGATCGGGTCCTTGAATCATGATTCCTTCTCCAGAACCTTTGCTGTTTCTCGCCCCATCAACATATACCACCCATTTAGGTATTTGAGCGGATTTTTGTGGTTCTCTAGGTCCATCCCGTCTTGGCGGTGGCCAGTGACACTCGATAATCTGCTAGGACTTGGGCTTTGATACTTGTTCTGGGTGCATAAGTGATAACAAACTCACTTAACTCCACAGTCCATGTAGTCATCCGCCCAAATAGAGCGGGGTTTGTGAGGATTCGTTTCAATAGGCGTCTGTGATGGCTGTGGATGTGACTCGAGAAGTATGGTTTAAACTGCGGTAGAAATTATGAGGCTTGACGCCAAACTTATCAGTATGGGATAATTTTCCTCAGAGCCATGTAACACGTGGCTAACATAGTATATAGGTCTTTGCACTCCATCCGCCACTCGCTTTTGACACACTTTGCTTATGGCCCACCGCGACTAGAAATGGGTTGTAACTCTTCTTAACTGTACGGGCGAGAGAGTAGGTGTGGCGATCCCAAATATTGTTTCAAGTCTTCGAAAGCCTTATTGTATTCGTCGTCCCATTAAAACTTGTTCGTTGACGCCTTCCTTAAGTTATTGAGAAGCAGAGGTTTTATTTCGATTTTTAGAAATAAATCGACTTAGAGCAGGTAGACATCCCTTCAATTTCTGAATATCTTTATAACTGCTTGGCGGCTTCATCTCTAACAACGCCTTAATCTTATCTGGATTGGGTTCAATTCCTCTCTCACTTATCATGTAACCCAAAAATTCTAGACGTTACTCCAAATGAACACTTCTCGAGATTGAGTTTTTAGCTTTGTTATCCCTCGGCCAGTGAAGGTTTCTCTAAGGTTCTGAAAGTGTTCGCTTAACAACTTGCTCTTGACGACATATAATCCCACGTATATTTTCATGTTCCGCCTAATCTGTGACCGAAAATAGTGTTGACCGTTCGTTGATATGTGGAACAAACGATATAAGCCATATTCGGTTATAAGCGTCTTTTCACCGTCCTTAGGAAGCGTGCATATTTGGTATTTCTTGAGGCATCCATGAAATCAAAGACTTTATGCCTTGGCTACTATCAACCAATGCGTCCCAGGCTTGTGGTGGCGGGTAGAAGTCTTTTTGGGCGTACTGCTTGTTTAGAAGACTATTGAAAATCGATTGCACATTCGCCATTTGTTATTTGACTCCCTGACCAACACGACATTCGCTATCCAACTCGGAAATTGCAATTCGCGAATGGCTTTAGCTTTCGACGAAATTGGCGATTCTTCTCTTGTGCCCGTGTTATTTTTTTCTTCTTTGAATGTTAACTTTCCATTTGTTTGATTGGATGAAATAGGGGATGAAAGCAGAGGGAATTGACATGGAGGCGGTGGGCGCTACATGGGGATCGCGCCCGACATGTCTTTTGTTCCCCATGTAAAGACATTTTCGAATTCTCGGACCAAGTCGATCAGTTGAGATGTATGCTGTTTCTCCAAGTTTGTGCCTAGAAAGTCTTAAATTTGGATCCTTTTCGTGGGCAGGACACATTCCCACCTCTTCATGTGGAATTGCTTTTCCTAAGTCCTCTTTCTCTTTGGAGGAATTGCATCTTTTCCCCTTTATACATCGTTGTATTCACCTCGATGTTGCCCCTCTCTTTACGCTTGTCTCACGATTCGGCTTCCACAGGTTTAGTGGTGGCACGATGCTTGATAGCGAGCGTGCTTGTTTGATCGCTCATTCGCCTGTAAAGAACTTGATTTCGAAAGTGCCTTTGGGAATCTTATAGCCTTTATATTAAGATAGGTCTACCATGAGTCCGTTGTCTGACCGAATCGAGGTATATACACCACTGTAAATTGCTGATATTTGGCCTTTCGTCGAAGCTCTTTTCCATCGTTACCCTTGCAACTCCCAAAGGATATACGGAATGTCCAGTGAATCCGGTTAGTGGTCTTCGCACAGGCTCTATTATGCTCCTAGGCAAGTTGAGTTTATCAAAAGCGCTGAGATAAATAATATCAGCTGAGCTTCTTGTATCTACCAACATTCGCTCCACCGTGTAGTGGGCTATTTTCGGCGCAATCACAAGGGGATCGTCATGAGGCATCGATCATGGCAATCATCGTGGTGTTATCGCTCTGTGCCAACTGCATCTTCGCGCTCAAAACAAACTTCCCTCTGGCGTACTTCTTCACTCGCGTTCTAGAATGCTTTCCTCATGAATTCGCCCCTTGATAGTGGCGACACGTCCGACTCTTGGTAAGTTCACAAAGCTTCTTTCCATTTTTTGTTTTTCCGTTCGTGGGCCGATAAGGACTTCTTGATCGTCTATAGGGGTTATGCAGTAGATTCTTTATGGGGTGGATGGTAGGATGAATTTGGGAACGCCCCGGGCCACTTTAAGTACCCATCCTTTGTGAATTCTCTCCAAGTGCCCTCGGCCTTATCAATTTATATCTCCATTCTCAAATCTTACAATCATTAGTATAGAGTGACGGTTACCGATGGTATTCCTGATAGAGGTTCTTGTACCCATTTTTACTGAGTTTCTACCGTCCGTCCGGTATTGGTAATATTATCAAATGCATCGTACTTGCACAAATATATGCGCTATAAAACTCTTGAGGGACCGTGCTGGCAGCTCATCGTAAAAGGCTTGTTGGTTGCAACTAACTTAAAATCTCTGTGAAAAAGTTTCTTTTGTAAGCTTTCCAGTGAACTATGCCTTTATCTCTACGTATCACTTAAGGCGGTTTTCTTGAAAACATTCTAATCTTTTTCCATCTTGTTTCTCTCGAATGCGTAGGGGTTGATAAATTCCCTTTAACTCTTTAACTTCGATGTAGGTTTAACTCTTTGCTATAAGTTAAATCCGCTTGAAGCCAAGATGTTCGTACCCGGCAGAGCTTTCTTTAACTTCCATATCCTTGAACCTTTGAATAAGGCCACTTATATGCCACTGTCTTCCACCATGGGATATTTCAACAAAAAGGTTATTGTAAGCGGCCATGATAGGCTCTAAGACTTCGTTCTTAAAATTCGCCGAATATCAGTAATTATCCGTTCATCGTATACTTTTGAGCAGCGGATGAAATTTGCGACAAAAGCATCCGTTTTAGGTAGTGCGTATCTGCAGTTTTCAATGGTAAAGCCGTATGCGATCTCTTGCTTTCCGGTGAGGCATTAGGAAAAGTTTTGGCATAAAGAACATCGGACGTTTGATGTTATCGTCATGTAGGCGATGTAGCCCTGTAAATGCTTTATTGGATCGCATGTGCCATCATATAACTCTAGTTGAGGCAACTTAAAACCTAGTGGGAGCTGAAAAGCGTCCAACCTATCTGAAAATGGCATTTTGGTTATTAGGGCGACTGGAGCGATACTAGCAGGAAACGTAGTTGCCATAAACTTCTTGAAAGTATCAAGATGTTGTTGCATAAATTTTAACAATGGAATCCTTATGTACTGCTTGGCACACAGATATTCACGTCTGATTTGGGATCGGTGCCACATGGGTGGTAGTTTTAAGCACTCCATTAATCGCTATACAACTTTTCATTGTACGTGTCGATCTTGCTTGATCGTATGTGATATTACCGCGACTGCTCGACTTCTGAAATGCTAGCGCTCGTTGTATCCGCTCTTGTATTATGGCCTCGTTGTCTGCTTGGTGGCGGTTATTGCTCCCTTTGAGGAATTGGATAAACGGTATTGCGGGGAGTGCATGTTGTTGTGGATTCTTGCCATAAATATTTTGATTGTCCATGTGTATTAATGAATCGATCGTCACGAGCGACATCCGCGTGTCACCATGAATCCCATCTTAAGCGAGTTGTTATATACACACCAAAGCCGGTAAGTGTTTAGGAGTGAAATAGGCCCATTTTACTACTAATTTGTAAGTGTGGTAGTTACATAAATTATACTCGAGAGTAAAACCAGTAATTTTAGAGCTAAAAATAAATGTTAATAATCTTTAATTTTCATCATCCTACAACTATGCAAAAATCAAATAAATGACCTGCTAATAATAATGTTGATTACTCCAGGCCAAGTTTCTAGTATGAGGATCCTGGAAAATGATATCCTTACAATTGAAATGAACAAAAACTATCACTGCTCCAAGTTATCATTCAGTGAATGAGAATGCAGATAATTTTCAAATAGTTCGGCAGGAGTAGTGCTGTTATCGGTTTGGATCGGTTCGGATATTGACAAGTTCGGTATCCATCCGATAATACTATGGATATATACAGACCGATCCGATAAGGTTATAGGGCAAAAATTTAGAACCAGACCGGACCCGATAACTATCGAGAGGTGGTTGGTCGTCGGAGATGTCAGGACCTCGGAGGTCGTGAAGGTATTAGGACGAAGCTTCCGTTTGTTAGTAGTTTAAACTACCATAAAATTTTGTTTACTATGTGAAGCAGGCGCGAGAAATGAGAGTGAGATGGGGGAAGTTGTCTACCAGTGATGCAAGATACAAAATACAAGATACAAGATAGGGTGGTGGCCTATGATGATTTAGGGTTGATATTTTGGAGATGGGGGAAGTTGTCTACCAGGCGCAATTTTTATTCATTTCAATTTATATTTTTGTTTATGGGTTCTAACCGGATAATCGGTCCGTTTCTATCTATCTTCGGGGACCAGACCAATTATTTTTCGGATGAATATTTGATCGATTATTTACGGATCGATTCTCGGTTCTTGAAATATTAATACTTGCAGGGCTTCTGCGCTCTTCGCCATATTTCTTGTTAGAAGTACCCCGATCTCATTTATAACAGGTGGGACCAAAATTTTGATAGAGTTGTTATTGTTGAGCCATACCACACGGTCCCAGCAACAACGAAAGCTGCGAAAAAAACAAAACGAATGTAAGACACAGAAAGTTAAATTAGTTTAACTATTTCCTCAACATGAAAACTACATAAAAACATATATATTCGATTGAATCATACTACTAAACTATGCCACTTTCGACTAGATGATTGTTCCTCTGTGGGTTATTCTCGTGCTTCAGTAGATAGTGCATGAAATAGGAGTGCCTACTGCCTATAATAAGGAGGGCATTCAAATTTAAATAAATCTTCTTTAATGGAAGTTCAAACAGTTTATGATTACATAGCTCAATCCTAATGGAATTACCATATATGTATAGCTCAATCCTAATCGAATCTAACAAGCGAATTCATCAATTAGGACCGGAACACACTGCACTATATTCACTAAGATATTTTTCCAATTGGTTCTCTAGACATGGTTTTTAATGAAACAATTAAAAGAATATATAAAAACATGGGAGAACAACGATATAGTCCTGAATGCGTGGAAGGCATTCGAGCTTGTTCAAGCAAATTATGTCGCAGAAGTATCAGTCCCAGCAACAATCTTCGTTCGCTAGATTTTCGTCCCGGATGGTTCTTCTACTAAGATTTTAATGAGACGTACTCTATTCAAATTATATAGGCTGATACAACGGTCTACGGAGGGATCCTCAAGCTGTATGTATATATGGCTTATTGGCTTATGTGTCCTTTCTATTTTAACAAGATTGCCTATATTTGAATTTTGATGATTGAACTTCTTAAATATTTTAAATTCAAAATTTATATGTTTAGTAAAAATATATGAAAATATAGTATTTTGAAACTATCTTATATTTAACATGTCAATTTTAATTTAAATCAAATTAATATTTCTAAGTTATGGCCTTTAAATTTAATTATTGAAAATCAAATTAGGTAAGTTTTTGAAATGGAGGGAGGGAGTATTATATACTTAAGAAAATATATAAGAAGTCTCCTCTCTTCTCTTGTCTCGATCTCATTTAATTTGTTGTTTTATAGTATTTGTTCTTGTATTCATAACAACGATCAATTTATTGGCAACTTTTTTCTCTTCAAGAGTAGCCTCACGTCTTAATCCATTATTCCATGCCATCTCCTATTGGCACAATAGATGCATACATTGATCTTAATATATGATGATGTAAACAAACCATAACAATATATTCCAAATAAATCCCTACCATTAGAACGTACACTACTCACCTTCACATAGTATAATGACAAGGTCTATTGGCCCCTCTAACAAGTGCATCATGAGTATACTTCTATTTATTTAATATTCCAATTTGCCTAAATATCTACTCCATTTGGTCCACACCCACATCTTTAATTTGATTGAAAAATATTGTTCAACTGCATTATTAAAAGGGACGTAAACTTCAATCAATCAAATGGTCGGTTCCCTATTCAAATGGTCATAACTCATAACCACTCTATCTCACGTCACTTTATGCTTTCTTTAGTCAATCAATTTGGGACACGTCCAATTTGATGAATGGTGCTACTATTTTTTAATTTAGGACATTGGAGATTTTGTAATTTATATTGAAGAACCCTAGAAATCACATATGAAATACTTTACAATCTATTACAAAATACCCCATGTTGCATCATGAGTTAGAGAGTTCCAATAGATGAGGCTGGAATAAAAATTAGGTTTTCTATATTTATACTTAGAACCATGTTACAAGCAAAGAAGAAAGATTACAAATAATATTTTCATATTAAATTTTAGAAATTTTTACCCATATGATTCCAGGATATTAGGAAAAGCATAAAATTGATTAAACCATAATAAAACAATGAGGGACAAAAGTTACAGAATGCATCTTGTCCAAATTCACAGAAAGAGCTTAATTATAAATGAGGAAATGATAATTTATTGATTAGGAAATATGATACAATATGTACACCATGCACGATATTTGAATATTATTATATCATAGAATGTTACACATTAATCATTTTAAATTAATTCCTAAATACGAATAAAAACAATCAAAATATCTTTTTATTATTATCATAGGAACAACGTTGCATACAATCAATTTCGTCCATGTTAACCTGTATTCTGTTAAACACGAAAACCTTTTTTTAAATATCAAAACATACCATTATATTATCTTTCGTATGCTCCAAAATAAGTGATTGTTTTAAGAAATAAATGATTGTTTCAAAATAAATGATTGTTTGATTTTCAATGCAACTTTATGCATTGAAATTTACAAAATTCCTTATCATCATTCGCTATTTTTTTTTCGTTTGGTTAATAATCTTACATTATATTGAAAATTTTGAAAACTTTATTATTTTTTTATTCGTTTTAAAACAATTCGCTTAATAAAATCTTTTTATTAAATGATTAATTATTTTACAACGGAGGAAGTACTATATACCATACAAATCCCAAAATTATCATGACCTCAAATGAGACAGTGTTTCATGGCCAGGATTTCTCCGAGTCCTTTTCTGACGTTACATAGACGATTCCTAAGTTCCTAGGTAATGCAAGGACAATAAATCAATGGTTAGGATCCTCTGAACGGCAAATTTTCCAAAAAAAAAAAGTTAATCGAATGGTTAAAATCTTTTTGGCGGTTGCCGTCCATTGCAATGATGGAGATCTTGGTCTCCTGTAGACCCAAGTTTAGGATCAGCCGCCCCTTATTCTTGTCGGCAAATTAGGATGAAATTAATATTTTTACACCTATTTAACATTTCAATAATATTCTAGCAGCAAGCTAATTATAACCACTGAAAAATATAATATTCCTTCTGCCACAAATCAGATGAACAATTATTGAAAATAATGTATCGAATCTTGTTTTTAATTCTTCTCTGTGGATAGCAAAAATAATTCCTAACTTCAGTATGTTGAACTTATTACTCCCACCATTCCTCCATTATATGTCGCTCCTCCCAATCTGCCCAAAGATTATCCGTTTTTTTTATAATTATAATTTTTTAAAGCTTTGATGCTTAAATATATTTGTTTGTAATGGACAATATTTTATGAAAAATATATCAATGGGAAGAGTTTGAAATATATTTTTATTGATATAGTTTTAATCAAGTACTATACAATACAAACAAAAATATACGATCAAAGTTCAGAGGTATATCAAAAAGTCAAAGTGAGAATATTTTTTATGATAGGTGAAGTATTTTATTAAAGTTTTTATTTTTCGTAATTTTTTTGTATAAATATTTGATAATTAATTATTTTTCATTCATTATTTTAATAAATATAAAATTTATATTATTATTGACATGAAAAAACTGAAATAACAACTAAAATAACTTGGATGTATTAACTAATTACATGAAGCAACATTATTAACAATCTCATTTTCAATTTTCAATTTTCAATTGCTCAAATCAAAACTAAAAATAATATTTATCTAACACTTCCTCCGTTTTCAATACTTATCGCATCCTGGTCTAAAACTCTAGTTCCTAAATACTAATCACAAAACATTTTTTTAAATGTTTTATTTATTAATCCTAGTTTTCCTAATATAATCCTATTGAAGTCGTTTTTATTGTTTATATTTATTGATATTATTTTTGAGATAATTGTCGAAATAGTTCCTAATAGTAGTATCAAGTTGTACTTTGGTCTCATATAGTGTCACCGTAGCATTTTAGTCCTCGTAAATGGCACAAAAGTTGCAGTTTGGTTTCCAAACTAACATTTCCGTTTAATATGACCACTTGAAGTTGTAATTTGGTCCCCATAAGTGGTACAAAAATTGCATTTTGGTCCCCAAACTAACGTCACATTTGATACCGGGATGGTGTTTAGATTTGAGAGCACTTAGTTTGGAGGCAGAAGTGCAGCTTTGTCTTGCATTTCTGGGCAATAAGTGAGTACGGTATCTTATTAAGAGGCCGAGTGCGGCTTGATGTGGATTTATCGGGGATATTTTAATAATTTCTCGTATTCCTTGCTCATATAGTTTTCTCGGTGTCTCTTTATGATGTGAGATGGACGATTTTTATCTCTCGGAGTCTTGTGTTAGTGAGTGGTAGTCTTAGAATTAAGAACTTGATGTAAAATAATATTTTCGTTCATTAGCGTCCACAATGACTATTATTGCAATAATACAAATTGAGAATAGTTTCTACAATAAATTTATTATAACTCCAATGAATATTATTACACAAATACAAAATTTTGAAATTAAATCTTATCCTTTATCAAACTTCAAATATTTATCCAATCACCTCATTATATTTTATGTTAAATAAGATATAATTCAAGAATCTTTTGAAACTAAACTTAACATGACCATAAGATAAGTCGAAAATACTAATATAGATACTGAATTAGTAAACAATGAGATTGAGAGAATAATATTTCCACTCAATCATAACAACTTCTTTAGCTAATTTTTATTATAAATATTTACTTATATTTAGTATAAAAAATTACGTTTTATATTTTGATATCTTTTGGTAATTTTTTCTTTATTAAATTGTCAGCCAAGCCAAATTAGATAGTTTAAATTGACGTTTTATATTTTTAATATCTTTTTTAGCTTTTTTAATTTATGTGTAAGTGTAGAAAAAGCGAAGTATAAAAGCGGAAGGAGTAATAGAAACAAAAATAAATATATGCTCCGTATTATAGTAGCCGTTGGAGAGTTCTCTTCTCTTTATAAAGAGCCCCCCTATTATCATACACATCCATGAACGTTGCTTTGTATGCTTTCTTCATCCTTACCCCTTTTGGGTTTCTCTACTCTTCCCTCTAGGCTAACATATTGTAGCATACTAAACTATTGATATATCTTTTCTTCATTAACATTCTTGGTTTTATTATTTTCTTTACTCCTATGTTAAGTTACTGATTTCCTCATAGGTGCTTTTTATCTAAATTCTTGAATTCATAGTTTGGTATATCTTAAAAGCTAAAATCATTGTTAATTGTGCTTTCATTTAGTTGTTTGGTTCTAGATCTTTCAGAAGCTATAAACTCTTAAATATCATCAATGGAGGCAGTTATGCTACAATCATCAAAGAATCAGACCATCTCTCCAAACAAATCACATATCAGAAACTCAATGAAAATTAAGCACCACTCTTTCAATTCAAGACCAGCTGAAAACTACTTCTGTCAACCAAATTTCCAGGCAGGAATTTTGCAAACTCCACATCCTTTTCTCTATCAATCTTACCCTCCCCATTGCTTACCACAAAAGCCGCCTACTGTTTTCCCACAAAAGAATGTCAGTTTCTCTGAAAGTAGAGTCATCGGCTTTTCTTCGAATCGAAAACCAAACTACAAAACCAATGATCCATCCCAGGCTCCAAAAAAAATAAGTTTTAGTTCCAACAGTCCAAAAAAGGGAGGTGCCATGATGAAAACAACCAAAAAGGTTGCAAGAGTATCACCAGATCCTAAGAATCTTCCCAAGGAAGATGCACCTAAGATGATGGTCAGTTCAAACATACCATCAAAAGGTATAGGTTTTAGTAAAACCAGTGACAAGGTTCTTAAATCCACCATTGATAATCAGGTTGATAAGATTACTAGTTCAGTGATATTTACAATATCACCACCACCAAGCAGCTTGCCTTTGCCCACTTTTTCATTGAGGCCAAAGCTCAGCTGCAAGGCTCAGGCTGCTGGAGTTGATGCAGGAGCAACTGATGATCTCCGACGCCTTCTTCGCCTCCCATAATTTTACTTTTGGTGAAGTTGAAGAACTTATTACTGCTAGCCTGCTAGGGGATGTAAATAAAGCAGAAGATGGTAACTAAATCTTCTGTTGATGCTCATAGTAGGCTAGTATTTTTCCTTTCTGTTGTACCTTTTTATTGTTTGTTTTTTAGGCCTACTTTGTGATCACAGCCTTGCATTTTTAAATTGGCGTGCACAAGAAAGAGCGGAGGATTCAAGGGTTGGGTGGGGTGGTCTAGCTTGTTGCTATGTTTCTTGTTCTATTAGACTATTTTCTAAAATCTGTATGAATAAGTATGTATTAGTTTCTCAAATTAGTTATGGCTTTGGATATGTGAATCTACAGTTAAATACTGTTTCATGTAATGCTACTATGTTCTGAAAAATGCATCAATAAGAAGTATGTTATTAGTTTCTCAAATTACTCATTTATTTGGCATATGGCAAAATCTACAGTTGAATAATAATGATTCATGTAATATTATCTATTTTCTAGTGTACTGATCAGAAAATGGAAGCTTCATCTCTGGTGCCATTAAATACTTGTCTTTAAATAGTTTCATTATAATGGCAGAAGATGTTGCATTCAACATCATCAATGAGAACTTTTAGCACCATCCCTCATCAACTATGTTGCTTTTAAATAGTTTCATTAAGGGAATGACTAAGAAACGATCACTGCTATTAATTTAATCAGGCGATATAAAACAAAAAATCAACGAAAAATGTACTAATGTTGGTTGTATGTCGTCTACTAATCGATGGGATTTTTCATATCTATCGCGGTGAATAGCAGAATAAAAAATTGTAGAAAACTATTCTCAAAATGCAATTTATTTTATATAAATTTTAGGATCAAGAATTGGTGGAATATATGATCTAATAGCCTGACAAATTGGCATCCTAACAACCAAATTGATGATATTACAATTTCTTAATATTACTCTCCCTCAGAAGACAAGCCTCTTCCATATCGTCAAACTTATAACAATCAAAACTACTCAAGAAAAAGGGTCAGTCAACACCGTCATCGGGTGACAGGCTATTTTTATGGGAACTAATAGTCCAAAACTAAAGCAAGCAGAATAGTAATGAAGTGATAATAAATTCTCTGTTTGTTTGCGAGCACAAACTGGACATGCATCGTCTGTGGATCTGATCTGTAGGAAACAAAAAAGAATACACGCTTCTATCAAAACATACATTAATGAGCTAATGGCAAAAACAATCAAATGGACATATGCAAGAAACATCACCTGTCTTGCAACATAAGATATGCCCAAGTGGTGACATGATTTGCATTTGGCGTTAATCCTATCATTAACATTACAGGAGAAACACATTACAAGATATCAAAGAAGGTGTACCTTCCCTGATCCTGGAACTATGATATCCTACGTTTCAGACTATCCTCTTTTGTGCGACTTAATGAATTATTAAGATTACCAAGTTCATATATACAAAAACATATATTAGCTCTGAACTTTACCCGACCACATATAAACTAGAGGCAAATTACTGCTAAGATAGATTATTCTCCCTATATAGTAATAACAGTTCTCACAACACAAAAGCATACATGAAATTAGCATGAAAAATGTTGACATAAGAATGTGATTATTATTGATTCCACTACATTAAAAACGATATAAAGGCAGGAGATGGAAGGCTAAGCAAACTCAAATACTTTCCTACTAGTACTAGGCAACATAGAATATACGCTCATATGGCACCATTCAAATAACAGTGGAAGGGAATATTACCTCAGAACAGATTTATAACATATCTCCCTACCGGCAATATCTGGAATAAATTTCAATTCAACAAAAGTTCTGATTACTAAATCATGAAGCCTAGACCATATATGGCAAACTGTTGAACTAAGTAACAAACTTAATACAATTCAAGCAGCTAAACAACATACAGAGATCATACGAAATCTTTGAGGCACTTATTAGATGTACACAGAGGGCACTTAACATACTTTGGCGAATCAAACGATAGCATTGTTCCACACCATAAAATGTAAATAGCGGTAAATAATTGTGATCGCAATATCGCATCATGAAATTAAAATAGCGACAATAACTGCGAATAGCGGTAAATAAACTACGAAATAACGGAAATTTTGGAGTTCGCATTTATAGGCCATTAGCCAGCCCTTCTGACTTTCATCCACACATTTAGCAGAACATAAATTCTGGTTGTTTATAGAATGCCATTTGAAACATAAATAACAGATTTTTCCTGCAGAATAAGAAGAAAATTAGTTATACCCCTACATATACTGAAATAAGAAGTCAAATTAGCCATGCATGATGCATGGGAGTTGGGACAGTATAGAATAATGTAAATGTGATATTTGACATAATGACAAACTTCGCCGTGGAGAAAAAATCGAACTATTCGGGGCTGGAGTAGGTAAACAGTACTCATTATGGAATTGATTAATAATATTGTAAGCTCATGGAGGTGTATTCGTGTTGGGGAAGTGGGTGAACATTACTCGTGAAGGAAACTATTTTTACATGGAAATAGAAAAGAATCAGGAGTTATTAATGAAGAAGAATTTGAGGTTTTGATTTTAGGTTATCAAAATAAAAACGGAATTTTATAGTTTTTAATCAACAAAAAAAAAATTTAAATTACAATTATCGTGCCAACAATAAATTACATTAAAAATTGATAGAATATGAAATATTTTACATCAAATATAGTCGGATCGAAATCGGAATTACGATGAGTGCATCTTACAATTTTTTTAAGATGTGGTTTATTAGATTTTTTAATTAATTAGCTTGGCGATGGATTTTAAGCGCTTGCGTTACATTATATTAATCCCAGTCAGCCGAGTTTATCGAATTCTTTCTGTTAGTGTTGTTATCGAGCTAAGCCGGTAGAAATTTTTCTTTTCTCGGCTTTGGAGGCCTCAGCAAGCGTCACGAAAAATGGTCGTTCGGTAGAAAAATTGATTAACGGTCTTAAATTATATGATTGATGATGGTAAAGTCGGCGTTTGAGAATAATTAGAAGCATGAACAATTCAATAATAATTTGAAAAATAAAAATCTTCTCCAAGAAAAATATGCGGTTAAAGAGAACAATTCAATAAAAACGATATTTTCACTCACAATTTATCACATCATGATTCTCGCAAATAGAACTTAATTGAACACAATATTTAAAGAATGCATTGAGCTCCCCTCACAGACAGTTTCAACGTCTTCCGTTTTTTTAATCTGTTGGGCCCATCTTAAATCCAACGCATTAAATGCATCCCATCTCACAAACTCTTCTTTTTCCCTTCTTTTATTCCTTCCCCCTTTTTGTTTTAGGACATCTCCAGAGATTTAGGCGGCCATGTGTGGTGATTGTCCTTTGCAACATATTTTGCGGTATCGATTAGTGACTCATTTATTGCATTGTCCTTTTTTGTCCTGTAGAGTCGACTTTTGGGATAGTGGAATTTTAATTAATAAAATTTATTTTTATGGATTTAGAATTAATTTTCAACCGATCAGCTATGATGGCGTGTTGATTAGAGTTATGAAACTTTCAAAATTAAATTCAAGTCGGGAGAAAATGATAGGGTTCTCGGGATTGAGGCCCGTATTAATTTTTAAGTTAAAATTAAATTTTCTACACATTAAATAAACTTCAATTTTAAAAGCTAGGAGAATATGGTTTCTGAAAGATGTGGGAGCTTAGAATTAATACCATGAAAGGAATATTAAAATTGATAAATAAATTCATCGCTTGACTAAAACCCTGAAATAGTATGACTCACTAACCCGAGGAAACGAAGTCATTTTGAAATATCCAGGTGATTAAGGATAAATGCTTAATCAGCAGACGAATCGTGATCATGCAGCAAATAAATCATCGAGAATCGGGCCGAGCCTATAAATACCCTAGATTTTCGAAGAATATAAAATCATAAGCGAGAGGTGGGAAAAAATTTAAGAGCTGAAAACACTTGAGAGAAATTTGGGAAGAAAGATCGTGAATGGGAAGAAAAGACACTTATAAGCAGCGCAGGCAGAGATTGAGGAAGAAATCTTCAGGGATCACGGGCGGGGATAGGCACTGCAAATCGTGAGGAAGGCGGATGATCGGTCTACAACAGAATAAAAGTCTCCCACCACGACTTGTTGTAGGAAGCACGTTATTTGAAGTTCTGCAGCTAAATCGGCTAGGGAGAGAGATCGGCTGGCGAAAGCGCCACTCTGCCTTGGCGTCGGACCACCAAGCGGACAGCAATCCAGGTCTCAGATAGAAGCGGAGATGTCCGTCCCCAGCCGCATTTCAGGGAAAGCTTAACTGACTGGCTGGCCCTTGTCTTCACATCCAATCAGGAGAGGATCAGCTGAGCCTCCTACGCGAATAAGGGCCCAGGCGTCTGAGGCGGAGGGCCCAATGTGATGAGGAAGGCGTCTGCTCTGACCCCAGTCAAATTCTGGTAGACGTGTTTCGCTGAAGCCTTGGTCTACTGTCAGTTTTTAGATAAAAGGAAGGCTGTAGGCATTTCTGTTTGAGAAAAGAATCTGTGCAAAGTTACTGAGGTTAGTCCAGAAATGAGTAGCTGTCAGGAAGTCGGAGAAGGCGTCAGGGTACCGTAGGTAGCTCTTATCACGATAAGCGGAAGGAGGGTCAGTCACTCTGATCAGGCCCCGCGTCTCGAGGATCGAGTCAGAGATGAATCGAGTCAGGAGGATCGGAGTGCTTTCGTATCCAGGACCGATTTGGGCCAGTATCTCGGTCGAGAAATAGAATCATAGGTCAGGACGCTTGTCATGTCAAACTTCGAGGAATGCAATTTCATTTCAATTAAAATGCAAAGTCGAGAAATAATCGTGAGCTGATCGTCGTAGGAATCTTAGTTTGATAGTTGAGCACGTAGATTTAATGAAATGTGCTTTTTTGTCTTATGAAGGATTTAAAAGCTTTTTTATTATCGGAGCGCATATAAATAATAAAATCTTTCTTCGCGATACAAGAATCTCGGACATTGTCGACCTTCTTCAATATATGGTTATGTTTTGATTTTTGTGTGTCTTCATTAATATATCCTTGCACTTCTTTTTCATTGTAACCCTACTTGAATTTGTGCATATTTGAATTGGCCGACTATTTAAATTGTCCTAATCTTATGAAATAATTCTGTTAGGATAGATTATGTACTTTAGATAGATAGTCTATGCTTTGTAGTAGAAAATTTTTTGTACTAATATTTTTAAATTAAATATATTTATTTCCTCGTTTGCTTGCATAAATGGATTAAATATATTTTTGGTGATTGTCTTTTGATTTGCAGAACAGATTTGTATCGACGAAGACGAGGTTCAAGATGGTGAGGCTGGTGTTGGTGTTGTAAGGTACCAACCCACACCTATTTTTGATTTTGCCTTCATTTTCCTTTATTGTTTTCTTTCTTTTTTCATATTGGATGTCTTAACTTAACCCGCTTAGATATAAGTTTAAACTTTTCATCGGGTTGTTCTTCATGATAATGAAATTAAGTACTCACCAACTTTTACTTTTTGATCTATGTGTTTCTGTTTGTCTTTTAAAGTGGTGTGTGAAGAAAAGAAATAGATTCAAAGTTCTAGGTTGTTGTGTTAAATGGTTTTTTACTTTTGGTTAGTCTCTTTCAAACAAAAGTTTATTTGTTTGTTAATTATCTTGTAATTGATCTTTAAATAATTATATATATGTCTAAAAGGTGATACCTTAGGTATGATAACCTGTATTGTGCAAAATTTTTTTTTTTTTTAGAGATTGTATCTAATTAATTGTGAATTGGTGTAATTTTTCACTGATATACCTAACTTAATTGTGTTGCGATGACAATTGCCTTTGTGGATAGGCATATAGTTTTCTTTAGATAATAAAATATACAAAATTAGTGAGACGATGAGGTTTGTTTTAAACTGTGTTGACTCAATTTTGGTATAGGATTGTTACCAGAAGATGGCACTTTGATGGATGAATTTTTGTATGTTGATGGATTAAATTTGCTAGATGGAAATAAATATTCAAACATTTGTGCCTATCTGATTGGTTTCATTTCGATGTTGTTGTAGTGATATGTTATCTGAACTTTCTAACTTGTTTTCTTTTAAAATAAAAAAGTATGGCTATGATGATAATATTTTCATAAATAAATATATGAGAATGTGATGTTGTTCTCATCTTGGCTTGGCAAATCCATTTCTCATTTGAAATTTGGTTGTTTTCCTTAGTTCATTTGAAGTAGTTTGTCATCATTCATTCGATGAAGATTATAATTATGTTCGAGGCTCAGTTCATTTCTTTTTTGAAACTTTATAAATGTGATATTTGTTGGGATATCCATTGTTTATGTTTCGGCTTTGCCTTTGATCTTGATTCCATCGGGGATACATGTTTCCATATATATATTCTTCGGTGCTAGAGAAAATTATACTCCGTATATATTAAGAAATGGTTGAAGAATATTTATTGAGTGTCATGTTGAGGGTGCTGAAATTACTCATGTTTGAAGTTTTTTCTGCCTCAAGCCACTGGTTTTATCAATTTACAGCCTCGAAGGATGTACTTGATGTTTTTATCAATTTGACATCCTTCAAAAGTATACCCTTGATGTACGCCACTGCTTATATCAATATTAAAACCTAAACTATTAAGAGCCTGCTTTCAAAAAGGTTATCAATTTTGGTTGTTTTTAGGAAGTCTACACATCATGGAGATTAAATTGACCCGTATCTTGGCTAGGTAACTTGGATGGCAGTGGTTTGGTTTCGCCACCACAAGCAACCAGTTGCAACCATGGTGGTGATGTGTTTATTTCCTCCATTCCTAAGTTGTCAATCGATCTAAGCTTCCAGTTGACGTATTAATAGAATGGATAGTGCAGCAGGTGAGGGAGTATCTGATGCTTTGGTTTAACTTGAGAAAAAAAGGTTAGAGTTTGCTTATGTATGTTACGTAGGGGCCGAGATACTAAAAGCGAGAACTATAGCAGAGAACTTTGAGCAAGAGGTGAATGAACCAAAATTGCCCACCAAAGCTTTGTGCGAGAACACAATCTCCTTAAAACAAATTTTTCTCTCTACTGGCTGCTCGGTAATATAGAAAAGGATTTGTTTCACGAGTCTGATGGTGTAAAACCAACCTTTGCCTTAGAAGCACTCTAAAAGCGGTGTATAGCCAGGCTCGAGAAGAATAAGAACTATCACCCGGTGAAATATTTTATTGTTATTGTAACATATATTTTTCGTTTTCATGTCTTGAGATGGAGAAGGTTAAAACATAGATGAAATTGTAGGAGGTGATCAGTCCCTCCATTACTTCCACTATTAACTCTGCAGTAGTTAATAGATGATAACAGCCAAATGAATGCCAACCTCTAGCTATTCAACTTCACAAACGGAAGAATGTCAAAGGTTTCCAAACCTTTGGGGTGCAAAAACAAAATGTTCACAAACGAGGAAGAATATCGAGCCCCGAGGCCCCGCTCTTCGGATTAATATATATATTTATTTTTACCGAACAACAATCTACATTTGTCTGAGCCCGCGTATTTGTCTGAGCAACGCACCATGAGTGTTTGATTACTCATTTCTAATGAGACCAACTATATAAAGCGGTCAACGCCCTCACACTCTTCCTATGTGGTACAAAGGTACCTTTAATTTTGCATTCAACATATCCAACATGTTCTTTCTCAAGAAAGGATGTTTGTTGAGTTGAGTTGTGTTACATTCTTTTTTACTTGATTTGTCATGGAGTATATGAGAATGCATAATAGGTTTCCTGTCACTGGTTGTTTACTAAAAACAACTGGTGAATTGACCAAAGATGTTGCGGATTAATTTTGTATGTTGGTGTAGTCAAGGAGGATTTTCATGTTGCTAAACTTGAACTTTGGCTTTGCTTATCTCATTTGTGCTTATTATTATGGTATGTTACAAACTTAAGTTACATTTATCTTTTTGGAGAAAGTATTTGGTTTGCGTCATGATATCCTTTTTGAAATAAAATAGGCTATGACGATATTTTTTTTAAAAGTCCTAGATTGTAGTATAATCCGCAACTTGACAGGGCAACTTTGAAGCTTGGCTAGTGTTTACAGCCATGGCGTGACATGACTCTTTTTGTTTTGATAATTATTTTATCTGAGCCTCTAATTTCTTGATGAAAGCAATAGTTAAAGAATTTATTAAAATGATTTATGGTTTTGAGTAATTGTCATTTTACAATTGCTTTTCTTTCTATGTGAGAAAATGAAATTAGTTTGCCTCGAGGTTCAAAGTTGTCTGCTTGAGTAAGCATGGAAGAATTCCTCAATGGACCTGCTTGAGAGTTCGCCAACAATAACATCAATAGTAGCTATATATTCACTACCACTTTTACTGAAATTGATATATTGTGAAGTCTTTGACTAGCGATTGGCTCTTTTTTGGATGCCTATTTATGAGTATTTATAAAATGATTGTCCTGATTGTGTTTTATTTGATAATGTGATGTTCGTATTAAATCTTTCTTTTATTTTTATCAATTGGAAGAAAGTTAACAAATTCGTTATCTAAGAGTACTACGTATTACGGAGCGTGAGAGTTGTGTTTAGCATGCTAACAATGGTGACCAAATGAAGATAATATTATATTGTATTAATTGGGCTAAATGAAGTTGGACATTGTTATGCCAATAACAAACATAGAAGACTATAATTAAAAGTTAGTTAATAATATTGGAGTTGCACATTTGTCACAGTTAGGCCTGTATTCAAGTATGGAGTTTTAGCAAGCTAATACAGCATTTATTATATATGGGGTACTAATTTGGAGATATGTGTAGTCTATGGACTATCAAATTGGACAATTACATATATTATACACTTAGGCCTCGTGACTGTAACCTAGACTTTCCGCGGTATCCAACTAGTACATATAAAGCCTAATAAAGTAATAAGTTGAGGTTCCACCACAATAGACAAATTTAAAATATGATTTTGATAATATGTTACCTTCCAATTAGTAAAAATGTTGCAAGGTAACATAAAAGCGAAAAGGAAAAAAATGTTGTTGCCCTTGAAGGCGTTGTCAAGATTCAAACTCGGCTCACCAATTGGTAAGTTCATTCTCGATAGTCAATACCATTGCACCTAGGCGTGGCAACGAACCGGACACCGGTGGAGCGTTCGGGGAGTCCGGCCACCAGTCCCGGTTAGTATTCGGCCGGGCCACCGGGCCAGGCAGTTAGATTAATAAGTGGAGTCGGGACGGGGGGCAGAGGGGTGAGCCCGGGCCCCGGCCGATTCCCGCGACCCACCCAATATTCGGTGGACCTTGGCCCGGGCAGTTCGAGGCCCCATGTATTAACATGGTACCGTTACATATGAAGCGGTACCGCGTTAATCACTCTTAATGCCGTTTATGAAAGCGGTACCGCGTTATAAATATTGCATTTTCTGCTATAAGCGTGGTACCGTTCCATCGCCGCGGTACCACGCGTTCAAAAGCGAAATGCGATTTTTCAAAGAATCACAGCATTCAAACATACACATTCATTCATTCACACATTCATTCATTCAAGCGAAACACCATAAAAATTCAAAACATTCACATCATTAACAACTTCGAATAAAAGTACGTAAATAACAAACATTGTTTAAACGGGAAAAAACATCATACATATAATATATAAACACATTCACTCATGTGTTTCTTCACTTGGTTCTTCTTCAACTATAAATGGAGGAGGTGGGGCGTGATGGGGAGAGCCACTACGTTGTTGAGGAAAGTGTTGTGCGATCCTATTAAGCGCCCCGGACATCCAGTATATGGATCACTTGTCGCCGTCATTTCGTTGATCATCCTCTCTTCCCGGTCCTTCATGACATCGACATCTCGACGCAACCCGGTCATCTCATCCAACAACCTCTTCAAAGTGTCACCTCCGCTCTCTGTTGGTTGTTGCGAGGTAGTAGCCTCAATTTGAGGATACGGGTAGACCTCCTCCCGTACCCCGCCAGCTCTAGGAACCCACCCTATCGGAGCCGCCTTCGGGGCTCTGCACCCGTTGTAGTTCCACACCGCTTGCCTAACCTCCTCATAGTTCTCGTAGATCTCCCACCGATCTCGGCGCCATATCCCACAAATAACCCTCAAACTTTGAAATCATCGCCGCTTTGTTAACCTCACGCCTCCGACAATCTAGGACAGGCACATTTTTCCTACTAACCAACAAATGTGACAAGATCATGCCATATTGTGGCGCCTTAGTCTTATGATGGAAAATGTGTTCGAGGATAATGTGGGGGTAGTTAACCTTCGTATCGGTCAAGAGCGCCCAAGTTGCGATCATTTGTATCGCGCTAAGTTCGGTGGCCTGACTAGTTGTGGGAAACAAAATTCCTTGGACCACCTTGGATACAAACTTCCCCGCCCCATCTAGATTGTATTTATACACTAACTTAGGGTTTTGGGCTCTACGATTATTATTAAGCATATTAGCACAATCCGTTTGGCTAATTGGCCAATTCTCGCACCACCCCCTAGTGGGATAATCCTCTATACATTCATACGTTATAAATCGCATGTCTAGTCATAAAAAATTCATTCATAAGATCCTCACCAGTAATCATTCCTTCAACACCATTAACACGCATTAAAACTTAAGCCTATCATAGGAATTCGCCATTATCTAGATTGACCCTCGGTCCATACCCATAGTCTTATAAAAGAGTGAACTACAATTCCGGATACCATTCACAACTAAATGTACAAATATTTGCTAATTGAGCATTTTCTAGGTATTGGAATACGAGGTTACCCGTAAATTGTTTGATGGAGGCCTCATCGAGATAGACACCTTGTCGTGCATTTGTGCCTCCACTTTCAACGACACCCACTTCCTCGTGGTCGTCCTCCTCCACTACCTCAAGTTCCTCCTCGTATTGGGGTTCCGCCTCCTCAATTATGACCTTTCTTGCCCTCTTTTTTCCTCCACGTGATGATTGTGCCCCCTCTTGTCCCTTATTTTGTTGTTTTTTTGGTGCCATTTTATAAATTAAACAATATAATGCAAATGGAGAGTATAAAAAATAAGTTTATGTCTGGACGGTGCATTTGTATCTAAGAAATTTGAGGAGAGAATTTGTGGAAGAATTTGTGATGAAATTATGTTAATAATGAAATGAAGTTCAAAAGAAATCGCGCCTAATGGCAACCCTTATCTGATAAAAGCGCATTGGTACGTTCCATAATAAAGCGGTACCACGTTCCCAGCTACGAATGTATAACCGATTTTGAAGTTAAAGTAGTACCGTTCCATAGTAATAAGCGGTACCACGTTTGCTTACGATATCTAAATGTAATTTAATAGCAACGTGGTACCGTTATCCATTAACGGTACCACGTTTATTTCTTGATGGTACCATTAATTTTTGCAATGGTATACGTTTCAATTCCATTTAATCATTATCGAAAATGTAAAAGAAACATAAAGATATTTGTATTATTGAGCCGTTCACGTTTATACTCGTGCGGGCTAGGAGATTACATTAATTTCATACACTCAATCAAAATTATAAAAACTATACAAATCTAATCATCATACACTATTTCATCTTCGGATTCTTCTTTGTCGGAATGTATTTCTATTGTGTTGTTCTCTTCATCTATTTGAATTTCTTCCTCAATGTCACTAAGATCGTCGAACAAATCTTTTTCCTTTCCTTCCATGAGTGTATCCTTATCTTGCATCCGATGCTCCGCGGCCGTCCAATCCTTGATACAAACACATACTTCAATCGCCGAACTTGTAAGTCTTGAACGTCTTTGAGTGTATTGGAGCTTCGCCATGCTAAATGCGGATTCACTAGCTATTGTTGACATAGGTATAGAAAATATTTCTTTTGCCATCTTAGACAATACCGGAAACAATGCTTCCTTAGTCGCCCACCATTTCAATATATCAAAAGGGTTATTATCATTATATTGACTCAATTCAAAGTTAGTAGTTAAATATTGGGTTAACTCATTAGTGTCTTGTGGAGCGATTGGATTAGTGTTACCTAATAATTGTAAAGCATTCCTTAGGTGATCATGTTGACTTCCATTATCTTAACTCCCATGCGGGGCATATTAAAACTTGTTCCACTACTGAAGTGCGGCCTTACTTTTGCCCATACCTTGACTGATATTTGCTATACATGTTATACATATACGTTTCAATTCCATCTTTCCATTTTTGAACATCAAAACTCTTTAGTTCGGGATTAAAGGATACTAATGCTTCATAATAGGATTTCACATAGAAATTAAAATGACTTAATTTAGCGTTAGGATCCAAAATTATACCAATTGCATATGCATGTGGGATAGGATGAAAATATTTTAAAAACTTGTCTTCCATATTCGGAACCATATCTCTAACAACATGACCATCTCTATGTTTAGTCATATGAATGGAAAGATTAACGATACATTCTAAAGCAAGATGAATATTTGGTTCATATTGAGTTGAAAAAACTGCATAATCTTTATATGGCTCAAAAGAAATTTAAGTAATTCATAACAATATTTCCAATTATTATAGGTGAGTGGGGATAATATATTCACCAATGGGAGCATCATCTCATAAAATGTTGTAATTTCATCCTTATACATATATGCAGAACTAGTAGATCGTAGATCGGGATTCCATCTAGTATCACAATCATAAATTAATTTTTTAAACTTCTTTCTCGAAGCCTCAACCAATTGTTTATATTCATGTCTTCTAACCCGCCATTAACAACAAAATTAACGGCCCCTTCTGGTGGTAAAATAAACTCTCATCCCAAACAACGTTTATTCCATCTTTAGCAACTAATTGAAGGGCTGACATAAACATCTAACATAGAAAAAAGTTCACTAAAATCAATTTAATAGGCATCTTTAATATTTCAATTGATAAGATTTATTAGCGGACGCATTATCAAATGAGTGAAGTAATCTATTCAAACATTTGTAATCATCGGCACATGCAGTATACCTTCGAAATTTGAATATTGTTGTGTTTAGCAATCGATCTAAAATATATAAATTCTCCTTTGTAAGACCCAATCATGATCAATCAATGGCATGTTACACATTATATCAAAATCAAAAAGACTTTTCGATATCACTAGTCAAACACATTTTACAAAGGCAAATTCATGAAGATTTTACATAGAAGATCTTTTTCACTTTTTTAAAATATTTAAGCGTAGTTTAAGTAAAGTAGGCCAGGGATGCTCGGGGATTAACGACATTTTGAATCCATTTAGTGAAACGCCATCCATCACAATGATTAAAAGGCAAAGAACTACCGATTACAAATTTCATAGTTTCAATCCTATATGCCAAAATACTAAAAAAAAAGTTTTTGCCGGTTTGGGTATCAATAGTTCCTTGTATACCACCCTCCCCACTACTATCTTTAGTGATCTTATGACCACTTAAGTGTCTAGCAAGATGACCGGTTCCCCCTTTACCCCCACCCGTTTTCCATGATAGAGTACTCTTACAATTTAAACAAGTTGCCGTTTGTTTTTCCCGGTCTCCATGAAAATATTTCCAAATCCATGAAGTTTTTTTCCTCTCAATAGTAGTATCCGTAGCACTAGATTGAGAGTTAATAAGGGGTAGTTCATCCATACGATTATCATCATCTAAATTAACAAAATCATTAGACATACTAGCACTATCACTTTGAATACTTTTTCCAAGTTTACGTTTTGATGCCATTAATTAAGAAGAACAAATATCAAAATTTATAAAAAGTTGATAGATAATACCGGATCGTAAATGGAGCAAGGTAAGATCGTTGATTCACTTGATTGTAACGAACAAGCCCAAAAACCACAAGTAATGAATATTGTAATTGCTTCGAAAGTGATTCTTATTGTTGGAAATCAATGAGAATTGATTCCATTTATTATGCCCGTTGCGACAATTGTGTATCAATTCATTTACCAGTTGGGTTAAATGTGATTATTAGAACTTAGTGTTCAACTTAGTAATTGTATATTACTAGTGTGGGTTCTCATGATAATTTAAGGGGGTTATGGTGCTAGATCTTACTCATTAATCGTTATAATAGTAATTGGTCAATTATTATTATTATACAACTACTAATATCTGAGCCTAGAGGTCACACACATACAGTGACGTTGAGTTATATATTTCATGTATGAAATTAAAGAGAGAACTATATAATTGAAATGTATTTCTCAATTACAAAGGGATTCTACATTTTATGTAAGAATATCGATTGAACAAATAGAATCAATTAAATAGTTATTTAATTGGTTCGAGTAATGCAAGTATTGCTCGATAGCAGAAAGATTATTGATATTGACTCATTACTATTTAATTAGCTTAATTAAATAGTTCAACTTATTAGCAACTCATTGATGTCTTAACGAACTAATAGAGTTAGCGAAAGTCAACTAATACTTAGCGGGTTGCTTATCGGACTTACTTGTTTTAACCTAGCCCTATATAAGAAAAAGCAAACTTTAGGGTTTTCATCATAAGTTTTGTAAACTTTTCACCAAAAACCTAGTAGCCGCCCCCTTTGGCGAAATTCTCCCAAGAATTTTGGGGTTTCTAGTTTGTTCATCCTTGTTACTAGCATAGATTAGCTCTTGATTCCAGCCTCTGAGGTGTGGACCAACTAGAGATATCATACGATTGATATTACAACAAGGAGCTGAAGGGAAGTGTGAATTTGAAGCGTGTGGATTTTTGGTGGAATTTACTCCACATTTGCCTTTGTAAAGTCCTCTGTTCATATATTTAATTATATGTTTTTGTATTGAATAATGTAGTATGCACTTTAAAGATCCCTGGAACTATGGATTTGTATTTATACTCATATATCCATAGTAATTTTTCTTCAGTGGCATCATGAGCCAAATTAAAGTTGCTTTACATTATTTATTTTATGCTTGTTTTGTGTTTTATCAATTTTTTATTTGATTAATTCTTGTTCATATATTTAATTGATAAATATATGATGAGAATAAATCACCATGTTCTTGATTATTGATTTACACATGTGTTACAAGTTTATGATGATGTATTATCATATTTTGTTAACATGGATTTTGTTTCATAAATTAAAAGGACGATTTAATTGATTTTGTTTCAAAACAGTTTTGTAAAACGTGTTTGGGGCGTGTAAAGAGTACGTAAAAATTGAAACCTAATCTTTTCTGGAACCCCGATAGCACGTAGAAGATCTCCATTAAATTTCATAATTTTTAGATTTTCTAAGTGCCTCAAAAGGCAGATTTTGAGATTTCTAGACTGTTTAATTAATAATTAAATATAGAAAATTTATTTTAATGAGCGACCAGTTTGATTTGTTCAAGAAAATTATGGAGTTTAACGTGTTCGAATTTCATAAATTTTGAAAACTTTTAAAGCACCAAAATGATTTTACAAAGCGAATTAAATTAAATCACGAAACCGGAGTTAAATATGGTATTATTACCATAAATCAGCCGACCGACTTCCGGCGACCCTACGAGGCGCGTCCGGTCGGATCAGGGGGATATATTGTTACCAAGAAAATGACGGTCGGACGGCGACCTAGGCGGAGGTGTGGCGTGTCGGCCGTAGGCATATAAATGGTGCGTCGAGCCCATTATAGCGTGTGCCCTAATTTTGAAAACCTAATTACGAATTTATTCCGCTTATTTTGGTTTCCTAAAATTATGGGACTAGTTATATTCAGTTTTTATTGATTATTTGTCATTTAATCCTTCAATTAATTGTAGTTAATTATGTGATGAAAATTAATTAATTTCCTTTATATTATATCTTTTTAAATTAATTTAAAATGATATAACATAATAGTAACAATTTCACTACTTAATATTTTTAGAAAATATTTATGATGAATATTTTTTCTATAATATATATACGATTAATAATTATTGATAATAATTATTGATTGACATGTGTATGATAATTGAGTTTATATTAATTAATTTTAATATGTGTAATTCATGGATTAATTAATTTGATAATTACAAACTTGTATTTTTTCAATGCCATTTAAAATATTTATTAAGTTCATTTATGTGATTTAATAAAGTGCACATATTTTTGTAATGGTGATTGGAATGGAGGTATATAGATAGCCCCATTTATTTATTTTTGATGCTACTTGAACCCGTAATATTGTAAAAATGACCTTAGAGTCATATTTCTTGTATTTATTTATTCTTGTTTTTACCCATAGCTTGCAAAATTTGTCTAAGATGGGTTAGTATATAAATATTGTAACAAGTGAAGATATTGAAGATCATTTCACGGTGGTGATACTTGGTGGACTCAGATGGATCCAGAAGTACAAGATACAAGAATTAGGACTTATGTTAGTATTTGATAAATACTTGTAATAGGTTCTAGGGGCCATATCGTATATCTCTTGAATGTGCATTACTTTTTTTATTTTTCATGTTGCATGTATTTGCTTGATTATGTGCTAGTATGCATGAGTAAATGAAAACAAAGTAATAATAATCTCACCAATTAAAATTTAAGCAAAGTATCAAGCCAATTTTAAAGTTGTGCAATCAACTGCATCAATTGGGCACACCGTGATGGCGGGTGTTACAATGTTGCATTTGATATGACAATGGATCATGTTGAAGTGATTTCCACTAACGTTGTGGGCTTTCAGATGATCAATCCAAGTAACACTTTGGTTTAATTGGTATGCTTAACCGGTTTTCGGAGATACAAATGTTGGGTAGCATCTCTTAGTGACACAAGAGTTATGTAGTTCTACATAATTGGTTGACCACTATTATAGCTGGATTCAAAATGTAGGAGTGTTCTTGGTTTAGTTTAAATGTAATAGGTCTTGATACTAATATATTTAGATGAGTTGAAATATTAGTATTTACTTTACAATTTATTTGTAAGTGTTTTTTTTTTTAGCATGATAGTTTCTTGAGTGCGTTATTTTTATTTACTTATTCTTGTAGAATTAATATGGCTACCACTATTGCTACTCCCTAAGAACTCGCTTCGCTCGGCCTTGAAAAGTGCAATTTGAAATAACTCAAATTTGACGAGTGGTCTCGAAACTTGAGAATCATTCTCAAGCAAGAGAGAAATTTGAATACGTCTTGAGCAAATAAAGGTTCCCTTGAAACCTAATGATAGTGCCTCCCGTCGGGAAAAGGGATCCACAGCACAGTCGATCTTTATGGATGTCAATGTCTCATGCTTGCCAATATGGAACCGTTTCCAAATTCAATATAATGTAGGCATATGACATATCTAGAGCAACTTGAGGAATTATTCGAAGGAAGCTAGAAAGCTTGAGAGATATAACCTGATGCGTACTCTTGTAGACTGACAAGGCAGGGGAGCAGGACAGGCCGCAAGCCTCATATCATTAAAAATGATTGGCTTGGTCGATCGACTCGCCACAGGCACGGTATGCCAAAAAAAAGAAGCTGGGCGTGGATCTCATCTGAAGTCTCTTCGACAAATTCTCTCGGTTTGTCATGAACTGTATGCACAAGTTTGAGTTATCTCTAAACAATGCATAAGATGATCCGCAATCTTTGCTGAGGCAGTTGAACACAGGTAAGACTAAAACTTCTCATACATTTTGGTGGTCCAAAACAAGAAGAAATTCAAAAGAAAGAAGAAGAAGTTCTGCGTGAGGCCAAGGGTTCGAGAGTAATCCAAAGGTTCTTTGGAAAGGGAGGAGCTAGGAAGGATGACAAGTGTCGTGTGCGGAAACTGCAGGTCACTTTGGGAAGTCGACTGCCGAGGAAGTTCCGCAGGATGATAGGAAGAATGGTCTCATGACCGCTCGGCCCTCTGGTATGTATGTTATTGAAGTTTGTACAACTTCTAATTCTACTTAAGTGGGTGCTAGACACGGTTGTAGTTCTCATATTTGTGTCGTAATATCACAGGGAACTCAAGTCAAATTATAGAAGACTTCGAAAGAGGGAAATGGATACTGCGTGTGAAATGATAAGCGCGAAGGTTGCGGCCCTTATGATGGGATCATTAGTTTAAATTTGCCCACCGGGCCTTGTTTTGAACTTATCTCCGGTTTACACTATGTACTGCAATTTGCGGGGAATATTATTTCTATTTACATTTTTGAATAATGATGGTTTTCATTTTCGTAGATCCGAATGGAGTGAGATCACGGGAATGGGGGTAGTATTTGATACCGCCTCCGCTAAAATGAAAGGTCTATACGTTTGGAACATGATTAGCTATGAGTCATATAACATAAACTTAAAAGCGGAATAAACGCGACTTAAACCAAACATACCTATGGCATTGCGAGACTAGGTCACGTTAAACGAGAACGAATCAAACTCCACTCGATTGGAATACTTGAAGGTTTCGATTATGAATAATACGATAAGTGTAGTGCTTGCCTTACAGGCAAAATGACCAAAATACCTTTTATTTGGCTTAAATAGAAAGGGGAAGGTGAAAAACTAAGTTGTGGCGTCGCTTTATCGTAATGTAAGAGTGCGGAGGTGAAGAAAAGAGCTCAATCGGCTAAATCAAGGCAAGAGTGCTTTCTCGGGGTTAGATCGGTATGAAGAACATCGGCGCCGCCATACGAACATGGTATATAGGATAAATGAGGAGGCCAAGCGAGAGGTGTTGCAAGACTACCAAAAGAGTGCTTGTATCGAGGAACCACCTATCCTACGAGGAGGGTTGAAAACCTCTTGACACCATATCTGGGTGCCTGAATTACTGATATATAGTGCTAGAAGCTAACACTTGACTCACCCTTCGAGATTGTCGCTTCCAGGAGGCCAAGCATTACGCGGGCCTTGACACATCTTCCAAAATAAAACTTTGTGGGGATCGTACACCTTGTGTATGTGGGCCAATAGACACATCTGCCAAAGAGAGGGAGGTTATAACTAGCCATTACATTTCGCAGTGACTCACATTAGTCACCGGTTTTTATGTATCGATGAAACACAAACCACGAGAGTCCTTTGAGAAATTCAAGGAGTTCCAAATGAAGTACAAAACCAAGTGAACAAGACAATAAAAGATTCTCGATCGATAGGGTGGAGAATATTTGAGTCCACGAGGATTCGATACTCATCTTAGAGAGTGTGGTATTGTTTCACAACTCACTCCAGCGAGGAGCATACGGCATAATGGCGTGTCAGAAAGGAGAAATCGAACCAACGACATGGTTAGATCTATGATGACCTATCGATCTACCAGTTAATTTCTGGGGATATGCACTTCTAAGCGCGGCACTTACCTTAAACAGATGTCCAACAAAGTCGGCAAATAAAACTCCCCATGAACTGTGGTTTGGGAAGATTCCCAAGTTGGGTTTTCTCAAGATTTGGGGCTGTGAAGCTTATGTTAAGAGATTAACAAAAGATAAACTTGCGCCCAAATCTGATAAATGCTATTTCATAGGATATCAAGGGAAGCAGGTTGATTTACTACTTCTACAGGCGGGAGAATAAAATCTTCATTGCGAGAGCAGGGGTATTCCTTGAAAGAATATACATCGAGAAGGACTAGAAGTAATGGTGTTCATCTTGATGAAGCTCAAAGGCGATGAAGTCAACCATCGATGCATCTAATGCGAGGAGACTCGACACACCACAGGAGTACGGAACCTTCTTTCATAGGAGCCCAGTTCTTGATCCACAGGAAAGGCGTGGAAGAACCAGCCCTTAGGAGATACAGCAGCGAGGGATCGCCACGAGCGAGGCCCGGTATGGTGAAGCTTTCATCATTGATGGCCAGGCCCGCTTCTTACAAAGAAGCAATGAATAACAAGGATGGCGACAAATGGCAAATTACATACAATACGAGATGGATTCTATGTACCAAAGCGAGGTTTTGGTCCTTGTTGGATTTACCAAATGGGAGGGCTCGCCTGATGGATATGCAAATGGGTATTTAAGGAAGAAACATGATAAAGGCCGAGCGTTGATGTTTTCAAAAGCTAGACTTGTAGCGAGGGTTTCAAACCAAGTTCTCGGAGTGGACTATGGCCGAAACTTACTCGCCCGGTGGCTATGCTTAAATCCATCCGGATAATCTTAGCCCGTTCTTTGCATTTCATGACATGAAATATGGCAAATGGATGTAAAGACCACTTTCTGAATGGAAATTTAGAGGGAAGATATTGTACATGGTACAACCTCCAGGCTTACATGTCCTAAAGGACCCTAGAAGGTATCCAAGTTACAAGAATCCATTTATGGTCTTAAGCGGAGCATCGCGGTGATTGGAATCGTTTTGATGAATCAATCAAAGAGTTTGGTTTCATCAAGAACGAAGAAGAATCTTGTGTATACAAGAAGGTAAGTGGGAGTTATGTATCATTCATAGTCTTGTATGTCGATGACATACTTATCATTGAAAACAACGTAGAGTTACTAAGCTTCAGTCAAAGGATTAGGCTGTCTGAAATGTTTCGATAGAAGGACTTAGGCGAATCTATTATATACTTGGAATAAAGATCCACCGGGATCGAGGCAGGAGGCGATTGGACTTTGTCGGGGATACTTGGCGAATAAAGGTACTGCAAGGTTCAGCTTTATAGGAAAGTAGTCCCAGAAGGGTAATCTCCCCATGAGACATGGAGTTCAACTCGGCGAACACGGTGTCCCACTACTAGTCTTTGAGGATGAGCAGAATGAAGGACATACTGCCAATGCTTGCGGCTATAGGATCCATCATGTATGCCATGTTGTGCACTAGACTTGATGTGTCTTATGCACTAAGTGTAACCAGTAGATACCAAGCTAATCCAGGTGAAAGCCACTGGATTGCAGTGAAGTGCATCTTGAAGTATGCGAGGAAGGAGCAAAGTGCTTTCTTGGTATATGGTGGAGATGAGGAGTTAGCGGTGACGGGGGTACTGCACGATGCAGTTTTTCAAGCCAGCGAGGCGACTATCGTTCCAGTCGGTATGTATTTTTTGTCTGACGGTGGAGGCGGTATCTTGGAGAGTTCCAAGCGGTCTTGTTGCCCGATTCTACCACGAGAATGCGGTACATCGCGGCGTAAAGCCGCTAAAGAAGCATGTTGGATAAAGTTCGTGGCCGAACTTGGTGGCCAGTACCTAACATTGAGGGACGATGGAGTTGCTTTGTGACATCTTTTTGGGGCAGCCCAAGCTCAAGCTAAGGAACCCCGAGCACATCACAAGTCCAAGCACGTACTCAGAAAGTATCACCTGATTAGAGATATGCTTGATAGAGGTGATGTCAAAGTATGTAAAGTAGAAACAGAGGCCAATCTAGCCGACCCCTTTACTAAACCACTAAGTCAGGCAAAGCATGATGAGCATGCAGCGAACATAGGTCTTAGACAGATGTCGCAGTGGTGTTAGGTTAAGTGGGAGTCAGTATGTATCTATTGTGTTATGTGAACAAATATTTGAATATTATTGCTTCTTATATTTTAATATATTTGTTTGCTATGTCTATATGTTTAAATTTACATATAATATACATGTAGTGTATCCTCGATGAGTGAAAGGTTAAATCCCTAGGTTAGTCTATGTTTTCTAGAGAGGTAACATGAACTGTTAATTACACCTCTTCAAGCCTAGAAACATAGGATAGCCAAAAGGCCTTGGTCAGATGCTGATAGTTAGGGCGACAAGCATCATATGACTAACATGGTGTTTTGATTAGTGATCAAGATTGATCACGTTAGCCTGCAGGACTAGATCAATACCGTGGGGGTACTTGATGCAGTATTTGGGGAGGCGAGGTATGACCAAACGAATTCATAGAAGATATGTATATCTGTGTCCTATGATATTTGTTTAGAATTTTAGGTTCGTCAATTCTTAGACCTACGATATATAACTATCTGTGTTATACAAGCTCTGTACTTTGACTATGACCAAACGTCTGCCTTAAGCGGGGATTATAACGGCATATGTTGGGTCACCACCGATTGGTATATAGTGATAGATGTTGATATATTGGGAGGGATTTATCCGTCCTTGATATACAAGGAAGATCTCAGGCCTCTGATTGGTTTATGGGACGCCATAAATGCTTATTCAGTTCATACTCGAGTAAAGAAAGTTGTGGGTGTTTCATGACACACTTCTTATGGTTAGCCTACGACTAGAGATCGCGTGATAAAGGAATTGTAAGATAATCGTCCAAGGGCAAGTGGGAGTGTTGGAAATCAATGAGAATTGATTCCATTTATTATGCCCGTTGCGACAATTGTGTATCAATTCATTTACCAGTTGGGTTAAATGTGATTATCAGAACTTAGTGTTCAACTTAATGGTGGCCATATTGCTAGTGTGGGTTCTCATGATAATTTAGGGGTTATGGCGATTGCTAGATCTTACTCATGTCGTTATAATAGTAATTGGTCAATTATTATTATTATACAACTTATTATACGGCGCAGAAGGTCGCGTAGCATCTGATGACGTTGAGTTATATTTCATGTATGAAATTAAAAGAGAACTATATAATTGAGAAATGTATTTCTCAATTACAAAAGGAATTCTACATTTTATGTAGAATATCGATTGAACAAAATAGAATCAATTAAATAGTTATTTAATTGGTTCGAGAGTAATTTAGTATTTATCGATAGCAGAAAGATTATTGATATTGACTTCATTCTTATTTAATTAGCTTAATTAAAATAGTTCAACAATAACAACTCATTTAATTAATGTACTTGAACTAATAGAGTTAGCGAGTCGAAACTAATACTTGGGTTGCTTATCGGGCTTGTTTTAACCTAGCCCTATACTCCAAGCATAAACTTTAGGAGTTTTCATCATAAGTTTTTGTAAAAACTTTTTCACCAAAAACCTAGTAGCCGCCCCCCTTTTGTGAGAATTCTCCCAAGAATTTTGGGGTTTTTCTGGTTTTGTTCATCCTTGTTTACTAGCATAAATTGGTTCTTGATTCAACCTCTCCTGGTGTGGACCAACTAGAGATATCATACGATTGATATTACAACAAGGAGCTGAAGGGAAGTCAAATTCACGTTGTGAATTTGAAGCGTGTGGATTTTGGTGGAATTTACTCCGGTACCCTTGTAAGTCCTACGATCATATATTTAATTATATATGTTTTTGTATTGAATAATGTAGTATGCACTTTAAAGATCCACGGAACTATGGATTTGTATTTATACTCATATATCCATAATGTTACACTATTCCACGTATTTCTTTGGTATTGCTTAAGAATGATTGTGAGTTGTGAGAAATGAAGGGAGGTGTTGCCCCCTTTTATAGACCTCTTCATTTTGAGTTTTGCGAAATGTAGGATGGTTTGTGCAGGGTCAAAACGGGGTACCGTTTAGATGAAACGGTACCACGTTACACCAAACGTGGTACCGTTTCCAATCTAAGCGTACCCAGTTAATCAAACAAATTCTAAAAATAGCGTTGGACTTTAGCGTGGTACGTTAATGTACAAGCGGTATACATTTATATTGCGTTAGTTGTTATATATCGGGTGCCATTACCGGAATGCCGGATTTACTTTAAAGCGGTATGCGTTTATTATCACCGAGGTAAAGCGTGGTACGGCGCCAATTCCAAAGCGGTACGCGTCGGCCCCGATACGGGCTTCGGGCCGAGCGGGGGCCCGATATTGGCTTAACCGGCCAGGCCGCGGCGGTTCGTTAATGGGCTGCAGGCGTCGAACATGTGCGGGCGGGCCGGTTCGTTCAACAGGGGCCGGGCGGGCGATTCGTTCTGCGACTAATTGCGCCCATACTATTCTTATGCATCATTTCTTCATATATACTAGATATTTCTCAAACACAAATTACGGTAGTGCAATGCACTACCTTACTAACTAGGTCAGAAGCTATGACACTAAATATTATATAAACATATATAACATTACTTGAGTTATATATAATTAAATAATTCAATCATTAAAATTCAAAATTTGACAGTCTTCATGGAATGCAACAAGTACAACGTATACAAAAAATATTTCAATTCAATTTTTTTTTTTAAGTCAACTATTAAAATTGGATAATATTTTAGGATAGTAAAATATACCAAATTAATTGATGTTTCAATTTCAAAGTCAAAATTGATTGCTGAGGTGAATTTGATATTGTGAAGCGGGAGCGTTGACTAGAGTTGGTTTGAGTTGACTTTCAAAACCCATAATATATTTAGCGGGAACTTGATTCAGATGATGCAAATGGGTCGGGTTTGGAGTTTAAGATTCGAACTCGATATAATTTCCATAGCCTTTATCTGTTTCATTAGCCCAATAAAGAGTGGGTTGGTTGGGCCTCTAATTTTGGGCTCTTAGTTGAGCTTGCTTTGAGATTTAGGGTCCATTTTATTATTTGTCGAGCAGTTTAGGAAAGGCTAACCAAGTGGGCCGGGCGCACACGTTAGATTAGTCTCCGGATCGAATGTCCATGTCGCCTTATACGGGCAGTGGCACTAGTGTCTTTGAGAGCAGACGGCACACGGTGAGGTACTCCGAAGCCCACTTAGCACTAATTTAGGTATGCGGAAAGCGAACTTTGAATCTTACCGATCCACGGACGTCTTTGTTAAATAGCAGCGCGTCGTATTCAGTTTAGTAGTTTACAAAAAAATGAACTGATGATGATATTTGATATAGGGAATGAATGAAAGTAGTGATTCTTTATTTATAGGAGGAAAAAAGCAGCTAGTTTTTGTGAACCGGATATCCTGTTAGTCCAAGCGGACGTCTGCTAATAACAACTATATTATTCCAATGGTCAATTTATAAATAAATTCAAGTTACAAAACGGACGTCCGCTAATAAGACGAGGTGAATCCAAATTAAAGGTTGATGTCGGTCCGCTACGTTAGCGAGGATCACTAACGAGCGTGTGGCCAGCCCAGCGATTGAGCCGTCATGAATCCGTAGCGAGCGTGTCTTTGAGATGAACCTTTTGGCTAAAATCTCGACCCACCCCACCCTATTAGTAAGTGGGTCAATGAAGCAAACGTGGGCCAAATCCGAAATGGACTAACGAATCAGACTAACGAACCACCCACTGAACCCCGGCCCACTTACCACCTCTATAGGAAAGGATGGAGGATAAATCAATAGAGACATACAGTTTAAGGTAGTCGGATTCTGTCAAGTTATAGTAAAAAATAAATAGAGTTGTTATATTACAAAAATGTCACATTTCAAATCAATGGTTGTTATTTAGATTTAGTTGATTGATTGAACCCATTTGTCACCCTAGCTAGCAAGAATATTTGTTGAGGTGTGTATAATCTATGATGTATGATGTATCAATTTATCAATCTCAATTTTCATCATGTCTGCCTATGACCTCATAACTTGAAAAGAAAACAAAACAAAATTTTCGAGTTGTCCATCTTGTTCAATCAATCATCAAAAGTGGAACCATTACCCAAATCTTTGTATATCTAATCGTATAAATGGTAGCATAGACAATAATTAGGTTGTCCAAGAAGGACGTGACAAGGGAATCCCAATTCGCAAACAAAATCTAAATTCACAATTGGTATTTGGTACGAAGAATTAGGTGAAGTTTGGTGACCAAGAAGCACATGCTTGCTTCTCATTGCATTTAGCTCATCTCCATGTGCTCCACTCATAACCTACGTACCATCCACCCCCACTATATATGAAGACAAATACTCCTTTAAAACTTTAAAATAAAGACAACTATAAGTATTTAAAATGAAGGTGAAGGTCTTCATAGAGTATAGAGGTAACGTTTTTTAGCCTAACAAGGATCAAGTGGATGATGGTCTATCGTCAACTTTAGAAAGTTTTTAGTAATTAATACAACTATAAGTAATTTTTTATTTACTAAAATATAATAATTGGAATCCATTGAAAATGATCTAATATTTTCCAAGTTCACAATCTTGATTAAAAAATTATCACTATCTAAATGTATTTCTTTAATTATTTGGCGACACGGTTAAATTAGTAATTTTAGTTCTAAACTTGCAAATATATATAGCATGCTTTCAAGTCTTAGATGTTAACTGTCTTGTTAATTTGACAAATATTGCTACCATGATTCCATGAAGGCTGGAGTGGTTTAAGTCTTCTGTCATTATATATATAATTCGAGCTAAGTAATAATGCTCTTATTAAATATAGTTTATGATAATCACAGGTTAGTTGATTAGCATTTCATGATCACTATATATGAATATGAATGATATTCTCTAATCCGTATTAGTTGCTGTACGTGATTTATAATTGTGCGTGGTTGTCACGTTGTGAGCTGTTAGAAGAAATCATATTAGTGTTGAAGAGCTTGAAATTTGAAACTCATTAGTATGAAATAATCTGGAAAATGGGGAAGATATTGTTAAAAACATGAATGCTTATAAAAATTATTATCTTTGCTCTATTTTTTCCACAAGTCATACAAGAAAAGATGTTTGCATATCAATATATCCTTCCAAAGTGCCATATATATGTGGAGGAAATTACACCTTATGGATGGATATACATATATATATATATATATATATATATATATATATATATATATAACAACTTAGTCAGCTATATATAAGATCCCCCAATTTGAGACTTTAGATAAAAAACGACAAGGGAAAAGAGTCGAGAGTTTTTGTTAAAATTTGGCAACATGGTCACGAGTAGAAAGTAGAATCTATTGAGTTAATCACAAGATGCAGAACATGACAAATGTTTTGCACTTCATTAAAATAAAACATTAGTCGAGATTGGATTCTTTGCGTTGCGTACTGTCGGCCTTGCGTGAGTTCGATCACACTGACGGTGGCAGTATTAATTGTTGTTGAATCCGAGTCGTGCCTCGGTGTTGCGGGGGGTTACACAGCTATCTTCAGGCGTGTATGGGGTGGCTACGGACCTACTTGAGGCACATCTCGGGATAACCTTCCCACATTGGTGATGGACCCCAACCGTCTTGAGCCACTGCGTGAAGCGATATCAACGTAATTAGGTAGAAACGATCATAACGGTAACCACTTAATTCAAATAAACGAATCAACTAGCAATTAATAAATCAACTTAATAATGGTCCACTCCCATCTTCGTTCAACCCCTTACCTTCGTCTTTCCCATCAAGAAAAATGCAATACAAGTATACTACCCATCCGGCCATCCCAAAAAGATAGTCAACTTAAATTCTGAAGTGAAATATTTTTGAAAGTGTACGTTGAATAAAATTGAAGAAAATTATATCAAATGATCGTTTATATTTTATTCTTTAACATCATGAATAATGTAGATCAAATAAACATTATATGTTCCTTAATTAATTGTTGTTGAATAAGGAGGGATACGTAAACATTTATAAAATCATCTTGAAAACAACCGTAAAAGAAATAAAATGATTGTTTCCTCATTTTAGATTTTTCATTTATGTTATGTATATATCATTGTCTCATAATACTTTTTTTGAAATAAAATATTAGGATATACTCCGTATTACATATTAATAAGTTATTTATTTTTAATGTAATTGTTTTTATTTTTCAATGCACAATTATTAGTCGGGTGCGCCAGTGTATGTGTCTATCATGTGTCCACCTCTGAATTAAGACCACAAAATTATTAATTTAGCAACAGAGACAATAAAAAGATAAAAAGTGAGTATATATATAAGATGGTTTAATTTGCTTGTCAATTTACATGTAAGGAAAAGAGGGGATGATTATTTATGTTTAGAATTTACATAGTCGGTCGATCATTTATGTTTCCTGTCTTTTGTTCTTTTTTTTGGAAAATTTAGGTATGAAATTATTAAAATGCCACTTAGAAAGTGTCACGTGAGTATGCATGATCTAATTAACAGGCTAACTTAAAGTGAATAAAAATACCAAGCTGAAATAGATTTTGAAACATAAGTGATCGAGCATGACACAATTTGAAACATAAGTAATTGTCGTGACTATAACTCCGATATAAAATGATACCCCACAAATATTACTTGAGAAATTGAATAAATAGTGGTACCACTATAAACGTTTAAATGAGGAATCACATAACATGGGTTGATAGAGATGTGCCAACAACAATCCCATGTCTTATAATAAATGTGAATAAGAAGGTTGTTCGAAATGTTCAAATTTACTTTAGCCATCATATAGTAAAAAGCCATGGCCCCTTTTGTATGAAGCCAGGAGGACTTCACCATTCAAATTTATATCATAACATCCTAACTTGAACTTGGATTACTTAACCTAATAATAGGTGTCCAGATACAAGATTGCTAGCTAGACCGGATTCTTTTTATCCGAATGTGCAATAATCTTAAATTGTATTTGACCTCAATTGATAAAAAATTATAATGTTAATTAATATTACTTTCGCCTTTTCACGCAGAGTAAGTTAGATTCTTATAAAAAGCAAACTTTATGTTGAAATAATTAAAAGGAAAGTTCTAGTACCTAATTAAATGATACACCAATTAACTCATTCGTGTTATCTCTAGGGATGGTAATGGGTAGTGTTTTAGCTATCCCAATGCCCGACCCTACTTTTAGTTATAAGAACCGAAACTCAACCCGATCCTTGAACCTACAAACCCGTTACCCTACCCGACCCTAACTCAAAGTACCCGATAGGTAATGGGTTTTATCCGATCCGCTATCCAGTTCATTTTAAATGTCATTTTATTTTCTCGAGTTGAAATTTTAACCATAAATTATTTTTAATTAATTATGAAAAATTACATAAAAGTAATATTATGAATTTTTTTTTGAAAAAATACTCTTTAAGGATAAACAAAGTTGTTTTTATTAGATAAAGAATAAAATGTAATTAATTATCAAAATATATATGGGTAGCGTTCGAATAGGGTTTATCTTATACCCGTAACCTAACCCCGACCCGTACAGGTAAAGATATGAAAAATTCGTAATCCGACCCAAAATCCAAAATCGGCCAAAAAAAACCCGATCCGAATAGGTAGGATTGGATTAGTTTGAATTGCCAGGACTCAAAGGATATTAATGTGTCAATTTCATACTTAATTTGAAGTAAATGACAAATAAAATTGCTAAATTTCATTCTAAATTTGGCAAGATTAACTTGGTAATAAAAAAAGTTGAATAAATGAGCAATTAGCTAGCTGTCTTAAGATTGTCTCTTTGTCAGCTACCCCCCTTCTTTCATTCCTGCTTCAACCAGAACTTCAGAAGTTGATTAATATCAACCAAGATAATAACTTAATTTCCTCCAATAAATGCATATTTTAGCAATACCCCTTTTGAAATCTTGAAAAAAACTTCAAGAATCAGAACATATTTGTGATATATTTGTTCAATAGCTATGAGTGCTTCAAGGTTCATAAAGTGTGTTACAGTTGGTGATGGAGCTGTTGGGAAAACTTGCATGTTGATTTCATACACTAGTAACACTTTTCCTACTGTAAGTCTACAAGAAAAAGATCCCATTTTTATTTAGTTCCATGAAATTTCATTACTGTGGTTGATTTATAACTGTAAGTATCCTAAAAAAGATACCATTTTTATTAATTTCTAGAAAATTTATGCAGGTTAGTTGATTTGTAACTAAAGACCCCATTTTTATTTAGTTTCATTCAAATTCAGGACTATTGTTAATTTATAACTGTAACTCTGTAAGTATCCTAAAAAAAAAATTCAATTTTTCTTTAGTTTTTTGAAGATTTGAGGGGTCTAGTTGATTTATGGTTTCATCAACCTGGTTGCATTTTTGTGGTTATGTGGCTTGAAAAAACAATGCTTATTGGCTAATTGATTTTGTCAATTGAATTGAATCACATTTGATAATATATCACTAAAAATGATGTCTTTACTCTTGATAATTTGTTGGGTTCTTGGCTTTGATGTGAGGCAGATCTTGTGGCAATATACTGTGAACATTTTTCGATTGAATGAAATCGGTTTTACATTGCTCATCACTGAGTAATGCTTGTTTGGAAAGCTCAAAAGAACAAAGATTTCTATAACAAATTAGCATATTTCGCTATGTAGTATCTCGGTTACATATTTTTTAAATTCAAATTAAGAAGAAATAGTTGGTCTTTGTTTAGTCTAATCTTATGTGTTGTTTGTTCGGGTATGGTGATAACAGGACTATGTGCCTACTGTGTTTGACAATTTTAGTGCAAATGTTGTTGTTGATGGAAGCACTGTTAACCTAGGATTATGGGATACTGCAGGTATTCTATCTAAGCTCTATTAGTCGAGAATTGTTTGTCATCTGTTTCAGTCTTCATCAAGTGTTTGATTCATTTTGTGTATGACAGGTCAAGAAGATTACAATAGGCTAAGACCCTTAAGCTATCGTGGGGCGGATGTTTTTCTTTTGGCATTTTCACTCATTAGCAAAGCTAGCTATGAAAATGTGGCTAAGAAGGTTACTAGCTAGTAGTGGTTTTTATGATTATGTTGTTTGCATTTAATCCGAACTAATGCCATTCTAACTATTTGTCTCTTGCTCCTCCTTATTTACTCATGCAGTGGATCCCTGAGTTGAGACATTATGCACCCGGGGTTCCAATTATTCTGGTTGGAACAAAGCTAGGTAGGTTCCCATCATGCCATATTGCATTGTTTCTCTATTGTGACGTCTTCCATTACAAGTTTCTCATATGTCAAGCATCTGTTAGTTATTCTATATACTAATAATCTGGAAACGGGGTAAAACCTATCAAATTTCACAAATGGGATATTTCTTATGCAAATTGAAGATGCCAGTCCTTGTTTTGTATCTTGGTGTTAACGTTATGTGCAGGGTTGGGCTGTTCTCATCCATCATGGATATGAATGTGATAGTTCGATCAATAATAGTGTAGAATTGCCCATGCGCTCTTCAGAAGTTCCATTTTATCCTCAATATCCATGAATTAGGTTTTAAGAACTTCCCATTTTCACCCTGCAGATATTTTCTACATGCAGGTAGTGTATAATTTTGCCTATTGAAGTGTTCTAAGGCTTACCAATTAACTCCTCCATGACTCCACTATGACCATTTACCTTATATTTTAGTCGAATGAAATATTGAAACTTTCCATCCAGGCCTAAGGAGTAGCTGTTACTTAGTTTTTATAGGTTGCTTTCTTGTTTTGTTTAACCTGTCTAGTTTATTTGAGCATATAAAAATGAACTTTTTTTCACTTTCAATTTTATTAACTACAGATCTTAGGGATGACAAGCAATTCTTTGTAGATCACCCTGGTGCAATGGCAATTACCACAGCTCAGGTGAGAATCACATCGCTTATCAATTTATTTGTTGCAGTTTGTCTTTGTTATGACCATTAGGCTCCATGCTACAACGTTGCCATTTTTTCAGGGGGAAGAGCTTAAGAAACTTATCGGAGCTGTAGCTTACATTGAATGCAGTTCCAAAACACAGCAGGTATAGTATTGCAACTCATCACAGCTCTAACTTCATTGAAGTACGAGGTAGATGCCTCTAAAAGGCTAACTAGTCTTTTCGTCTCTCTTTGTAGAACGTGAAAGCTGTTTTTGACGCAGCCATTAAGGTGGTTCTTCAGCCACCAAAGCAGAAGAAGAAAAAGAGGAAGGGACAGAAATCTTGCTTCATCTTGTGATTTGAGGAAGATGCAAAATCTAGTTTCTCAAATGGCAGATATCTTCAATATCCCCTAATATCCAATGCTACCATTTTACCTTCCATTGGCGCAGCTAGTCTTGATGTATAGTATCCGCTGACTTTCTAGGAATTACTTTGAATGCATTCGATTTCATTTTTCTTTCCTTTTTTGTTGTTCTAATCTGATTGTCATCGTGACATGTGATCGTCGACCATGTATCTTATGACATACACAAACGTATGTTTTGAACTAGTTCCATAAATCAGTTGTAGTAGGGAGTTACTAGCTGCTATAAAAGAAGCTATTGTTTTTGGATGTCTTTTGAATCAGATGTTGCAGTAGCTGCCTTAAAATGTACTCCATATCTCTTACAAATGATGTCCATTTATCAAAAAACATGGATCTCCTAAGCAAATTGTTGAGTTCACAACACCAGTATAAATAACCACAAGAATTAGTCAAACTACTATAAAAGAGTTTGTAAACTCAGTTTAAGCCATTATTAACTAATGATACATTGGTTATTATGTTAGTCCTTGTCTATATGTTTATTTAATAGGTGGGTCATATATATAACAAAGAAAAAGGTAGATAAAAAATAATTGAAATACAGAATTATAAGTAATTGAAACAACTTTCTAAATTAGGATGCCACATAATAATTAAAAACCGGAGGAGTAATAAGTAGCTTTGGAATATCAATGATATCTTGAAAAATAAATGTGTATGAGAGCTGCCGGGGGACATGATTATGCTCAAGGTGGTTCAATCCAAATCTCCAAAAACATGAATCATCTTGCTGGTAAGTAGATTATTATAATTTTACGAGGTCATGTATGTGTGTTGAATTCTTTGTAGCAACAATATCTTTTCATTGTTTCCCTGAGTATTTTGTATGTACTCTAAAGGTAAACGATTGGCCATATATGGACATTTCTAACTTAGTGATGGACTCACCGGCATCATTTTACATTTAGCTATCAAGGATCACCATTTTTACCAACCTAGCTAGCTAGATAAGCTGTGAATTTTATTTGCTCATAATGGTATACAAAGGAAACGGACAACTGATGAAATTCTACTTATTTGATGGTTGGGCCTATTTTCAGGGCATAAAATCCATACTTTCGTGTGGAAATGACTACCACTAGACGTGTCAAGGCCGGCCCGCCCGGGTTCAAGGCCCCCTGTTTTAACCGCCCGGCCCGCCCGGTCCGCTAAATTAATACCGGGCCTGCGGTCCGCTCAAACCCGTGTCTCGGCGCTTAGCGCGGTGAACGTCAATAGACGTTACCACGCCAATTACAAGCATAAAAGAAATTGGTGATAAGTGTAATAAACGTAAAATTCTTTCACATTAAAGCGGGTAACGCTTTCAGGCGTTCAGAACAAACGCGTAATGTCTTATTAGACGCTACCAATGCTAATTACCAACATCTATATTTTCGAACGCTTGCTAGTCATAAATTGGCTATTTTATGAATAAATGTTACCACTGCCTTATCCAATACGGTAATGCTTGATCTCAAACGCTATATTTTCTAACATTTGTGAAGATAACGCTAAGATACGTTAATAAACATTACCACGCCTAATCAAACGTGCTAACGCTCATTCTTAAACGGCTAGTTTTATATCTGTTAATTCAAACTTTGCACACGCTTATATCGACGCGTAACGCTATTCCTCAAGTAGGATTCTCGACATTCCACCATTATTGCCTCTATAAATAAAAGTGAAGACCACAAACTTGCTTTTCTCACAAATCCTAAAGAATCTAAACACAATCAAAGCAATTCTTTTATATTCATAAGCATTCTTGATAGAAATTTAAATAATTTCTTTTTATAATCATAAGTATTCTTGATCATAGTCAAAGCAATCATGTATATTTCACCAATGGGCTTTAATCTCATCGATCTTGAAAGCTTGGCTTGCTCCGAATTCGGTATTCTCTATCTTTAACTTGTTATTTGCTATATTTTTGTTGTTTTACATTTTATAATGGCCCCTAAACGACCAATTAGTGCTACCAATTCAAATAACCTTGTTAATTTAGAAGATGATGTACTTATGGAGTCCCTACCCGTAATTAATTCTCAATCTAGTGTTAATACGAGTAATAATGAGAGAAAAGTTTTACGCTGAATCCACTTTGATGGCGATCGTGGTGGAAACAAAAGGCAATTTGTACATATTGTAAGATTGAATTAGTATGGAAAACGGAGGGGGTAAGTGCGTGAACCGGTCATTTTAGACACTTAAATAACAAACATCAAATAACTAAGGATAGCGTTCCCCGGGTGGGAGCGAGGGGTGCGTAAGCAACAATTAATACTCAAAACCTTTCTGGAAATTTTAGTTTTAATGAGTTTTTTAACAAAATGGAGTCAATGAAATTTGTAATTGGTAGTAATTTGCCTTTAATTTTGTGATGGATAGCTTATTCATTGGATTCAAAAGACTATTAACCCCGAGCTCATCGTAGATCCCCCGCTCTACTTTTAAGGGTATTGCTCTTCAAATATTTTAAAGATAAAAAAGAACTTATAGGTAAGATGATGAATACTTTGCCTTGGAAAGTTTGTTTGACGAGTGATATCGGTGTGTTCGATGATTTTGATATAATGTGTGTTAAGTATGTCATCGATCGATATAGATTGCTTTACAAAGAAGAATTATATATTTTCGCCATCATAAACATAACAAACGTACAAATTTCCGAAGGTATTGTTACATGTGCTCAAGAATATAATTGTTTGAATAAAATTGCTTCTATTTCCTTTGATAATGCATCGGCAAACAATGTAGCTATTGACACACTTAAAATGGAATGTAAACCGGATTATAATGAACTCTTTCATGTTAGATGTTTATGTCATGTACTTCAATTAGTTGCTAATGATGGAATTAAGGTTGTTTATGATGAATTTATTCAACCTATTAGAAAGGTTGTTCATTTGATTATCACGGGAGGAGCGGTAAGAAAACATGCATATAAAAAAATAGTTGAAGATGGATCGAAAAAGTTTAAAAAATTAATCATGGATGTCGATACTAGATGGAATTCTACTTCTATGACTCTAAGACGTGCATATGTTTATAAAGAAGAAGTTTCCTCAAATTTTATTCCATGTATGTCTATCCATATTATACTTTGGAAATTACCTTAAAATTGGAAATATCATGAATTGCTTAGGTTTTTAGCCCCGTTTTAAAGATTATACAAAAAAAGTTTTCAGAATAATATAGTCCTAATATTCATTTAGCTCGAATGTGTAGTTAATCTTTGCAATGCTGCATGGGATACACCATGAAATTGAATATGTTGTTAAGGATATATTCCGAATATGGAAGACAAGTTTTTAAAGTATTTTCATCCTTTACCTATGCATATGAGATTGTGCTATTTGGGATCTTCATATTCAACTTGCAAGTTTAAGATCATTGTCGGGGAGTTTTATAAAGCTTTACTTAATTACAAATGAAGTAATTTGAAAATTATGATCATAACAAATATTGTGATGAAATTGAAACTTATTTATATACGATGTATAATAAGTTTAAGGTTAAACATCATCTTAGTCTCCCTAGTCGACCTACACCATCACTTGGTACGTCAAGTCAATTCCACACGGGAGTAAAAATTAGAAGTCAACATAATCACCTTAAGAATGCATTGGAGTCCCAACATGGTTCTTCTACATCCTCATCATCCGAATCGGTTAATGAATTAACTCAATATTTGAAACGGTTTTTGACACGAATCAATACAATAAAGACAACCCTTTCGATCTTTTAAAATGGTGGTCTATGAAGGCAAAGCATATTTCCCGATTTTATCCAAAGATGCGGAGGTATCAAGTTATACACCCATGTCTACAATAGTGCCGAATCGGCATTTAGCATGGCGAAGTTTCAATATACTCAAAGACGCTCATGCCAACAAGCTTCCGGCAGAATTGAAGTTTGTGTACAATCAAGGATCGGACGGCCGCCGACTCAACGGAAGCAAGATGTCATCCACATGATGAGAAAAATGATATGAAGACAATGCTCTGTTTTTAATCTAGTGATGTCAGTTAAGATATCTCAATGGAAAGAGGGCGCGGTGATGCCGACCAAGCATTTATCAAGATGTTTCTTCGGTGATGAATTAGACTCTCATTTAGTTGTAATTTAGACGTAATTGTAATGACCATAAACTCCTCGGCCCGCACGAGTATAAATCAGACGGCTTAATACCAATAAAATTATCATTTATTCTATGAAGTTAAAGTTGTTACCAATATTTCTGTAACAAACGTAATATCGCTTAATAAGCGTTGGCACGCAATTTGGGAACGTCAGTACTTATTTGGAATGTCGGGAACGTTAAAGTACAAAAAAATAAGTTCGAATAAACGCGCTTAATTACGCTATGTACACGCTTAAGAACCACTCAAAACGGTGCTGCATTATGATCATTTTTTCCCAAACGCTACCACCAGAATAAACGTTACCCGCCTCAGACAACGCCGCCTCGTCAGTACAAACGATACCACGCCTATAATAAATGTTACCCCCGCCTCTTTTAAATGTTGGGACGCAAAGCACAAACAAAGTTCAGACAAAGTGTACACGTTTAATTACGCGTGTACACGTTTAAGAACCACTCAAAACGAGTTGCATTCTGGACTATTTTTTCCCTAAACGTTACCCCCGCCTGTAATAAACGTTACCACGCATGTACAACGTTATTTCCGGGGCCTTTTTGGATTTAAACGTTATCACGCTTTAAACAAAACCAGCCATTAGGGTTCAAAGCTGCGAATTCATAACACAATTTCATAATTCCGCCCAAAACCAAAAATCAATCCAATCCTCAAATCTCCTCCAACTATTATATTTTAACATATTCCATTTATCCTCCAATTTGTCCAAATTAGTATCAATAAACATATTCAATTATTACTCAATTGCTTCCAATTTTAAAAACGGGACCAAAGTAAGAGTTCAAAGAGAAAGAAAAAGTTCAAGACGTAAGCAGGCCGCAGCCTCGGGAACGAAAGAGAAACCGAACACCTCCACCGTCACCATCACCACCACCGTCCGAGTCCGAGTCGAGGCACAATGGCTTAAAGGACAATGCTGATAACCCAAAAAATGTAAAGAGCGGAATCAGACGCCAATCGTTTTAAATTATGGAGGTAACGGTAATATTTTGTTTGACTTATTATCAAATATCAAACTTGATCTAATTGCAACATTTGTTGGTAATTGGTACCGACGTAGCTTCCATCAATTTCATAATTCATCATGTTGTTAATTCAAGTGGGGGTCATGCTTTCCGCATTATAATGACTGATTAGCTGTTAATACTGAAATGATTACTCTATTTAGTATTAATACTGAAAATGATTACTCTATTCACTTCCACATGATATATTTATTGCAATGAATTCATTTTACATTCTAGTTTCGGATCAAGACACTATTCCACTCCTTTATGATTTTGTATTCATATTTACACTATAAGTATTAGAGTGACATTATCACTCATTCGAATATAAAAATCATTACCTATATTTATTAATCATGTATATATGTTACTTAATCAATAATGGTTAAATTTAAACACATCTTTAGTTTCGTCTTGGGACAATCCAGGACCAAAGAGATGGAGATAATGATACAAAAGTCAATAATGTAGAAGTTATACTTGAATACTTGAAACTCCATTCTTTTATGTGGTATATATCTAACATTTAGTAATCACATGCTGTGCCTCCTCCAATGAATGGTCATTATACTATACGTCTCTCTCATTTTTTCCATCTCGGATCAATCAAAGAACGATTACTATATTTTTTCTAATTTTTCAAATGAGTATTGATAATATACTTAGGATTTTAGCAATCATGAAAACGGTATTTAGTTAACACAAATTTTTTGAACCAATGTTGTTAAATTTTATTTCACCATAGTGTTTAATAAAATATTCAATGCAACAACGTAAATCATGTTCTACATACATACAACAGAAGATATCCGATTGGAGTTGGGACCATAGTCTGAGTACAGCAATGTTCTGAAATATATGCAGCCAACTACTAGAGTAAATGTGATGTGTTATTACAATAACTACTCGTAGGGGAATGCTCGTTTTCTTTACATGAGCACGTACCTAAAAGTAAAAATTTATGACATATGATGACTAAATTATTGGGACACCTAGATGTCCAATTTTTATATAGTTGCTGGTAAATTAATGAATTTTCATCAATAGATTTGAAGGGCAGAGAGCTTGATCGATCATACTGTTCATACCAGGGTGGATTTGTTATGTCCACAAATTATTCATTTGTTATTGAGAAGTAAAACTATGGTACAAAATTTATTGTTTTAATAGTAATTTGGTTGGGGTGCATCAATAATATTACAGATGAATAATGTTGTTGAGGCGTGTAATCTTTCAATGTCATAAATCAGGCTTTATTTTTACAATGTTACATTTATATTCTCTCCAGCCTGTGTTGAGTTTAGATCTAATAGAAATGACATGATCTTCATGCTTAAATTTAGTAGGCATACATGCAAATTGAAATTTGTTTTTTTAAGGGAATAGACCAGGCAATGTGCCAATGTGTATTTAAACGTAAAGATTCAACGCATTATAAGGCTAGCTACACACTACTGTGACCTATCAAAACCGCCTTGATGAAATTTATTATACTACTCTTTTATATCAGTCTTCGACATATATTACTCTGTATTACATTGTTAAAAAGCATCATCATTTTAAGAATAACACATGTATAATTATAATACGACAGCTTGCATCCGTATTTAATTTGACTACTATAACTTAATATATACATCGATGATAAATTTCCTAAGAGAAAACTAATAATTTCAATCTTGATTGGATATCCACTAGAACATAAGGATGATCCCATAAAATGACAATTTCAGGCAGCAAGTTTTTGTCCGGAAAATTGTATGGTTGTTGCGCAAATGATCATTATTTTGCTCCGACAAGTTTAACGCTAGAGATATATACTACTTCCGTTACTAAAAGATTGTCATATTTTGACTTTTTGACTTTTTAATATTTGAATTTTAACCATAAATATTTTTATTTGTGTTGTATAATATTTGATGAAAAATATATCAATGGAAAGAATTTGAAACGTATTTTTTATTGTTATATTTTCTTCTATAAAAATACTATTCGCTCCCTTTAGTTCTCTTTCTGCACATTTTACACATGTATTAAGAAAAATAAAAGAGTCAAAAAATATATTGAAAATGTAAAATATCAATTTAGTTAAAACTTTATAATTGATTGGGTGATAATTTAATAACAAAAAGTCATTAAAAAAAGACATCAAAATTTAAAAGACAATTTTCTATGCTGAAGATAAAAGATTTTTGAAATAACCCGACTTTTATGTTTCAAAGCGAATAATCGATTATCGCCTACTTGAAACAAACCTAACTAGACAAATTGTGATAGCCTAAATCACTACTTCTATCTTTTTCCTCCTAAATAAGAAAGTTTAAACGACACTGCCATTGCTTATTAGACACCTCCTACTGGCTTCTGCGCACTTCATGCTTGCTTATGTAATTACTTCAAATGATAAAGCTAACTTCATTTCTATATAAATACATAAACTAAAGAAAAAGAAACACACAAAAAATTTCTATTCTTTTCTTCATTAGGGGCGGTAATTCCCCTCCCCATTTCCTAAAATTTTTTTCTTTCATTTTGATGTTATTCTCCTTAAATCATCATATCTTAAAGTTTTTCCAAGTTTCAAGAATAAAAGATATAAGCCAGATCCTTTATTGGTTATATAACTAGTTGTATAATTATGTCAAGTTACTTTAATTAGCTAAATTCATCCATTAATGATATTTAGAGCTCATATTTAATGGTTTAAATATAAGTATGTTGGTTATAGGGCTACGAATTTATCTAATTAAATTCTTGTCGAAGTAAGTAGTAAATTGATTACTTATAATATACATAAACTAAATTATAGATAGTAAGTAGTAAATTGATTAATTTATAATATACATAAACTAAATTATAGAATCATATGTTAGTTCTAGTTTAACTAGAGGAGCCACTATCCACAAAGATCGCCCACTTTTAATTTTTGCTCATCTTTTTCGAACTTTGACCTTAATATATTTGTTTTGTGTCGATATCTATAAAAAAATATATCAACAGCATTGAAACGTAATTTTCTAATGATATAATTTTCATCAAGATTATACAATACAAACAAAATATCTACTGGCCAAAGTCAAGCATTTAAATGTAAAGTCAAAAGTTTGACACCATGGCATTTTGAGTGAGTAATAGATTTCGATGTTAGTGATTCAATTTCAGCTTCGATATAACTTTCAATATAGCGTTGGATATAGATAAAAGTTAAATGGGTATAGTCAGATCGCAAAAACGATGAAATTGCATAAGCTCAAGCAATTCAAATCTAGTAGCCGTTGTTAGTTAAAGCTTTTACCAAGATAAAAGAATTGCTATTATTATGTTCTTAAAGCGGATATCGGGTAGTTGCTTCGGTAGTAAAGAGTTGTTGATATTTGGCTCGACTTCGGCGCGAGATTTATATCACGCGGACATGCAACCTTCATATATATCAAGCAGATATGTAAGTTGTATACTTTTACTAAACGAGTTATATACGTGATAATGCGATATCGAGACTTACGACGCTGAAAGTATCGTTATACGCATCGCTTACATGACATACGAGTCATTGACACTATTCGATTACTTGGTTCCTCCCCGCAGTTTGTGTATTCCCATCTACTCAGCGTAGGCGTGAATGATCAGCCAGATTTTTTTCTGGCTCTCGCTTGTTTGCGTGTAGGCAATCATGGACCTTTTCCTCTATCGTATGCGTAGACACCCAATAAAGGCTGAAAGAGAAGTATCATTGTTACAAGGGATATACTTGATGTTATCGACTGCATGAGTAGTTTATTTTGTCAATTATTTGATATGCATATATGCGCGACTAGCTATTGTCATTATATAAATATTCATCAGCCTACCACCCCTTATTTTCGGGGACCCCTCCGAATTTTGGGTTGGAATAAATGCTTGTGTGACACCATCTTTTGCAAATGGCGAGCTGAGTATAATCGTAGGTACGCTCGAAATGGCTGTGATATCCTCAAATTCCCTTCATCTATCAAGCTTTCCTCTTCGAGTTTTCAAAACTTACGTTGTCTTTTGAGAGCCTAGACCATACTATTACTATGATGTATTTCCAGTGATTATATCATATGATGTTTTGGTCAGATTATTCAAACTTTCACGTATTTTGATGTATGATGGTTATGAATATTTGTGTTTAGTGGCGGTACATTGGTTCACCAGATGAACAAAAGTGTTTGATTATTTATTAATGTCAAATGATGCTTTTATGTTGATATCGCCCGATTGGTGACTCACCGTGTTCGGGGTTGATGGCTGATGCGACCTGGGAGGGCATAGAGGTGAATAGATTACAATTTTGAAACAAAATTGAGATAGAGAGAGCAGTAAAGAGGAAGCGAGGAGGGTATAAAACGAAAATTATCTACTGTCCAAAGTTAAATTATTAAAAAATTAAAATGTGACAATCTTTTAGGAACGGAGGAAGTAATTTATAATAAAAATTCAATTTTAGTGACCAAACACGCTATTACCCGACACAAAATTACAAATTTACTGTCCAAAACAGTTCTACAATTACAACTATCAAACTTTGTTAAGCTGCCATTTACCGAGATCATTTGTGAAACTTTCTCGAACATCCCATAACAAAAGGAGAAAATGCTAAAGAAATGACAAAGATCATACTCCCATGCAAATTGGGCAAATGGAATATTATACAGTAATTTGCTATAATCCTGTTTGTTATGTGTGAGCTTGAAAAAGTGAAGACTGGCGAAGAAAAAGGGAAAGCTCACTCAAGGAACCCATGATATTTTAAAGTATGCAAATAATTGTGCATACCCAACTATTAAATGAATTGAAGGCCACGTAGATAAATTGCTGAAGTGTTATATAAGCTATGCTTTTAGACAACATAAGTGAACCATTTCAGTGAAAACAAAATCACAAATTCTCTCTTCTTCCAACAACAATTCCACATTTGGCATTTTTCAACTTGTAAAATGTCTTATTATCTCACATTTCCTTCATCATCTTCAGCATTACCCAAATATCCAAAGTTTGTACCCTTTTGTTTGTCTTACATTGTATTAGTAATACTACTATCACTTTCATGTTGTGAAGCAAAAATAAAGTTACCGGAAGGCTTAGATGTACCTGCAATTATTGCATTTGGAGATTCAATTGTAGATCAAGGTATGAATAATTATATCAAAACTGTTGTTAAGGCGGATTTTGAACCATATGGGGCAGATTTGAATAATGGGAAGCCATCAGGCAGATTTTGCAATGGAAGAACTCCAGCGGACTTAGTTGGTACATAACTCGTCTAATAATCTTTCAATTATTTTTAGTTTTATATGAATCTGAACAATTAAATAAAATTTTACACTAATAACATGTACATGCATATTATTCTTACTGCTCGAATCTAATCCAGTTATGGTGACAAACTAATTAAAAAACATGCACGTAAGTTATAAACATTATTATAATAATACAATTTGAATATAAAACTTACTATAACCGTGTTCTATACTATATAGACTTATTGCATTTATTGTCCTCTTGTGTAACATATATACTTAAACGTTTTTGAAGTGTACAATAATTAAACTTATGAATGTCACACTCTTACTCTCTGAGCTTAATGTTGTGCAGCTAGTGAATTGGGAATTAAAGAACTGGTGCCTGCTTACCTTGATCCCCATTTGAAAGCTCAAGACTTTATAACAGGAGTTAGCTTTGCTTCAGGGGGAACCGGTTATGATCCTCAAACACCTCAAATAGTGGTAACATTTCCATTTTTTTTTCCAAATTTAAGTTTCAATTTTAATGATCTAGTTGACATTTTTCATTAACAAGTTTAGTTAAATAAGTAGTATTTCAAATACTTTTTCCATCCTACAAAAGTTTGTTAAGGTTAAATTTGGTTTTCAATGGCAAAACAAACAAATTTTACGACTTTAATAAGTGACACATAACTCTGATTTATACTAAATGATTTGATTCGTAAACACAGTCGGTCATACCTTTGACAACCCAAGTAACATATTTCAAAGAATACATTGCCAAGCTCAAAGGATTTGTGGGAGAAGAAAGAGCCAATTACATAATAGGCAATGCCTTGTATTTGGTGGTTGCTGGAAGTGATGATCTCGCCAACACTTACTTCACAGTGGGTCTTAGAAAATTGCATTATGATATTCCATCTTATGCTGACCTTATGGTGTCCTCAGCATCAGGTTTCATTCAGGTATTATCTTTAACATCAAAATGTCTTAGTTGATTCCTTCTTATTATGCATATATAGATGGGGTGATTGGTGTCTAAAATATCCTTGCAACATAATATACTATTTCATCCGTCCATATAATGCAGTGGTGTAACTAAGGCGAGTCATAAGGGACCGTCGCCCCCTTAGTGAAATATAAACGTCTATTATTAAACATAAAACTTTACAATTTTTTTTATTTGAGTAACTTCATTTTCCATACAAATTTAAGGAAATTGTTGAACTTAATACGAGTTGGAAACATGTGTAAATGCATGTATAAGTTGGAAAACTTGTAATACAGTGCTAGTATGACTATGAGTGTTACAATATGAAAAATCTTATTAAAAATAAGGAGAAAACCAAGTCATTATTGTTGCACAAACTTCATTCAATATAAATGAGGAAGTAGTAGTAATTTTTTGTATATCAGCCCTTGTCACTATAATTGATTCGAGGCATAAATAGGTATGAATAATGTCAAGTAACTAACGCTAAAAAGGAAATAGTAAAAATGAAATGCTTTTTATACAATGTCAAAAATCTTGCATTGTCTAATAATAGTAAAGTAACCCAAAACATATACTACCTCCATTTTAAATTAATTGAATTTCGTTTTAAAGGCATAGCTTTAATCATCAATTACTTACTTTTTATATATATTATAAAAATTACAAAAAAAATAATATTATGAAAATATTTTAAAATTCAATGATATCGATTTTATATTTTTCGGATTAATGAATAAGAAATAATTTGTGGTCAAAGCGTAGCATGATTTGAATCGATTAATTTGAAATGGAGAAATACTCCGTAACATATGTATCATTTGCTTAACCACAACTAATTTTGATAATTGTTCGTATGATTTTAAAGGAGCTATACAAGTTGGGGGTAAGAAGATATGTTGTCCTTGGTGCCCCTCCAATTGGATGCTTGCCATCCCAAAGGACATTGGCAGGAGGTTTACTGAGAAACTGCAAAGATGAATATAACCAAGCAGCCCAAATAGTCAATTCGAAACTCGAACGTGCAATCGAGTCACTCTCAAACAAACTTTCAGGATCTAGAGTCGTTTATGTCGACATCTACAATCCTATACTTGATCTTATCCTTCATCCACAAAATCATGGTAGGTGTCATCATTTCATTTCCATTGGTTTGATTTATTATTGTAGATTTAACTTATATGTATATTGTTACTTCAATCAATGACTAGAATTAGTAGAGGTGCGATAAAGATGGCATGTATTATGGAAAATGTGGAAACCTAAAACTATGCATGATTTCACAAAAGTGATCATATTAATTGGGACTTTATGACAATAGAAGGACCTATTAGGTCCCAATATGTCATAATATTGGCATATTTCAAATACTCTCAAAGGTTTCCAGCATAAATACTTGTAGCAATTATCGATTGTTATTGTACACAAAAATTACACAAAAGTTACTCCAAATGTTGACTGATGTGGGTGGTTTAACAATTTTGTTCTTGATGTGTGCAGGATTTGAAGTTGTAGAGAAAGGTTGTTGTGGAACAGGGGATTTGGAGGTTGCAATATTATGCAACAAACATAGCCCAACTTGTTCAGATCATTCAAAATATGTTTTCTGGGATAGTTATCATCCAACTGAGAGAGCATACAAAGTTCTCGTCTCAGATGTCCTAGAAAAATATATCAACCGATTTGTTTGAGTTGAAATTGTTCAACAGCTTACTTATTATGAGTCTGTTTTATGTTATCCGTGTGGAATGCACCCTCTCTATATGATTTAATTATTTTGATCTATTTCTGTAGACCAGCTTCGAAAATTGTATGCCTAAATTATTGATGCGTAATGAGAGATATTTTTGTGTTCTATGTATGCTTCAACTTGATTGGTTAGTAGATGATAGTACAAATAGCGTGGTAACATGCTAGAAAACACAAAGGAGGTTTTGAGTTCAACTCTTGTTGGTAATATATTTTTTATTTTTTTTGTAGTACTTACTTTAATTGTATTTGTAAATTTATATTAGTTATTGTAATCTTTTAAATATATACGTATTACATGGTATAATATTATGCAATTTTATTATTCATAGCTAACTTAAAAAAAAAAAAGAAAGCGATTGGTTAATTTCTTGTAGTTGAGATGAGATTTGAAGATGGTGTAAAGATTCGCATTTAATGAATTTAGTTGTTTGTTGATATTGGTGGATGGTGATTGACTGATTTTAGTGCTACTTCCTAGAGTGATTGACAAGAGGGAATTGAACCATCAGAGCAATTCCAGTAGACTCCCTAAGAGTATTTGTGATCTCAAGTTAACAGAATGATCGAGTTATTTGGCTTTATAAAATATCACGTGTCGAATATAGTCTAAGTTGAATTAGGGTGATTGAATGAAAAAAATTTAATAAGCGTTTGTATCACGATGACATTTCTGCGGCTTTAAAGTCAACCATTTTCTTACATTTCCTCCAATAAGTGGAGAAGACCGAGAAGTCTGCCAGTTACGGTCAAATAAATTAGAAGTATTTTCGTCCATTTATTATAAAATTTAAAAATTAAGAAAAAGATGCAAAAACATCATCATCTTCATCATGCGCTACCATCTTCTCCCCCAATATCAAAAAATATATTTAAAAAATAATGGGAAAATTTAGAGAGCCATGACCCAGGCCCATCCAATTTCGTTCTGTCCCTGGACAACTGGACGTATATTCAAAGTCCATTACAAGACGGACCCATGTACTAGGCTTGCCCCAACAACTGATTCGATGTCAACGAATTTGAGGTCACAAATAAATTGTTCTGCATAGCCGTGACTAGCGAACCGCCGGGCGGCCGGCCGGCAACAATGATCGGAGCGGGCCGACCGGGTAACGTATTCAGCGGGCCCAATGCATAACGAGCCGGTGGTCGCGTTAAAGGATTCACTGAGCCTATTAGGTTCGAGGCCCACTTTTAAAGGGGCACGAGGGGCCTGCGTGGTACCATTTTACGATTTAAACGTGAATGCAGTTAGTTTTTAAGCGATGCGGCGTTTGTTAATAACGACTCTTTGTATCGATAATATTAAACATAGTGCGAATACCGGTACGCGTTTAGTCTGAAATCGCCGTTATATAACTACGTTGGTAATAAGCATTAGTGCGGATTAATTTAAGCGTTACCACGTTTATTACTATGAAAATCAAAAATACCATGAAGGTCTATAAAGGGATAATATCTTCGCTTCGTTTCTCGCGGTCCCTTGTCGTTTGTATGAGCTTCGAAGCAATAACAAGCAATCTCAAAATCTTATATTGAGAAGAATTATATTTGAAATTTAAGGATTCTATCTGCGTGGGCTTGTTCGTTTCCATTTCTGATCTACAATCTACGTTGCTCAAAGTAAGTTCGGTATTATCTACTGACTTTTTATAGAATTGTGATATTTATTCTTCTAAATTAATGGCATCAAAAGCGTAATCTTGGTAAAATGTTCAAAGAGTACTGAGTATGTTTTATGTCCTGAAGTTATGTTAATTTAGAGGATGATAATCGTATGTGACTGCAAGATTCAGTAACTTCTGATAGTCTTCACGGATACTACTAATGAAAGGAAAAAAACTTCATGGATTTGGAAATATTTTAATGGAGGTAGTGAAAAACAAACGGCAACTTGTATAAATTGTAAAGGCTACTCTATCATGTAGGCAGATTGGGGGTAAAGGGGAACCGATTAAATGCTTCTTCAGGCAACAGCGGGTCATAAGATCAGCTAAAGATAGCGGTGGGAGGTGAGTACATAAGGAACTATTGATATCCAAACGGTAGAACTTTTTTTAGTATCTTGGCTTATAGGATTGAAACTATGAAATTTGTAATCGGTAGTTGCTGCGCTTTTAATCATTGTGATGAATGTCGTTTTTACTAAATGGATTCAAATATCGTTAATCCCCGAGCCTGCATTATCCACCATTACTCTTTCGAACCTATGCTTTAAATATTTTAAAAATGAAGAGCTTAGGTAACTCTCTTATGAATTTGCTGCTTATAAAATGTGTTTGACTAGTGATATTGGTATCTTTTTGGATTTTGATGTAATGTGTGTAACATGTCGTTGGATTGATCAAGATTGGGTCCTTACAAAGGAGAATTATATATTTTAGATCGGTGCTAAACATAACAATTCAAATTTCACGAAGGTATACTCTCGTATTGCGATGATTCTGAATGTTTGAATGGGATTGCTTTAATTTCATTTGATAATGCGTCCGCTAATACCGTTTCAATCAAAAATTAAAGGCCTATTAAGAAACCCGGATTTTTTTAGTGAACTTTTTTCATGTTAGATGTTTATGTCCGTCCGCGCAATTAGTTGCTAAAGATGGAATAAAAGTTGTTTGGAAGTGAGTTTACGATTAAATTAAAATTTGTTAATTTTGTTGTTAATGGCGGGGTAAAGAAGACATGAATATAAAAAATGGTTGAGGCTTCGGTAAGAAGTTTAAGAAATTAATTTTTAGGTGTGAAACTAGATGGGAACTCGACTTACGATCTACTAGTTCGTGCATATATGTATAAGGAAGAAATCTCCGATTTTTATGAGAAGTATGCTCCGATTGGTGAGTATTATGTACCACTCACATATACTAATTGGAAACATTGTTATGAATTACTTAAGTTTCTAGAGCCACTTAAAGATTATACTAAAGTTTTTTCAACTCAATCCGAGCCAAATATTCATCTTGCTTTAGAATGTGTCGTTAATCTCTCCATTAAATATGACTAAACATAGAAATGAATTATGTTGCTAAATATGATTCGAATATGGAAGATAAGTTTTAAAATATTTTCATCTATCCCAGCATTGCATATGCAATTGGTATAATCTTGGATCCTAATGCTAAATTGAAACATTTTTAATTTCTATGTGAAATCATTATTGAATCTTTACTACCTTTATTCAAACTAGAGGTTTGATGTTTAAAAAATGGAAAGATGGAATTGAAGCATTATATGTATAACATGTATAGCAGAAATACCAATCAAGGTATGGACAAAGGTAAAGACCCACGCTTCCAAGTAGTATACAAAGTTTTAATGTGCTTGAGTTAAAATACGAAATCAACATGATCACCTTAGAAATGCGTTACCGGCTTTAGGAGAAATTGAGTCCGATCGCTCCTGAGACCTTGTGAATGGAGTTAACTCGATATTTAACTACTAACTTTGAATTGAGGTCAATATAATGATAAAAATCCTTTTGATATATTAAAAGCGGTGGGCGAGCGAGGAAGCCTTGTTCGGTCTTATCTAAGATGTAAAAGAAATATTTTCTATCCCTATGTCTACAATAGCTAGTGAATCCGCATTTAGCATGGCGAAGCTACAATACACTCAAAGACGTTCAAGACTTACAAGCTCGGCGATTGAAGTATGTGTATGCATCAAGGATTGGACGGCGGCCGAGAATCGGATGCAAGATAAAGACACAATCATGGAACGAAAGGAAAAAGATATGTTCGATGATCTTAGTGACATTGAGGAAGAAATTGGAGAGACAAAGGAAGCGACACGATAGGCGTTGAAAAGACTCCGACGAAAGAGAGTCCGAAGATGAATTAATTTATGATGATTAGAATTGCTTAGTTTGTTGTTACTTTATAGCTTTTTTATTGATTGAAGAAACTCATGTAAACTCTGGCTGCTTAAGTATAAAGCGTGAACGGCTTAAAATAATAAAATGTTATTTTATTCCATATAAATAAACTCTATTTTTTTAAACTTATTGAATTAAACGTGGTACACATGTAGCGGTACCCACGTTTAATCGAAAAAAATGCAAAAAAACTCCAAAGTTTACGCCATTTTTTTAGGAATAGCGTGGTGCATTATGCTTGTATAGCGATACTGCGTTTATTCCTAAAAATGTGAGGATTTCTGCCATTTTTCGGATTAAATGTATCGATTACACGTAGCGATCGCGTTTGTCAGAAAAAATGGCAGAAAATGCGATGGATTAAGCATTAATGCTGGATTTATTTATACTTGGTACCACGTTTAGAGATCTTGAGAAATGAAATAATAAGTTCCAAACATTCAGATTGAAGAGCACATTTTACTCGAGCTCCAAACTCTAAAAACAGGAATTCTCTCAAACTCAATCTTTAATTCCTCTATAAATCATCTTTCAATTAGTTAGTACATTATATTAGTATCGATTTGCTAAAATGGCACCAAAAAGAGCTCCAAAAACAAGGAAATTGTTGAATTGCAAACAAGAAATAGGAGGAGAGTCCAACATGAGTCACCACCACAATCACCACCACAAGAGGAAGAAGATGTAGGGGGTGCAATGGCCGAGGAAGTTCGAAGGGTAGGAGGTGGAGGTACTAAGATACGGGCGGGGATGTACCTTGATGAAGGAGAAATCAAGGCGGTCACGGGTAATCTTTTATTCCAATTTTTAGATCATGCCAAACTTAGCACATTTACTACTTTTACTAGTAATTGGTATCCCGCCATTGTGTATAAGTTTTATGAATCCGTTCGACTACGTTATAATGATAGTGAGGGAGTGCTTGGTTGTCGTTACAATATCGATGGAGTTACGGGTATTATAACGGAAACCGATTTAATAAAAACATTTGGTATGCTTAGTTGGGGTGCGGATGATTACCCGGAAAGGGGATGGTGCACTAACTGGCGGTCACATTACAAGAATGTGTCCAAGAGCTTAACAATGATATGAGAGTTAAGAAAGAAGGCATAGTGTATAAAGAATAATTTGAATGGTATACAAAAATTTCTTTGGAAAGTGGGTATCCGGTATTCTTTGCCATCCTACTAGTCAAGCGTCCGAACTAAGTTGTTTGCGTTAAGTTAGTTATGTGGTCTATATATTGAATTTGCGATGGGTTAATATGCCCGTTTGACCTTAAACATATGTTTCATCAAAGGCGAAGTCGACCACTTGATATGGCATGATTATCTCCCATTTGTTAAGATAATATCAAAGGGGTTCTATGTGAGAATGTAGATGGGTTGATTTTAAAGAAAGGACTCTAAAATGGGAAGGCAGAAATCATTGATTAGCGGAAGTCTTTATGTGGGACGGGGATTGTTACAACGGTCTAAATGGAAGGTATTTGAACATTTAGCGGATGCTCAAGATGAGGTGTGGAGGTTCAACAAGCTGCTTACCCACTAAGGGATGGGTACACTGCTGCTTTGTTGTGGCCGATGAAGTGGCCAGGAGCACGGAGAGCGGGGTGCTTCCCTCGTTCCCCGGATCATCCGATAGAGCTATATCGATATTGGAATCGATTCGCCTTGACATGATAAAGGCGCCCGAATACTTGAGCATCGAAAGTTGATATGGGCGGCTAAGGTTGCGGCGAGGCGTATGATTGTGGAGGTGGGAGGCGTATGATGTGGGCCGGGGAGGAGGGGGTGAGGGTAGGCGGGGGCAAATCTTGCAGTTCAATTTAGCTTATGTTTCCATGAATAATGTGTGCTTTAAATATTGATTATATTCATGTTTAGTATTCGAACAATTTAGTTTTATGTTATGCAGTTACTTATTTTCTAATTTCGGATATTAATATGTTTGATTTCGCATTTGATTTCACTTTAGAATTGTTGTTAATGTGGTATCATTTGTTTTAAATTGAACACTATTGTATTTCAAGTAGTATTTCTTTGCGTTTGGGTATTAGCATTAGTACATTAATTTTAAAAGGTACCACGTTAATACTAGTAATGTAAATAAGGGTTATTGTTATTAGCGATGGTGCGTTTAATATAGAGGTAGTGCGTTAATAACGATAGCGTTATTTCTGCGGGGCTTTAAGCGTGATAGCATTTAATATAAGCGATGCTACGTTAAAAACGGCGTGGGGGGAGGCGCCAGCCAGGGGCGGGCCGAATCTGCCGAATATTGGGTGGGCTCGAACCGGGCTTTGGAGGCTTGAAGACCCAATCCTGACCCCGGTTAGATCCCACTTATTAGTGGGCTTTGGGACCTAATCCGGGCAGGCCCCGGTGGACTTGAACTTGGACTGACCCACCAAAGGCCAGCTCGATGCTCATGTCCTAGTCTGCACATTACAATCAAATGCCAAAAATTGTTTAATCCGAAGCTGTCCAATAAATTACCTTCGATTACACTAATTTTTCGAGGAACGAAGCAGATTTACATCGACATCTATCAACTTCCCCTTAATATCAGAAATTACCCCCGAAACTATGATACTACTACTACTTCTTTTTCTTTACCATTTAAAATTAAAACTAATTTGCTTAATTATATTTGATGCGACAGTTTTCGAGAGGCTTTATTTCAGTTATTGCTTTGAGTGAAATTACGCTTCGCTTGAAACGGTGCTTCACCATTTGAACTTTTTGAGATATGGGTATAGCGAGTTGATATGGTTAAATGCAGGTAAGATCCGGTATATCATCTACCGTTACAAAGGATTGCGTGGCGGGTGTGGAGTGGTTAAATCGTTGTACTTAAAAGTGTGTGCACGTGGTGATCGCTTAAACACTCCCGGCAATCGAGTTAGTATGGGTATTTAAGAGGGGTAATAAAATGTATGAGACAAAGTAACATTATCTTTAATGAAGTGAATGTTGGGTATTTATAGAGGATACGAAAAAATCCCCAGCCTACCAAGTTGCTAAGTTGCTAAGGGGTGTAATCCCATTAGATAACCTCCAAAGAAGACTTTTGACTTGAGCTAGGACCATGGACCTAAGACAATCATTCTTTTTTTGGACTTTTCAAATAAAATAGACCAATCACATTAATATTAACATTTTGAAAAAAGATAAATCTCCCACCCCCTTAAACCTAAGACATCAGTATAGACTTAAGAAGGATATTTAGCCTAATAATGATGTAACAACTAGAATTTATTGGATACAAACCGATATCTAAAATACCTTCTCTATATGGAATCTGAGAAAAAAGAAAAAAAAGGAATTGGCCCCAAGAGATATATACCCTCTCTAGATGGAACCATGTGTGCATTGACAGCGATGTGGGAAATGTAGGTAGCGGTCCACTATTAATAGACATGAATCATTGGAGTGCCCCTACAACTTCAAAATTATGTAGTACGTAGTTGTTTTACGCTAGTTTTGAAGTATATTTTTGTTGCTTCACCACAATCATAATGCTTCCAGACTTCAGTAGTGTATATATTGATAATCAGTGGTAAGATTAGGAGGAGATATAGGGCGACAGTGATTCTCTGATCCTAGGTAGCCGCGGGTAGAAGCGAGGGCGAGAAAGGAGACGGAAAACGTCTAATTAAAAATTTATGGATACGAGAATGCAGTATGGGTATACTTAAATAAAGATATAAAAAAAATATTCATGTATTAAAATATAAAAAAGATAAACAGATGAAAATCAATCAAAAGCCTTTAAAATTCTAAAGGTATCTTTATTATCATTCATTTTCTGTCGTATTAAAGTGACTAAAAGTCACAGCTTGTTTCTCTGGATTACAAGAAGTAATGTTAATCATCATTCTTCATTCAAAATAATCGCACAAATATATTATGTTATATTAGCTCTTATCCAAATCGTATATAATCACTAAAACAACGATTATATAATATAAATTACTACGTTCTGAGTAAAATTCACTAAATAAATCATAAATGAATAATAATTAATAAAGACTTATACCTTTGTAGAATATAGAAAAAGATCAAAAATCTTACATTAATTTTGTGAGGAGGTGAAAAGTGAGAAGAGTTAATAATAAAAGCTCTAATCTTTTTTTTTATATTTTTATTTTAGTTTTACTTTATACGAGGGGCACATATACGAGAAATGTTTGAAAGCGTCATGATCACGGCTCAGAAAAATTATAAATACCGCGTCCCAACCTTTCGAGGCGGGCGAGTCCCGTCCAGGGCAGTGGTTTCGCTGGTAGAAGTACTTTCGTGCTTCTAGCTCACGATATTTTTTTTTCGAAAAATAAATATATTCGGAATATTCATGATATAAGTTTTTTTTTCTTAAAAAATATATATACATATATATAATATTATATACAGTATATATTATATATATTATACAGAGTACTATACTAGAGAATAATGTATTTTTCTTAAGCCCAAGTAGTAGAACAAGAGATATGAAATTTTGAAATTGATCAATGCAATTTGCAACTAACACGCTGTTGCATTAAAGTGTATTAATGATTTATAAGATTTTTTCTTCGAAAATTCCTATATGAAGATTCAACAGCCAACCAATGCCAACTATTATTGGAAGTTTAGTGATATTGTCGGAATAATTTTTTTATATCCGGAATAATAATTCATAAAATATTTTTTCTACCCTCCAAATAATATTCGATTTAACGATTTTAATAAAATAATTTTTCATTTCATAAGATTTTTTTGAATGTTTCAAGTTATCATTACAATTAATTGTCAATTATTTCATTAAAATCCTTAAATAGAATATTAGGTTGGAGGATAAGAATATTTTAATGGTTATGCTACGGGTATGTAAAAATTACTTTCTTTGTAATATCACTAACCTCATTGGAAGGACTTTGATTTTCCCACTCTACCCATTGATAAAAATACTCCATTTTCTCATTTTTATCTTTCACTTTGCTTTATGGAGATAATTATATAGGCTAATTATCTTTTTTGGTCATATCTTATTAATAACTTTGGTTGGTTCTTTATCTTATCCAGTTCTTTTCGGCCCGTGGTCACATCTTGTCGGATTTTTGCGCAAAATGACTATTTTGTCCTACTTGTAATATAAAGCATATGGAAGGCGTTTTACGTAATTAAAATAAAACGCTTCACTTGTCTTCCAAAATTTACCTATCCGCTGAGCCCGTCGAGCAAGTAGCCGCCTTGCCCCCTCTTCCCTTGCCATTCTCAGCCACCACCATTACAGCGCCCATCTCACGCTACGCGCATTCGTTACCATAACCAACTCTCGCCGCTTTAACCACCGACCTGCCAATGCGGCCCGTCAAAAGACTATATTGACCAAATTTTCTTAGTAAGTTGAAATTAAGTGAATGATAATGACCTGGTGCCTATAATTCCTGTAACCATTTGATCCATCCGATAAGAATGACCCATCTTACTCCAACTCCGTCATCATTAGCGCCTTGGCTCGTCTCCGATGGCGATGCCCAGCACCCGCGTCCGTCGATGACAACGTCGCGAAGAAGGAGGAGCAACGGTGGGAATCATGGTGATCGGCGGGAGGCAGGGGGTATGATATATATATATATTATATCGTTTGGCTTTTGGACAATAGAGGTGAATACCAAAGTCTTGATTACCCAATTGTTTGTTTGTTATTTGGATAAAAATGGTGTCTTTGGGTACTAGTGAAGCTTGTAATTTTGCCCAAGATGGTGTCTTTTGGTACAAGTGATGAAGTGAAGGTTGTATTGACCCAAAGAAATGGTGTGTCTTTTTGAGTACTTTGCTTATGCTTTCGTAATTGAGATAAAAAATGTCATATATGCTATCTTGTGAGAAACTTGTATTTTTGCCCAAAATGGTGTCGTTTGAAGCAACTGGGGTGGTGGTGGTGGAAGCCGAGGGGTGTGAGGAGGGCGTGAGGTGGGGGTAGGGAAGCGATAGGGTTGGAAGGTGGGATGGGGGTAGGGGAAGGGCGGGTGGGGTGTGTTAAAGAAGAAAAGTGTGGGATTTTATTTTTATTCCTACTATACTTTAGTTTAGTGTTAGGCAAAATAATTCATTTGTGTAAAACACGATATTATGAGGCCAATGGGTGAAAAGACAGAATAAAGTATAGAGACCAACTAGAAAATTATGCGATAGTATAGAGACCAAAAAGATAATTAGCCAATTATATATTGCTAAAATTAAGGTTATAAATGTAATTTCTCTATAAAAATGAAGTATAATTATAAATGAATGGAGTGAAAAAATCAAATTCTTATTAAAATATGCAATTTGAATGCTCATCATATTTACTGTCATCCAAGTATAATGCACAAATTTAAAATGTTCTACGGAGTAATTGTTTATCTATACATTTTTTCTAATAAATTTATTCTAGTTATAAATAAAATATACATAAATATTGTAGTATATTCCCCTTCTTTTTTAAAATACTTCTTATTCAAGCTTAAAAATTTATTTTTAATTACTTGACATTCTATATTTTCAAAACAATTTTAGCATAGTATGTTTTTAATACTAGATAGGTCCATATTAAATAACATTGCAAAACAACTATATTTATTTTGTATTCTCTTAGTTTATATTTTTAACTTATTTGTATCATTCTTAATACTCAAAATTTATTATATTATCATCTTAGAATCATTTTATATATAATGATTTATATGACAATGACAGTTGATAAGATGATTACAACTATTGATGTACGCAGTACTAATTAATGAGTGGGTACATGCATGTAAAACTCTTTTGTTTTTTAATTAGTACTGTATGAAAAAGCTTAGAATGATAAGTATAAAGACGAGAGAGTGTATACTTATACTATGTCCATTTGTTATGCAGAGTATATTCTTATTTATCGTGATGAAAATACACGGAAATCATCCAAATATAAATAAAAGTGACAGAAACAATTTATGATGGAAAACGATGTCCAACAGACAACCATTTCATTAAACTGCTATTGTCTTAAAAGATTGTTCGTACTCCATCAGGTAGTCAGATATGTACCACTCCATTCATTGAAGCAATTTATATCGATATATATATATATATATATATTTATAATGGATTTATATGCATAATTGATTCACAGGAATATATTGATGGGTCCTTATTCTTTCTTGTACTTAATTTATTGAAGAACTTACACGTAGATGAACATACAACCATTCATATGTTACTGAAATCGAAAAGACCTTAACATGAATCACATTGCCCTCATCCCAATCATAAGATATACACTAATTTCATAGCTGGAGGATTTCATAAATATGGCATTGTCTTGTGAGTTATTGTTCCATCTGATCTCTAACTAAATTAGAAGCTGTATTATTATTTATTGTCTTTAATTTATCAATCCCTTTCATGTTTCAATCTGAAACTTTTGAACTGTAAGTACACAAACTCATCATCAATCTACTGTCTAACGATTATTTCATCAAAGGAGAGTTCCACGAAATCAGATAACTAAGTAATTTATAGTCATTCCTCCTTTTTTTTATTAAGTCATAGTAGTTTTCCATTAGTTTGATCAATAATCTTTGATCATATAAAATTTATTCATGTTTTTTGTTGATACACTAATTAATACTTTTACAAATATAAAAATGTTGTATTTTTTAAACACTAATAAATATTTTTACATATATAGGGTACAATCTTTAAATTTAGAAAATGAGTATTTTTTTTTTCAAACAGCTGATCAAAGTTATATATGATTCATGAAGATCTTACAAGTTAATTGACAATTTGATACAAGAAATTAAAACTAGATTATGATTTGATCTTTGATAGTTCCAAAATATACATTAATCTAGCAAGTAGTGCTTATGTAGCCACGAATTGATAGTTAATTAGATGGGTCCGCGAATGCTAACGACAAATGTGCTGCTGCTTCCCATTCATGGGCGGGGATTAAATAGCAAAATGAGTAGCGTTTATGAGCTTCATTTTTTTCCTTTTAATTTTTGGTTTTCCCTTAATCAAGGTCAAACTCATAATGAGGTAAACGATCTCGTTTGGTATCCACCTCCTTCCTCTTTACTCAGAACCTTAGCTACACCTCTCGCAGCCAATTACATATATTCATCTCCCTAATCTACACATGTAATCAACTTCATCAATTCTGTTTCCAATAAATCTTTCATAATTATTCGTTTATGATGAACGTGTCTTCAACTAAACATTGAGAAATTGACCATCATCGCTGATTCCGGCTGTGATTTTCGCCGATAGACTGGCTACCGATATCAATGGGCGTGGTCATTCCGTAAGTAGTCACCACCAAGTATAAGTAGCCGAGCATGCGGTCGCTGGTGTAATGGGTTTATTGGCTTTTTGCCTTTAGGGCTGTCCACCCGATCCACTATCGCTTCCCTTTGGCGAAAAGTTTTTCTCCGGACGCCAAGCACCGCGTGATGGTCGGGTACGACTACGTACATCAGAAGGCAGCAAAGTCAGAGTAAATCGAGTAATAGGATAAATACTTAAGAAATAAATTTTGGGACACTTCAAATACTAAATAATAATCGATATTTATAGTATATTACAAGGCTTGTACTGAGCTTACTTTGAGGGTTATAGCGCCGATACGTGTCCCATGACGTTTTATGGGGATAGATTTGACTAAGTTAATTAACCAACACGCTGGCCGGATTGGCCCATGTCCTACAACTCGCTAGCTATACATATCACTTATTTTAACCCATATCAATTGGCCTCTTATTTCTCACAGATAGCCCAACATTCTTTGGAGCAATTTTGGGCAGAATCTACTTAACGCGAATAAAGTTCTCCGAATTTTCCAATAGGTTGTTTCTCTTATCAGACGATCATAGTTGTTTGCGAGTAGGAATGTCCCTATTTAAAAGTAGCGAGTCCTAAGCCTCAAGGTCAATGACCATTCCCTCTCAGCCTCTACCCTTCAAGTTCCATCGGGTATATCATCCGCGTGAAGTTCAATTCCTCCCACGACTCGCCGGCCTTTGGGACAAAGCGTGTCTCGAACCTGCGAACTCCGACTCCGCGGTGACGCCAATGTTTCACACTGCCTATAAAAGGTACCTTCCCTCTCGTGACTTAATTGTACTTTCCTTCCATAATTTTTTGGTTCAAGTCCCCATAACTTTCAACCTTCCCGAAACCCCTAAAATCTTCCGATTTTTTTTTTTTTGTAGTTTCATTGTCGTGATTTAGACTTATTTTCACAGGTATGTGAATTTTTTCCTTTGTAATCCTCTTGTTGATGCTTGTCTACTGTAATTCCCGCCGTATTTGGGATGTTCTTGAACATATATGAATATGAACGGTTCTGTAGGGTTCTTGAGTTTTCTGGGATTTTTTGAAGATTTTATGGGTGGTAGTATTTAATTTGGGGTAGTGTTTGGCTTTAATTGCATGTTTGGGGTTATGTTTATCTGTTAGATTCTTCAATTTTGATTTCAAATCTCTAAGTTCGCCTCTCGGATTCCGGGTTTCGGGGCTGGAAGCACGGTCAGGGGCTCCTACCGAGCCACGAATGCTCATCTCCCTTCAATTGTGTTGGCAACCTTTAGCGAAGTCATTGAATTTCTTTTGGGGAAATCGGACACTTTGACTTTGTTGGGTAAATTACCAATTTGCCCTAACCTTTTACTTCATTCACTAACAAGCAATTTGTTAACTCGACAGTAAGATGTCTCAATCTTGAGAGATAATGCTGGACAACTTTCAGGATTTGCCAACGATCAAGCAAGGATCAAGAAGTTTTTAAGTCGAGGGAACTGATTTTCATGTTTAACGATCCCATAAACCTCGATCAAAGCGCGACAAAGGGCTGGTGACAACGAACCTATGCCTACTCCCTACTCGGTCCCCTCATGATTAAAAGTGACTGCTCGCATATCAAGGTATAATGGCTTTCCTTCCTACCTTCATAAAAAAGTCCATTCCCCCAATTTAACTAACAACCAACTAGATGGGATTACTACCTATTTCTACATTCCCCGTGATAAGGTAGATACCCGTCTCTTCCTTAGATGTAACAATTATATATTATGTCTATATCGGTAATTAACCTTTGATCCCAACTTAACCCCACCTACACTTCTGTATGTCAAGCATTTAATTATGGTACGCGACTGGCTATTCTCTCTTCTTTTGTAAATCAATTTTATTTCCATAAACCGAAGTTCCCCGGTCAACTCCGCCTTTATCGCCGGATGGTTGAACAACCATTTTTGAAGTAGGCCATGCGCGGTGTCGAATCCAACCGTTTTCTTTTTTTTCCTCAGATGCATCAGCTTTCATATGACTCCTTCAAAACCACCTCACCACCTTTGAATGGGAAATGAAAAATCCCTCGACGTGGGCTCTCCCTTTAATAAAGTAATCGACGGTCGACATCACAAGAAGGTTCTTCGCCGTAAGGGAAACGGCCGCTGGTGTTCCTTATATTTGACACTCCCGACGGGGCCCAAAAGTCTCCTAACTTACACTCAAGGCCGACCTTGTAGTCGGGCCACGATTCAATACATCCTTCTTCAAGGCGCGAATAAACTACCTTGGTATGCCTTTACTAATGAGGCTATGTTAGTAAAGGCAAGCCTCGTCTATGACAAGGAGTTTAACTCTGCCGCCGCTAATCTCGCCTCCCTGGTACTAACTTATATCTCGTTGTTTATTTTATTTTGATGCGTTATTATATGTTTTAACACCTAATTGATTGGCAAATAAAATCACCTCTATATACAACTGGAAAAAACAAAGCACTCAATGGATGCCGACTTTGACGAGACGTCATTTTATAGGACTTCCTTGCTTCCCTCGGTGGCTATTAATATCAAAGTACTAAGTTTGGGCATGCCTATGGTCCCGCAGTCCGCACTACGCTTCTCCCACCCACCATCGCACCCGCCTCGATTCCTTCCATGTTGAAGAGCTTTCAGGGACGCCCAAATTTCTAATTAACCATCCACAAGCCGAGCCAAAACATGCTCCCAAGAAGAAAAACCGCCAAGTCCCTGCCTCGGGACTCGCAACGGCTCACTAATCATCGGGGCGCGAATCGCAGGCCGGTCCCGTGGCCCTAACAACCGATTCGTCAACAAGGCCGGCAGTGGTGACCTGACCTCGCCTACCACCGCTTCGATCATCGCGGTGGAACGCGAACCTTCCAAAGGACATTGACATACCTCCTCCTACTTCGAAAAGTTGTAGCACCACCTCGTCGATGTCCTCAAGGTTATCCCCGAGAGGCGGTTCGCCGATTTGGCGGAAAAGTTGATGCAAGCTCAGAATCGGTGCCTCCATACCAGCCAGATGACGGGATATATTTTGAGCTTCCCTATAATGCTCTAACTCGAGGAGGTAACTGGGCCGAAAGCTCCAAATGGAATACTCGCAGTTTCATTTCCATGCGAAGCCCTTACTCAAGAAGTATGACCGCGGGGTATACTTTCAGGATCCCTATGTCGCTGGGCCAATCAATGAAACATAAGGAACGAGGTTCACCCTTTTACTTTTTGTATAACTCCTAAATATATCCTTTTTTCTAACACTTCTACTCTTCAGTCTTTGAACGGTTCTTATAGCTTTGGCAAGGCGAAAGGCACTCGCTTAGCTCTTAGAAAAAAATTGTGGTCCCTAAAAAGGCGACGCTTACTAAGAACCCGCTTTACTAACTCTGACAACTCAGTGCCAGATAAAGACACAAGGGCTCTCCAAGGTCAGCCAAGACAGACTAATAGTTGAAGCAACAAAGATAAAAAGGTGAAGACGCCGCCGCCAAGCTGAGAAAAGTTGGGCCACCGTAAGGTGCCGGATGCAAGCCGCCATGCAGGATTCGGGAGCTGATCAGTCATTGGGACATTCTAAAAGACGAATCAAAGCGGCTGTAAGGATATGAAATGGCCTCGGTCTCCCCGCGTCGGTTAAAGCTGCCTCCCGCGAGTATGCTGTGTTAAGACCATTCGGACTCTCAATAGCCCAAACTACTTCGCCCAAGACGTGGGACTTTGAAAGGCCGCCTACCTTACTTACGCGAATTCCCCACTCCCAAAGGGAGTGAAGTTTCAGTTTAGCCGTCCTTATTCGCTGCGGGAAATGATAGCTATCCTCTTTGCTCAAGTGCCTATCTTCCTGGATCTACCATCTCCCACTATGATCATGGAGCCACTCAAAAAAATTTAGCCAAGAGGGATTTTATATATCGCAGCCCTTATCCTACGCCGTGGTGGATGTAAAACCGGTAACGAATTGTATAATTTATTTACCAAATGAGTATTTTGGAATTTATTTATATAAAAAATTAGAAACCCACTTAATATTTTATGTACCCATAATGTAAAAAGTTCGAAGTTAGTTGTCGAATAGACAAATTAAAACGCAGAGGCATCATCTAATAAAATGTTCTGATTTCACCTGTCAGTTGGCCCAATCATTTTAGCTATCAAAACAAGCCCAAACCCCAAAATCACTGCTTCCTCCTCTCACAAAGTGACAAACTGTGATTTTTCCCATTTTTTTTTTTTCTAATTCTTCTTTCAATTTTTCTCTCCATCTCAAGCTAATCTTCCTCAAATTTTGGAGGAGCTTTCCTCATCATTCGCCGCTCTAAGTTAGTAAGAAAGGCAGTCCGATCTTTGCTGAATATTTTGGGAGATCTGAAGACTTTTCGCTGACTTTTTGTATTTCTTTGAATTTTATTGTTCCAATCGATTCTTGATTGTAAATTAGCATACTGAAAGAAAATATCGTGTTTGAGTGTGAATTTTGGACGTTAGGCAGTTGACTTTTGGAATTTTTGGGTTGACTTGGTTTTTGGAAGTATATTATGGAATGTACTCTTGGCTATAGCTTTAAATTATAACATATATGAATTGATAATGATCGATATTTGGGGGTAGAAAGTTATTAAGTATAGCTCTAGCCGATTGAGTGATCAAAGGGTTGACTTTCTCTAAAAAATGTGGTTTGATAGTATAAAATATGTTATTGAACGCATCAGGATTGTTTGGAAACCTAAATTACGAGTTATAAGCGCCGAAGAAAATACGTTGAAAATAGTTTAGCAGATTTCAGTAGTAAGCTGGACCTCGATTGTAGGTCGATAAGAATGGCTTAACTAATTTGAAACCGATTTGAAATGTTTGCAGTGTTGGATAAGGTAATACGGATTGCTGATTAGTCCTGCAATGGCTATCTCGGCCATCGTGAGTCGTTATTGAACCATACTAGCAATCTACACGTAAGTTGGTCAAATTGTAAATTCAAAATGGGCCTAAAAGTCAAGAATTAAATTGTGAGCAAGCGGTTGAAATTGTTACGAGTAAATGGACATTATATTTTCTGATGTTTCTCGTCGCACTGGGACGCAGTGAACAATGTAGGATCGATTGATCACCGGGGCACTCAGCCGGGTACTAGCGCGGGATTTATCACCTGTCAGTTAATTTTATTTATGTTTGAGCAAGTGATATAGTAATTGATCTTTGATCAGGTATCCGTGCTGTGATGCATTATGCTATATTTATTTTTGGTGGTATTTATGTGCTCGAAAATAATGTATACTGGTATAGGTCCCTTTGAGTATGTATATGTCTCTGCTGCACTGTGTTCGAAAGTATATTGGGGCAAGTATGGACGTATCTGTGAGTATATTTTTTGTTAAAGATGTGGGTTCTATACTAAATTTGTTGGGCCTGCATATTAGCGAATGCTACATCAGATTATCAAAATAATGCTTTGTATGGTTGGCATTATAATGTGTGATTTGTGAATTGTTTGACCTGAGATATTATCTGAGACGACATGTCATGGTTTGATGTTCAAGGAAATTGAAAAGGACGAAACGTTATATATGATGTTGGTCAGGTATCATTTTCGTAGGTTATTTTAGCGCCGGTCAGAGTATGAACGCTGGGTCGTGAAATTTTGGGTCGCTTTACCGCTTTGATTATGCTGAGCATGCATTCGTACGCATGAAAGTTAACGTAAGTCGAATCTTCTATAACGTGTGCATTAAGTAATGATGATTATTTCTCGTTTATGTTACCTCGATAGTTAGTATATTTCCAGATCGTATATATATAAAACATATCTATCTATCTTATCGCCACGTGATATATATCCTTTATCAGGTACCTCATTCTGACAGCTGTAAGCTAATTATCCCACATTCGTTTCCACTAAGCCGGTTTTGAGTTTTACCCCTCTTCCCACATCTCGATCGGGACAGTGCTATCAGTGAGTCGCCGCAGTTCGGTGTCCGTGATTTACCTTCCTCAGGACAAGCTGCTGGGGATCCTCAAGCGCTCATCTCTTTTATGATTTTGATGTACTTTCGCTTATAGACTTTGTTTTGGGATGTTGAAATTGTAAACTATTTAGAATATTTTGTGACTTGGTTTTGATGGAGTTTATGCTTTTGGGTTGTACAGTAATGCTACCTAATGGTTAAACTCGGTAGTACAACATTAAATTTTCAAACTATTTCACCGCGACAAATTGTCGTTTTGCGGTTATCAAACATGTGATTTTCGTGGATTAAATCCATCGTGATGACTCGTATATACGTGTCGATGACGCATTCCAACCTCGAGGGCGCATTTACTCGAGGCGCGGGTCGCTACAAATGAACTCCCTATCGAGAAACGCTCTCCCCCAGCCTAGTCTTATCTTTATCTATCTTGAATGTATTGATATTTTGTAATGAACAATTTTTATTTTATGAAATTGAACTTTCAATTTTAATCTTCCAATCTCTTTGTCTCTTATGTTTATTATTATCACATAATTTATAAGATCACGAAAATCTGTGAGTTACCTCAGATCATTGCATTAATCTTACCCCCTCAGATATTTGTTGGATTTGTCATCAAAGAGACTATCACAAAGTTTCAAACCATGAGTAGTAGGATTCACTTCAAATGAAACGGTAATGCTACTTAGTAAGTAGAATGGCCTTTCTTTGAAGGTTTTATGGTAGCATTCATTCCGACCATGAATGGCAGATTCGCTAAAACCACGTTTCCCAACTCAATGTAAACGCCACTTTAAAGGAGTTATGTGTATTCGCATTTGAAATAATGTTACCAATTTATCTTATGAGTGATCACTGTCATATGAATGACAATATAAGTAAATACTGATATGCACATGGTGGCGGTTGGACCGAGCCACAAAATTCATTCATAAAAGAGGCAGTGGATATAACCGAACCACGGGTGTACATTTCGAGAATCGAACTTAAACATAATATTTTAGCATGAGGTACGCCACATGAGTAAATCACATCCCCTATTCATTCTTTCCTTTCCAAATTTCATAAATGCCTGGACCAAGTATACTAGTTACGCCGATGTGTCCTTCCCCATTTGACTCAATTTATCTTTTGTTCTTAGGGACGAGCGATTGAGTATTGCCTTAGTACCAAGTCTCCCACCCTTTTGAACCGTTTTTTTCACCTTCTACTGCGTATGCGAACAATAAGATGCTTTGTATTTACATTTTATATAAGGCTGATCACGCAACTCATCCACAAAGTTGGGTTGTTCCTTCATTCGCTGGTCATTTTCCTCCTCATTGAATCCTATTTGTCGATAGGTGGGTAACCCAACTTCACTGAGTAATCGCTCAACCATACACAAAGCCGAAATTATTTTCCCTTGCATGCGAATGAGTGGTTCTTAATTACCAGAGAACCACGGGGAGTTCATCGACCCATGCCCCTTCTTTGAACTCCTTTGAATCATATTTTTCTTAATACTCTTGAAGAGTATGCGATTCATTACTTCGACTTCGAATATCAAGCCTGTGGATAATAGAAATTTAAAATTGATGTTCTATATTGTATCACGTAATTTGGCCAACCGCCAAACTGGGATCCGTTGTTAGATAATAGTACGCGCGACACCCTAAAAGCTGTAACAACATGTTTCCATAGAATCGACAATACTGTTGCCGCTGTGTTTTTTAGAGTCATGCCTCTGCTTCATTTGCTAAAATAATCAATTGCCACTACTCGTAAACTCGGTGACCCCTAGCTTTTTGGAAACTTTCCCACAAGGTCGAGCACTTGCCATGTAATGGCATCGCTGCTCAATATAATGTGGTTTCTGGCGTGGGTAGGTCAATTGCACCGATCCCATCCTTTGACACACATCACACCTCTTTACAAAGTTCATGGCATCTTGGACCAAAGTTAGCCAAAGATTCAATAATGTAGATTTTTAACCGCGAGCGATCGGCCTCAACGTGGCTTCCATGACCATCTCATGCATTCTCGCTAGTATCTGGGATATCTTCGAGACACAAATAAGAGCGAGCCATCCCATGACTTTTTGTATAGTCATCCCTCATACATGCAACTCCAAATCGCGACATTTTATCTTTTGAGTTTCGGTAACGCTGCTAAGTTGACCATCAATTCAACATCGAATTTGGCCGGGGATTCTCCAATCCTCTGGCTCTTCTAATACAGGCAAGCTAATTACCTTTTCATACGCTAATACCTCGCGAACATCTACATAGACCCCTCATGGCAACTCATCATAATAGGGTCAGTCAGTAAGTCGAGAAAGTGTGGTCTCCGCTTTCATTTTGGGGTTTCCGGTGGATATGTCTAAATATAACTTATTTTGAATCCCTTTAGCCAACCTGACGGTTTTCGAAAGTGATATTTAATCTAGATCACTGCTTTTACCCCACATACCTCTTTACTCGTCCATGATCAATTTAGACTCACATTTGACCTGTGACATAGTCAATCCCCAACGACTTGACTATACGATCCTCGCGATCAAGGCTCATACTGCTTCATCATTGGGTGATGGAAATAATAGAATCGCAGCCAGATACCTTATGACTACTTCCAATTGTGGTTTCGAATCAAAGACTCCAACACCGGATCCCTTTCGCTCGCCCCATCCAAAATAATCACCCTGGTTGTTAACTCTGTACAAAATTCGGCGCCCAATCGATAACTCGGGAGGTCGAGACGGTATTCGATAATAATATCTACCAAGGCTTGGGCTTTAATGCTAGTTCGAGGGACATATGAAATGTCAAACTCGCTGAGCTCAATAGCCCATGTTGTCAATCTCTCTGATAGCTGGGGACTTGAAATAACCCTCTTCAAGGGCTGATCCGTTACCACCTGAATTGGATACAATTCAAAGTATATAATTCTCATGAAGTCGGTATTAATTCAAAAGTCAAGGAAAACTTATCTATAATGCGGTAATTTTCTTTTTCCCCATGGGCACGCGGCTTACATAATGTATTGGTCGTCAATTCCTTCAACCTCTCGACCAGTACCCTTTACTAATTACCCTACCCAATACAAAAACAGTACAACTATAGAGTTTCTTCTAATTTCAAAGTTAGATAAAGATCCTCTAAGCAGCTTAAATATTCCTTCAATTCTTCAAATGCCTTGTTGCATTCGTTATCCCAATGGAATTTGGTAACCTTTTGAAGTCAGCTCTAAAGTTCTCTCAAGAAGGATAGTTGTATTCGGCCGATTTAGATATGAACAGTTCAAGGTCGGTAATCCCTATAGCTTGTATATCTTTATACTCATGGTGGGGGCTGCATGTCGAGTATTACTTTGATTTTGTCGGGTTCGCCTCAATCCTCGCCGCTAATCACGTAATTCTACTCCGGTTACATAGGAACGAGCACTTGTCTGCTGATTCTTAGCTTCCTACCCTCACCGATTAAAAGTCTCTCTTAGATTCTTCAGATGGTCAGTCCGAACCTTACTCTTCACCAAGATATTTTTTCATGTTTCACCCGATCTAGTCAGGAAATGGAATTAACCATCTCGCTTATAAAGTTGGGCCCTTGTATCTTTGAAGCCAAGGGCATCACCTCCAAAGAATATAAACCATACTCAAATACGAAAGCGCCTCATCCTTAGAATTTACATCTTAATTTGACGGGTACCCCAGCTTAAGTTGATTCATGAAACAAGACTTCGTGACTCAGTTTACGTGAAAAGCCTCGCAAGACATGGAAAGGAGTAGAAGTCCTTGGGGCACACTTTGTTGAGACTGGTAAAGTCTGTACACATTCTCCATGTTTCGTTTGGCTTTTTAACCAATATAACATTCTCAATCCATTCTGAAATCGGAGCTCAAGTGATAGCGGCCTCTTTTCAATAGCAACTCAACTCGCTCTTTCATGTTTTGGTTCTTCTCATCATTGAATGTTCGTTTTTTCTGTTTGATGGGTACATACATGTGAGTCAACATGCAGCCATAGGCGACTGATATGTTCATACCTGCATATCCTCCGTCCCCAAGCGAATATGTCATTATATTCTCCGATAAGATTAACCAAGTCCCTTTGTGGTTTTCACTCGCACGCTCATAGCGAACTATTTTATGGTTCCCTTCTTAAATGGAACTCTTTGACAATCTCCCGCGAGAACCGGCTCCTCGAAGCTCTCTCCCAGGGCTAATCGCCTTATTCTTTTGAAGTCTCAGATTACAAAGTGATCGCCACCTCGGGTGATTTTTCGATCAAGGCTTCTTCGCTTTCTCTCGTTTCTTCCCAAGGAGTGAAACCATGTCCGGTAGCACATTCACGCTTCTTCTTATGATTAAAGCCACTTATCTCCCCTACGACCCCCACGGTTAAGAACTTCAACAGGTTCGTAGGAGAAAGAACGCCCTTGGAAATGTTTTGATTGGTCGCCCAATCAACCCATTTTAAGCATGTGAGTCCGATGTCCACTATTATAAATTGAGCTCTGACATTGTTGACACTTCTTGTTACCCGAACTCCATTAAAACTATAATGTTGTCATTCCTCATTGAAACACCAAATGCCCAATAAACCGAAAAGGGAAGGCCCATCGGTCGCAAACATATCATGAGGTAAAACCCGATTTGTCATATGTAGACATAGTATAGAATATCACCAACTAGCTGTGGTTCACCAACATCCTATCGATCGTGGTAATTCGCGATGATTGGGCTATAAACTAATCGGATCATCACAAAGCGGCATCTTAATGTCTAAAGAATTCAAAGATTAGAAAATAAAATGACTAACGATAAAGGACATGACTCAAGGTGTATACTTCTCTCCCTCGGCATAATTCTTCCCCGGAATTCCTTTGAATCAATCCCTCCGGCGAGACCCCTAGAAATTGTGTCAATGCAAACTGTACCAATCAGGCGATGGGTCACGCTCTATTTTTTGTTCTTCAATGGGGGGACTAAAGATCCCGCCCGGGGCTGACACCCTCCTATTCTCTCAGGGACTTCCTGCCTCAGAATTTTACCCCTTGTATCCACACAAACCCCTTCAAGTAGTCTCTCTTCTGACGCCTTCGATCTCAATCTCAACATTCACACTCATCAGCTATCAGCGACCATGCTCTCACGTAGATCTAAAAATATCGAGACTTGTCTCTATTTGTCAGTTGCCCTCATACGTGGTGGTTTTGGTAATAAATTTTTTATTCTCCATTCAAGAAAAAAATCTCAAAGATGGCGACTCTCAATATGGACGGCCCACCGTGAACCGGCTCGAATTAGCTCTCTGGTACAATCTAACTAAATTTCATGCTGGGGGAGTAATAAGGCTCTTCTTGAAATTTCGCCAAATGTCACCATGTAGTCCTAGTTTCTTTTAGGGTTTCTTCGAGGGACCCTACAAGTCCTTCCCTGCTCAATTTTTCCTCGAGGCCGTCAGAGGGACCTCCTTCTTCCTTTGCAAATTCTCTAAGTCAATATGTTTATTGAATTCATTCTCGTCAAATTTCATCCTTATCGCCAGCATCCAATATTAACGCTTTCTTCAGCTTACCATAATTGAGACCTCGATAAAATGTCATATAAGCAATCTTGTTATCAATGCTTGATATATTATTCAAGATGGCCTTATATCGCTCATGAAAGTCTCCTCAGATACTTTGTCTTTAAGCTTCTAAATCCATCAAAGCTCGCTTCATCTCGCTTTATTTCCGCGATTTGGATGTTCTATATTTTGGGTAATGAAAGTCTCCGTCAGACTAGCATACCTAATCAATAGAATTTGGTCGAAAATCCATATACCAATCTAATGCAAATTTCTATTAGACTATTAGGGAAATGTTTTCTGAGATAAATTTCCATATCATTCGCCGTAATAGTCATTTGGCCAAAAAAAATCCCTTCAGTGCTTACGAGGATCGGCTGGTCACCATTATGGTCAAGAAAATTTATAAAGATGAACCCGTTGTTATAAGCAACAATATTTTAACCGAAAGCAAGAAATGGCATTGCCCGCACGTAGGCATAAATACTCTGCTCCTCGCTTCTTCTTGGCAGCCGAGAGGTTAGCACTGGCCTCTGCTTGAATTCATTAAATTCTCTTCTCTTGTGCGAAAAGCAATCGCCTCTGCTTGAATTCATTAAATTCCTTTCTTCTCGAAATGCTTACAAGCTCTTAAGTAATACGTCGCATCGGGGTCCACTCTAGGTACCGGCTTGTTGCATAATTGACGGTGAATGAGCGGTTCTACTATCCCCATATTCTAGGAACATAGAATTGCAGAAGGCTGGTGCTATAAGTCATGTGATATTGAGGGCACCCGCTTGTGTAAGATTCACGAACATATGCCTCTTTCCGCAACAACTTCTTCTCGCAAGCTCATCTTCTATTCTCGCCGGTGGAACTAATCGGAGTGGGGGGTCATGACGCCATGTATATCGCTTGACCTCGTTGGCTGGTCAGGTAACGAATTTTTGATTTTAAGGGAATTTGATGAATGTTCTCTTACCGGCGCTAAATGATTCTCCATATTTTCACGTATATTTCTAGGTCATGGATATTGAAGTGGCGAGTCATCTCCGGGCGGCTTCACCACTGCTAGTGTGTTTGACATACAATAGGTGGTCGTGGTTTACTCTCAAGGCTTTAGGTCCAATCTGACCCATCATCGCCTTTAAGAGAGCGTGTTTTTTTCGATCGTTGCTAGACTCCGAAAGCGCCATGCCTGAGTAAGCTCACGACACTGGCGCTAAAGTCAAGAGCGAATCATGTAATATAGGATAAGTACTTAAGAATGAATTTTAGATTACCTCAAATGCGAAATAGTATTGAATATTTATGTGCATAGTACAAGGTACGATCGGACTTTACTTCTGAGGGTTATAGCGCGATACGTGTCCTATGACAAATCAAAGGAAATAGGACTTGACTAGGTATCATCCTACATCCATTACTCTAACTCGATGGTCTGGGCGTCCTGCATAACTCACAACTATATATACACGTAAATTCATATCACATATTTTAACCCATATCAATGGTTAAAAAGGAAGTTGCAAGTATTTTAGTTGTAGAAATAGTAGAATTCTTGTAACATTATCACCATCCAATGAAATTTGTAACTACCAAAAAGAAAATAAAAATTAACGCCATGACTAATACGAGCCAAAAACGTGCATTATTAGATCCACTTCTTTATTTCATACCTCAACGGCCAACCATAAACCATGGCCATCTTTGATGGCTCCAATAATTTATTTCTCAAGTGACTAATTATTGTTACACTCATTTAACTAATATTGGAGAAATAGATCAAGGTTGAAATTAGGGCGAATTAAAGGAGACAAAATGACAATTCCACGAGCTCATTCATACTCCTCTAGTAGTCCTCGATCTCTACAAGCTAGTCTTGTAAATTAGCTTAATGCGAGTCAAAGTCTTGATAAAGTTGGACTCATTTTTTTAGTCGTACTTCTTACCTCCAGGCACTACTCCCTCCTAGTCTCCTACTACTATTTATTCTCTAACAACAATCCACCATATATGCCCATCTATTTTAGTAGTCATCTATTTTTCTTGAGCTGTATCAGGCAAGTACATAGATTAATACATACAGTTCTTGTTAGTTCCAATATCCTCCCAAAAAGTACTCCAACACAATGCAGTTTGTGCTAGTGAAATCCAGATTCAAGTTTTGCACATTGTTACTTGTTGTATCTCTATCCTACATATGTGAAGCAATCGTTCAATTGCCTCCAAATGTAACTGTTCCAGCCGTTATCGCCTTCGGTGACTCGCTTGTTGATCAAGGAAACAACAATGGTGTGATCACTCCAGCCAAGGCGACATATTTACCATATGGAAAGGATTTGTTAATAAACGGAAAGCCAACTGGTCGGTTTTCGAATGGAAAGACAGCTATGGACTTTGTAGGTAATGTAATTCTTACTACTACAAAGTTAATTGAGAATAAATAGTGATACCAAATTGAGTTTTGGTCTTCAATAATTCAAAAATTAAGTTTTAGCCATATAGAAAGTGGCTATATTGATGTAATTTGATTATCATTTTTATCGAAACAATAATTTCATAATTTATGTATAATACCAAATTGGATTAAACCTCAACTTGATCTCACTTTCTAGTAATGAAATTAACAATTAACTATTTTTTTGAACCAAATCCCACCCCTATAACTATTTTTTGGGATTTTTAGGACTAATTCCCAATTATTTAATTCTACTGGAACCAAATTGACAATTAATTCACTATCACATTACTAAAATTCCATCGTTTTCCTTTTAACTTTTTTGTTGATCTTTTTTTGAAGATAATACCTAGATGATGAGAAATCTAAATTGGTATTGACGTATTGTTTCATTTCTTGATTAAGTATGGTTTGTTTTCTTTTTCCTGACTTAACTTAGAAGAACATACTTCAGTTTAGTTTAATTATCCGTCCGGATGTCTTCATTAGTCGGCATGCAATTTAATAAAGAGGGTGTACTTTTTATGAGAAATTAATAATGTTAACATGGGACCATATATATCTACTTCCCAACTCCCCCAAAAATGACTCGTACAATTTTACAATAAACCATGCATTATGCATATTGTCACTAGTAAATAGTAATAGCTGAGTATTGAATTAATACATTTTTATATTTAATAAGGAAATCCATCGCTGTGTGCATTTGTCTAAAGTCTACACATATACTCTCTATCCATATTAATATAAAATGATTATCCATATTAATATAAATGATTATTTAGGATTGAAATTTTGTATCAAAATAATTGATTGTATAGAGCAAAAATTAATTATTTACTTTATCAATACAAAAATTTGCATTGAAGTTTAAAGAATTCTCTAGCATCATATTTTATCTCCTATCATTCTTATTTTTCGTGGTGGATAATTTTATCTCTCTAGAAATAGTAAAATCAATGACTTACTTAATAAATTACTTTTAGGCTAAACCATCACTTATATTGATACAGAGGGACTACATATTTGTACATATGATATTATCTCCATTTTTTTAGTTATCTCTTTAATTATTTGCACATAGATTAATAAAAATAACAATAATAATAAAAAGTGTATCAAAACGAATAACTAAAAAAAATATGAAAGATATAAAGAATAATCAAATTATGATGCAAAATTTATTGGTACAGCTGAGGAATTGGGAATAGGAGAGCTTCTTCCAGCTTATCTTGATCCCAATTTGAAAAGCTCTGATCTTCTCACTGGTGTAAGCTTTGCTTCTGGTGCTTCAGGCTTCGACCCTGTTACTAATTTATTAACCGTAAGCCATTTAGCCATATTTTTTTCCCATAATACTCCTCTCAAGCTTCAATTCTACTTCACGTAGTTAATTTCTCCTTTCTTTTACTCTCGATTATATGTGAATTGTGTCTGAATCTTTTATCTTGATCTTTTCAATTTTATCTCTTAATAAAGTACTTTTTATTTTCACGATTAATTAAAAAGATTTTTAATAAAAGTACCATTTTGAGGATATATTAATAACATGTTAATTAAACTCTTAAAAAAAATATGTTTTATTCTATAATCAAGTAAATTGGGGAACTAGCAATATTTAAGATATAAAAATTGTCCAGTACAATTTTTAATTAGTTTTTCATAATTGGTTAAAAAATGTCTTAGTACTCATCATGCATGCATGGATTTAAATATTTGCAGCCACATGTATTATCTCTAGATAGACAACTTGAGTTGTTCAAAGAGTACATTGGGAAGCTGAGAAGTTTGGTAGGAGAGGAAAAGGCAAATTTCATTGTGGAAAACAGTTTGTATCTAGTGGTTTCAGGCAACGATGATTTCATAGTAAATTATTTCAACTATGTTACTGAGAGGAAAAAGTTGGATGTTCCTACATATGCTAATCTTTTGGCTTCCTATGCATTAGACTTCGTACAGGAAATCTATATCATGTATACTCAATATTTGATATGCTTGTGATGATTATATTTATGGTGTTACAAATAATATTTCACGAGTTTTGCCTAACACTAACTGAAAATATTGGAAAATTCAAGTGTTATTTGATCCATCTATAACTTGCTATGTAAATCTAACGAAGTTAATTGTGGATTTAATTCAGATAAGAGGACGGCCAGACTCTCATTGGTAGACAATCTCATGAAGCTGCATTAACATTACGTCATAGCATTTATCCTCGAAAACGAAAACGCAATACTGCTCTAAAGAATAAAATTTTGAAACAAGGCAACATTGTCACTTTCAGAACTATATCGCAACACTTGCGCCGCTTTTGGGCTTAATTAACATATAAATAAATGTAATTATCTGTAATCAAAGTAGAAATAATTCTACAACCTTAATACTCTTCCGCACCTTGTTTTGGATGCAAATTGATCCGCGCGGGTTTGGCATGGGGCATTAACGTGCTCTCCGAGGCTTAAACCCCAGCTAGGTATTGCCATGTGTGATGTCCCCAATTTTAATTTTTAAAAAATCACCCATATATTTTATAGATTTTTTGTCAACGCAATAAATATTGGCTAATTTTTCACATTTCGCCTTTTTCCAATCTTTCAAATTTTGCTCCGCTAAACTTTAGTCCTGTTATCGGTTCCTGGGAGTTCAATGTTTCCATGAATCTCAAGTGTAGCATTCCAATTTTTCTTATGCATAATACTAGAAACCAAATTGGGAGCTAGAGATCGGTAAGCTGCCATTGCTCCAATAGGGTGTATACCGGCAGTAAGGACTCTTAAAGGGGGGCATCAAAGATCTTGCAGCGACCCATACAATGCAGGTGCAACATTTTTCAACAATAAGATGGCAACTGAGCTTCCATCCCTTAAAGCTCAACTCCCTGGTTCAAAGCTGGTGTTTATTGATATATATAGCCTTCTGGAAGTTATCATCCAGAAACCTCAAAGCTTTGGTCAGTAATAATATAACCTGATCTCTTCATTATTGCACCTTTAAGAATTCTAGAAAATGTGTAAACACTTGATCATTACACTAAATTTTTTGTGTTCTCTTGCAATAACCCAATAACCATTGGCCCCCCTCAAAACTGAAAAAACTTCAACAGAGTTTGTTTAACATTCTCTCTCTTTCCCCCCCCTCCCCCCAATCGTGATTCAAGATCCGATAACAAAAAAATGTCTTAGAAAATGTCTAAATCCTAAGAAGCTAAGACCATTTTTTTCAAGAATGATTTCTTTGAGGAACACTGTCCCTCACTCCCTCCTCTAGTCCACTATCCTTATTAAAGTAGAACTCATCCCACATTACGTATGTCAAAGTATAGGAGATAACGTACATACATGATCATAGTAGTGTTGCAGCTATTAAGTTGTTTTCGATGAAACCTAACCATTGATGGAATAAGTTATTTAATTTTATTCGATATTCTGCAGGTTTCAGTTACGTGGACAAAGGTTGTTGTGGGACAGGATACATCGAAGTAGCATTCTTATGTAATCCAACAACGAGCACTTGTCCTGATGTCGACAAGCACTTCTTTTGGGATAGTTTCCATCCCTCTCAACAAGGTTATAAGCTCTTGGTTCAACAAATTCTATCAAAATATAAAAATCAGTTTTTCTAGAATTAGTCCTTCAATTTTTTTCTCTTGGATGGGATATTAGCATTCAAGAAATGACATTTACACTTCAAAAGGTGATATTGTAATAATATACGCTGGTTCTGTCAAATATTTATTACATTGCAAATGTGAATGTTACTATTTTTACAACTATTTATAAATGTAAGTGTTGATATCTTCATTTCCTATTGCTACCTTGCTATGATAAGTGAACGCTTTGTGTGGTATGATCTACTGGTAAGCTTTATTGAAACATGAAATGATCCAATTTCTACAACGTAACGGTTATTTGGAGCAACTTGACTGATATTCTAGGTGCTTACAATAAATGGACAGCGGACTCTGTACTTTTCATTGGACCATGTAATGTAGCCAAATGTGTAATCATTAGGTGTACTGGTCAGTGTGAATGTTACTTCATAAGTTTGCTTCTCATTCATTTTTGTGAATTGCAATTTATTCGGTACAACTCCGACCTTTATCCCAGTTGGTGCATCAACCACAGCTATGTCGATTCATCTTCAATTCACCAACATTTTTCACAATTGGCGTAACCTTTTTGCCTTTATTTGCTTGAATATTGGAAATGGCTATTGATGAGTAGTTTATGTTGGATATTGAATCTTCACTGGAGTTTGTAGGGCATGCAAAATCCACTTGGGGTTGTTGCTGCAACAATTTTATTTTTTATATGCTGTATCCAGTGTTGCAGAGAAATAGCAGGTATTCTATATCCTCTGTCTCGTAGACCAGTCCAGCATGTAACGGTCATTACATGCTCATTTCCCCTGCCCTAACGTCCTATGGTGTCGCAACTGATCCAGAATTAGTCTTTGTCGGAGCCTTCAAATTGTTTGTTCGAATTGCTGAAAATGAGTGTTAGCAATCCATGCCGCAAAAATGTTTACACCGGGTGCCGCAATATCTCTCTGCAAAAGAAGAAATTCAGCCATTCTTTTACCTGGTCTACTCTATTTCTCCATAAAGTATAGAAATGCCATCTTCTACTTCACCTTGATAATGTTTTTGGTAACAGGTGAAGGGCCTCTTGATGAAAAATATTCCACAGTAGGAGCTAGGAGCTGGTGTATAGTTTCATATTGTTTTAGTTAGCAAAATAGTTGCCTGAGGCTCACTGTAAAAAGTCATACAATGTTTAGCAATCATCTTCTGGTCAATTTTGCCTGTTTCACAATCTGCAACAAGCAATTTAATTACCTGGTTGATTTATACTATATGACAGGATCTCATCAGAACAATCTTTGAAGTCACTTAGCCATCGAAAATGAATGACAGTATATGATCATATATAGTTTGAGGCCACACTTCTTGCATTGTCGTCGTCTATCAGTATTATTACGATCCTACCCATATTCAATCATTGTTTTTCACTTTTCTCTTTCTTGGCGAGTATTCGCAAGAGGAACTATGAGTGTAGAGGAACAATCGCTCCTATTTTAAAAAATATAATTCTATTAAAGTTAATTTTAAAAAATTATATTCATTTTTTCAAAAATTATATTGTTCGATTCCTATAAATTTTTATATTTTTTCTTATAAATATGATATCAAGTAATCTATCCTTTTATACAAATATTCTAGTTTTGCCACTGAGTATTTGCCATCGTTATTTTGGCAAATCATAATCTTCCCCCTAACCGTATTATTATTATCTAATGAGGTGGAATAATATATACAATTCATAGAGGAATTTCACGCATTTAATTGTTACCAAAATCATAATGCTTTTATTATATACAAAGTGAAGTTTTGGAATTGAAGATAGATGATATTGTTGTACAAGAATGCTAAAAAAAACATCCTAATAAAAGCAATTTCTTTAATAATTTCTGATGGAAAAACGATGTCCATGTTGAACTAACTTGACAGACAATCATTTCATTAAACTACTAAAGCTCTCTTCAAACCTTATATCTGACTATATTTATAATGAATTTAATGTTCATACATAATACGGTAATGGGAATTTATTGATGGGTCCTTACACTTTTTCTTGAACTTGATTTGTTCATGAACTTACACCGTTACACGTAGATCAACAGACGACCATACGTATCTTAGTAAAATCGACCAATATATAATTTCATAGTTGGTGAATTCATAAATATGGAATTGTCCTGTGAATTTTTGGTTTGTTCCTTTTTCTAAGTACATTACTATAATAAATTGATACTCTTCAATTAACGATAGACACAATTATAACTAGTGCTCGAGCGTCATATGACTCATATTTGGTCACAGATAGCGGTCGATTGATGGCTGGCCTGGCTTATAATACGCTTATTATCCGATATAATACTGTCATGCATATTTAGATTTTTTTTCCTTCTAAATTAAACCCTAACCTCAAGTCTATTTCACTTTTTTCTTCTTTTCACCGCCCCAAATCTTACCCCCCCTCACCCCCACGCCCGTCGATCTCCAACTCGCCACCACCGCGCCGCTTCTTCCACTTCATTAACTCCTTCGTAACTTTCTTCTTGTTTTTCCGTTTTTTTATAGTTCGTTTTTTTTATAGTTCGCTTTTTATTAATCCGAGTATATAATAGCGATAATGCTGACATAACGATATTGATATATTTATGCCATTTGATTAATATTACATTTTACTCATCGCTTTTTGATGTATTATTAATTAATTAATTTTATATTTTAACTATTGTTTGTATTAATTTTAACTATCGCTTGTATTAGTTTCCTTTAACTTTTAATAGAACATTACATTTTAACTATCGCTTGTATTTAATTATGTGCCCGGTGAGTTGGAAAAATGATGATTATTGATGTTTGTTTGTCTTTCGATCAGACAGCAGGATATTTTTACGACGCTCGTTTGATAATCTTTAATTACGCACGTCATTTCTTTCAAATTATCGGTTGACGTTATTCACGTTATAAACAATTTTAAGAATTTAACTAAGCATAATGCCATAAAGATTACTAATTTTGTGTCATATATCTATAAATATGTCATATCGAACTCAAAATACCGGCCGCGACACCGCTTGAGGTTTTTGGAGGCCATTACATGATCAAGGAACGCTATTAACAACTTTCACCTTCAAACACTATATTTTGTCCCTACATACTAATTAAAAAATTCATTTTTGTTCTAACCTTGTCATGAATTCTCTGTTTCCACAGCTTCTGTTCTACTCCCCTAAACTATCCCATGCCAAAATCGCATCTTATATAAAAGTTATGCCAAGAACTAATATTATATAAATGAATAAAATATACAAAATTTAGGAGTGAGAGGCGAATAACTTTAATTTTTCAATGTCGAATTCAGAAAATTTTATTCAGATACCGAAAATTTATTAAGATATAATTAAAATGATTAAGATGACTTAATCACCCACTAAAATCGATCCACTAAAAATGACATACTGCTTGTGATTCTCGGGACGAACTTAAATTTAATGCCAAGTGAACTCTCAGCATTAACAAGTGGTTTCCTGAAAATAGCCTCGAATTAATAAGCCATCAAATTTGCGATCGAGGCTGATATCTTTAATTTTATCACATTAAAATCGGCCCTGTGGGCTAAATTCCTGCCTTTAAAAGTCTGAAGATCAAAACAGCAGACCTGTGTTTATATTGCTCAAATAGCCTAATAAAGCGCCAGTCAAATTAATTCAGAAGTTATTCGTATGTATCTAAAAAGCTTTAAATGCGCTATTTTGATTTTCATATCAGTATGTATCTAAGCATTTTTTATATCAATTCCTGACTTTTGAGCATTTATTTGATCTAAAATCCGAACCTTCGATAAAAAATAGGCGTCTATTTTGATTTCGAGGAGCACTAATTCCTAACATCTCGATACCAGATCTCGTCTCAAAATCTCGACTAAGCAAGATCGTATCCACCTCGAAATTAAACCAACCAATCGTAATAAAGTATTCAAAGCCCGGTTTATAAATATCCCAAATATTTTTGAAATTCACATCCCATTCTCATTCAGAAAATACACAAAAACACCTTCAAAAATTCAGATGACACCTTTAAAATTTTCTACATTAACTCTTTTGAACCACTAGCAAAAACATCACAGTGCGTATTATAAAACACCTCTGAAAAGGTTCTAAATGTTTAATAAAATTAAGAATTATTGCATAAACGTTAATAATTGCTCAAGTCAAGTAAAACTACGAGAACGACATGATTCTCAGTTAACGCTTCAATATCTTAATGCTCAAAAAGCACCTTAATTATTCATAAATCTTGAATGCACACCTGAAAAATTTTAAATACACTAAATATCCACCTTTATAAATTGATTCCCAGCAAGTGAAACAAATTACATGCCCTCGTCTCCGCTGACTGCTTGTCATCACCGCGTCACGACATTCATATCGATCATCACTACAACAACAAGTCATGGCGCCGCTGTAGGGCATGTTACCGGCCAGGAAGATAAAAGCAGCAAGCCGTGACATTGCCTAATAACTTGCTTCATATCACTCGGCTGCAGCTTAAGAGTTTTAATTCTATCCCAAATCAAGCTTCAACCAAAGACAAAAGATTACATCAAGGTACAAAGTCCTATCAGAGACAAAAGAGCACAACTACTAAGTCCCACGTTACAGAGTTTATTCAATGCATAAATTCCACTTTCTGAGAACATCCCTTAAGCCCCACTACGCGGTACCACCGGCAAAGACACTCAGTAAGTCCATCCAGCCTAACATGGGCCCTAGATCAAGTTCAAGACTCAAGATCAAGTACAAGATGTACCCAACACGGAATACGCTTACTAAGTGCTCCCTACCAACTATATCCAAGTCTGCACCAATCTCAAGTCCATCACATCAGTGACATATCCAAATAGATGAGCCTTATATCCAACTAAGTCAAATCAAGCTCGTTTAGCTCAAATCGCTCTAGCTCATACCAAGCTCATATAAAGACCAAGTCAAGTCAGTTAGTTTCAACCAATAAATCGTCAACAAACGCTAGTGGATCCATATTGGGATAACATCCTCTTTCGATTCGATAAAACCTATACACTAAGTAATTTTCCTCTGTAGTAGATTTTATTTCGATAAAATTCTTCTTTCCATTACGCTCAGGTAACGCCTCAAAGTGGACTCTCTAACTATCTTTCACATCGCTGACAACCGGTGATATTTCCCAAGAGCACTATCTCAACTCCTATCTATCCACTAAAATGATACTACAAGCGAGAAGGGTTTATCAACACGTCCGTTAAATACACTGATCACTCGGGACGCCTCTCACCGACCCTACTAAAGTCTCTTATTAACATATCACATGCCTCTCAAGCCATAACAAGTCACAACAAGAGAAGAACCAAAGATAACACACCAGAACCTCTCAACAACATCATGGGACTTGACTGACAAGTTCATTTCAAGACTCAAGAACCGCGATTCTACACTCGCACACCCACTAGTGGATCTGCCAATTAGAGTCCTGCTCATCGACGGCTCAGATTCTAAGACAAGAATGTACGACTGTGATGACACCGGAAGAATAGGGATGGTACATTCTAATCTGGATGGGTAGAAAACTCTGTTAATCTAGTATTAATTTGAATCGTGGATTTAACACCAATTCATACATCCCGGATTCTCAAAATAATGTAAATTAATCTAACATAAAATACAAACGTATTTAGAATTTTACATTTCAACCTAAGCCGAATCGAACCCAAATCCCCTACGGTTGCCTCGGCTGTGAGTTCCCTTCAAGATCCTCTCCAACGCTGCTCAACACTGAAAGTGATGTCCCCTGGGATTGCACACACCAAATATGGAAAACTTAACCGAGGAATTTGAACTTCATAGAGTCTTTGAGGATTATAACGAGAATCAGTTATAAAATCTTCCAATTCACCAGTGGAGGAGTGGGCGGGAGTTTTGGCCAGCGAAGGTTTTTTCGATTCTAATGTCATGAAAAAACCTAATCCCCTTTAAATACCAAGCCCTGTAATTCCACCTGCTAATAACTCGTTAAGAAATCGCTTAACTCGTTAACTTAATTAGACCCTGCTCACTAATTAAATAACGAAGTTACTACAGTTGTTCTATTTTAATTAACTTAACAAGTCAATTAAATACTAACTATGTCACTATCAATAACTTATCAAGTTATTCATCGATTTCAATTGTTTAATTGATTAAACTCAAGTTTAATCAATCGATGTTCATCAACATATATTTGACAAATATAAATATCGAGAAATAAGCATTTCAATATGATGTTCCTGGGCGAATTTCATTCCGCTTAAATATTCGAACATCGTCAGACAGCACATGACCTTCTGCGCCTCAGATAATAAGAGCTTGTATAATAATAATAATCATTCAATTACTATTATTATAACGATTAACGAAGCAAGATCTAAGAATCGCCCATAACCCCTTAAATTTATCACGAGAGTCCCACACCAAGAATATACCATTGCTTGGGTGTCAACACTAAGTTCCAAAGAATCACATTTTAACTTAACCCGTAAATGAATTGATACACAATTATCGCAATCTTATTAATAAAAGTGAATCAATTCTCATCGATTTACAATAAAAACATTATTGTCAGTAAAAAGATGCAACATTAAGCATTTAATTTATCGGCCGATATCGTGAAGGATAAATAATCAAAAGAGAAAGAGCAAAATTGGCCGCTCTAAAGCAAAGAGGGCGCCTCGGCCCAAATGTGAGATACACTATATATCCCTACACAAGTGCCCCAAGTTACTGGACCAACGAACACAAGAGAAACCCGATCATTCTAGTGTATGGAACGATTCTGAAGAAAGCACACTAAAAAGTAGTATACTAGGGCATTAAAGGTCAGCGTAAGATTTGAGTCACCTTCATATACATACATAAAGTTCCCTACACATCCCGCATAATCACCGAAAATGCCAGCGGCTATCACACACCCAAGCCTCCAACAATTCGATAACTAAGAACCCCAATACTAGAGTCTACTTTGTCGAGATACTTAACAATGCCTGGATCAAGCGGATGAAATGGTCGTGTGTCTGCTCTCTCCCCAGCGGAACGATTCAACGCACACCTGAGTCCGTCATAGACACCTGGCCCAACCGAGCGACCTTCAATCGCTTCTTCCAAGATGAAGAGGACAAGAAGTACGACGGAGCTAACTGCTACAAAAACAAAGAAAAGAAGAGCCTACATGATCATCAATCGATTTTATAAGTCTCGAACCTAAAGTGAAATATTGTGGTCTCGTGAGTCATTACCCATCGCAAGATGCCAGATTGCTTACGATCGGGACCTCGAAGACATTACGCAAGTGGATATTTTAAACCTTCAAAGCATCTCAGAACAGTGGCTCACGATACGGAGCTCGGCTGCCAACAAAGAGTATCAGACTTACTCGAGCGCCCACTCTACTCATGCCGGTGATGAGCTAAGGCCCAAAGGTGCCCACCGAAAAGAAAAGAAGACACGCTTACGACTTTAAAAAACAACAAAGCTTCATTCATAACTAAGAAGCGCCGGTGGCGGACTCGATCGAGTTAGCGAACGCCTCACACCTCAAGACGGCGAGAAGAATTATCTCTCTTCGAGTCCGACAAAGCCTCAATGCTTGATTTAGCTATCAGCAAAAGTTCATAGACCCCTAGAAATAAAAGAGACCCTTGCGGAGTAAATCAAGCACCTGATCCAACTTCTAAGGCATCGCTGTGATATCAAGATCCCAGTGCTTATTACAAAAGAAATGGGCACGACCTCGCAAAGAAAAGCTGGCATTAACCCCGGAAGACAAGTGTCTCTTCCAACCATATAACCCTCACCATCATTCAAATTTAATGGAAAAGTCAAAGTACCGATTGGGAGAGTAACCCATTCCCCCCGAAAAGCACAATCGACCACTCCTGACAACGAGGACTATTAAGACGCCACGCGTCAATGACGACAACTCAACTACTAAGCAGAGGCACTGGGCGGCGACGACACCCGCCCAAGTAGTCTCCGTGACATTCGCCATCACATTCGACGATAGACCGTCACAAGCAAGACGATATTCTTACAATACCACCTATGTCGCCACAAGAATGCCGGTAGACGGAGAATCCATTATAACCATCCTACCACTCAATTAAACCTCAAGCATTGATCTCCAATCGGAGACTTACGTAAGCCCCGCATCATAATTCAAGGTTTTAACTAGCGCGGGGAGCTTAACGCCGGAAAGTAGCCAGACCAGCGGTAGTGGAATCGGAAACCACTTCCCCGGTTCCACGTGACGTATGTCATGTCACATATACATCCATTGAAAGCACTCAATCCACATCAACAATGTTTGTCCCCTCAACACTTCACCAAAGGCTTAAAATACCCAAAGACGGAACGAGAAAACCACGCGTAATGAAAATTCATTGCAATGAAGAATCCCAATTTCATTGGACACGCCAAGTACTATGCTAAAAGCGGCATATCCCAAAGAAGAGAAGTGGCCAGCGCGTCCCTGCACCTCCAACACATCAAATAGCTACCTCTGGCTTTTACAAGAGCAGCTGAAGAAATGGCCTAAGCATTCAAATGCTCGACTTACTCCCTCACTAACCCGGGCAGGCCGGACGCCCCTCTTGGGGGTTTCAGACACCTCAAGGACCTAAAATAGAACATGGAACCACGGGTCCAAAAGCCCATGCACTTCCTCATAAAAAGTTCGCTATTATCCCGGCGACGTTTCACGGACAACTACTCTCCAAAGGTTACGAGCAACAAAATACAAGTACAACGACACCCAGATAGATGTGGGTGACGGGTCATTAATAACTCAACCACATGTCAGTATACACCAAAACCACCACTCACAGATTTTAATCAAGAGAAATATAAGAGGGTCGAGAAAAAGCGCTCGAAAGGAAATACGAGGAAAAGACTTTATTCCCAGTCGGCAACTTCAACCCTAAAAAGTTAAAACCAAAGAAATCACTTCCCGAGATCAGTGTGCGAACGGGCCACAACCCAACTCGTAAGATTTGTTCGACAGATTGGGAGGATGAAGGCCCCATCATATTGAGGAACTGGCCGAAAGCATTTAAATCTCTACCTCATGTTTCAACATAAAAAGAACAGCACGATTCGCTCTTTAAATTCGGCGTGTTAAGATCGCGATCTACCCAAATTAAACCAACTAACTGTAAGAAGTATTCAAAGCTTAAGCCTATAACACCCACTATATTTTCAAATTCACATCCTATTCTCATTTAGAAAATACATTAAAAACACTGAGAAAATACAGAGACACCTCCAAATTTCAAAAAAAAAATCTTTCTAAATCCAATTTCAACAAAAACACCACAAAGCGACGGCAAACACCTCCGTGTCCTAAATAAAGTTCGAATCGGGAATTATTGTACAAACGCAGCTAATTGTTCAAGTCGCGTTAAAATCTAATGAGAATCATTAATGTATCTCTCAAGAACGCTTCAATATTCGTGAATAAGCTGTGCTGCACTGATTATTATAAATATCGTATTTAACACTCCAAAATTTTCTATGTTTGATTCATAAAGTTCCGCAGATAGTGAACACAATCAATATTCAATCCTATGTTTGCATTCCGCATGTGAAACACGTCAAGTAAGTGCCCTGTCATTGATCGCACACGATGCCTGATCGCCCACCTTCATACCGATCATCACTACAACAACAAGTTCGCTAAGCGCCGTTATAAGATAAAGTTTTAAAAGCTCAAGAAGCGCCAAATCTCACCAAGTTCCACTCTACAAGCTAGTCAAAGCCTACTAAGTGCCAATAGAGTATTAATGCAGCAAGTCAGATATCAGTTTCAATAACTCGTTATCACCCACGCCCAAGTTAACTCGAGTTCATCCCAAATCAAGCTCCACCAAAGACAAGACTATATCATGTAATAAAGTCCCACTCGTAGATAAAGAGCACATATACTAAGTCCCACAAGAAGGCAGAGTTTATTCACACAGCCCCACTCGAAAGATCCCTTGCTCCCACCACAAAAGCTAGTTCTCACACCTGGGCAAAGACACTCAGCAGTTCATCCAGCCTAATACAGGCCGAGATCGCTCAAGCACCTTTCAAGATGTTCAAAGACGACCAACACAAGTGAATACGTCATACGCGCTCCCCCTTGGCCGACCATCCAAGTTCAGACTAATCTGCTCCATCAAGACTGTGACATATCCAAATTTCATGTAGCCTTATATCCAAATCCAACTCAAATGTGCTCAACGCCTCAATCACGAGCTCATGCCAAGCTCATATCAAGACTAAATGAGCCAAGATTCACAAATCAAAGAACGCTAGTGGATACATATTGGATACTAATCTTTTTTCGATTAGATAAAACTCAGATACTAAGGAATTTTTCCCCATCAGAGGTTTTATTTTTGTACCTTTTAAATAAATAATAAAAATTCTTCTTTGCATGACATTATTTTTCAATAATAAAAATATAATTTTCAAAATTTTAGAAAGAACGACTATTCCCCTATACTCTCCTAGTTCCTCAACTGCCTCTAACAGTGTCACAATATATGAATACATATAGAACTAAATAGATGTTAATTACGGACATGTAGCAGAGAGAACGTGGTTAAGTATTTGTATTGACATGTAATTGATATTTATTTGAAGTTTGTTAGAACTATAAAAATTAGATATAAAAAATTAGATGTTAAAATTTAAGCAAATCATCAAAGAATACCAGTGATGCCTCGACTAATCCATAATCTCTTAAATCGACAATTTAACGACCACAAAATATTACTATCATGGACAATAATACCTTGATTTCGAATGGTAATAAAGATACCATTTAAAAAACAAAAGTGCGTACCCCTCTTTAAGACTACTCCGTCCTTCTACTATAGGAGTACTACATATTGTCCAACATCAAACCACATCAAATGTACAATTCTTTCTAGTTCCAACTTACACTCTCAAACACAATGCATTTTGTGTTGGTGAAATCCAAATACAAGTTTTGCAGTTTGTTACTTCTTATATCACTATCCAACATATGTGAAGCAATTGTTGAATTGCCTCCAAATGTAACTATTCCGGCTCTTATCGCCTTTGGCGACTCGCTTGTTGATCAAGGAAACAACAATGGTTTCCTTACACCAGCAAAGGCTACATATTTACCATATGGAAAGGATTTGTTAATAAACGGAAAGCCAACTGGTCGGTTTTCAAATGGGAAAACAGCTATGGACTTTGTAGGTAATTATTATTACTACTTCACTAACATCTCTCATTCTTTATGACACTAAAAATCATATAGTTTCAAGTGGTAGATGAAGAAGCTAAGGTGGTGGTGGGGGATGAGGCAGGATGGATCCAGGATTTTAATATGGGGTATTTATTTCATCATTTAAAATATAAAATTTAATATGAAAAAAAAAACGTTGATACGCTCAACGTATCAAAAGGGTAAAAAAAAATGATTGTGACAAATTTTGAACTAGAGAGTTTCTATAATTTTGTCAAAATCTTAATTATTTTAAACTATATTTTTAAATATAATGTATTCATGTGAATTAGATAGTAATTCTCTACGTCCGTCCCTGGGATGAAGTGGTACGTATGTAGATGAAGGGAGTGGTGTTGTGCATTGCGCAATTTCAATTTTATTTGCCATACATGTGATATACGGAGTATGAAAATATGTCTACTTTGTCATATTTTTATCACGGCTGCTATAATTACAAACAGTAAAATTACTGTGGAAGTTACTTTATTTTAGCCCTGCTATATGTAAGTAGTGCTTGAGAGTTTCTATTTAGGGGCAAATAGTCATTTCACTTTTTTTTTTTTATTGTTTCAGTGTGCTTTTAGTCCTACTTATTTTTTAGAAGCCTCAGTTTAAGAATAAAATTTGTTTACTTCCCAGTCTGACAAGTTGGAGAATAAAATTAATTTATAATTATGGTGTACGAAAGTTAGCCGCCTTCAATAAAATTAAAAAATAAATTTTATATAAAATTTTATCATTCATTTATACGATGGAGGATCGAGACATTTACGTACTATGGTACGCATGTATACAGCAATAATAAAATTATGAGGGTAATTAACTTGGTTGGTACAGTTGAGGAATTAGGAATAGGAGAGCTTCTTCCAGCTTATCTTGATCCAAATTTGAAAAGCTCCGATCTTCTCAAAGGTGTAAGCTTTGCTTCTGGTTCTTCAGGCTTCGACCCTCTTACGTCTTTACTAGCAGTAAGTCATTTAAGTCTTATTTTTTCGCCCATTTAAGATATAAAAATTGTCTAACAGTTTATTAATTGGTTTTTCATCTTTGGTTAAAAATTGGCTTAATATAGTTGAATTTTATTAATTGAAGATAGATATGAAAAATAAAAATAAAATTGAATATGGCTTAATTGAATTTTAACATACAAAATTAACTAAAATAGTTGAGTGAGACGGTTAATTAAAATATGAACGATCGAATTGAGTTGATATTATATTGACTATATGTAATATAAATAATAAATAAATAAAACTTAAGTAATGTTCGTGACATTCTCCCAATTTAATATAGTAATACATCTTTTGTCTATGCCAAATATATATGTGTTGACAAAAATAGTTCTCATCAGAAGCAAATCACTTTCAAACTACATACTAAGCATATGAAATTGTAAGGATATTTATTACTCCGTATCTGTCAATGATTGATGTTTCACACTGAACAATTAACACAAGTATATTGTTCAAACTGTATAATGACACAAACAAAAAATATGATTTATAGAATGACAAATAGGATTATAATGAACTAGCTATTGATGTATAGTCGTTATCTATGCGACAATACGAATTAATTTTTTGTTTAGTGGATATTCATTTAAAAAATGATGACACATTAAATATCAATACATTAAATTAAACTTTATAGGAATCTATCATACATATAATGTAGAAAATCCAAAATTGTTTTATGAAGCCTAAAAGTCACCTAAACTATCCATAGGATATTATATTTATTCGAAATTGGATATAACAATCTATACTAGTGCATTATAATAATATTAATTTATCATAAATAATGAAAAAAAAATTTACACAGTATATATAAATAGATTATTACGCCCACCATCTTAAAAATTCACCAATACATTTAAAGTTGAATATTTTTTTATGATGAGGTGACATAATATAAAATACTCCTTATAATAACTTCATTTAAATCTTTGCAGTCACAAGTGTTATCGCTAGAAAAACAAAAAGAATTATTGAAAGAGTACATTGGGAAGCTTAGAAGTTTGGTTGGAGAGGAAAAGGCGAATTTCATTGTGGAGAACAGTTTGTATCTAGTGGTTTCCGGAAACAATGATTTGATAGTAAATTACTTCAGCTATATGACTGAGAGAAGGAAGTTGGATGTTGCTACATATGCTAATCTTTTGGCTTCCTATGCATTAGACTTCGTACAGGTAAACATATACCCAAGTACTATTGTACTACTATACTATTCGAAAACAGAGCAAATGGGCGTTCATCCGACACTAATTTTGAGAATATTGGGAATATGCCAAACATGTACTCGACGTTCATCCGACACTAATTTTCGAAAATTGAGCGTCGATTTTTTCGCCTGACGCATTTGCCCCGTTTTCTATTGATGCTAACCTACTACTACTACTATGCTATTCTTTGGCTTTCTCTAATACTTGAATAATGTTTGGTGTCATTAACCCTTTAATTTAATAAACTAGTACTACTACTACATGTATAAGAAGAATCCAAGTTTTATTAAAAAAAATGAAACTCCCTTGCTTAAACTGAACACACTTAATTAAAATTGAAAAATTAGGAGTATTATTTATATTAAGAGATCTCATTTTCAATTTTTGCATTAGACTCCTACGGAATGAGTGACATTCCAGTATTTGTTATGCATGGTATTTAGGAAATCTACAAATTGGGAGCTAGGAGGATTGGTGTTTTTGCCATTGCTCCAATAGGGTGTTTACCAGCAGTAAGGACTCTTAAAGGGGGCCATCAAAGATCTTGCAGCGACCAATACAATGAAGGAGCAACATTGTTCAACAATAAGATGGCAACTGAGCTTCAATCCCTTAAAGCTCAACTCCCTCACTCAAAGCTGGTGCTTGTTGATATATATAGCTTTGTGGAAGATATTATCCAGAAGCCTCAAAGCTATGGTCAGTAGTATAATCTCTACATTCTTGCACCTCTAAATATTTGTAGTATCTCTGGAATATGTCTAAACACTTAATTCATTACACTAAATTTATGTGTTTTGTTGCTATAACAATTGGCATCCCTTATCACTAATGCGTGCATGGAAATTTTTATATTATATCATCAAACTAATGCATGGAAATTTTTATATTATATCATCAAACTAAGTTGTTTACAGAAATATGTAATGATTGGCACCCCACAACTTGAAAAATCTTCAACATAGTTAGTTTAGCTTTTTTCCGTTAAAAAGTGAAGCCAATTTTCGGCCTTTTTTGAAAGAGATCATCAAGAGGTCATCGAGATCCCTCGGTCTCGATGGGGGGCGAGGCATCTCGATGGTGGGACTATATGGAGCTGATGGGGTCTCGCGGCTGAGGCGATTTTAAGGCCGTTTTGGACTTATTTCAGGGTTCCGAAACATTCTAACTGGGTCTTTGTTTTGCCTATAAATAGATAGTTATAATCTATAAAATTTTATGTACTCAAATATTAGAATCATATGAAAATAGTCTTGAGAGATTTGTGAGGCTTGTAATTAGAATTTTCAGTCTATAAGAAAACATCTAATTGAGAGATAGTAGAATAGGGTTCTTGAGTAGTCCTGTAAACAATTCTTCCTGAGTTATTAGTGGATCTGCAGCAGGCTGGATGTACCTTTCACATTGAGGGGGAACCAGGATAAAATACTTGTGTCGTTTATTGCTTTCTTTCTATTTGTCATATTCTGAATTGGCGTAGATTATCTGCTGAAGTTTGGATTATCATCCTGGGCGGGATTCGTGTTATTGGGTAATTAGGGGACGCTTTAATTGTGCAATAACGGTGTAGAATTCCTAACAATTGGTATCAGAGCAAGGTTGTGATAATCTAGAAGTAATTCAGAGGGATTATGGCTGGAGAAGAAGGAGTTGCGATATTGCAAGGGATGAAGCTGTTTGATGGAACTAATTTTCCGCTATGGAAGATGCAAATTGAAGACTATCTATACACGAAGGACTTGACTGAACCACTATCTGAGAAGCCGAAAGAGATGACTGAAGAGAAGTGGAACAAACTAGACAGGAAAATTCTAGGGGCGATCCGATTGAAGCTGACTGATAATGTGTCTCATAATGTGGCAAAAGCGACCATAACAAAGGCGGCAATGAAAGTACTGTCGGATTTGTATAAGAAACCCACTACTCATAATAAGGTATCTCTGATGAAAAATCTCTTTAATTTGAAGATGGTTGAAGGTACTTCTGTGAACACACACTTGAATAATATGAACAACATAATAAATCAATTGGCAACTGTCGAATTTGTTGTCGATGATGAATGAAAAACATTAATTATTTTGGCAATTGTCAAATTTGTTGTCGATGATGAATGAAAAGCATTAATTATTTTGGCATCGTTGCCAAATAGTTATGAATCCATGAGGGGGTCAGTGAGTCATACTGCTGTAGTTTAATCTAATGAACTCTAAAGACGTTGTTGCCGATTTTGACGAGGAAATTCGGTCAAGGAATCAAGCCAGGAATTCGTGGGCCTACTTTATTTCAGTAGTGGAAATCTGGAAGTAGAGGAAGAACAACCACGGGAGTAAGACTCTAAAGCGATGACATTCCTGGGACAGCAGCTTGAATGTCGGAATCGGTGGGCAAGAAAGGTCACATAAGAGGCATTACGCAGTAAGAGAGCGCCAATGTGGGTAAATGTTTAAAAATACTTTCACGACCGAAAGTAGCTCGACTGACTTCGGGCGTTAGATTCTGTGAGCATCATATCATATCACTTCCGCGTGATCAGAAGATAACGAAAAATTATGGGCATTAGAGATCGGGGAAAGCGTTCACCCGGTGCGCCGAAGCATTCGACAAGGGGATGCAGATTATTCGAGGTTGTCAAATAATTTCATATGGAAGATTACAAGTGGTCGATGAGTTCAACCGATAGGTAATCTTATTTCAATAAGTCAATTAGATGTCAGTTATAGAATTACATCAGCGCGTAGTCCCGAAAAGTCGGCTGTGTGAGCACACGTTGTTGCTGAGGATCATAAATCAGGTTCTCTTTTTTATAAGCATCAAGAACCAAAGAGGTGTCATAAAGGGATTATCCGGATTAGCAAACGTAGGAAAAGCACTGCAAAGCAGGTTCCTCAACGCCTTAATATTCTCAAGAATAGTTAAGGTGTTCTAATCAAACGCCAATATCAACGAATTCGGATCAATCTGGGAGTGTCAAGGCCAAGAAAGGTACAGGATTCATTGATAACCAACCAGCTGAGTGATTTCCCGCGCACCCTGAATGATCGCTACGCCCCAGCAAGTGGAAGAAAGCAACACGTTGGTTGACTAATGCGAAAAGTCCAACAAGAGCGAATGGTAATCGCTATAAATCTCTTTGATAGCTGCTTAGTGACATTCAACACGTTTTACTGGTACAAGACACCGGAGCTGGTTCATGAGTTCGGCGACGATTTAACTCGCTGGCTGGCAGATTCAAGACTAACGGAGAAAACAAGACGCGAAACGCCTTCTGCTCTAGACAGCAGTGCCGGGCTTCAATTTTCTACTTTGAAGAGGCAGACCATCGCACTCTGCCTCAATGGGGGTCTCAAGCGGTTGGACTGCATTTTGTGGTTTCAATGACCCACGCGGCTGAAAGCGATTTTAATGCTGTTTTGAATTTATTTCGTGGTTTCGTAACATTCCTAAATGCAAGCTGTTGGCTTATAAATAGATAATTATTTTATATGAAATTTTATGTACTCAAATATTAATCATAAAGAAAATAGCCTTTGAGATTATGGGAGGCTAGAATTAGCTTTTCAACCTATGCTAAAAACATCTAATCGGTAGATAAGAGAATGTTATCGGGAAGAAGCCTCAGAACAATTCTTCCTAAGCTTATTAAATTTTATTTTACAGTTAGCTTAGATGCACTTTCATATCAGTTTATAATCAGTACAAATATTTTATGTCATTATTAATTTCTTTTCAAGCCATTATATTCGACCGATGTATTCAAGTATTTCGAATAATTACCTAACGCTTTAATTACGTAATAACAATGTAAAATTCCTAACATGTCCTCATTCAAGAACCGACCCTGGTTAGAAAGACTAGTCATGCATTTTATTGTGGAAAAGGTAACAAAAAATGTGTCAGAAAAAATATGTAAAAGCCTAAGACCACTTTTTCCAAGAATGGTTTTATCATTTAGTGAACACTGTCCTTCCTCTATCCCACACTACATATGTCAAAGTATACGACATAATAAGTTACATGATCATAATTAAATTTTTTAGTATTAATTTGTTGTGGGTGAAAGCTGGAATTTATTTTCTAGTTATTTATAGAATAAGTATTTAATTTTTTGCAGGTTTCAGTTACGTGGACAAAGGTTGTTGTGGGACAGGATATTTAGAAGTGGATTTTTTATGTAATCCACTCACTTGCACTTGTCCTGATGTCGACAAGCACTTCTTTTGGGATAGTTTCCATCCCTCTCAACAAGGTTATAAGGTCTTGGTTCAACTAATGTCATCAAAATATATATATCAGTTTTTCTAAGTTATAAGGATTTGATATGACTAGCATTCAAGAAATGACATTTACGCTTCAAAAGGTGCTACTGTAATAATATACTTTGGTTCTGTCAAATATTAATTACATTGCAAATGTCAATGTTATCATTTATACAACTATTTCTAAATGTAAGTGTTGATATCTTCATTTCCTATTTCTACGATTCGTGAATGCTTTCTGTGGTTTGATTTATTATTAACGATAACGAGTTGGTATATATTGGCTGTTGACATTACTTGGATGAATTTAAGAATCATAGTTAGAAGGGTACAATTTGTATCTGTCGCAGAAGGAACAAAAGTAGATAAAAGTCATCTTCTCCAACTGTTTCATTAATGGTTCTCATGACCACCCTCCTTGGTTAATGTTTACAAATTGGTAAGCTTTATTGAAACATGAAATGATCCAATTTCTACAACGTAACGGTTATTTGGAGCAACTTGACTGATATTCTAGGTGCTTACAATAAATGGACAGCGGACTCTGTACTTTTCATTGGACCATGTAATGTAGCCAAATGTGTAATCATTAGGTGTACTGGTCAGTGTGAATGTTACTTCATAAGTTTGCTTCTCGTTCACTTTTGTGAATTGCAATTTATTTGGTACAACTTCAACCTTTATTCCAGTTGGTGCATCAACCAATACTGTGTATGTTGATTCATCTTCGCCAACATTTGTCACAGTTCGAGTAACCTTTTTGCTTTTATTTTCTTGGATATTGGAAATGGCTATTGATGGGTAGTTTATATTGGATATTGAGTCTTCACTGGAGTTTGTAGGGCATGAAAATCCACTTGGGATTGTTGATGCAATGAGTTTGATGTCAGATATGTTATAACCAGTGTTGCAGAGAAATAGAAGGTAATCTATTTCCTCTGTCTCGTAGACCAGTCCAGGATGTAAGGGTCCTGATATGCTCACTTCCCCTGCTCCAATGTCATATGGTGTCGCAACTGATCCAGAATTAGTCGTTGTTGGAGACTTCAAATTGTTAGTTTGAATTGCTGCAAATTAGTGTTAACATTAAAGGTCAGTAATCTCCCAGGAAATTTATCTATGCCGTTGAGATTCTGATTCTAACCTGTAGTCATGATGGCCGATCTGATAGCTGACGGCCCCCAAGATGGATTCTGCGATTTCACTGTCCCAGCAAGACCAGAGACGTGAGGGCAGGACATGGAAGTACCAGATATTATGTTGAATAATGGTGGTTCCTTGTGCGAGAGAGTGATCTTGGCATCATTACCAAGCCATGCCGCAAGAATGTTCACACCGGGTGCCGCAATATCTGGCTGCAAAAGAAGAAAGTAGGCCATTCTTTTACCTGATCTAGTCTATTGCTCAATAATAAGTATGGAAATGTCATCTTGTAGTTCACCTTGATAATGTTTTTGGTAACAGGTGAAGGGCCTCTGGATGAAAAATAGGCCACAGTAGGAGCAGGTTTATAATTTCCTATTGTTTTAGTGGGCAAAATAGTTGCAATAGGTTCACTGTAAAGAGTCATACAATGTTTAGCAATCATCTTCTGGTCATTTTGCATGTTTATCAAATTGCATCAAGTAATTTACCTGGTTGAATTTATATATGACAGGATCTCAGAACCATCTTTCGATGTCACTGCAGCCATCGGAAATGATCCATAATTCGAGGAGACACTTCTTGCATTGTCGTCTATCAGTATTATTCCGATCCCACCCATATCCATTACTGATTGTTTCTTCTCTCTGGGCGAGTATTCTCCATCGTCATTTTGGCAAATAACTATCTTCCCCCTCACCGTATTATTATCTAATGAGCCTGGAATACAATTCCTGTAGATATTTCCATACATTCAATTGTCACTTGTAATCATAACAGCAGGTTAGAACATTGATAAGGCCATTAGGTAGAAGAACGGTGGTGGTCAGTTTACCAACCTGGCATCGGTGGCATCGACATTACCAGAGTCTGACTTAGCTAAGGCCCCATATAACAAAGAATATGCAGGGGCACTCTGAATGTTACCAAAACTGATACCTCCCCCCTGAGAATCAATGAGCGAAAATTTGAATCTGAGGTTTTATAAATGGCAGAATCAGAATTTAGAATTAGTAACATGAGTAAAATTATTTTCTGTAATTACCTTAATCACCTTGTTTCCACCTAACACAATATCCGTTTCAAAATCACGATCAATGGTGGTGGCGGCAACTGTTATTATCCAAGGAGCAACATTCACTACTGTTTTAGCATCAGGGCCATCATTTCCAGCAGAGCAAACCACAGTGATGCCTTTCTCAACTGCATGAAACGATCCAATCGCAATCGGATCATTTGAAAACGAGGGCTCTGATCCTCCTGATGCGCCAAGGGATAGTGATAACACGTCGACCCCATCAGTTATAGCGTCCTCGAATGCTTTAAGGATTGATGATCCACGACATCCTTCAGAAGTACAGACTCTGTATACTGCTATTCTTGACAACGGAGAGCCTCCTGAGGCTGTTCCAGTGGCGAGACCATAGTATGATGCATTGGAGACGGGCCTTCCAGCTGCAGTCGAGGCAGTATGTGTACCATGGCCGTTCTCGTCCCTGGGGGAACCATTTCCTTGGGATGAAGATCCAGACCCAGAGTAATATCTTGCTCCAATCAACTTTCTATCAAAGATTGCATTGAAGATAGTCATTACCAATTAATTATTCTGAATTAATTGACAAGGAAGTGCAACGTAATGGTAAAACGCTTTATCTCTTACTTTCAGATTGTATAAGTGGAACACTAATGATCTTTTATATGTTTATTATTTCAAGTTTGAAAATATTACCTATTGCAGTTGGAGGTAGTAAAATTGTGACCTTCCATGCAAGTTCCTTTCCACCGTGCTGGGATTGGATCCATACCCTTATCATTGAAACTCTCTGATTCAGGCCAAATTCCTGAAAATTGCATGAAAGTTTGAGAGTAAGTTAACTAGATGAAAGAACAAAATTGAGTTCAGAAATTTGAGTGGAGACCAAATTTACCAGTGTCTAAGATGCCAATTATAGAGTCTCCCCCATTCGAGGCTGAGCTTGGACTCGAATCTATTATAATGTCGGTTTGATATTTCAAGAAATCCCATGAACGAGTTGTGTGAAGTTTCAAGATTGGGTCAGGAAAGACTGATACAACTCCTGGTGTTCGAGCAATCGATTTGACCTCTTCATTTGACAAACGAGCTGCAAAGCCTGAGAAGCCAGTTTGGTAATTATGCACGACGCTCTTCTTGTTCCTGATTCAAAATGAGACAAATTTGCTTATATAAAATGAGCTGGTACAATACAGTGCATGGATCAAGAGAAAGCTATGGTTTCTAAGTTAAATACTTCTCAAAGATGTTCCTTAGACAAATTTCCATTATGCGCTATTAATATACAGCGTTGGGGGAAGAAAATATATGAAAATGCTGGTTAGCTGTGTATAAGGAATTTGAAAGAAGGAAAAATGAAAATAGTTCCTGCTACATTGTTTATGAATTTAGATCAACCTTCTCATCAATGAGCTAAGAAGCTTATTGTGATCATTTCTCTTGGTGCCCTTCGATGAAGGTGCGGCTCCCATATACACAATATACATACCATCTTGTTTCGTTTGAGCCGTGTAAGCTCCATGTAAAATTGAGAGAAAGAACAAACAGAGAAAAACTAAAACACCCTTCATGTTGTTATAATGTCTTGTTTGGATGAGTATGTGATGAGGGCACTTATTTATACTCCTCAAGACTCGATCATGATTTGGCTTGTGTTAACTAGGAAGACTAGTTTATGCATTAATGCTTATGCGCACTGATTTTCCAAACCTGTAATCTGTATTTTGCAGATCCTATTCTTAGCCACTCTAAGTGCGCATGCAAAAATGATCAACTAAATTTTATCCCACTGATGATGGAAAGGTCCAAAAATGGTTATTTCAGAGAGGCGATAGATGTTGGTGACTTTTGGATTGACAAAGAATTATCGTGGGTGATCTTGTTTTTAGTGATAAGATTAGAAGGAAATCAAAGGTTGAGTAATATCAAATATTTGGTTTAAAAAATCAACATATTCTTTGGCTATAAAAAGATGGAAGTGGTCTTTTAGTGATTAGTAAGTGGATAGTGACTCAAAGAAGATACATATTTCTTGTTCAAAGTCAATATCAACGATGAGTTTTGGTGGGTTGGTGCTAAAACTAACTTCTTTCTGCTTATGCAATATAGATGAGTTCAAGTATAGTTTGTCCATCAAAAGTGATCATGTGAAGATGGCATTTTAGGCATGATATCCTCAAGAATAGCACTCTTTCAGTATTTTGTTCTGTCATTCTGAGGCCATGTTTCAGTGTCTGGAAAAAGGAAAATATAGGCTACTCATTGAAAACCTCCAAGGGCCATTGGAAGAAGGCGTCCCGTTTGATTCATACAATATTTCGAGTTAGAGAGCCCAAGAACGTTAAATTAGTCTTATTGTGCACCAAGTTCTTATAACATCGACACTCACCAATATTTGATCTCCGTAGTTTCCTAGACCATTTACATTGGTGCGGTTTAATACTCAAAAAGGAAGTTTAAAGGGTGCATTGGTGAGTATTAATACACTAGTTGAATGGGTAGATGTTTTGGGGTTGAAAACTTTCAATCGGAGAGAGAGAATAGAGATAAGATGGTAGATCGATGTGATTGATTGGAGAGATTTCTATTATTTTAATAGATATAATTGTCACGTAAAATAATAATTATTTTAAAAAATATATACTAAATTTAAATTAGAGTACTACTCTATAAATATATAAATGGTTTTGGATTCGTTAGGATATAGAAAAAAATACACTTTCCTTATAAAATTCTCAAGCGAGTATTGAAGGCGTTTCAAAATTATGTTCGTCTTAGATCTGAATTAGTATAGAGGTCTGGCATCCTGATTGACCAATCCTTGTTAGTATATATGGGCAAAATTAGAATCATTTCGTGATTAGAGGGAGTTACAGTTTTTAATGTGTGATTTAAGAGTTTGTCGAATAAGTTGTATTGTGTGTTTATTGTGTGTTTCATTAGTTGTTGATTATTGTAACTTGTCTACGATGCGTTTGGATTTAAATGTATGTTGATTTAATAAAAATCTTCATTTTAAGTATTCATTTAGATTAATTAAACATATATAAAAAAATTATTTTACAAAATAATTAAAAAATATTGAACAATTTTAAAATTATATTAATAATAATAGTTACTACAAAATCATAATAATAAAATATATAAATAATGAATATGAGATAAATGATGTGAGGTATATATTGAGAGTTGGAAGAGAAAAATTTAGATTAAAAAGCAAATCATTGTAGAAATAGTTGAATTATTAAGATGGGACCCGGAAAAGATGATGTAGGTATTAGAAATGAAAAAAGGTGGGTTTAATCTGATAAGTATTGATAAATTACAAAATTAGATGAGATGGTAAAGAATGATACATTTCTAATCACACCAATGTCGACGAAAAATACTCCGTAGGAAATTGTACCTATCTCAATGTGTCACTTTTGCTTCACGTTTCATCAACTTCTCATGTGTACCAAACAATTTCTAAAGATGAGAAAAAGGAGGCAAATAGGAAAGCATTTACGTCAACATAATGTCTACATTCTGCACGCCCTTTGGCTTTCATCATTTTACAGCAACAAATGATGGGGAAACTTCTGGCATGAATTGATGTTCTTGTGTGCATTTTTGCTAGTGAATGCCACACGTCATACAAAATTGATTCTTGTGCGCCACTAAGATCAATCCCCAATATAGTTTATGTAGCTTCTAGAACAGAAAAATCTCTATATTATAAAAAGTGAATCTGAGTTGCATAGTGAATTTTCGTCTCATCCAACTTGTTGTATACTTGTATAAAAGGCTTGTATCATATGTTATATTGTCCACAGGATGGATTAACTAGTTACCATTCATCGACTAGCAACTTTCCTCTAGATTCATCATTCAAGATTCTTTATCACCAAGCGTTTCTGAAATTCCAAGTGGTCCAAGAAATCTTTCATCCTTTTGAATAGAATCTTTTGGACATTCTCTCTATTGTTTATCAAAATCGTATTGAATGAAGAAATTGGGATGATGGAAGGTTCCAAAAGAATGATTACGTTAATCTATGTGTTAGAAGATGGAAGATTTTGTGACCACCTCTGTTGAACCATCTTTTAACTTGATGAACATAACATCATACTGGATGTGAGTATTATTCTTATGTACCTTTTCATATTTTATAATTCACAAGTAGGATCGGTTATATGAATATGACGTCTCTAAGCAGTCTATGTGAGGTCATATGTGAGGTCATCCATGCTATTATGTAGGGAACGCCCCAACTTGGGGAGTCACCAAGTGTCTAAAAATATAATTTTTAACAGATCTCGGTTAAGGGCTCAGGGTGAAACTTACCATAATGGACATTATTTTTTAACAAGAAGTTATGCTTAATTTAGGGATCCAACGGTGGAATCGAAGTGAAACATAATGAAAAAAGTCCTGGACGTGAGGACTTTGTCATGAACCTATAAACTTATTTAGAAAACATAAGAATGCAAAATGAATTTGGCAGTCAAGCAATGCAGTTTCCAGTGAAAATTTCTAGGCTTTATACCAGTAAACAACAAAATCGATTATTAGTGGTCTCTGTTGGCACAAAGCTTTGCATCAAAAGGATTTTCATCTTCTTTGGAATAAAAAGCAATCAACAGAAGTGATTATATCGTTCCTCGCATAGTATAAGGATAATAAAAGCAGATGCAGTATATCTTTAATTGTCACATTAAGAAAAATATACCACAGCTGGTTAGAGAAACTGAGCCTATTCCTGCATAGTCTTCTTAGCAGCGTCCTCCTCTTCTTTCATCTTTCTCTCCCATTTTCTCTTCCTATACTCAGCTAATTTCTTGGGCATTTGCTCCATTAATCTAGCTGTATTCGCTCGCTTTTCAGCTGCTATCCTGTCACATTTATGTCCCTTGCGCTTGTCTCTCATTTCCTTCCTTTCGGGATCATATGGCCAATCTTCCCCAGCAAGAAGTACTTCCTTGCGGACTCTAGCACGCTCACGGGCGCTGATGCCAAGAGGCTTCCAAGCTCCCAGTAACCCCAAACCCCCTTAGAAAGTTCGCCTTTATATTTTTCCAACTTATCTCGCCATGGTGTTAGATTCCCAACTGATTGCTAACAGCTTCCTTGAGCATTGTTCTAAACAAAGAGAAAATCACCATTTAAACTCTAACAAGACATGCAATAGAGACAAAAGCTGGTGCTAAAAACAGGATTCTACACAGCCTTGACTCTCGACATACTCCAAAAAGGGTTTCAACCTAATTAAGAATACAATACAAATGCAGCATATTTATCAACTAATGGTCTCACGCTATTAATCACTCCGGATTTCACAACGAAGCCACCTCCTAGTATGACTATACTCAATCCGTTAACCAACTAACATCCCATAAACGCACATACTACATCCAATCCAAAATGACTGTCGTTTTAGGACATCTTTGACCACCAATTACTCATAAAATATAATTTCAAATATTATAAAAAAAATATTATGAAACTATTTTTAAAGACGAATATAACTATATTAATTTTATATTTATTAGAATAATGAATAATTAGTTAACTACGGTCAAAGCTCTAGCTCGATTTCCAAAAACGATAATCTTTTTGGATTAGAGGGAATATAAAATAGCGAAAACCACAATTCACCTACCCATATATACCCGAAGTGCAACAATGATTTTCAAATGTCTTTACATATCATCAAATGCAAATCTGGTTCAGACATTTCAACAAACAGTTCAGTGATTCACCTTACATATACTATACCCATTAAAAATGGTGTATTTTATTATCAAAATATATATATAAAAAAGTAAGAAGTAATAATGTTTAGAACTTTAATACTCCCTTCATCTCAAAATATTGCCTAATTTGATTTCCAATTATCAAAATCAACATATTTTGCAGCCTTAATTAACAGGCACAACTTTAATTTGAATAATAATTATCATATTAATAGCAAAGTAAGTTAAAGATGCCATCTTTTGATAATATAGTAGACTTCTTAAAAACCATAACATTATGGAAATAATTAATTTATGAAGTAGAAGATGTTAATTGTTCCTTGATTTTGGACGAATTGTGACACCAGCAGACGCCGTCGCTGAAGATAGGTGAAATGGAGGTATGTAAAATAAGAGAAAATTGCACCCCTTTTCCACTAATTTTTTAAAATCTAGCATTTCATTTACATCCATGGATTAAATGACATCGATGCACAGCTCCGAGATCAGTTAGATCTGGACCCGTTAACCCATATATATCGGTCATAATAAAGCCCCATTCTTATCTAATCTCCATCTTAATTCTTATTTCTTAACATTAATATTAGGCCCACTAGCCCAGCCCCATTCTTTATCTCCATTTAAGTCCTCACATATCTAATAAAATAAAGAATTGTCAAAACCTAGCTCATTTTTTCATTTCACCACAACCACGTTCTTATCTCCATCTTTTTTTCTCTATGCTATCTATCTTGAGGCAGTGATGATAATTAAACTGGGCCTTAATTCATGTTTGGATTGAAAAACCAAGATTCAATTTTGGCGAGCGTGCTAATATTCGGTCTGAACCGGACCGGTAACGACCTTTGCATGATACGCGTGATATATCTAAAATATACGTGTGTTTCTATGATATTTGTTTTTTATTTTCTTTGGCGGGCACCATTTATATATTGATTTTTAATTTTGAAATTTTCGTTTTGTAAACGAAGAATGTAATATTAAATAAATGGTGTTGAACAATTAAATAAGTTAAACACAATAAATATTTAAAATTAGAACAATAATTAAATACTTCATATTAAACAAATGGTATAAAATAATTAATTAAGTTAGTGAAACACAATTAATACTGAAAATTAGAACCATATTCCGGTGCCATATGCAACTAAAATTATAGTTCAAAAATTATTGTTACATTAAATAAAATACACAATAAAAATTTAATAAAGTAACATATAACTTTTCTTACCAAAATTTAATAGTCCACGTTCCCTAACACCATCTTCATGGTCGGAAGTCATCGAGTGCAATATAAGGTTTCGGGAAAAGAATTAATGTAGGAAATACCAAAACCATTGATATGGTTGGACAAAGATACAAGAAGGTAATCAAATTTTTATAAATAATATCAATTGAAATTAATAACTACTCTTACATCATCATTAATAATAATACCTAGTAATATCAATAGAGAACTCAAACATTACCAAATGAATGCTTATGATTTTTTAATATCGAGATAAATTTACATGATCCGAATAAATAATACGTAGTAAATTGGAAAATGAGTTAGAAAACTATGCATTCTATAAACACAAAAATAAAGTCTTCATCTCTTAACAAATTGGTTGCATAAAATCCATGGATAATGTTTTGGCTGCATAAAATTGGTGGATAATGTTTGTAAACTAAACTTTGGCTGAAATTGTGGGGGTTATATGATTCAATGGTGATGTATCGTATACCTAATATGATAATGACTTAGGGCTAAAGGTAAATTCACATATTAACATTACTGTTTCGGTGTCTTTTTAAGCGGGATTCGTCGCCATTTGTCCCGGTGCTGTAAATTACGCCAAATTTAAAATGTATACATAAATTTCTTCGTGCTTACATTGCTCTACTTTCATCACCTACCCTACTTCATGCTCTACTACCCACAGCTGCCTTTCACGCCATATTATTTCGCCCCATAAAATCAACTCGTCGAAATCAATACTTGTGCCCGCGCTCCATTGCAACTACATTTTTCCCTACGCCCGTTTACTTACCTCCCCTCCATGAGATGCAACCCTCCCCCTAGATAATTTTGGATTTGATGGAGTTTGACAAGAATGTTCGATTCGATCAAACTACATAAAATTATAATACAGAGTATATTTTTCAAATTATCCCTTACTTTAATTATAAGAAAATTGAATTATTAATTCTAACCGTTAAAATCAAATCTCAAACTTTCTAAATAGTAGAAGTTGAACTTTGATTTCATATTTCTTCAATTTGGAACATAAAAATCATGTCATATCTGAGCCAAACTTCTTGGTGTTACAAAGAGTTAGGTTGAACCGAACCTTGAAGGGAACTGGATTTTCAAATCGTATCGAATTTTCGTATTGTTTGAATCAAACCGACCCTTGTTATACTTCAAGGAGTTCGGCTCCTTATTGGACAATGTGATTTTTTTAGGCCAAATTGAAACCCAAATAAGAAACTCGTAATTGTATTGCAAGTTCAAGAACCAATCCTTGTAGTTGTAGATAAATTTTCTTCTACCAAGCTCTCACCCAATGAAAAGTTAATTGTAAATTGGAATATTATTTGGAATATGAATTTTGACTCAATCCAGGTTCATGTGTTGATGGATTATGATCATTGGATGAAGAAGCAGGCCCAATTTGATTTAGTTGAAGAACAAGGGAGGAGGAGGTCTTTGTCAACTTAATATTCAACTTTATTTGCCTCGAATATTTCTTAGAAAATTAACATTCGTTCACCTCAACTATCCAAATTCAAACGTTGCGTACAAATTTTTTATAATAGAACCTCTAATGATCTCTTCTCACCTAAATTACCCTAACTTTACATTCATGAAGGAAGATCAAAATTATACATTTCATCCATTCGACCCTCATTTACTTCAATTTCATTAATTTATAACAATAGTGACATTCATTTACCTCAATTAATTAACCAATTTAGCTAAATTTATTAAATAAAAAATGACCCGCTATGAAAATATCAAATGTATATGTCAAACCCATATCAATAGTGCAAATATGTGTGTATAAACCCCAAATCAATAATTTGACTCATGACATGCTCAGCCAAATGTATCTTACGAGAAAGGCCATCATTCAAAATGGGATATCGTATGCGTTGTATGTAATTACAAAATTATTGACTTGAAATGATTAAAAAAATTGTAAGTACTCTAATTCTAATGAGATATGTAATCTTTAGTACTGTATATTCTTTACATCAATGAAACATGCCGAAAAATAAGGTAACGTTGTCAAAAGGGAAAATAAATGTGAAAAGAATCAGTTCATCAATAGAATCTAATTTGAGACTTTCATGTGATTGTTATATGAGGGAAATCAATGTCGAAAAGTCTTAATATTGGCCTTAGGAAAGTCACGAGAAATTGATGACAAATTTTCAGGAAAAGCCAAAAAGATTCGAAGAAATTAAAGACTTAACTGTGGACTGTAGTACAATTCTACGGGTAGGTTTGAAAACTCATGCAAAATACTTTAACTGTGACGCCAATGATGGGATTTAAAAAAAATTGTCATTACAAGAATAATTTCAAAATTTATCATTATAAATAATATTTAAATGGTATTTCTTATTTGCTTTTCAGTATTGACAGTGATAGGAGTATTTGTTAGATATACAATTAAATTTTACAAGAAGTATACCCAAAGATTATGAAGAGCAAACTGCATCAAACTTAATCATCATACAAATTCAATTATTTTTTGCTTTATTATTTTATTTTCAGAAATAAAGAATAATAGAACGAAAACTCATTTGAACTTTTTGTGTTATTCCTTTTTGATAAAAAAATATCAAACCCAAAAATACATAAATAAAAAATAAAGATGCATGATTTTGAAACACCACGACAAGAGGAGTCAAAACAAAAATAAAAGAATTATATGAGTAAACATAATTTATTTTAAAACAAAATAAATATGTTTTCTTAAATAATACTCCCTCCATCAAATAAAGATTTTCTAGTGATAAAATATAAAAGAGATATTTTATTGATAATTATTAATTGTTCTCATTCTGACTAAAGTGCCTATATTTATGGCGAACACTAACTGATAAGCCTGTATAGTTGGACCAAGCTGATAAAGTGCGATAATAATAAAGCTTAAGCACAATAGTAATAATAGACTTCTGGATGCTTGCTTGTGATCTTACCGGCCGATATACCGATCTGTCACCCGTCTGCCATCGAGTTGGAGGCGTCTTGTGGCGTAAATGTCATTTTGAAATAAAATAACAGGTATTGTTGCGTTAAGCCAAATGAGTTTATTTAGCCCATTACGTCTCCAATTAAAAAAATCTCGACATTCGTCGGATCCCGGATCTGCGTATGGCTATTTCGTCGAACCCGTCGTATTGGACTCGAATGACTATGCCTATGGACTCAGTAGCGATAGATTATGAGGATCTTGATATTTCGTCATATCAGTCATGCTCCAAAATAATAAAGAATTGATACCAGCGTATCGGCCCAGATCAGGTAATTTAATTTGATAAAAATCAAAATATCGAACCATTAATTTGATATCCTTTATATAGAAAATCAAATATCAAACAAATAATTTGATAAAAGACATCCAGTACATTTAGGCTCAAATATCAAATAAAAATAAAAATAATTATATTCGGAAAAATGACATCCGAACAAATTTTGAAACAATTATGTTGAAAAAAGAGACCTCGCTTTCTTGAACCACTTGATAAAAAATATCATGAGTACCGATTTTAAGTGGTTATCTATCAAAAGCAATTCTTTTCGTGCGTTATAAGTGATCGTTTACGTTTTAATCTGACTTTTTGCGTTGAAGTTTGTGGTAATACACTAATATTATTTTTACATTGATTGATCTTTCTACTATATGAAAATTATACAATCAATTATTTTCTTAATAAAATATTTTCTTCTAAACGATCAAATATATTGAAACGGAGGAAATAATTTATATAGTAACAGAAGAATCAATAATAGGAGTAATATTTCATTATTGTGAGAAGGCCTTAACATCGGTCAATATTCCAACAGATTGTTGGATGAGATCGAAGCTGCACAAAATTTTAATTCATTTGTGTCTAATCATTCATCATGTAGGATGAATCAATTTGAAGGAAAAAAAAGGATTTCAGAAGGGAAAGAAACCAGAATAAAAAATTGTGAATTCTTCCAGATGGATGGCTTTATTATGGTGTAAGTCCCGCTACTATCTGACGGATAATAACTAATTAAATGGATCTACATTAAACTATATGCAACCGTTGGTTAAATGAGACAAGATAAAAAAAACTAAAAAAGTGTGAAGTTAGACAATCTTAGCTTCCTCGGATGAAGAGATCGGAGTAATAAAAAAAAGACATAAAAAGAAGTCCAAACGAAGCCATATGGAGAGAGTCAACCTTTCAAAGACCAGTAACCAGTTGTATAATTAACGATCCAACTATTATGATCAATTTGAGTCGTAAACAAGCCTTGTCGAAAGCAAACCGAGGAATTGTTTACTCAATTCGGTTACTAAACGAAACTTAGACACGCTTGATGAGCTTTGATCGGATCAAATAAATCTCAATTAGAATGTATTAATCTGATAACTTATTGGTCGCATGACGGACTTGTATATATTCAAGGGAGTAGAATTGAACCACCAAAAATATGGACATGTCAATCGGTAAGAAATCTATTATTTATCTTTAAGGTTATGGGTTTAACTTTTAGCATTTATCATATGTATTGACACCTTGACCACTTTAAATTTATTTTTAATATTTCATTATGATCGAATCATGATTTACTCATCTTTTGAAGGACAAATATAATTCAACATTTACTTATTTTATAAAATTTTCGTAATTGAAAATTTCTTGCAAATACTTTATCAATTTTCAAAAAAATTTCTTGAAAATTTACTTACCTTTTAATGTAAGTTTTGAACCACTACTTTCAGTGCACTAAGATACAAAATGATCCATAAATTTGTTTATTAACTACCACAATAGGACAATAAAAGAAAGTATCCTAGTAGGTAGGTTGAGATACAAAATGATCCATAAATTAATTGTCTATGTGAATGTGTGTGTTTCCATACGATGCCTCTATTAAGGCTATATAACTCGACTAATTATATATCACAACCGTATACACTCCATACAAAATTAGTATGGATCCTCCGTTCTAATTGATGTCTCAATTGGTAGGTGACACACCAACAAAAATAGAACACATATACAATTTTAAAAAAATAAAACTAACGTTTAATTTACCAATTAAATACTAACACATAAATAATGAATAGTTATGTGATCGAAATTGAGTCAGGAAATGTGTCAGGTGATCCTATACCATACAAAATACCTTCGATTCATTTATGGACCTTTTCTGTTTTAGAAATACATTTTTTACCATAAAAATATTTTAAATCATATTATGAAAATTGTAATAAAATAATATTATGAACATATTACTTCATTCAATTATTTTTAATTGATATTTTTCCTTTTCGGAATGATACTTTAACCATTAATAACCTTTTAATTATAGTATAAGATTTGCAATAAAATAATATTATTATTTTTGAGAAACAAATCTAATTATATCAATTCTATATTTATTAAATAAGAAATAAAGAAATAATGATCAAATCTTTGTCTCGAAAAATAAAATGTTCAATGAAAATAATTGAAGGGCGTATTAAAAACAAATCTATTAATATTAAACTTATGATTATCGGAATAAGACATAAAAGTAATGCATTGTTGAATTTTTACATAAACGAGATATATCAATGAAAATTGAAGTGGGTCTAAGATTTGTTAAAAATTGTGTATTATAAATACACATTTAATATTTTCAATTGTAAATAGCTAATAATACACATTTAATGTACCACATCATAATTGATACTCAAATAATTATATTCACGTCTATAAGATTTAAATATTCTTAGAGTATGATTTAATTAAGTATTTGAATGTTTCCGTTATTGGAGAATATTTTACAAATTAATCAATATATTTGACATATATTATTTTCTATTTTAGCCAATAATCTAGCAATGTTCTAAATTTTGCACATCTATATTTTGATCATGATTCCATCTCACAATTTTCACCCGCAAATATACTCTTAGTTTTGAATGTGAAAATAATTAATACGTTGACCCGTGATTAATAAATTAAAACTGAACTCTCAGTCTTTCAGAAATATTTGTATATATATGCATGAAAGGTTGTTAGATAGCAAACCAAATATATGACCTCCTTCTTACTACATATCAAAATCATTGACCTCTGCCTCTAAGATGACTCAAACAACTCCAAATCACACTCAAACAGTTTCTGGTTGGGCAGCTCATGATTCTTCTGGCAAGATTACTCCATACATCTTCAAACGAAGGTATATTCAACTGAATCATGATCTTGTTCATACATTGGTATATATTTATAATAATGATATGATTACTTTGTTTTCTTGAAGTTGTTGGTAACTAATATATATGTTTCATAGGGAAAATGGTATCAACGACGTGACGATCAAGATCTTATATTGTGGAATGTGTCACACTGATATCCATTATGTAAAAAATGACTGGGGTATTACCATGTATCCTGTTGTTCCAGGGTAATTTTTTTTTACCCCCTTTTAAGCTATTTTTCGACATATTTTGCATGTTTTGTGCTACATACCACGAATGTTTTAGTAAACAGCGTTTAATTATATAGTGAAATATAAAGTTGAGGGTGATCGACTCCACTGGCCAAATTAATATCCTTTGTTGGATTACTTTTGGGTCAAAACACAAAAAAGAAAAGAAAATAAAGAACACTAACATGTTCCAATATATGTCTTCAAATAAGCTTTCACCTAAATGGGATAACGATAATTGTGTAAAAAACACAAAAATCTGAAATTTCAATTTTTTTTTTTTTTTTGGTTTAGGCATGAAATCACTGGAATTATAACCAAGGTGGGTAACAACGTGAGCAATTTCAAGATTGGAGATAAGGTAGGGGTAGGATGCTTGGCAGCCTCATGTTTGGAGTGTGAGTTCTGCCAGAGCTCCCAAGAGAATTATTGTGATCAGATTCAATTTACATACAATGGTATTTTCTGGGATGGTAGCATCACTTATGGTGGCTATTCCAAGATGATTGTAACCGACCACAGGTACCAATTCTAATCAATCTAATCTTAAACTAATATTCCTCCATTTTTATTTGAATTACGCTAACTAGTTAGACAAATCAGATCATTCAAATAAAAACGAAGAAAGTAATCCAATAGTTCTATGTTGTACAATGATTGAATTGGTAATTTTATTTGGTGAAGGTATGTGGTGCATGTCCCAGAGAGCTTGCCAATGAATGCAGCAGCGCCGTTGCTTTGTGCCGGTGTGACTGTTTACACACCTATGAATGATGGTGGCTTGTTGGTGGAGGGAGGTGGTGGAAAAAGGATAGGAGTGGTGGGACTAGGAGGATTAGGCCATGTAGCTGTCAAATTTGGGAAAGCATTTGGTCACCATGTTTCTGTCATTAGCACTTCTCCCTCCAAAGAAAATGAGGCAAAGAATCGGTTGGGTGCTGATGATTTCATCCTATGCACTGAGCCAAATCAAATGCTGGTTTGTTTCCTATCTTATACTCCATCCATTTCATCTTAATTTACACTTTCGATTAGTAGAAATTCGGATTATTGAATAACTTTTTAATTTGATTACTTTAATATTTAATATTGTCATCATCGTTTCCATCTAAATGATTGAAATATGGGCATGAATTTAGAAGTTGTTAATGAGTGGCTTAAATCAGTATTTTCGACTCGGCTTCGGCTCGATCTATCTGGAGGAAGCGAGCTTGAGCCGACGTCGGGCTCGTTGCTGAAATGGCCAAATTTCGTCGGTAGCTTCAATTATATAGTTGTGTGTAAATTTAAATAAACATAAAATTAATACTCATTTTTATGACTTGAGTTTATTGTCAGGGTAGGTTTGTTATGATGATATTTTACATTATAATTTAGTTAATGTCGAAATTTATTTATTATTGATTAATATACGTCTCTATTTTTTTTTGTCTCTTTATCATTTTAGCTTTTTGAAATGTCGTCGAAGGTGGTAGCTGAATTTCATTTCGATGAAACCAATCGTAGGTCAGTAGGCGCTTATCTTTGTTTGAGTGGCGCAAAAATTCTTGAATCGGTTCGACTCGTTAATGATCCACTTTCAATTTATGGACATCTCACATTAATTTGATATAAATGCAGGCAAAGAAAAGGTCTCTGGATTTCATTTTAGACACGGTTTCGGCCAAGCATTCATTAGGCCCCATTTTGGAGCTGCTCAAGGTGAATGGAACCTTGGTCCTTGTGGGGGCACCGGACAAGCCACTTGATCTCCCTTCGTTTCCTTTAATATTCGGTAAGAAACCATAAATGATTCACTAAATACATAAAATAGTTCCTTTTTACTTAGAGGATGTTTGGCTTCTAAATTAATTTTTTAATTTATAAAATAGCAAACATAAGTTAAATCTGATTTATAAGTAGGTTCTTATAAGTTAATCAATTTAGTTTGATTTGTTTGGTAACATACTTTATAAGTTGAAAGAAAATCTTTTTAGCTTTATAGAAAAGAGTAAAATGAGCATAAGGGCATTTCGTTTTATATATCGTTTTTATCTTCATGATATAAATTAGTAATTTAATATTCGAAAGAATAAAAATAATTATAACTAAAAATTATATTTTATGACTAAAATATAATTTTTTTTCAATCAAAAGAGTAAAATGTTAAAAAGTTGGTATAACTAAAATTATATTTTATGACTATTAAATGAAGGATAAATAAGATCTGAAGTTAAATATTAAGGGGTAATTAAGTAAATTCTTTGGTCGTACATTTATAAAAGTTTGAGCAAAAAAGTTAAGTTCTTCTTTATTTATTTATAAGTTTGAATAAGATAGGTTAATGAACCTTTTTTACTTTTTTGCCAAATCAACATAAAGTTGGTTTGGCCAAAAATAACATGGCAGCTTAATATACTTAGTTTTGTCGTTTAAATAGATTAAGAAAAATAAAAAGTAGTAAAAAATATATTGAAAATATAAAATTTGATTAATTGAAGCTATATAATTGGTTGATTGATAATTTATTAAGAAAAAGTAGTAAAAATTAAATTGAAAATGTATAAATATAATTTTATCTTTATAAAAGCAATTATTTGAGCAAAAAATTAAAATTTGAAAGATAGGTAAAAGAAAAAAGAGAGTATATATTATCATGGGTGTCCCATAAAATTGTCCAATAAGCGCCAATCATCCGGTTCAATATATTTGATTTTTTTTTTTAGGAGGAAGAATGTTTGATAAGATTCATACGTGTATCGAAATAAAGGCACCATATGGAAGGCTTGGTGATGTCGTTAGAATTTGGAAGCCTTGGTACTGATATATTTATTTCTTTTAAATTAATATATTTTTTTATAAAATATTATCTGTATAAATAAATATATTTAAAATTCGAAATTTGAAAATTATAACTATAAAAAAAGTGAACAATCTTTGTGGGATGGAGGGAGTAATTTTTTTTTTAATCATTAATTATTTTTTCAATGCATTGATGAAGAGGAATTTAAAATATATTGATGTATCTACAGGAAAGAGGGTTGTGAAAGGAAGCATGACCGGAAGCATGAAGGAGACTCAAGAAATGATGAACATGTGTGGAAAACATAATATTACTTGTGATATAGAAATGGTGAATCCAGATCAAATCAATGAAGCCCTTCAACGTCTTGCCAACAATGATGTCAAGTATCGTTTCGTCATTGACATTGCCGGCAAAGCTTCAAATCTTTAGTTTTATATACTCATCAACGTCTTGTGATATTTTAATGTTTTTAAGCAATAGGTTATGGTTCCTCATGAAATGGTGTATGCCATCGAGCCAGACAAAATATGGCGATAAGGATTGAATTTTATTAATATGTAGTTAGAATCGATATCAATTATCCAAGATGGAAGTATAAATTTTAATACTCTCTATAATCCGGTATCCTAGGACGGGAGACGAGAGTGCTCGGTCGAATTCTGTATTTATAAAACTAATATAGCCCATAAATGGATTAAATCATAAGTGCCAAGTGGGCGGATCTACAACATGGACTGCTTCCAATAAGAAGTTCAAACTTAAAATGGAAGTATCCAACCCTAACGAAAATGGATTAGAGTACTAGGTTGGAATAACCGGTTTGCTCATTAAGGAACGAGCGATCAAAAATGTTCCTTTGTCCATGAATGTCAGTGGATTCAGGTAGAGCCCCAGGCGCAATGACGCCTTGAAATCGCGGTATAATAAACAAATTTGATCACACAGGCACTTGACACGATGCTTGACCGTCATAAAGCTACCGCTGACGGTATGTAGTATATTGGATTTACATAACATTATTTACAAATATGTGGAGTTAGCTATCGATGGAATTTGAGCAGGCTTAACACGCTTAGTATTTATTACTAAATTAAACATGTGTTGGTAAGATATCATCACAGTTATAAATGGTCAAATGGCTATTGGTTATAGATACATGGCTCTCTCATAATTTATTTTCCCTTATGGTTGATGCCTTTTATTCAAGGTGTTTAATATATTGAATTTCAATCCCTAAGGCTTAGTGATAAACATGCAAGTTATAAAGATTGTTCAAAATTACAAATAAAGATTGTTCAAAATCACAAGAAAATTAAGCGGGTGACAATTCTTGAGCCTTAGGATTCTCTCCGCTCGGCTAGTTCCTTGGAAGATAGGGAACCGTTGATATCCCCGGGAAGTACGCAGCCGGGAAGGATAACCGTTGATAAATTCCTCATAATGAGCCTCCATGGAAGGATTAACATCTTTGAAAGGTGCCAAAATGGCATAGGCAATAAGTTCTTCCCATTCCGGCTTGTCTCGATAGGCCTCACGAAGCAATATTCATCATGCAATTACTTGAACTCTTGAGCCAAGCCCAGGCATTCGTTTTCACTTCGGCTCGGCTTGGTTTCTTGAGAAAGGGATAACTGAAGGCGGGAGAGTTGAAGGGATAAATCAAACTTTTCCCCTTCGAGTTTTACATTTTTGGCTTCGAGTCTTTGTCTTGGCTTCTTCGACAAAACTTTGCTCGGTCGCAGCTTCTTCTCGTGCTCTAGCATTCTCTTGAATCCATTGATAGCTCACCATTCTCATTTTCCAATTCTTGCACTTTGACTGCCAAGCTCTTTTACCGTTCATTCTTGAGGTCCACGTCAAGCGTCAGTCTACGAGCCGCGGCACTTGTTCGTATTCATAGTGCCTGACTCTTTAGGGGTTCCTCCAGTTTGAGAGCCTTCGGCGAAGGCAGTTCTGAGTAGGAAACGGGAGCATTTGGATTCGAGGGAGGAAGAATAGTAATTGATCGAGGAGAATAAGTAATCCTCGGCGATATCATTGGTTTCTTAGATTAGTCCCTTGGGTTGAGACGTCTTGACCCATAACCGCTTGGGTAACCTCCTAAGGAATCACTATGTTAGCGAAAGGATCTTGATCTTGAGAAAAAGTCAAATCTCCATATGTAATTTCCCATTTCACATGGAGGTTAAATCTAAAAAGGAAAGTTTCGGGGTCAATTCACAGTCCTTTGGCGGATCGGGTCATGGTGAGGCCCGAGCTTGTAGTGGGAAGAAAGTAAATGCGTTAAAGGCGTCATAGAGGATCACGAGTAGTCTGCTAGACTTATATGCATCTGTCGATAATAGTGGATTAAGCGAAATTCGAAATTTTTAAGAATCAAAGCAAAAATTTAAAAATTGCTTGAAGGGGATGAGAAAGAGCGCTTGAGAACATTCACATTGAATATGAAAAGGCCCTTAGAACATTCAAATCCAGAATCAACTACTAACCTAGATACAATCTGTCAAATACTCTTCTATACATATATAAACTCAAGCAACAATTCTGAAAGTTTCCCCGATATCAGCTATCATGATAAGTTGAATTGAACACAAACCCAAAGGATAAAACCCTACTTCGATTTCTCAGAAAAACCCACATAAAAACTACACTCTCTTGTTAGGACATAATATAAGCTACTCCAGAATAACCGAATCTGAGAACTCAAAAACTATTTCATTGTCATCTGATTCAAATTACACGAAGCTGTAGAAAATCATGGAAAGCAGGCGGAGAAGTGGAAAGGTTGTTGAGGAGGTTGAAGATGAAACGTTTGGGCAAGATGAAATAAAGTACAATTCAAGACAAGAGAAGTACCTTTTATGGAGCTTTGGACCCGATAATGCGTGGACACTTTTTATCGAGAATGCGAACACGTGTAAAAAAGAAGGCTGAGTGTTCCATGGGGATGGAATCAATTGATAAATGAAGCGATGATCCAACGGGCGGTTCTTGTCCAAGAGGCGATACTTATCTAACTCGCGGTTCTCGTCTAATGAGCGATACTTGTCTAAATCACAATTTTCATTTAACAAGCAGTTCTCATCCATAGAATGACGATCGAGCGTTCGATGTATTTTAGCCTCTAATTGGAGAGAGCGATGATATATATATAGATTTTGGATTGTTGGCTAGAGGTATTGAGACATAAGTGGATAAAGGCTCATGAGGCGAGAACTTTCGAGATGATGATAAGTGTCCTTGTCGAGGAGGAAGATGAGTATTATATTATCTCATGCTTGCGCATAAATCTTCACTCGCAAATGCGGTCCTTTTTCAAATCTTATTTTATATTCGAAATACATTAACAAATTCCGATATAGCTTGATCGTCGAATTATGCTGCAATCGCTCTGCGCGGTTAACGGCTTTAAAGTGCGACGGGCGGATCGAGTTGCCGAGGTCTGAGGATTCTTAGATCTGACCACTTCTATACCCGCTGCCAAGCAAGAGAAAGAGCGGTTACCTCAGACTCTTCCCAGAAGAACTATTTTTACCCGCTTAACGAAGATCGTTGATAGCCCAAAGCGGATCCAGAGTCCAATTGTTGAAAACCGAATAGATAGATCCAGTACTGTAAAGACTATAGATCGATTATTTATCACTTAGTATTGGACATCTTTAATTAAGAATTGGACTTTTGAACCATTTAAATATTCCCCTGAACTAAAACACATTTCAAATTATCTCATAATATTATATTTGGATATTAAACTTAATGGAAATATATTTAACATAGGTTTAACTTATAAATTTGATTTAAAATTATATTTGGAGGAAAATTTAGAAACCAATAAATATGTGCCTTAGTAAATAAAAATATGGGTTAATTGTAATAATATAAAATAAAATTGATGAATTATAATTTTTTTTAAAAATCCTAACATGAAATATTTCCCATGTAACTTTAGGGGTAATGTTATCTTTGTGTTAGATAGAATGTTCATCCATTTTAATAGCCAAATATAACTTCAGGGGCAATTTAAATTATTTTGGAGCAAGAGTAATTTGAATGGGTTAAGAAGATTTGTCGCTTATTTGAAAAATATGCGATAATTTGGAGGACCAAATGAAATTAAGCATTTTCTTACTACTACATATTAATTTGTAACTAATATATCATAATAGTGGAAAGTTACGGTTCATTAAACTTTTCTTCATTAATAGTTCATAAATGATCAAAAATACAAATTATACCATTTTATAAAATATTTTCTTTTTCTTTTGGTATATTTTAGATAATACGAGTTTCTAAAGAAAAATCATTAATGCAAATTATATAAGCTTATTTTTAACTTTTAGATAACTTGTACCAATTTGTTTAATGAATTTTGATACACATTTTAAGTTAGTGCATAGGATTATTTTGATACACTTTTATTTTTATTTTTTCAATTGTACCATCTTAGAATGGTACATTTTAGTAATGTGTACCATTTTTATATTAAAATTGAATATAAATGAAGATTAATGAGCATTATTGAATCGTATCGTTAATGGACTGTCACCATTTTCATCATAATATGTCGTAAGACATGTTAATGAATGACATCTAATGTAAAATGATTAACTAATATATGTAACATTTTTTAGGAAATAGCCAAAATGGTCTCAGGTTCAGGTTGTTATTTAGTCCCAAATAATTCCAAAATTATAAATTGGTCTCAAAATTAGACAAAAGTTGCACATTAGTCCAAAAATTAGAAATTAACGGTAAGAGCGCGAGTGGCTTGCACTTTCTAGCCAAAATCCATTTTTGCCCTCTCTCTCCGATTCCCAAAATGATTTCCGCCATTTCCACTCTTTTAGCCATTTGTCCACCTATTTTCTCACCAAATTGAAGTTCTATAAATTACTACACCCATATTAACACACTCACATCCCCCATTTCATATATTCATCTTTTACCATGTCCTTTTCTGAAATTTCTACCTCAATAAGTAACATGGCAAGTGATGAGGTAAGGTGCTATTTTTCACTAACTTGCTATCCTATTACCTCATGGAAATAAAGTGGAAGAAGATTTGTAAAGTGCCCAAGGTCAAGTAATGGTGCTTGTGGGTTATGGAAATGGATAGATCTGGTTGTTCCTCCAAGGGAGAAGTCAATTATTTTAGGGCTCCTCAACAAATGTAACAGGATGGAAGATGAGAATGCACTATTAAGAAGAAAAGTGAAGTGTTTATGGGCAACATTAGTGCTAGCTTTCTTTGTTGTAACAATGTTGAATGTAATGTAATCTAATATGAGTTGATGCAATACGATTACTATCTATTATCTATTATTTATTATCTAAGCGTATTGCAAAAATCGAAATTGAAAGGCGGGTATAGGTTATGCAGGTTGTATGATTGTATGAGCTTTTTACGAGTTACTCCAGTATACCTCATATCTTTGATATACTATTAATGATTTTATATATATACATTATTTCGTAAAAAAAAAAATTGAAAAGCCACATTTATTTCAATAAAGAAAAGACAACAAGTAATCATAATAAAAGTTCCTCTCATAACTTCATATTATTTGAAACAAAAAGCATTTGATCAACCATGGGCTTAACTGTCTTGTAATAGCATTTACTATACCATCAGCTAAAAAAAAAGACGCATAAAACAGATCAAATATTGTTTGCAAAAAAAAAAAAAAGGGGACAAACATCAATATAAACAAGTAATGAACACCTATTTAGTGGTTGCAAATCCTTCAAGTTGATAAACTTTTGCCCCTCATTCAGGAACACTGGAATGGCTCTACCTGGAGATCTAAAAGGTGCCATGTTCTGCATAGATGCCCCTACCATCGGTGGTGGAGCTCTAATCATAACTCCTCTGGTATTCCTTGGAGTAAATGTGCTCATTGCTGGCATGGGTCTAATAGGAGGAGAATCACTTGCAAATGAATTCTGTGAAGGCCATTGGTCAACTTGAGAAGTTGCAATATTATCTTGTGAGATTGGACCATGATCTCCAAACTCTTCTCCCATAACAGCTTCATTTGAGTCCCTCTTTCTCTGCCATAAAATTAAATAAGAGTTAGTAAGTAAATGTAAAAAACAGTTACATTAAATTAAGAAACAATAGTAATTTCATACCTTGCATGCTCGACTATTGTGTCCAGGCTCATTGCAAATGCTGCACAAGTACTTTCTTATATTGCACTGCCCAGTCCTACCATTGGCATCAGCTTCGATCGGATTAACTCTTCTAAGTCTCCTTGGCCTTCCAGCTTTCTTGTCTTTCACAATTGGAGGTAACGGACCAACTCTTCCTATTTGAGACCAGAGTTCAGGGTCAGCCATAGGCATAATAGCATGTTAATAGACCTTCTTGTATGTCTCAATGTAGTGGCATTAATTCATGTACATAATCTTCTACATTTTCACCGTTCAATCGAATTAAACCACATGCATTTTGTGTAAACAAATACTACTTTTTTTATAATAAAAAAACAAAAACAAAATTCTAGATTCCTTTCTACTAAATTATTGTTTAAGAAAATCTTAGATGTTAAACTAACCATAAACAGGAGCTTCTATCCTCCCAGAATTTCTCCTTAATGTCATTTCTTGCTTTTCAATCGATGAAGACTTTTCAATTTTTAAGGTTAAAAGGTAAAAGAGAGAGCTTTTGAGTATTTTGTGTAAAGTGGGGGTGTGAGGGTGTCAATTGAGGTTATCTCATCAGTTATTAAACACTTCATTTTTTCAGACAAACTATGGTTAACAGAAGCGTGTAAATCACATTTTTGGACATCCGTTAATTTCTACTTGTACTCCAATTAATTTTTGGGTAATATTGTAATTTTTATCCGATTTTTGAATGGAATTTATGCTTTTTAATTTATTTGGGATTAAATGATAAACACAGGCCCTTTTGAGGCAATTTCGTCAATTTCCTCTTACATTTTTACATGTTTAAAAGAAGGCCCGAAGAACTAGAGTTTAGACCAACTCTAACCAATCCTGCTTCAATTAGACAACTGGATTGATAACTTGGTTCGACAAATAGTTTCAACCTAAACCGGTTCTATTTCAATACATAATTCAAACTCAAAAATTAATGTGGGAATACACCAAAGTAAGAGATGTTAATCCGGTTTTTTTTGTTTATTTACTCTTATATAAAAAAAATTAATAACATACTCCCTCTATTTCATAATAAATGATTATTTAGAAGAAAAGTGTTTTATTAAAAGATTGTGAGAAACTACATTGAGATTGTAAAATGCTAAGCTACATTGAAAATGTAAAAAACTACATTGAAATTGTAGAAATGTATATTGAAATTGTAAACAATCAACTATTGTGAAAAATTAAAAAATTTCTAATCGATCATCTATTTTGATATTTTTCATTTTAATCTGCTATGGTTGAGTCACCTACATGTTGCTGTAGATATGCCACTTTCGCCGAATCCCCATCAAGTCTTTAACAAAGCGTAACGAGGAAGGCATACAACCTTCAACGGTGTAGTCCCTATTTGTGTTAATGGCATACAGGAAACAGGTCCAATGATTGCAATGTTATGTATGATGCTTTTCTTTAAGAAGGCCATTTACGATTTAGCTTCAAGGAGGAAAATGAATGCCAATAAGCTGTTCCACATTAGGAGCTTCATGGCCCGCCGCTACGGTACCATCATCTTTCTGGAAAAGCATAAAAGCCTTTTGAGACTTATCGATTTCTAAAGTACATTTTATTTCAAAAGGAACAAAAGATCAGATGAGAAATGAACGAATTACAATCATTCAATTAAATCCCATTTTGCTATCATTGTTTCACACATTAGCGTAGTTTTGTAATGGAAGATTAGTAACGGTTACTTATTGAGTCATGAGTTTGTATTGAATAGATTTCGGGCTCACGTAATAGTGTGCAAATTACGTCTTCGGACTGCGTAGTTACAATTCTAAACGAATAAACGAGAAGGATCTAAAAAATAGATAACATATTTATTAATATCGTAGTTATCAAAAAGAATACTTTACTCCCGACCACATTTGATAAATGTTGTTTTAAGTATAAAACTAAGTACTAAATGGTATAATTAGAACATCACAGGAGTCTGTGGCAATCTTTTTTTAATTATAGGAAGTCTATAGTAAAAGTTTTTCATAAAAACATGTCAATTAAAATTGATTAGAAATATTAATTACCAACCCGATTCAGAAGGCAAATAAATATTTATTGAAATGAGAGGACCAATACCAAATAGGAAACACCTGAATCAACATAAAACACTTGCCATAATCATGAGTGTGAGGTGAACCAAAACCTAAGCTGTCTTTGACCAACTCAATTAATTATACACTTTTTACGGAGTAGTTTCTAATGTATGTGGTGAACAGCCAAGCACAGTTGTAATTTGTATGTAAACTACAAAAATACAAATACTAGAGAACACTAAATAACCCATACACATAACACATCGCATAATTGCATAAATATGATTAATTGCGTCCAATCTTTCTAAAAAGGAAACGAATTTTTGTATTCTTTCTTGGAATTGAAGCAACGCGTCACCATTTCTACTACTTTATAGAAATATACAATTTCTGTTTGGTTTATTTGGTTTTCCCAACGTATCGGTTACTCCTCGTGAAATACACTGAAGCCTCGATCATCACTCCACCAAATGCCCTTGCTTTTTGCTCTTTCCAGCTCAACTCTATTTTCCTTTAGCATAATTTATTTTTCAAAATATCATTGTATAAGTCAAGTATACTATGTTTGGTATGAGTAATGACAATGAAAGCAGTGGCAGAGCTATTTCAGGGATAAGGTAGGTGCTTGGCCGTCCAGAAACTTTATAAAATATTAATTTCACATTTTAAATTTTAGAAAAATGATATATTTATCTTTATATTTTCGCTTAAATTTTATTATTATTTCGTTTTATTTTTACTCGCCCAGTAAATGACATAATTTTTTTTATATCTGCTTTACTTATATAATTTATTTAAACAATAAAATAAATGAAAGGATCGATTTATTCTCTAAAATTACCGATTTAAGTGATAAATACAGCAAAAATTTATTTTCATTTATAGTAATTGTTTTATTTACCATGGAACTTTTTGCATTGAAGTTTTGTATTATTCACTACATTAATTGATATCTTTCTACGTCGTGAAAATTGTCTGATAATAAAAGTATATTATAAAAAGTGAAAACAATTAATAGTATACATACTTTAAATTTTTAAGATTTCTATCACGTCCTTCTCTTGCTTTCCAAGCAAACTAGGATGTTGCAAAGTTTAATTTGCTCAATACATGTTTGGCAATTATTTCAAAATTGACACTGTAATGGTACGTTTTAATCAAATCAAAATTAAAATTTGAAGGCTCAAAGTTATTTTTTTGTTTTTAGCATTTATTATCTCTTCATTTATTTCAATCGTATGCAGATATTTCTGGAATAAAATATATAAATACTCCATATCAATTATGAGCTATTAATTTTGACTACAATTGATTGAACTAAAAACTTAGGTCAATAAATAATATGTATATCACTCCCTATTTTGATTGTCGACATATGTATAATATTAATTTTATTTATTTAATTACATAGTGTAAAAAATACTTCAATAGAAATTTTAAAAGTTAATGTGATAAAATCACAAAGTTTTACTAATATCATTTTTACAAAGAAACTAACTTATCAACCAATAAAAAGAAAACAAAACAATAAAGTTGCAAAATTTAAAAAAAGTTAAATTAAAAAATTACATTACAAATAATAAATGATCAAGTGAAAAATAAGTAACCAAAAATAGTCCACAAAACAAATTCATCATTTAAAAACAAAATTGACCAAAAAATATTTTTTGTTTTTTAAAATCGCTTCATGTGGATTCGCTTTCTGATGAGAATCGAGCAGGACCTCTAAATCAACGCGGAAGACCTCCTGGCGAATTTAGGTTGTTCGATGTTGAATTGGCCAAATTTTTTTTAAGACTATATTTTTTATAATTAAGATTATAATAATTCAGCCATCCTCATGAGATTCGAGGCAGCGGCGCCGTTGATCGATATATAAATATATATTTTCAAAAAAAATTCACCCCAGAAGCGTCTTGCTACAATGAAAATCGAGCACAGGAAACTTTGCAAATTACATTTGGAGAACTTCTGTCAGCGGGTTGTTTGATGTTCTCATTGAGCAAAAATATTTGTTTGTACTTCAAATCAATACCATAATTAATGTGGAATAAAAGGCTCAAAATCTCACATCTCAACCAAACATGCTCCTATCAATCACCCCCCTCACACCACATATAAACCCCCCCCATTTCCAATAGCTTCTCATCAACCCACAGGAGCATAGAAAATGCTGGTATCAGTATTTCTTGCTCTTTTTCTCCCCTCAGCAGGCATGACAGTGGTCTTCCTAGTCTACATATGCTTGCTATGGTACGCTTCCGGGCAGCAAACAGGCGACCTGGAGTCTGGGTTGCAAGTAAAATCCACCCCTGAAAAAGGGCTCTCTTCATCTGATCTTGAGAAGCTTCCAAAAGTCACAGGCAAAGATTTGGTCATGGGAAATGATTGTGCTGTGTGTTTGGATGATATTGAAGATGACCAACCTGCTAGATTGGTTCCAGGTTGCAGCCATGGGTTTCATCTTGAATGTGGTGATACTTGGTTGTCCAAGAACTCTATTTGTCCTGTTTGTAGAGCAAAGATTCCTCCTGAGCTCTTTAATCCTCCTCCCCTACCACCTGATGAGAAAATCTTATGCTAAGATTACATTATCTTATATAATAAAATAATTAGTACCTAGAAACATTTTTTAATTATAGGATTGGGATTTAGTTGACTTGATTTTTTGTTTGTTTATTTGGTTAAGGGGGTCACATTAGTTAATGATTAGGTTTAGAGAGGGTAGCATTATTTGGTTAGCAATGTTTCTTGTAAATACATGCAATCCTCTGGATTTCTAATAGATTATTGAACATTTTTTCACATCATAATCGTTTCTTCATCCGTTTGTTACTACTTGGTAATATTGAAGGCAATCAAGTATTTTTATCCTCATTTATGGTACAAATAAATGCATTGAAATATAGATACACCATGTTGGTACTACTATAGTACTATTTGTCTATATCATATCAAATTTGGGCAATTTGCATAGTACAATCACACAATACAAATCATGACAATGTCGATCAGAGCTAGGTGAAGATTCGAATGACTTTATTGTTAATTGAAATACTGTTTGAGGAGGAATAGAGAAAAACTACCATCCTGTTGTTGATGCCGTTTTGAAACTTCGCGGAGGCCGTCGTGATTTAAAATGTAAATATCTGCAATTACTACGTAGGTAAAATTATAAAAAATTAATATTTAAATATATATTGAAACAAATCTAACAACGTCTTCAGCGGATTATATTATTTAACATCGTCTAATAAAAATTTATGGTTAAAGTTTTTTAAATTTGATTAAAATCGAAATATGATAAATGATTAGGGATAGAGGAGTATATTTTTTAGATGCAGAAGTATTAGTAAAGAGAATAAAATAATACTCCCTCAAAATCGAAATTATAGGGGCTTGAATTTGCCTGAAGATTAAGACAAATTAATTTGTTCAATAACGTCATTTTCCTCATTTGTTCATTTCATCGAGAGCGATTAAAAGTTAGGCCAATGCTGCAGTGATATTTAACGTTTTTATAACACTGTATGCTCAGTTATTAGCACGTTATCTATAATTTAGCGCCAATGCGCCTTAAAAGCTATTTTCTAATATTTGATCGTATATAAAAAGCAAATATTGTATTAAAGTGGTTAAAATGAAAACTTCAATCTCACGATCAATTGAAACACGTTCGATTAACCTGCATTGGTATCACAGAGGCGAGGCGCAGATTAGTGTGGCAGTTCAGCGCTGACAAGCTGAAAATGTTCGGGCCACTTAAATATACTCCATTCAGATTCATTTATCTTTTCTTTGTCGTTTCGCATAGATTAAGAAAAAAAATAAAAGTAGTCAAAAAGTACATTGAAAATGTAAAATGTCAATAATTTAATAATAAAAAGTAGTCAAAAAATTCATTAAAAATGTAAAAATATAATTTTCTATGCTAGAAAGACAAGTATTTCTGACAAAATGAAATTTAGAAAACCAGAGTAAATAGGAGCAGGAGGAAGTATATTGTACGAAATATATGTTAATGGGTTAAACGTTCCTATTTTACCTTCTCGCGAAAGTAAAATTGATGAATAAATATAGAGGCGAAAAGCGAGCGTCCGTCCGTTTTTCGCGGTTATGGTTTCGCGTATGTGTAATTTTGCCATTCCTTGTTTCGACATGGCTAAACCCTGCCGTCGGGCGACTCGCGCGGGTTGACCCCATTAGTTTGATCGTTATTTACGTTAATTGTGGAAATTTTGATATGTAATATTTCTTGAAATCAACCTAGCGCCCTAAATAAAATCAACTTTAAAAATAACCTTAAACTGATATCCCAGTCTAATTTGCCCCAGATAGGTTTTTACTCTTTTTAGAACACAACGCTTGTCGATTTGGGCAAACCTCCATAACAAATTATTCAAAATCGAAGATAGAAATCATGACGGTTGATGGTAACATTAAAGATAGAGTTGTGTATTACAAATATTGTGGGAAATTTATTGAAACTTCGTCTACCACCAAGAAAATCGGTCGATTGTTTTCGCGTATCTACTCAGCTGGCTATGTTATTTGATTATTTTGTGATTAAAATATTAATTGATTTAATGTGTATATTAATTTTCGGTTTTAGTTTATTGGAGGTCATGGGTAGATGGAGTGGGTGGATAGACTAGGATGTGCAATCTGGTGGTCAATTTGAAGCATTGGAGTTGGTGTTGAAGGAAGAGCGACATAATTGAGGTACAGTGAAAATGATCAACTTTTGAAAAAATTGGCTACAGAAAAGTTGAAGACAAAGTGTTTAGCAAAATCACTCAAAAGCCTTATTGGAGCACTTTTTCTTCTGATTAATTGGTTGTACAATGAATTAAATGAAACAAATATGTTTGAATTGCCTGATGTTTGAGTTGTATGTATGAGCTTTAGTTGCAACTTTTGAATATGTTAGTGTTGTATCAATTTTGAATATTTCCAACTTCAAGTTAAGGGTATATCAAAATTTTATTCCACTTTGAAGTTAATTGTGTTTGAATTGCATTATGTTAGAGTTGTATGAACTTCAACCTATTGTTTGTACTTTAAGGCACACATTAAAAACTATATGGTAAAATAGATTGGAAAGCCTGAATGAAAAAGCTGTATGGAATTGCATTATGAAAAAATAAATTGAAAAAACTGAAATTATTTCATAAAACACAACCAAATATTGTCTTGATGAACACAAATGCAATACTAATTCATAAACTTAGATGTTTCACGTGAAATTACTTGTTGCTCCTATTAAACAAACAAACTTAATTCAAAATAAGGCACACATTGTGCTTGAAATACTTAATTGTATGCATTACAAGGCAACAAAGTGCTACCGACAAGCTGATTTTCAATTGATCATGATTTTTAGCCACCTTCAGATTGACTCTTTCCTTTAATTTTTCGCATCTTCTTTATGATAGTATATGCATTAGGCACTAGTTAATTTAGGCGATTGTTAAATTTGTCTTAACTTCACTTAGCTTCTTTGGTACTTGAACTTGAATGATTGGCTCGTAGATGCGAGGTGGTACTTCTTGAAGGGTGTGGATTCATGAGGTTGGAATGAAGTTTGTGGCATAGTTTGTATTACAAGTACAATTTTCCTTATCTGATAATCCAATCATGTAGATTGATCAACTGTAAATTCAATCAACTTACAATATTAAAGCCATTACATTAAATTATAGTATTAAGGGTTAACATATAGTATTAAAGCCATCAACTTACATATTGTTCACTTGAAAGGCGGTTACGGATCAATTATTTCCTCGCCTCAATGGCGGGGAAGAGAGTGGCATAGTTTGTGATGGTCTGCATTGGTGCATTTGGCCTAGTTTGTGATGGTCTGCGTGCTTGCTGCGACTCTTACGCGTCTTTATGCGCCTTGACCTCAGCTTTCTTTTTTGGACAAGTCCTCGCGGTGTGGCGCTTGATACCCACGGTATTTGCATGTAGATGAATTACATACGGTTAGTACATCTTTCCTTAGGCCCCATTCGGCCTCGGTGTTGTCTTTTCGCTGCTTAGTTTAGGTGCACTGGTTGTCCCCAACATCTTGGGAGGTAATAATGTAATCCTATTTGTCTTTGGCAAATTCGGAAGGACCCTTTCGTTGGATTGGAAGTACATTGTCATATATCCATCCAAAATTGCCGCTTTGTAGCGATCGAAACCACATCATGTAGAGGGATACTTCTCCATTTGTAAAGCTGAGAATGGCGTACTATTGGGATGCTGTCCTTGTAACAACTTCTGACTCTGATCCACTCACTCGTATCTCGCTAAAGCAGTCTCCGTACATGGTATACCTCGATCCATGTTACATTCCAAACATAGTCCAAACTATCAACATAATGAAACACTTTGTCAATTATCTTGTTAATTCTGGGACATAGAGGTCCAAGTTTTGTTCCTATTGCCAATTTCCTATCCTTAATCCTCTCCATACACAATCTCCTAATTTTCTCAAGAATTGTAATGATTGGCTTATCTGTAGCAGATAGTATGAAAGAATTAAAAAACTCACTCAAGTTATTGCATAGTATGTGATTGAACGCCGAACTAAAAATGCTTTGCGCGGTGTTCGAGCACCGGCATTGTTCACCGTCAAACATGTAAATCACCGTTAGTCTCTTTCCAAATCCAACGTATCATTGTGATACAAACTTTAGTGGAAGCTCTTGCACAAGTCCATACTTTATCTCTCAAATCTTGGGCACAGCTTTATGATGCCTGCATTTCTATATAATGTTGCCTGGCGATTCGTTTGTCAGCATTTAGTAACAACTCATGCGATACCTTCTCGAGTCCGCAGCAAAAAAATCAATCCACCCGGTTTTAATCGATCACAATTTAATCAATCACGGTTTATATACGCACATACATACATCGCTCATGTAGCGGTCTTGTTGATCTGAGATCTTTAAATTTCTACATTTGAAGATAACAAATTACCTCCTCGTTACTAATAATCTTTTGACTTGTTTAGTAGTGCGATCGGAGCATATCGCAGGGCTTATTGATTGTCAAAGGATCGAGGCCGAGCTTGAGCCATTGAAGATTTTTCTTTTGTATTTAGGACTGCATTATGAATCTACATAATATTCGAGTCTTATTGTAGTGATTAAGAATGCAGCTTTTAAATGAATTTAATATGTTAAAATATTTTGAAAAAGCGTGTTTTGAACTTAATTAGAACTTGAGTTAAGTCTGGATTAAACCAATATGGTATGTGGCATGCTCGGGGAAAATTCTCAGCTTCGTCAAGGTTAACTACGAGGATTAAAACACATTTTCTCCGTCGCGAGAAATTCCCGTGGTTGGGACTAATGTCGGGACTTATATCACCCGATCTTGTCCCGATGTCCTTCAATACTCTCTCGGGACTAAAGGTCGGGACTTTATATCAACGATGTCTAGAACCTGGACTCTCTTGAGGCATAGGTCGGGACCTGATCGGGACTTGCCTTCTCCCGACCTAAGTCCGATCCAGTTACGATCGTTTTTCGAGGCCTATATATATCGCCTGTAGCCACCTAAAGTTTACAAAGTTTTACTTGCGAATTTTGAGGCCGCTTTCAACTTTTGACCAGCAAAACAAAAGCATTCTCAATCGCTCATAACTTCTGATAAGCTTAGACATAGTTTTTGTGTTTAGATATTTTTGTACAATCACTTTTGAAGTGCAGGTAGTGACTTGGGTTCTTAATCGGGGAAATTAAGAGTAGGGAAATCGTGGAGCGGGACTTTGGGTTTCTAGCATAGTGTAGCTAGAAGTTGTACTTTGATTTGGAGTTTCTTGCATGTACGAACTCGGAGTTCTCTCCTTTTCATAGTGATGATTGTTCCCAGTCGAGGGTTGGAAAACTTGACCCAGTCGAGCAACTAGGGAAACCGAAGATCGTTAAAGTATTTAGTCTCTTCTTCCCTTTATTTTTTACGTTATTATATTTATTGTCTTTCTATTTTTGATTATTGTGTGTGTTGTTTTTTCTTTCCATATTACTCTAGATTATTTTTGTTCATAATATAATTGTGTGGGAAGTTTAAGTTGCTCTATGTTATATTATTAAAATCTGTAAAACAATCATAAAAATTGAAAAACTAAAAAAAAATAGTCAATCCTTATTCACCCCCCTTAAGGATAGTATTCCGCGTAACAATTGGTATCTATGCCGTGTTCTATAATTTGTTCTTAATATCACGTAGTATAAGACCATGGAAGCTCGGGTAATATTGGTACATTTTATGGTGAGGGTATGTCTAGTTCTAGGTCTCCTTTGCTTGATGGTACTAACTTCACGATTCTTTGGAACAATGCGTATGAAATTTCATGTCTGCGAGTATTGATTACATTCTCTGGAGGATCATCCTCGATGGACGGCCCAATCGATAGAAGATTAGGACTATTCAAGCGGTGCTATGACCGGGGACTTAAATGAGGATGAAATAAGAGCTTCTTGGGCGGGGACAAATACAATTGAAGTACGATCACCCGATTCGATAAGACCAATCTTAGTGAGCTCCGTCCGGAAGAACTAAGGAAGATTGCTTTGAATGCTAAAGAGTGTGATCTCACCTGATGCGATGTCTGAAAGAAGAATATGCAAGGATCGAAACATGCGCAAAGGAGATTTGGGACTTGTTAGGAAGGCAATTTCGTATTGGTAATAATCAAGTGAAGCACACATACACTCATTTGAATATTCCAGCATTAATATCCTCATCACTCTTTTCATATTCATCAAAATCGGTTGAACCTGGATGTGTCCTCTTTTAACTCTTGATATAATCCCAAACGAATCATATTGGTCATTATGATCACATTTAAAGCTATACTCACTAACTCTCCCGCACATTTTATGATTATGAAGCGAAGCCATATTTCTTATCTACTACAAGTCTTAATACACTAATTGAGATATCAGGTAAGAGTCTAAACTAATCTTGCAAAACTTTTGCCAACCAAGTACTCTTAACCATCCTCCTTTTCTTTCGAGACAAATAATTTTTATGCTTCCTAGAGATGGTCTTGATAACTAAGTTAGTGTCATTCAACTTTTTATCCCTAGAAAGCCAAACTTGTCAATCACGGATATTGACACTGGCCCACAACCTATGGCTCATTCACATGTGAATTAAGTATGTCCCTTTCTCTAATAAGAGAATACCATTTCATGTCGCCTCATGGCGCATAGAACTAGAAAAAAACTAAACTTAGAAATAACCTAAGTTCTTAATATTAACGTCATTGAAATGGACATACCTTTTTTTCTTTAGTAGTCACAGTCAACTTAGCAACTTTATCATAGTCCGTCCTTTATCGGGAAGTTAAATCACCACTATCAAAATCGGACATATCGTACCTATCACCTAAGACAACATCGGAATCAAAATCGAGAATCAATACTATCGACTGACATAATCTCGCTTTGTTTGAATGAACTCCATGTCTGGCAATATGACCTACATATCTCTCTTTTTCTTATTCAACTTGTGGTTGACGCCCATTTCATTTCTACCGTCAAATATATATAACTACCGAATGTGGACATTTGAGGCCTTTCTTGCTTACGGTTTGGTGAGTCCCATGGGTTGGTTCCTACGTAAATCAGCTGTCATCCAACTTTGTACCTCAAAATCTTCCTCACTATGACCATCATGCTCCGGCACCACAAATGCCTCCTCAATATTCTCTAAGAATGTAGAAGACAAAATAGGTTGCTTTCTCCGAAGATCTCCATCATCAAACCCATCCTGCTCCTTCCCATATAATACATCCTCTGGATTTAGTTCTTCATCACCGCGTATTCTGTTTATCGCTCTCTCCCATTTCTATTCACTTTTACTATATTCCAAAGTCGTTCTAAATGCTTTCTAATTCTTTTACATTATCTTTATGCTTTCCTCGTTATCCTATAATCTACATCGGCCCTTTCGATATCATTCTCATTGACCTTAACATTATCATTTATTTATCAACTAAGTTAACGGTATGGCGAACTGACATAACATGTTTAGTAGCAACGCCCTTAATCGGCTGGTGAGGCAGGTGCTTACTTATACTATATTCACGCGTAAATCGTGTCGTCAACAGCCCAGGTATTACTAGACCCCGATAAAGTAAACATTAATAAACTTGGCAACTACGAGGTTAGACCCAGCAAAGCGTAATAACATTCTTGGAATACTTGAACGTCTAATCCATTTATGACCACCAAAACGGGATCTTGGTAAACATATGCTTGAATTTGCCGTATAGAGGCTAATCTAAAGCGTAGCTGATTGAATCTAATTGAGCGTATCCATCCGCAACAATCAAACTCCCGCTTGCCACGCCCATCGACAAGCTAGGTTAGCCAAAAATCGGCCATGATAGTGAACCCTAACACTAAATAAGTTTTGTTCCTCTCTATACAGAGCCATGTAAGTATCGTATGTGCCCTTCATGGTTCCTCTCACGAATGAAACCAGCCATGCCCTAGGGTTTCGATTTGGGGAAAAGCGGGTTTAATCGATTGGGGAAATAAGAGGGTTAATCAAGGGTTTCAACAAGCTTAATCAAGGGTTTAAAATGCTTTGTTGAGGAATTATTGTGGGAAATTTTGGACAAAATTGATTTGGGGAATTTTGTAAGGGTTTGGCTGATTTTTTCTAAGTGTCAAAGATGAAATGAAATGATTTGGAGGTTTTGGATATTAGATATTTCATAATTTAGGGGATGGGTCTTCAATTCTTATGCAATTATAAGTATGCCCCCGCTTGGGGTTGAATTTAATTAAATATTATATTTTAGTCCCCAATTAATGAAATAACGGTCAAACTAGTGGTCAACCTGACGGAGTAGCTTGATTGGTAGGATTTAGCTATGTTGAATGGGTGGAATGACAAAAAATGACACATAATAGACGAAACTATAACCAAGAAAAACGTGGATGGATGCTTCAGCCTTTTGTACATAAATATAATACTCCTACAAGAATTGGAGTGGTTATCTAGCAAAATATAATAAAATCTAAAGCAAAATCAGAAATCCAGTTGCTTGCCACTATTAGCTCCCTTGTTAGTTTTCGTGTCGTATTAGCACTCTTAGAATAATATTGGACGCTAAGAATAACTTATCATTAATTAATTTTGTAGCTATGTAATATTATGAATTCGTAAGTGAATATTTAAGTATCTTCTTTTGCAGTAATGATCTCTATATCGCTATAGAACTCCCTTGTCATGGATTGCTGCTTGCTACAAAGAAAAGCTAGATACCATGACTCCATGAGTAAGTTGCAAGTTGAAATTAATTAATTTTCCACAATCGAGAACCCCGTATTAGTGTTTCAATTCAAAAAAATTGATTCTCTCTTTACTTGTCATTTTAATTTTAAAAAATTGGATATATTTACTTATCATTTTAGCATAAAAAATAAATGTTTTACATTTTCAATATTACTTTTTTGACTACTTTTTTGTTATTAAATGATCAACTAATCAATAATATAATTTCAATTAATTTTCATTCTACATTTTCAATACACTTTTTAATTACTTTTCATTCTTCTTAATTTGTGTATATTATTTTAGGATGACAAGTAAATGTCACCAGATTATCATTTTGTATCATCTTTGATCATGACTACATTTCACTTTTATTGAAAAAATTTATACGGAGTAGTAAAAATATTATCTCCTGTATATTGATTGAGAATTAGTTTCTTCAAAAAAATTATAGGAGCAAAATTTTATCACTTTACCATCTAATTTTTCTAGCCCTTAATAAAATATTTGAGCCAAACAATCAAACAAAAAAAAACTAGTAAGTATTATTATGAATTTTTTATTAGATATAAATCAATTACTCCCTCCATCTTAAAAAATTATCTAATTTTAAATTAAAATGATTGACTCAAAAAAAAAATATGAATTCAAATATTTTTGGTATATATTGTATGTATGTATAATATTTAGTGAAGAAAATAAAAACTGATATTTTTAATATAATTTTCTATGAATATGATAATTTTTAGTTAGATTAAATTATTTATTTTAATTATAAAAAATCATTTGGATGGGGATAGTAGTTGTATTTAGTAGTCCGTAGTCCGTAGATTAATTGCAATCGCAAAATCTTCCAAAATTTGAAAAGCCAATTGAGATTGAAATGATTAGGTAACACACAGTTGGCAATATAAGCCATAGGAAGGGTGGCGAGTGTCAATATTGAGATGGACAAGTTACATATGAAAACTGCAAATATTGTTGGGTTAATAATAGAATGAATTTAATGCCAAGAATTGTTTGCTGTTCAAATACCATCTGTTATCGTAGGGAGCACGTGAAAGTTTTGACCGATGTTTATGCTTTCTTGTTTTGTTTTAGCAGCTTTAATCGCAATTTCAGGACTCAAATTGGGGTTGGTTGGATTCAGCTCAAAGCCGGGGCGTTGCTCATGCATATAGATCAAATATGCTCCGTAATAAAAAAAAATTAGTATTATTTTTGTCTAAAGTGTCATATTTGCTTTTATGATAAAAAAATTAATAAATTTTTCTATCTTGATTGATATTAGCTTTTATTTGAATCAAAATTATCAGCTTAATAGTAAGTATGTTGAAAATATTACGTATTGATTTTTTTTGAAAGCAAATATATATCATTTAAAAGTTATTTGAATTGAAATTGAAAAAAATTAGCTTCATTATAATTAAATGTGACAATTAACTTTGGGATGGAGGAAGTAATCCATGTCACATACAAATTTGTTTAACTAACCCACATATCAACCGATAAAATTTACATATTCCGGACCCACATATTCACATAACTCAAAATCATAAATTAATTGATGTAGACGATGAAGATATTTTCGGTTTGATTCGGTCGGATTTTTTCAATCTTTTTGTGTGAAACCGATTCTATCGGTTTTTAAATCTATGAAATCGTTCGGTTTGAATCGATTCTATTGATATAGGTTTAAATACTTCTTTGATTCGATTCGATTCGGTTTTTGGTTTATGATAATATAATATAAAAGTTAGAGTGGTTTCAAATTAAAATAAAATACACATAAATTTCAACCACATACACCAAAATGCATTATATAACCTGTGGGCAGTAAATCCAGGAGTAAGATTCTTCTTAAACTTTATTACTCTTATGGCAATGCTTTAATAACATTGATTATGAATGCTGAGCATTACTTAAAATACATGATTTCAAACTAAAATAGAGTACTTGTGATTTAAGCTAAAATAAATCTTTGTGATTTCAAACTAAAATAGTTATAAACTAAAATATCACAGAAATATAAATATTTCAATGAAAATATATATACTCGGTTAAATTCGGTTTCGGTTGATTTATACTAAAACGAAACCGATTCGCTTCTTGATTTTGATTTTTTTAACTACCAATTTGATTCGATTACCGTTTTTTCAAATAAAATGCATAAAAATTATTCATTCGATTTGAGCGCAACACGACATCCTACCAACTATCCTTCGAATATCAAGAAAATATTGTAGTCCAAGCAAGGTTTGTGGCTTTGTGCCACTAAAACCCGTTGATTAAATTAGAAAATTCAACGATCCATATAACCCAAAACCATAAATGAGCTGATCCAAAATCTACACAATCCAAGTAGACTAATAGAGCCGAATATTGATAGAAAGACGAAATGACTGGCTTGTCCTTAGAGCACATTTTACCTGCCTTAAATGGGTCCAACCCCCAAACGTACAACAAAGCCGAGCATACACCAAAAACCGTACATTGGCATGCCAACAATGTACAAGTTAATCACCATTGATATGATATTTATTATAAGAAGTTGATTTTCCACATAACATTATATTACATATATTCCACAAAGCTAAATAATTTGTGAGTTTGATTTTTCAGTTCGATTATTTGTGAGTTTTTAATAATTTTGTCAATTATTATTAGGGTAATTTGATTTAGACAATAATAATATATAAGTTACGTGCAAAGTTGAATTTTACTTGGGTTCGATTATTTCGAAAGTAAGACAAAATTAAATAACATAATAAGGAGTATATAAATAAAACATGTTCAAAACTACAGAACGAATAACACAAAGTAGTTCAATAGTATAAAATTACATTCATATAGTTCAATGGTAGAAAATAACATAAAGTCTACCACTATCTAGTGGTACAAAAACAAACATCATGAATACTACAGTACTAGGAAAAAACATTGCATCCAGGTTCTTCAACATATCTCTAATATCCTGGACATCTGGACTTGCCCATCACAGCGAGTAACATTTATCGTACTGCTTGTAGACTCTACAGGATAATAAGTATTTGTAAGTATAATTGTAATATATTCTAATAACACGGTTAAAAATAAAAACATAATTGACAATTTAATATATGTGCACTGGCTGAATATAGGGTCCGTCCGGGGAATATAATGACTTCTCGGACATGAACACCAACATCTTGTATCGCGTTACTAACCTGAACATGAATATGCATGGATGTGCCTGCCAAACCATATCCATGTATGATAATCAACATCAACCTCTCCATGTCTCTATCATAGTCTTTGTCAACATATATTCTTGTGTATGTATGTGACAGTCAGTGGAGAATTAGGAGGTATGGGAATAGTCGTCACGCTAAAATTTTAAAATTATATTTTATTATTAAAAAGCCAGAAATTTCACAATTTATTCGAAAAATTAAGTTGTTCGTCTCGCACAATTTTTTGTATATTTTTCTTCGTATATAGTATTGAATTCTTACAGCTATACATAAAAAATTTACGATTTAGGTATGTCTCAATATATTTTGGGTTAAAATATTTGATATATGACCTACGACATATATGAAGGATAGAATATCAACAAAAATAAACAGTGATATATTAGAACGAATATTGAAGTAGGTTATTCAAATAAAAAAAATACTTCTCACTCTTAAATAAAATAAGTAAAAACTCTTATCGAGTCCTTCTTTGAGTGAGATGCATGTCCAAGAAAGTCGGAGGACCACTCCACATCATGACCCAAGCAAAGCAAAGCACCTCAAAAGCAAAAAAAAATTCCATACCCACTATATAAAGATACTCTCATCAACCAAAATTCATACAACTTTCACTCCTAGGTCATATCACAAGCCTCAAAAAACCCAAACACATAATACCCAAATAAATAAATAAAATGGGATTATGTTGTGCAAAAGAAAGAGACATCCCCATTTCATCTACAGATTCCTCTCCTCGTCATAAATACATTCAAGTACCAATAAAAAATGAACCATTACCAATTTTAGGCAGGCCTTATGTTGATTTAACTACCCTTTATGATCTTGATAAAGAACTTGGTAGGGGTCAATTTGGAATTACATATCTTTGCACTGAAAAAACTAGTGGAAATAAATATGCATGCAAATCAATTTCAAGAATGAAGCTGAAAAGTCAAAAAGACATAGAAGATGTTAGGAGGGAAATTATTATCTTGCAACATTTAACTGGACAGAATAATATTGTGGAGTTTAAGGGTGCTTATGAGGATGTAGATAATCTGCATTTGGTTATGGAGTTGTGTTCTGGTGGTGAGCTTTTTGATAGAATTTCATCTAAAGGAAGCTACTCAGAGAAGGAGGCTGCAAGAATTGGAAGGCAGATTGTTAATGTGGTGCATGCTTGTCATTTCATGGGAGTGATCCATAGGGATTTGAAGCCTGAGAATTTCTTGCTTGTGAGTAGAGAAGATGATTCTCCCTTGAAGGCTACTGATTTTGGGCTCTCTGTCTTCATTGAGGAAGGTAATTTTTTTATGTTATCAAAACTGTTTGATCAACTTTGTTTGTTACAATGATAACATGTTTCAATACTTATGAATAGTGCTGGAAAACGAGACGAGTTGAGCCGGGTATTGGAGTACCCGACTCGACTAGATTGAATAGCGAGCCGGATAAATAACGAGCCGGGTAAAATGCGAGTCCAACTTTAGTACCGGCTCGACTCGTTAAGATGACGGTCGAATTGATTAGCAGTCGGTACGGATAGTACGAGCCGTTAAGTGAAGCTTGACACAAGCGAAAAATCTTTGTAAATTTTTAAATTAAAACTTCAATCTTTGTAATTCTTTCTCAGATTAAGTTAATTAATTGAATAAATTAAACTAAAATAGTTAAACATAAGTACACACTCTTATGTAGCAAATAGAATTAGCTATAAATCATAATAATTCTTTTGAATAATGTTATTCCTCTTTATTTATGATTATGTATTGAACATATTTTATAATATTTTTAAATTTTTTATAATTTATTAGGCGAGTAAATATCGAGGCTAGTCGGATATTTAATGCGTCGCCTTGGGCTCTGCCGACTCATTAACTAGCGGCGGTCTATTGAATCGAGTACTCGAGTAGGGTGCTCGTCGGGTGCGATGTTGCATTCGTCTGGCATTACTATGAAAATTATCCGCCTAAGCGGGATAGGGTTCATATAGTGCGTGGTCATGCCACATGATTGGGCACATAGCAGGCCAAAAGCGAGACCGAATACCCAAAGGTTCTAATTCGGCTCGTTCAATTCCGAACCTTAGATTCGGCTCGGCTCGATTTGATCGAATATCAATTTTTGATATTAGAGCTCGGTCCAGTCATTTTTTAAGAATAATATTAAAACAAGATTATTTCGTTTTTCAAAAGCATGCGAAAAAGCTCGATTCGAAGCTGCTTTTCATAAAAAAAATACTACGTTTGCAATTCAAAATGCATAATAAATTTTATTATTAGCTTTATTTAAATTCATTATTAGGTAAAATTGAACCAAAAAAGTTGAACCTAATTGAATTAAAAAACAATTGCAATCTAGCTAAAAATCTCAAAAATAAAAACCTAATTAAACAATTTTTAAAAATCAACTTTAAATTAAATACCTAATTGAAATCAAAATTACATTAAATAACTAATTGAATACATACCTCGGATCTTCAATTAACTTGCTTGATATTTTAATTCGTTTTTGCTTCGTTTTTTGGTTGAAATTCGTTTGTGCATAGTTTTTTGTTGTTTCTTCATTTGTGGTTGTTGATTTTGTGATTGTGGGGACGGAGAAATTCGATTTGGGTGGGGGGGTAGGGATTAATGGACCGTAACTTATGATTGATTTGGGGAGGTGGAAGCTTATAAAGCGGGTTTCTTGATGGGGTGGGAGGTTGATATGGGCTCGAGGTCCATTTATTTATTGAAGCCGAGGAATCGGCCAGAATAATTTAAATAGGTTCGGCTCAATTCGGCGATTTGGAGTGCTTGTGGATGGTGTGCCCGTGGGTACTTTCCAAGTGACCGAGGCTGCGACAAGGGTTCAATCTAACTGTTTACGAGTAGGTTCGACTCTCGTTTGATTTAAAATGAGGCTGAGAAGAAGCTATTCAGTCGAATCGAGGCAGGATTCGTTCTGACCACACATGTGATAACATTGAGGGTGCTTCCGAATTATATATTTTTAAGTGATTTTAGTATAGAACATTATGGAGTATATTGTTTGTAGTTCGTATCGATAATAATGAGTTTAAAGGGAGATGAGACAATCAAATTCATCTTCTTTTTTCGTATGCCCTTGATGCAAAGTTTACCTTTTTATATTTATACATAAATAAAGAATTGGAATATACTAAATGTAGTAATGGTACAACTATTTATTCACGCGATCATTGTATGAAATGATTTTTGTACATAAATAAAGAATTGGTAAAAGAAAACAAATTTGATGTGACATGTTCATTTAGTTGGGTGTAGTTTATTGAGTTTAGATGACCCAATCAATATAAAGTGGCAAGTCAAGTCAACTGAGTCAATGGCATTTCTTTTCTATTGTCTTTAAGGTTAATGTGAAATGGAGAATTTAGTCAGCATCCATTGAGCTGATAGGCATTGAGTTTTTGTTCAAATATTACTGTTTTACTTAATCTCTGAAAAACATAACAAGAAAAGCTTCCTACTTATAATTGGAATTTAAAAATTGGATCTGTTTAATCTACATGTTAGTAACGTTGAAGTTCATGGACTATGCTTTTTGATAAACTATATCAACCACAAACATCCTGGCCTAGTGGCCTCAAAGTTTATAAGCTTATGGTAACTGATTCCACAACATTTTATCGATATGTGAACAATTGAATCCTCCATTGCATTATCATTCAAGCCAAACACTTCAAATGTCTGAGGTGGAACCCCTCGAGTAATCAGAATCGCTGTGATGTAATCTTACCTTCTTCCAAAGGATCTATTTGTCTCTGATGCTTGCTTATCACTTGGAATTAATACCTAGTCGTGCCTCTCTTTAAGTTACTCAAATCAAGAATAGTCTCTTTTAATTTTTCGAATATAATCTTGTGTATAGAAGAAACTGCCTTAAAAATTATTGGAAAACTTAGTAGTTGCATTATCATCATTGTTTCATCTTTAAATTCTTATGAAAATGTTAGCGTTCACCGTCTCCCTTGACTAGAATAAAGAGAGCCTTTCTGACTATTAGCTTTTTATAATTAATATCCAGGGAAAATCTACAAGGATCTTGTTGGGAGCGCATACTATCTCGCTCCTGAGGTATTGCATCGTAAATATGGCAAGGAGATAGATGTCTGGAGTGCTGGAGTTATTCTTTACATTCTTTTATCAGGATTTCCTCCATTCTATGGTGGTAAGTGAGAGCATAGCTCACTCCAAATTGGTATCATGCACATGAATGCATTATGGACATGTTTGACTAGTGATTCAGTAGGTTGCATGCATATTCTTTTCAAACATCTAACTCGTGATGCATTTGTTACTTAAAGAAATACTGATTTTGATGAACGCTTATATTTCCTCCAAACATGGAACAAGCATTTCAGCTGGCCAATTGAAATGGCTCAAGAATTCTTTACCTTGTCGCTCATATTATATTTGCATTCTGACATGAATCGATGTTGACAAATGCACTAACCCAATATAAGATAATAATTGTCTTAATATAACTTTTAGTTGTAATGATAGAAATTTTCCCCCAGAAACGGAGAAGGGTGTCTTTGAAGAGGTTTTAAAAGGCCACTTGGATTTTGAAAGCTCTCCTTGGCCTTCGATATCATCTGGCGCAAAGGATCTTATAACAAAGATGTTGACGATGGATCCTACAAAGAGAATTACAGCAGCTGAAGCCCTTGGTAAGTTTAAGTTTAGAAGTTCAATTGGAAGGTTGCCTTCAATGTCTACAACCTAGAAACCATGATATGAAAAGAGAGTAGACTCGGTGTTAATGATATTATCTCCTCTGTTATATCTTTTGTGTCCTAGGAGTATTTTGAGTCCCTTGTGTTAAAATTGATATCTTTTGACTTCTTTCTATATATCAAAGCCATTAATCATATTGCGTTTTGAGTTAAGCACCAGTCTGACTAGGATCCTAATTTATGAACTAGAACATCCATGGCTCAAAGAAGGCGGTGATGCATCAGATAGGCCTATTAACAGTGCAGTTCTGACCAGGATGAAGCAATTTAGAGCAATGAATAAACTAAAGAAACTTGCTCTAAAGGTACAGTTTCACTGACTGTACCATGCACTACTCCATTGGTTACAACATGTTCATCTCTCATGCCATAAAATTTCCCCACCCTTAGGCGAGTTTATGAATAAATGCCTTTAGTAATATGTGTTTTCTTGTTTTGTTCCATACATTTCATTATGTTTCAGTTTCTTTCATTCTTGTTTTTGGTATTTGCTTCCGCAAGCTGTCTTGCTAAGTCACCCGTGAGTTTGCTTGTGGAGTTGTGCCGAAGACCTCTCAGACGAAGAAATCAAGGGAGTGAAACAAATGTTTAAAAATATCGACACAGACGAAAGTGGTACAATAACGTATGAAGAACTAAGAACTGGTTTGGCCAGACTGGGATCCAAGCTTACTGAACCAGAGATACAGCAGTTGATGGAGGCTGTAAGAAAAGCAATTTTTTTTAATCTTTTTGTTGCTTGCACAAAGTGAAATGCATCATAGCCTGTTTTTGTCTCCAGTCATTTCCTAATGCATTTTCTCACTTACAGGCTGATGTTGATAAAAGTGGTTACATAGACTACATTGAATTTGTTACCGCTACTATGCATCGTCATAGACTTGAAAGAGAAGAGAATTTGTACAAAGCATTTCAGTTTTTTGACAAAGATAACAGCGGGTATGTTTCATTACTTTTTATGTATCACATTTCGAATGACTTCAAGTCGATCCAAATAATACAATGTGAAGAGTTCCCCTTCAGATATATTAATATACCTGTCAACGATGAATGACTTATACATGATCAATCCATGCTTGTTTCACATTCATCAGGTTTATTACAAGAGACGAGCTAAGGCATGCCATGACTCGATATGGGATGGGTGATGAAACTACTATAGATGAAATTCTTAACGATGTTGACACAGACAAGGTAAGATTTTTCCCAAGACATTTTTCTAACCGTATATATACATTAGTTGATCATGTATTTTTGCTTCATGCAGGATGGAAATATTAACTTCGATGAATTTGCCACTATGATGAGAAAGGGAACTGTGGACTGAGAAGGACATTAACGATTGGTTCAATTGCGCTAACTCATAGAGACGTGTAACATGGTGTCTCTCATCATACTAGTTTTATGGAGAAACTTCCTCAGATTCCTCTATTCTCTTTCGGTCTCTGGTTGTAATGACCACGTAAACCTTTGAGATGATAAAATCGGTTCTAGTACAACTTTTCAAAAAGAAATAATGTACTTTGCTCTTGATTGTGAAGGAACTCTTAGCAATCTTTGTCATAATTTCATTTCTTGGGAGGTTGTACATAAGATGTTGTTTGCTTGTTTAGTTCAAAGAAAGCCACCACAGTCAATCTAAGGCTTACTCTTCTTATCTGTCTTTGCTGCTGCAGGAAAACAAGGGCAGTTATTACTTTCTTGCTTATGCATTTTTCTTGATAATGCTATTCCACAAGCAAAACAGCAGTAGCATCCAGTGTGCCAATGTAGGATCTCACTGAGTAGAACAACAAAACTCCACTGGATGGCAAGTTTGACATGCTCAAACTTCCCATGCTTAAACATGCTACACCAAAAAACGAGCACTGAAATTAAGTCACCATCGGTTAGAAATATAGGTGAATGGAGTAGTACACTAGTTCGATTCATTTTGATTTATGTTTTTTTAGGATTGAAAATTCAACGAAAATTAAGCTTTAAATAACCGACAATTTGTTACACAACAATTAGTAAACTGTAATGCAATAAACAAAGCAAAAGTATAATACATAAACGTTAAAGTATCAATAGGTTGCTTTACTTCCAATCTTCCTATTTTAGCTAGAGTAAAGTAGTGGATATCAAGATACTCCTAGTCCATGGAATTGTCAAAAGTCAAGAATGAATCATTAAAGTTTTAATTAGTATAAATTGTTATGGAATAGTACAATTGTAAAAAATATGGAGTAAACAACTATAACTACTTTTGATGCGTTTGATTTCTTAATTATTAAAAAAAATAAATTATAATGAAAATTATATTTACAACAATTGTATAATTCCAAAAACTAACATGTACCATCTAAACTCCCCAAAACTCGAACTCCTAATTGTACAATTATCTCGTGGCATAGCTTGAATCAAAACTAATGGGGTCAAAAATATTAAATTCATTTAAATGATTTTTTCATTATTGAGGGGATCAATTGTTATATTTTATATAAAATAAGTTATAATTATATAATACTCGTAAACTCTAATTTTTTTAAAATAAAAAAAAACGTTAGTAACCCTTTTGATTTGTTATAAGCTCGGCCACTCAAACTCGAGGTAAGCTACTTTTAGCACACAGAAACTCCAAAATCCAACGATAGCCCCCTGCTGAATATTGACCATATTACCACTATAATCCAAACTCGACAAAAAACATGTCAGCAGTCAACCTTACATAGTCAAAGGATAAATCTAACATACAAACTAAGTACTAAATTCTATGTACTTTCCACAAAAATCCCAACATTTTATTACCAAATTTTAATTCAAGGCAATAAAAATAAATAAATAAACCAAGTCTTTTTCCATCAAATTGGGTACAATTTAATTTTTATTAAATCAAAGTTTGAAGATTTTGTGAATGGCAAAAATGCCAAAGATTAGAGGAAGTAGACATAACCAAGGGAAAAGATCATCAACTGTTGCATTAGTTCTTTTAATGCTTTTAATGCTTACTATTGTTCTGCTTATGCTTTTAGCTCTTGGGATCTTGAATCTTCCTCTTGCTTCACAAGATCAACCTCCTTCAGCTTTCCAAGATTCCTTTAAGTTTAAGCGCATTAATTTAGATGTGTAAGCTTTCTTTTTTGTATTTTATGTTAAATAATTTGTGGGTTTTTTTGTATTCTGTTGCAGGATGCTCTTATCTCAAAAATATTGTCTAGTTTTATTTGTAATGTTCATAATTAAGAAAGTAGTTGATACATGGAACTTTGATTTGAATCAAACTTATTATGTTAATAGTAAAGTATCAAACTTTTCATTTTAATAGTTAAGTAGTTGAAAATACTAACATTTGAAGCAGGATGTGTAAGCTTTATTTTTGAATTTTCTGTTTTAAAGAATTGTGGGTTTTTTAATGTTATGTTACAATCTACGGAGTATTAACTACCCCCATCTAAATAGATAGTCTAGTTTTGAGTTTTTAAATGTTGGACTCAATTAGTTTTGTATATGTTATGTAATATTTTGTAAAAATATAGTACTTTGCAACCTATTTTAATTTTAATTTTGGTTCAAATCAAATTGTGTATATCAATTAAGACGGTGAAGTTGGTTAATTTTGACCAATTGAAAAATAAGCTGGACAATCTTTTGGAATGGAGGTTGTATTTGGATAATGTATAATGGTCATTTGTGAAATTGTCTGTGTTGCAGAAATGAAGTTGGAAAAGATGGGTTGGGAAAAAGGGGAGAGCAGTGGAGTGAAATTCTTTCTTGGGAACCTAGGGCTTCCCTGTATCATTTTCTGGTTAGTTTTCCATCTGTCAAATTTTTTGGCTATCATTATAATATTTTATTCAATTTGTCACTATATTAACGTGCATTTGATGTTGGACAACTCCAAAGTGTGATTAATCCGCGTTAACATGCGTACTTTAGACTCCGCCTAAGTAGGCCTTTGAACGAGTCGGTAGAATTGACATTTCTTGTGTCTCGATCTCGGTTTGATAATCATTGAGTCAATTAGAGTTTTTGATGTTCGAGGTTTTTATTTCAAATTAAGTCATAAAATCGGTATTGTATCAAAATTGTAGTCGAAGTCGAGATCGCTACCGGTCGAGGTCGGGAACTACTTTTTCACTATATATTGACTTAATTTTGAGTATTTTTTGTTAATAAAATTCAATTTTTCATATGTTAATACATATTACTAATGTAATACTTATATGTAATGTATATTGAGTTTTCCAACATATTATTTATAGACATTTATGATTTAATAATTATGTTAATAATTTTTTAGTCGGATCAAGTTTAAGTCTCGAAATCAATCGGAGTCCTAATAATAGCGTTGTGTCTCGGTTTTGAAACACGAGGTGAATTATTAGTCGGATTACGTCGAGGTTAGAGAGTTTTTTCATGCTCGTCAAGGTCTACGCCTAAATTAGATGAGAGGCTTTGTATAGTATGAAGTATACTTGCTGAATTTTAGTGCCTGAAACCATGCTCGGTGGCAGGGCCAGGGTTTTTATATAGAGAATTAGGTGATAGGGGAGGCGGGGGCGAGGATATGATACAAGGAAAGGAAACATATAAACACATAGGTGGCGGACGAAATATTTTTTGATAAAATAGATAGTAGAATTTTATTAAAAAATTAGGGGGCTGGCCATGCTAAAGTTCAATTTGAATTCTTATGTGTTTCGGACAGGGAAGTCGTTACCTTAATGCATAGCGGCGGGGGAGAGTAGAGCCTGATATAAAAGGCTGTAACCTCCAAAAGTTAACTGTGTTTGCTCCCTGTATCACAATATAAATTCTCTTATATTACTTTTTCTGTCGAAGGAAGAATGTGAGTATCTAATAAATCTGGCCAAACCTCATATGGTAAAGTCAACTGTTGTAGATAGCAAAACTGGAAAGAGTACAGATAGCAGGTTTGTGATGCCTAACACTACTGGCTTACACATTTGGAAACGAATTTCATCTTATATACTTTTTGTTGTGGTTTTTATTTATTTAGTTGTTATAAATGGATCATTTTGCTTTTCAGGGTGCGCACAAGCTCCGGGACATTTCTAAGGAGAGGACGGGATAAGATCATCAGATCCATTGAGAAACGGATAGCGGACTATACATTTATCCCTGTAGGTAAGTGAACAGAAATCATTGAGGTCTGAGATACTGATACATTTTGTTAACAGTACAATAATTCCTGTTCAATTAGAATTAAGGAATGTACTGCTATATCTCAGAATTTATGATCTGAAAAGTTTACACTAGCACATTGTATGCTTCTATTGCTTGGAAACAACTATTTATAAAAATGTTGCAAAGGTTTATGTTTCTCTATATAAATCTTACTAAATGTATTCTCTAGATACCTGGTTTGATGGTATATGATAATGCTTATGTGGCCAATGTCCACTAATCTTAGTTTCTTTCTGTTTGATAGAAACATTCTTAGTAGTGTAACAATTTCAAGTTAAATGTCAAGCATGCTCGTCAAAATTTACTTGTTAATAGTTGTATAATCAAACAGTTTGAAGCTAGAAACTTGTTGACGTGAACAATTCACATTTTGATAGAGGGAGGTCTTGCTATCGACTTCTCTGGTCTTCTTTTACATTTCTAGATCCTTTTCCCCAAGTGTTCAAGTAGAAATATGTTTCAGATCTTGTTCACCTTCTTTTACAATTTCATCATGTTAATGAATCATTTGTTTCGGATGTAATCTCCCGTTTTGAAATTAAATATCACTTGTGTGTTCCATTCTAATGTTACTATTTTACGGACAACTTGGTTTGGCATTTTAAGTAATTCTTTTTTCATTCTTCTATTTATCATTTTAACCTGCCTTGTTGATCTGGATTCTGGAGCAGTAGTATTAATGGCCATGTATGTAATAAGTACTCCATTCATCTTTATATGTAAAGTTAGTCCAGCTAATAGTCCTACTGGGTGAATGCTAAACTTCACAGATCATGGAGAAGGGCTCCAAGTGCTCCATTATGAGGTTGGACAAAAATATGAACCTCATTTTGACTACTTTCTTGATGAGTTCAACACCAAAAATGGGGGCCAACGCATAGCAACTGTTCTCATGTATCTGTAAGAATTGTAACCCGACTGTACTCCTGTTCAATTCTTTATTTCTAGGAGTGCACTACCTCATTTAAAAAACATTGTGGCTACATTTCTATGTTCGTATTACTATGCCAAAAACCTTATTTATGATCGTCCTCCCACTTTGTAGTGTGGCCGATTTATCAGTTACTTGTACTAGTCTAGATAACATTAAAAACAAATTCATTGAAATTCTATTTGATTTGTTAAAATTGGCAAATGTGGTGAATGGAGTGATTTTTAACTACCACTGTGATTGATTCAGATCAGATGTTGAAGAAGGGGGTGAAACAGTTTTCCCTTCTGCCAACGGAAATTTCAACTCTACTCCTGGGTGGAATGAATTGTCAGAATGTGCCAAAAGAGGACTTTCTGTGAAACCCCGACTGGGTGATGCATTGCTCTTCTGGAGCATGAGGCCTGATGCAACATTAGATCCAACGAGTTTGCATGGTAATATAGTTTACTTTTCCCTGATTACTATTATGATGAAAACAACCGCAATCTACATATAATCATTCTTGTCCGTGGTCACACAGAGATGCATTTTATTCTTTCTAGTCCATAGAGAATTGCAGATATAATGTTCTCAAGAGTCACTGTACAGTGCTTTCTGCATTATCAAAATTTGGATACGATCATTTGACAAATTTTGATACCTGAACTTGTGTACGTTTCTTTTATGCCAGGTGGCTGCCCTGTAATTAGAGGTAACAAGTGGTCATCAACTAAATGGATGCATGTTGGTGAATACAAAGTGTAGGCATTTTGGTAAAGGTAAAACAAGTCATTGTCCTAAAATAGGTACTTAAAAATAAATAATAGTATTCCACTTGCCAATCGACTCGGCTTAATTTTGAACACTTGGTAGCATCTTAAGGCAGTAGTTTCCTATCATTTTCTGAATTAACATGAATTTTGTCTTATTTGGCAGTTCATCATTTACTTGATCTGTCTTTTGATGGTATCGTGGAGAGGCAAGTGGATGTAGATCTTCTCTCTTTTCTTTGTAAGGAGTTCCGGTTCACTGAGGGGACGATGCTAGAATATTTTTTTTTGTAGGTTTGAGAATGTGTTTTCTTTGTTAGCTTTTTAGAATACCTGCGTCTGTATCCACAGTGAGAGTCGTGCTCGAGTTTAAGAAGTCTACTTAGGGACCGAAACATTTTTGATGTGGTGATCCCCTATCCTAATGTCTGGAACTGGAAAGGAATGAGTTTGGCATATAGCATATCATAAGCTATCTAGAAAGAGACCATACTGTGAAGGGACTTGCGGATTGTTATTGAGAATCCAATCCCACATTGATTGATTAAGTAGAAGAATTGTCTGCCTTGTTCTTCATGTCTACGTTACTAGGCTGTTTCTTCTTTTGTAATTGTGTTCATTTGCCTAGAACAGGCCAATTCATAATAAGACATTCCACTCGTTTTGCAATCTCCGCCTCATGCAATGGTTAATACTCCGTAATAAACAAGCCTTCGATAAACAGCTTTGCAAAAGAGATTATTATCATCGTTTTCGACAACAGAATGTTCTTTCCTAGTCTTCTAAAATGGCAAAAATAAAGAACCCTTGGCAAATAGAAAAGCCTCCGAATATAATCGGCTGCATGTGCAGGCATAGTCTTCATGACTAGCAACAGCACACTTTTAGCATCTCTCGCGGAGATCATCAGGCAACACCGAGAAGCGTGGAGCCTTCAATTGTGCAACTCATTCCATCATATTATAATGGGGACATTACAGAACATGAAAATGTTATTTGAAGATGATCCGGAGGGGATTTCTTGTTAGGTCAGTACGATCGTGCTATGATTCTTGTTTAGTAGTTGGTTAGCAATTCAATAATATTCTGGTCATATCTAATTGCAATTTTGTATAATAAATTTGCTTGTATATCAATAGTAGTTATATAAAAAGTAATGGTCATGGGACCATGGCGCGTGGAGTTTTTTTGTTTTTTTTTTTTTCGATTTTTGGATTTTTTTTTTGATTGCTCAATTTAAATGGCTTCGATAAATTAATCTTGATTATTTAATAAAGCTACTACAGATAATATTTTGGCGTCAGAAAGACTCACATGGTGCTAAGTAATCATTCGTGCTCTTTTCCAAACTCGAAAATTAATACTTTCGATTATTTATATTTTTAGCTCGTCCATTGGGGATATATTCTTCAAATTAATAATTTATTGCTTTTTTAAATCCCACGTTTTCATTATTCTACCGCTTTGATCGTATCACGATAAGATAATATTTTTCGCTCGTCACGGTAGGGGATATGTTCTAAATTAATAATTCGTCTTTCTTTTTCGTTCGTTTTCATTTATTTTACGTGCAGGTCATATGCGATTATGTTTTTTCGTTTCATTTTTCATATATATATATATATATATATTTCTTTACAATTATCAACTTCATTAGCGTGCACTTTTACGAGAGGAATAGTCTTGTCGTTAAGTGCGTAGATGCCACTTTGTTCCTTTTTCTTTCTTATTTTTTTTTCAGTTTTTAGGGTTTTTTTTTAATTATCATTTTTTTATTACTCCAGTATAGTAAGCTTCGATAAAGCTAATACTTTCGATTATTTAATAAACTCTACAAAATAATATTTTGGCTAGTTCCGACTCGGGATATGATACTAGATTAATAATATGTGCTTTTTCGTTCATTTTTCATTATTTTTAAACTACTGATCATATGCGACAATGTTTTTTCATAAGCTGGTGCAATTATATTTTTTTAAGTTAGTTCGACCAGTAAAACTTTGGGGATAGGGTCTTTAAATTAATGATTCATATTTTTTTTCGTTTCTTTTTCATTATTTCTACAAATTAATCAATAGTAGTTATAAAGAGGTCGCAAATCCTCCCAGCATGAGATAATTAGGTAGGATTGATCATGATAGTCCTTTTTTTTTTTTATGTTTGATTTTTTCGATTATCATTTTTTTTAATTATCAACTACAATTGAAATTCGATAAATTAATACTTGATTATTTAATAACTATAGTAGAAACTAGATAAATAAGTACTTTTTTTCTATTATCATTTTTTATTTATCAACTACATTTTTTCTAATTATCATTTTTTTAATTATCAACTATATAGTTATAGTCGAAAATCGATAAATTAATATTCGATTAGTAGTTAAAGAGGACTATCGTCCTCCCAGCAATCATAGGTAAGGATTCGAGTGTTAATCTATTTTTCGGTTTTTGATATTTTTTTTATTATCATTTTTTAATTATCAACTTCTGATCAAAACTCGATAAATTAATACTCGATTATTTAATAACTATAGTAGAAACTAGATAAATTAGTACTTTTTTCTATTATCATTTTTTTAATTATCAACTACATTTTTTAATTATCATTTTTTAATTATCAACTATAGTCGAAAATAGATAAATTAATACTCGATTATTTAATAACTACAGTAGAAACTAGATAAATTAATACTCGATTATTTAATAAACTCTCTAAGATAATATTTTTGGTTCCTCCGACTGGGGATATTGATATAACCAATTTTTATGATTTAAGTAATAATTGAGTATTCTTCCTACTTAAAGCAAAACTGGCCAAACAGAAGTGTATAATTAAATCTTCTTCATCTTTCACAGCTAAGCGACCACGACACGCGTAGCAGCCTCCTGCACAACTTATCTTGCGCCGTGTTTCTTTATTTCTTGAGACTAAATGAGCTTCGTCTTAATCTATTTATATCAAAAACAAGCAAAGCCCAACCATATTTCTTCCTTTGGCGAATTCCCTCACTTTTCCAAATATTTTTTCTTTCATTTTGTGAATTCTCTACAAAAGCATAATCCTAAATGTTATGAAGTTTCGAAAGTAAAAGTTGATATCAAATAGGTGATTGAAGTAATAAAATTTGTGATATTTGGATTTAACTAGAGAGGTGATACCCATATCGCACGTTTATAATATTTATACATTATCAATATGTGTATTATATATTTTGGGTTGTTGTAAGTGAATAAGCCCCAAAAGGATTCTGAGTATGTTGATCGATATTTAATAAGGTGGATATATATAGAAAGTTAATTATTGAGATGAGATTTAGTAAAATGTGATCTTGATTATATTAGTGTGGTAGAATGGTATATGTGTATAAGTATGAGAATGGATTGATTGAACTAATCGGTTGTATTGAGAAACTATATTGAATATCAATATATGAGATATTAGGATATAACTATATTGGTAAAGAGTTAATGTTATACAATAACCGTTAAAATGAGATTATATGTGTTTATGAATGTAATGAATAGAAAGAAATAAATCATTTGATGGATAACATTATAGGATGGATGAAAATCAAAGAAAATTAATTGTTGTGATATTCGTGAATATAGGATGATAGAGATTTATGAGGTTGCCATCAAGATAACATGATAATAGAATGTGGTAAGATTATAAAAGTTGATATGATGTTGAGTTGTGAGATATGATGATATGAGGAGTTAATAATAAGGTGATATTAACATTATCATAAGATGGGTTATATAAATTAGATATTGTCCATATGTGTATCGTATAATCTTATGGTTGTAGCATGAGATATTGATATGTTTGATAGAGTATGATGACAACTTGATCAATTACATGATGGTAATAGCTTGAAATAATAACATATGTATCAGGAATATGTTAATGGGTCGATTATACTTTGAAGTCATGATTGATAGTAATATATGGAAAAGAATGGGGACACGAAGATAATAAATGATGAGATATATGTATTGAGAAATTATCGAGGTATTGATGATATTTAGTGATATTGAATTGGTTATGTGTAACATGATGTTGCTAGTATGGCCATATTATGGAAGTGGATATGATTTGTAACATGACCTATGATGTGATATGTCCGGTATTCTTGCGGTCGGCGGTCTCGTAGGATCGCGATCGCAAATCAGCGGCACACGTATTAATACGGTATTTGTTAGAATCAACGGCCCTATACTCCGGTATTCAATGGAATCAACGGTCATATGATTATGTGTGAACTCTATTCCGGTTAGTTGGTTCTTTGGTCCCTCCTGCAGGTTGAGGTGTGTGTCCCGGCTACTTGGTGTAGAGGTAGCGGGCGAGATGTATTTTATTGGTCCCTCCTGCAGGTTGTGGTGTGTATTCCGTCTGAGGTGTAAGTGGCGAGAAGTTGTATTTTGTTGGTGCCGTTTCTTGGTGTAGAGGCGAATGGCGTTCCTCTATTAGAGATGGTGTAGACTACAATAGGGGGCGGTCAGGGATTATTATTATTCTTTTGTGATGTATTTGAGCTATTTGATTATAGTGTTATCTATTATTATGGAATTATTTTGTAAGTTGATTGTATTAAAATGGTTTGAAGATATTAAACTATGAGGATCATAAGGAGGCGGACTAGTGATATGAATAAATATGATAAGATATAATGAAAGTAATTATCACGATTATGCGATATTACATGTTTATATATATGTGGTTGAATATGACTTGTTATGAGTATTCTGAATTTCCTGAAACTCGCCGCTTCTATTTTGGGGATCCCAATTGTTTATTGTTAAATGGAAAGTCGACATTAAATGATTGTCGGCGTCGTTAGGTAAATCATGATTGAGATTTGGGTGGCTAGGATATCACCAGCGGTCGTCAGTGTGTACTTGTTTTATGTCGAGCATGTATTAAGAAAATGTATTTGTATATGATTTGTATGATTGATGGAATTGTGAAATCTAATATTTGTGTGTCTTAGATTATAAATGCAGGCATAGTCGCGTTGTATTTTAAGCTCATTCTTTTAGTCAGGTTGTATGGTGAACTCACGATGTTCATGTTGCCGTGACTAACCTCGGGCGGCCGGCACGGAGTGGGTCGTTACAAATATGATTTTTCATTCTTTCATTATTCCTACCATGATCATATGCATTTGTGCTTTTTCAACAAAGAAATCATTAGATACTAAATAAATTAATACTGGGGGCATTGACTTAAAATTGCATGCCATCAACTATAGTCGAAACTCGATAAATTAATACTCTATTATTTAATAACTATAGTAGAAACTAGATAAATTAATACTTTTTTTCAATTATCATTTTTTTAATTATCAACTACATTTTTTTTCAATTATCATTTTTTTAATTATCAAGCTAAATTAACTCGACAAATTAATCTGACAACTTGTCGATAGTAGTTATAAAAGGACTACGCGTCCTCAGCAAATAATTCGTGGGATTCGGTAATGATGGTCCTTTTTAAGTTTTGATTTATTTTTCGATTATCATTTTTTTAATTATCAACTTCGATTCGAAACTCGATAAACTAATACTCGATTATTTAATAACTACATTAGAAACTAAATGAAATTACCTTTTTTCTATTGTACTTTTAGTATGAACTACATTTTTTAATTATCGTTTTAATTACTCCATTATAGTCAATAGACCAATTAATAGTCTATTATTTAACTCTGATTAAAAACTAGATAAATTAATACTCATTATTTAATAAACTCTAAGATAATATTTTTTATTTCGTCCGACTAGATTTTTTAGATTATCATTTTTAATTATCATTATAATTAGCTTCGATAAATTAATACGCGATTATTTAATAACTACATTAGAAACTAGATAAATTAGTACCTTTTTTTCTATTATCATTTTTTAATTATCAACTCATTTTTTTGATATGTTTTTAATTACTTGACTATAATTAGAAAATCGATAAATTAATACTCGATTATTTAATAACTACAGTAGAAACTAGATAAATTAATACCGATTATTTAATAAACTCTCTAAGATAATATTTTTGGCTCGTCCCGACTCGGAAATATGGTGCTAAATTAATAATTCGTGTTTTTTCGTTATACTTTCATTATAATACACCCAGCGTCGTATCTTGTGAATGTGCTTTCTGCGAATCACGGTAGAAGCTAGATAAATTAATCTGGGGAATTGACTTAAAATTGCATGCCCGTATTTGCGATCGAGCTTCGATAAATTAATCTTTCATTATTTAATAACTATAGTAGAAACTTGATACATAAATACCTTTTTTTTTAATTAGCATTTTTTTAATTATCAACTACATTTTTTTTTTCAATTATCATTTTTAATTATCAATTATAGTCGAAACTCGATAAATTAATGCTCAATTATTTAATAACTACAGTAAAAACTAGATAAATTAATACTCGAGTATTTAATAAACTCTACAAAATAGTATTTTTTGGCGAGTCCGACTTCGGGGATATGGTCTTTAAATTAATAGTGCTAACTTTTTCGTTTCATTTTTCGTTATTTTACCTTGGTCGTATCACATTGTGCTTTTTCTCAAGCTGCGGTAGAAACTAGACAAAATTAATCTTGGGGTATTGAGTTAAAATTGCATGCATTATATTTTACACAAAGTTAGTTAAACCAACCTCTTTGAGGAATATAGTCTTAATTAATAGTTAAATGCTTTTTGCGTTCCTTTTCATTATTCTGTGGTCATATGTGACTGTGCTTTTTTCGTTCCTTTTTCATATATATATAATATTTTTCTCAATTATCAATTAGAGTAATTCGATCATTATTGAATAGAGCGTTTAATAACTGCAAAAATCGTTTGTGGACATCATACTAGTATAATAATAAGATGAAAATAGGAATAGTTATTGAGAAGTCTTAGTCTCATTGATCTATCTTCGAGGCAATTGGCACACAAGTTGTACAAGTAAAATTGATAAACAATATGACTTTTGATCATGGAAAATGTGTGCAAATGACTATTAAATTCACTTGCAATGTGGTTTATTATTAATTGTTGTTACACGACAGGCCAGGCCACATTAAGTATAATGAGAATAATAGAGGCATCTAATATTTGGGGCCACTGTTTGACAATATACTCGACATTAAATATCCTAAGTTTGCATACTAGTAATAATTCATCTTTATTTTCTAAAATATGCTGAGAGTAGACAAACAAGAATCGTAGACAAACAAGAATCAGAACTTGCTGGAGAAACAGATTACAATAAGTATACAAAACAACAGTAATATAGATGCTATATGTATCCATAGACCGTATACGAAGAGTTGGAAATATTCTTTCTACCAAATTGGCACATTCATGATTTCTTGTACGGAGTAAAATAGTGGCATGTATAAATTGATTTGTTTGCATGCAATTCGTTGATTTTCTATTGTTTTCTTTTTGGATTCTTAATAATTATTCAAAATAAAGAATGTCCCATGAAACTTCCTCATAAGTTTATGTTGGAAAAGGAAGCATCTCCAGTTATTACTCAGTAGGTGACTGATGGTCCAGTTATATTAACTAGAGAAACCATTAGGTGCTTAGATTATTATGATAATGAAGCACATATATAAACAGGTAATGATATCAAATGAGATTTGAAAATTTATACATGTATGGTAATCGAATGTTTACCATCAAAATTTACAATTAATTTCTCAATTAAGTAGATGAAATGTGCATCATACCCGAAAACTATATACATAGCATAAAATGTTTACCGTATTACACTTAGTTATAGTAAATGAACATCAGGATTCAGGAAAGTGTTCATTATTATATTTATTATCAACTATATATATGCCTCAACACTCTAAGCTCTTTATTAATCCTGCAAAACAAAAAGACAAAAAAATGACATAATTACGTGCTGTTAAGCGACGTACAAACCGCATACATATTTTGATTTTTTTCCCTATTTAACCAGGTCGAACATTTAGACCATCAATCAATACATTAATTATATTTTATCCCTATAGTTATGCATGATTATTATGAACTTCTCTAATTGTAATTGTTATATGCCACTTTATTGTATTTTTGGTAGTATAGCTTTGACTTAAATATATAACCACGTAGGAAGCCTCCTTTGAGTTGCCAAGCAATTTTGTTGAAAAGTCTATAACAATACCTACTATATATATCAACTAGCTTTAGCAGTGCAAGAAATAGAGAACCAATATTTATTTATATATAGTGAATAAAGCAAAGCTTTAATTTGATCTATGGAAACCCCTACTACAGCTTGTAAGTCAAAAAACAAGCTTTTGAAGATGTTACCTAGAGCAGCTTCATCAATTTCATTTCATGATCTTCCATTTAGCCCACATAGAATCAAGAATAGGAAGAAACACAAGAAAGTTGCAAAAGAGGAAAAAAGAGCTAATAAGCTTAAAAATGAAGGGAGTGCAGAATCATTATATGGACCAACTTCACCAAAGATTTCATGCATGGGTCAAATTAAGCACAAGAAAAAACAGGCACAAAATATGCATATGTATTTACAAAAAGAAATATGCCCATTTTCATCCCCACAAATATATTGTTCCAAGAACAAGTCATCATCAGTAATAAAGCCTATGTTTTATCTTTCAGAGGCAGAGAAAATTCCATCAAATATGAGAAACAATGGAAGAAAATCTGATGCTTCTGCTAATAATAGACCACTTTGTTTGAATCAAATGAAAAGGTTTGCTAGTTGTAGAGGGGGTGCCCTTACAAATTATGATTGGAAAATTGCAAGAATGGAATTGGATCATTTAGATCAATATTTTGAAGAATGGAAAATGGATTATCAAGTGGATGAAGAGGGGGATGAGGAGGAGGTGGTGGTGGGTGTAAATGAAGTCCCTATCTCCGCCGCCTCGATAGAGGTAGTAGGTGGTGTAGGAGATGGTCATGATCAACAATTGAAGCCAAGGGAAGAAATCAATATATGGCAAAGAAGAACTATTCCTAAACCACCGACTCTAAATATTCAAAGATGTCATTGACAAATATAATGATGTTTATTGGTTTTGTATAGTTTATTTCATCTGTTCAATATGTTCCTTAGTAATTATGGTCCTTTTTGGCTAGAGCCTAGCGGTTAAGGTAGATGGAGATGTTGTGTAGTTAGAATATGTACATTATGAATCAATGCAATATATGTTTGAATGAAGAAGCATGAGAATATGTAATAATAGTAACAAATTATGTACGTTGGTACAAGAAAGAAAATACATACTCCTAATAACATGGTTTATGCCATCCACATTATTAGTAATCGTTTTTTATGGTTTTTATTTGAATTGATAAATTATCAATGCTACGAACATTTTGTAACTTGGCATAGTTATCGTTATATGAGTCACATTGTATAGCTTAGTTATTTTAATTTGATTATTTATGCGAGGATATTTTTGCATGTTACATATTTGTTTCGTTGTGAGATATTCTTTTATCTCTAAAAATATTGTTCAGTTTGATTCTTCATAATAAAATATTAACAAATTTTACGATATTAATTAATTGACATCCAAAACATTGATTTTGAATAAAAAATATGAAGATATTATTCAAATATGTTCAATCTACAAAAATATAAAATATATTAAAAATTATTTGAGTTAAAAATTTGAAAAGTCAACTCCTCAAAATTTAAAATGTAACGATATTTTAAAATGGTGAAAGTGTATTATTTAACATAAGTAATAATATTTTGTTGTTATAGATAATATATTTTAATTTCTTATATCTAAGGATGTTTGGCTATTTAATATCAAGCATTTTAACAATTGAACGATTTTGCCGCATCATGTATCCAAATATTGAATTTAAACACTAAGGTTTATCATATTCAAATAGAGATCGACATCGGTGAGTTTTCTATTACTCCATATTATATGATCCTAAGGTTAAAGTTAAAGCATTAACAAATAAAATTAATCTATGCGATCAAGAAATTGTTGTTAGGGGAATTGAATTCATGACCTTAAGATCACAAGCTCACCTATTCTACTAACTTAATCACCCTTGCGGATACTAGATAGTAATAATATCTTGTTGTTATAGATAATATATTTCAATTTTTAATATCCATGGAGATTTGGTTGTTTAATTATCAAGTACTTTAACAATTGAACGATTTTTCTGCATCATGTATCCAAATATTGAATTTAAACACTAAGGTTAAATATCATATTCAAACAGAGATCAGACATCGGTGAGTCTTCCATTACTCGATATTATATGAGCCTAAGGTTAAAGTTAAAGCGTCGACAAAGAATATTAATCCATGCGACTTGATCAATTACTTATCCTCATTGCATAAAGCTACTAGTTAATTCTCCTAATCAATGCATATGTCGTTCTTATCTTAAGAGTTCTAAAATACGTGCATGTTAGTAATTCGTTCTTCATCATTAATATAAAATTGATATGTAGCAACCACTAATTACTAAACACCCACTATATATATACTTTTCAGAATCCAACTTGCACTAAAATACTACAAGGAAGTTGACTATATCCCACAGATTTCAAATTCCATGCATCATTCACCCCCCTGAAACTTGATGTATGTTGCTGGATTCTTCGTATATCATCTTTCAGAACTTTTCAATATACTCAACATCATTTGTTTTTGCCCACTTTGAATTATTCATCAAACTTCCTAATCAACTTCTTGTTTTTGTTGCATTCAATACAAAAGCCATACTTCAATTTTTGTTTGACCTATCCCTCCATTTGACTTATCCAACATACTCTTGAAAATTCAATACATATCTCAATATAAACACCTCCATTTCTTGAGTTTTCTTAAGTTTTCCAGGAGTATACAGAGATATTAATTGAGATGGAGAATACAAAGACAACAAGAAAATCAAAGTTGAACTTTTTAGCCTTGATACCAAAAGCAACATCGTTTGGTTTCCAAAATCCTCAGTTTAGCCCAGGTAGGGAAAAACATAGAGGAAAGCATGAACTCAAGAATCATGTGAGCAAAGGTTTCTCTGGTCCAATTTCAATCATCCCTCAAGAAGCAAGAAATAAATCCAAGAATTCTGCAAAAGAGTTTGAATCTCATGAGCCAACTTCACCAAGAATATCTTGCATGGGACAGATCAAGCATAGGAATAAAATGAGTAAAAAAATGAATACTCTGTCTCAGAAAAAGGTGTCAAAAAATAAAGAATCCAAATCATCACCACCTTCATTGAAGAAGAAATCATCAAATATAGGAATTTTGGGTTTATTTGGGAATGCAAAAGGGGTAAAAAAGTTGGATGATTTTGATGATAAACATAAGGAATTGACTAATATAGCCCCGGATTTGGGACATATGAGGAGATTTGCTAGTGGCAGAGAGGGACTTGCTAATTTTGATTGGAGAAAGGCTCAAATTGCACCTGGAGATGATTCAGATGAAGAGAATAGAGATGAAGAAGATGATGATGAAGTTATTATTCCATTTTCTGCACCAATTTCTAGAGGTGGAGGTGAAATTGCAAGAACTCCATTGGAGCCAAAGAAAGAAATAAATCTATGGAAAAGAAGAACAATGGTTCAACCTAGACCACTTGACATGGATACATCAAACTGATGTGTATGAAGTTTCATATACTTATTAGCTTTGGTTTTTCTTGTGAAAATTGTGAATCTTTTGTAATTTGTGATCGGTTAGATTTGTTCTTGTTGTTGTCAGGGTGTTTCGCTTGTTAAATTAGGCAAATTAATGTTGAAACTTGAAACTATCATACATGCTTGTATAGTACGTAAATAGTAATTAAAGTTTATTATATATTCTTGAAAGTACATATACTAGATTTAATTTCAATAGTCTTCCCAACAATTTATTCCTGCATTTTAACAATCAAGTGGATTGATGTTATTCACATCTTTGGTTGAGCTGGTGCAATTCAAGGTCAATACCACCCAAGTGCTCCAACGTGAGTGTATTACCATGTTCTTGTTGATAAATGATCACATATTCTATTCCAAGCAGGATTGGGGTGATGCCTCCCTAAGTTTTGAATAATGATTAAAATTCGAAATTTACAAACGAAAATGTTAATTAAAAATAATGTAATGAATATCATTTACCTCTTTTTTATCGCCTTCCATGCACATTATTTCATCTATATAACAGGTCAACCTTGGTCAACTAAACAAAAAAACTTGAGACCTAGCCCATTTGGTTTATAATGGTCTTCGTCGAGCCCATCCTTTAGACATTGCTTGTATTATTTGGGCCTCAGATCTCACATGCTAATCTAGACATAAGACAAGTCCTAACGAACCGGACATGATGGACGTTCAGGGGCCAACCCACCAGTTCGATTCAAATTTGGCCCGACCCACTAGGCCCGACCTTTAAGTAATGGAACGGACATGGGCCAAAAGTTAGGCCCAGAGCCTGGTTTGAGTCCACCCGAGAGTCGGTGGGTATATTATAAAATTCGTTTCATATTAACGTCGTTTGGCGAGTTTTGGCAGTATTAGCATAAAAATAAATGTAGTGGTGTTGGATTTGAGCGTAGGCATACAGGTGGAAGTGTAATCCCAAGGCAGATTGTGTCAAGTTGATGATTTATTAATATGTGTGTAATAATAAATCAAGTTATTTAGTTTCAAATAATATATAAATAAAAGCATAAGACTCAATAATATATTATTCTTCAAATAATACAACATATTTCTAATTAAAAACTATTTCAACATATTAATAGATAACTTAGATTTGGTATTTACAATAAATTATCTTTTATTTGAAATATATTATCAGCCAGAAATAATTGAAATGATTCATTTAAATTATTAAAGAGAGAAAACTATTCATGATAATATTACAAAGTAATAATATTATATTATAGTTCTTTTAATTATATGATAAAAGTTGTTATTTAATGTTGAATTATATTTAATGTATATGGATAGAGCATGAGATATTTATATAGTATTGAATAATATATGAATAAAGCATTAGATGCATCGATATATTATTTAAATAATTGAAGACTTTATTATTTAACTCAAAGAAACTTTATCGATGATAATACTTCAAATTATCGTATGCAAAATATATTATTTAACTCAAAACTTTATCAATGAATAAACATGGTACCATTTGAATTAAACATGTACGTTTAGCACCTGATTCTCAAAAGCGTGATAAGCGTGGTACCGTGAATTAAGCGTGGTACCGTTTAACTACAATTCTCAAAAGCGCTGACGCGTGGTACCGTTTGAATTAAGCGATGGTACCGTTTAACACGAATTCTAAAAGCTGCGATAAGCGTGACATTTGAGATTAAGCATTGGTACGTTTAACACTATTCAATTATGTTTGCATCGTTTAGTATTCGTTGAGTTATAAAATAAATGTTAAGAGTATGAACTTCTTATCCCAAGTATGATAAAATGAAGGGTTTGAAGTATTATTTGATAGATTTTATCATTCAAATTAATAAGTTTGGTATTATTTAATAGATTTTACAAATGACAAGGAGCATAGCCGTAGTAGCATCAATGCGGACCTTATTCAAATAATATATCATAATAATAAATAACTTAGATTTGCTATTATTTAATATATTATCCTTATTTGATATAATTCTTTTAATTATATGATAAAAGTTGTTATTTAATGTTGAATATTCTTCAATGTACTAAAATATAACATTAAACAAATTGTATAATATGTTTAAGTAAATTAAAAGAATTTACATACAATCTTATTACTTTGTTATATAGCAACAAATATTATTCGTTTATCAATATATTATTTAACTCAAAACTTTATCGATGATAACATTCCAAATTATAATATGCAAAATAAGTTATATTTAAGCATATATTACTTTAACAAGTATAACATATAACATTAATTGGTAACTTGGTTGATAGTTAGGTATGCTTTTGCCTTTTTAATTTGGAGGTCGAGTTGAGCGCCATGATCACCGATATTATTTTTCAATTTGACACAAAACGCTTTCAGGCCAATCTGACATTATTTTTTGAAATTTGTGCAAACACTTGAGGCCCGTGGGGCCGGCTACAAAAGGGGGTCGTGGCGAATAGGGGCTGACACTAGCTTGGCCCGGCCCGGCCGGTTCGTTAAGGGGCCTTGGAGCCCGTCCCGAGGCATGTGGCCGGCAGGTTCGTTACACATGTTTACATAAGACATTACATATGAGTTATGACTAGACATGGCTAACGAAGGGGGCTAGACGGAACACGTCCGTTAAGTCTCTGGGAAGCGAGCGACACGTGTCGAAGTGAGCAGTCTGGCTTAAGAATTATTGAGGCTCACTTTCTGTTCCACCCGACCCGCTAGTTAATGTAAAGCGGACAATCTTCTTCGGTCCAGCGGAATATCTACGTTAAACCAAAGACTTAGCATTGATTTATGATTTATTTCTGTGATCGAAACATATTTCTGTTGTGCAAATAAAAAATAAGCAGCGCGCATCCATAAAATAAACCACCCAAATATCTAAATCGAGAAATTCAACAAATTCACAAAACAAACTTCAAACATAGGAACCAAAGTTTTAACATCTGTAAATAAAACAAATGCTAAACATCCAACTAACCAAAATTCATATCCGTTGAACAAAAATGAATCAAAGTTCATTCATAAAAGAAAATTAAAAATAAATGACACAATTCTTAACTGCATCTATCATATCTTGGATATTTGGGAGTAAAGATCAAGTTTACGTGGATACTTACGGATATACATTATATAATGCGTTATGAAGTTTAGTTACATGAAGATCAATAGAATCCAGGAGATTTTCAATCTTACCGTTCAAAGTTGGATATTACCACCGGCCTCACGCGTTTAATTCGTAAAAAAATGATGTTATATTTAGACATTACATTATATTTAGACGTTACATTCATACATTACCATATGTCAACCCTTCATCTCATGATGGCTCGTAAAAATGAAGATGTCTATTATATCAACTTTAACTTAATAGAGGAGTAAATAACTTGCAATATTAACAAGATTATATCAAGTAAATAAGTAATATAATAAAAGTAATAGGATCAAATGATTGTCTCAATATTCAATGCAACTTAAACGAGGGAAGATGGTGATGATAATTCCTTTCAAATTCTTGATTCAAATTCTTGATCAAATAATTTGTTCTCTAAGATAGAATCACATAATTTGAACTATAGAACTTTTATAATTGAAGTATTAGTAAGAACCAAGGATGATATATATACCCAAATAATGAACCAATGATGATATTTGATGTGAGTAATGAAAGAAAGTAGTAGTTCTTTATTTATAGGAGGAAACAATGGATTTGTGAGCTTTAGGACGTCAGGTTAGTCAATGAAAATCATTATATAACTATCTTACTCTAATGGTCAATGTTTAAATAAAGGCTAGTTACGGACGTCCGATTTATAGGAAGCCAGACGTCAGGTTACAGCAGACGCCCACTAATAAGACAAAATTGAATCTAAATTAAAGGCGCTATGTCTTTGGGCGTGGGTTTAATTAGCGGACGTCCACGCTAAATTTAATAGGTAAAGAGGCGATGATAATCGGCTGATTCGAGCCGTCAGTAGAATCATAACTTGACGTGTCTTGAGGCGGCTTTTTTAATTTAAATCACCATTGCGTTAGTAAGTAAGTAGTAGCGGGCGATAGGCTACAGCAGATAGTGACAGAAAGCAATTGTGAGGCCACATGAGAATCTCCGGCAGCTTGCCGCGTCTAATTATGGACTCCATATCAGAGGTCCACGAGGTGTTTTGATTTTGGGTGTATGTCATTTTCTGATTAATAGAAGGTAGAAATTGAAATTGATTTTATGTTTAATGATGAAAATATAAATTGCATCAAGCTTTTAATTACAAATATAGAGTTTGACATTTACAATTAATATGTTTTTGTTTCAACGATTCTTATGAAAACAATTAATATTATACAAGCTAAGTTATGTCCAACATGTTCTATATATTTAGTAAGTAATTAAAAGTAGTGAATCCTCCTAGAAATTACGAAGTCATAGAATATAACTATATATTCTTAATAGTATGATCATATTCATGCATTCGGGGAAATTAAAATATATAATCAAGAATCTCTAACGTGTTATCAGGTCATACGGTTAAGAGTGATGAGTCTGATGGTATCCTCCAAAGTTTATCTCATGGAATAAGGATTAGAAGTGCCAGGTTTCAAGTCATTACACACTAAAAAGGAAAGTTTTATCAAAATCAGTAATAATCATGCTTTCATCAATCATTACTAGATAATTGTCCTTATGCTAAGAAATATTAGTGTTATTGTATACGGAGTCTGTCTTTTCGAGAAGTTAATTCCTAAAGCTTACAAATAAAACTTTATCATTCCCAGTCTAACTTGAAGGCTTTTAACAAATAGTAAACTCACTTTTGAAACAATATTATTTCATATAATTTCGAGGTTTAATTAAAAGACCAGTTCCATGTTATATATTACATTAATTCAGGTTAACAACCGGTTTCACCTTTTGCAATCAACAACTCGTTTTTCCAATAGTGTGTAGACATCGAAAATTTATTAAATAATAATTAAATTGATTAAGACGAATAAATCAAATTAATTAAGAGTTGAACAACTAAAAAGCATGCGTGGGCGATTAGGGTTAAAATTAAGCACTTTAGAATTGAATCAGCCTTGATCGAATTGGGGTTAGCGTAAATCAAGTCCACGAAGTGTCGAAGTCAAAAATAAAGATTTCTACGTTAATTAACCCTAAATTTGAGCTGAAATAGGGTTCAGATAAAATAACCTCGCATTAAATGTCAAATAAAATTAGGACTCGAAAACTCCTAAATTTTATTGATTAAAATAGTCATATGGAACATTAGAAATACGTGGGCTGAAATGAAGAATCCCCAAAAATCGCGGGGTTTAAAATGAAGACTCCGAGTTATGTGGTTCGAGGAATCGAGGCTACAAAGTTGTGGTTCGGAAATAGAAGACCCCGTAAGTTATATGGTTAATCGAGGCTAAAAGGTGCGGAATTGATAGAAAATATTTTGACGTAGAAAAGAGCGGAGCATGCTTTCACAAAATAGGCACTATTTTGCTACTTGGCTACTAAGTAAGTCCAAATTATCAGAAGCGGTCAGGATTTTTACGCGAAATTAATGGTCGATGTCGTGATCCACACGAAATCAAGCAGGTCAATCGAGGAAATGGCATTTGAGGTCCGGAAACCTAAATACCCCCCCTTTGACCTAAATTTTTTCATCACAATCATCCACAAAATCATTCAAAAAACCTGACATTCCACCACTGAAAAATATATGAAACCGCGAGAAAATATAGAAAAAGCATGCGAGATTTTCAACTCAAAAGCGCAACCTCCCTCGCCATTGACACTACATGGTGTTTGGAAAACATCTCAGTGCTTGAAATAGAGCGCTGAAATTAGAGTATTATGACACTTAATAATTCTTCAAGTTAAGCAAAATGGAGTAGAGAATCGGCGAAAGTTTCAAAGAGCGGCTTCAAATATTCAGGATTAAGCTACGTAGCCCCTAATTATTCAAAAACTTGGATGAACATCTGATAAATTTCAGGTTGATTCATCAAATCTAGGATATATGAACTGCTGAGAGTTAGGTCCACATAGTTGGATTACAGGCGGGAAACATTTGCTAAGGCCCTGTCTAGTTGGTGATGTCATCAGCCAAAGTTGGAAAGCTCACCTTCATGCTTGATCATTATTACAACAAGTTGGTAATGCAGATGTATTAAAAAGTAGAAGTAGCAGCTGCTTGGCTTAATGAGGAATCTGATGAAACAAGTCCCGAGTGAGGGCCCAGTCTGTTAAGTCATGATGGGTCATGTCAAGCCAAATCTCATTTTACCCAGCCACTTAAGATCTTAGGTCGTTGTAGCGTGACAGAAGCAATGTTCTTTTTTTTTTTTTTTTTTTTTTTTTTTTTTTTTTTTTTTTTTTTTTTTTTTTTTTTTTTTTTTTTTTTTTTTTTTTTTTTTTTTCAGCGGCAACTACTGTAAATATACATTTCCGGAAGCTCGGAGTCATCGAAATCAAGTGTCGTATCAGGCATCAAGTCCCATCGAAACCAAATAAGGCATCCATTTCATAAGTTCCGTCCACGAGGAAGGTAAAACACTAAAATCCAAAGTCCCACCGGCGGTACTCAAAGTAAGTCCCTCACAGCTATGACGACTTTGCGATAAGTAGTGGTCAGTAGGCTGGGAGATCGAGTCGAGACCAGATGAAGTCCGTACAACGATGCGAGGTCACAGCTAAGGTTCCTGGGCTGGGCACCATATCCAAGTCCCGAGACCCGATTTAGTCGTAGTAGGGGGCCATGTCAAATTTCATTATAGCTCTTATCCAAATCAAGTAAAGTCATTTCCAAATCAGTGAAGCTCAAATCAAATCAAATCAAATTATTTCAATTTGGCTCAAACTCAAATCAAAGTCATCGAAGCCAAGTCAAAAAGAAAAACATCGAGCTCGAATCAAGCTCAAATCGAAACAAATCAGACATCGCCAAATAAATCAATGGCAGCTTATGGACTCATAATTTGGCCGGTCGATCCTTTTCGATTTGATAAAACGCATCTGTTGAGAATTTTCTATAATGGATTTTATTTGTCACTTATCGTAAATAATAAAAAATATTCTTTGCATTACAGTGTGAATTGTTGGTTCATACTAAAATAATGATAAATGAGATGAGAGATCGGGAGCTTTTACATACATACACTAAGAAGGAAAGTTTAATCAAAACCAGTAACGATGCGTTAATTCTTAGATAATTCTTTATAAATGTTAGTATATGTATGTAGTAAGTTAATAATTCCAAAAATGTACAAATACTAACACTGAATTATTGGAGCTTTTGAGAGTTTGAGATAAGGGATGGGAAGCTTCTGGGCAAAGAACAAACTTGTACGCTTCAAAGCGTAAGCAATAAAAGTACGCCTCCAAATAAAATTGGTCCATTGCATTGCTCAACTTATATTAAGTGTTGTGCTTGCAAGCAAATACCACATATTATTATTATCATTATTGGATAAAGGTAAATAATGAGCTCTTTAATTTCTTTTATTACTGTTTAGAGATTTTGTGCTTTGCATGAACTTGCAAGCTACGCATCATTTCAACGTCGCTCTTTTATTTGTTAATCTTTGACTTATTAGTATGTGCTATCGATCTATCGTATCTTCTAAAGCATTTAATTTTCTCACTTAATGTGCCAATGTTACCTAATCAAATTAAACCAAGTTAACAAGTAAAGAACAATTAAGCTAAGGTTAGAGTTCGTTAACTTTAACACTTTAATAATATTAGAAATTTAATGCTACTAGGTATAAACAATGATATAAAATATTTTACTATTATTCAAATTGATTGTTCCAAAATGTAATATATACTCCGTATTTATTATGATACGAGAATAGACCAATTGGATCATATATGTAAAGGAGCTTAATCTCATATGCAAAGATTAAGACTTGTCGGGTTAAGTAATAAAATCATGGACAACTCATTTTATAATTAATTGATTTTCGTATGTACTTTTATTTACTTTTGACATGATACCAAGCCAGCCCATTAATTAATGATACATGTAATCTTTCCAGTTGATATGTACGACTTTTTAATTAGGTGACTTATACGTTATTTGCTATGCATAAAATGCGATACTATTTTAGAAAAAAATAGAAATGAGTTATATATAGAGGGAAAAATTGGAAATGTTATATATGTTTTCAGGGCAACAGTGACAAAGAAGAAAATAAAATAATTTATTAAACTTTTGCTGGATATATATAGGAAAAGACTAATTTAATGTTGCAATCGTAAAATTTAAGTAATAAAAGAAAAAGCATGCAAGTGGGACCAATCAAATTACATAGGAGAAAGAGGGAAAGAAAAAAGGAAAAGCAACTCAATATTTTTTCCCTACTATAAAAACATTGCCATTTTGCTTCTAAATGTTAAGGCATTAACAAAAACACACTCTTCTCTGAGTAGTGGTAGTGGGAATTCCCCCTTCCTTCTCCGTTGGAGCTCTTCAATAATTATTTCAACTAAGATATTCATCAATAAATTCCAAAAAAATAATGGAGAAAATAGGGTCAACTAAGTTGTATGGTCTCGGCCACCTCTTCATGACGTCATTCCTCGGCTGTTTCTTCTCATCTATGGTGATTCCGGCCATCACTGACGTCACATTGGCGGCGCTTTGTCCCGGAGAAGATGAATGCTCTCTTGCCATTTATCTCACAGGAGTTCAACAAGCAGTATGCCTAAACTTTTAGATATAACAATATTGAAAGTAGTTTTATGTTTATCACTTTCAATAAGATTATTATAAACTTATGAAATAATTTTCCTTCCATTTAATTAATGTGGACTTCAAGCAATCAAGTTTACTGCTAAGCATTATTGTTTCATGCTAAATGAATAAAAAAGTACAGTAACCTATTAAAAAGGAGGATCAATTAAAGAAACTGATGTTTCCCCATGCAAAATGTGAAATGGAATCTAAGGTTATCAAGAATATTAATGTATTTTATATTGATTCTTGAAAAATGAAATATCGATCATCACATTATATAATGTAAAGTATTTCCTTTATCAATTGACTTCGATATTAGTTTCAAATTAGCTTAAGGTTTAGATTTTAGTTTCAAACTAGTTTAAAGTTTATGTCCTACCTATTGGTGACAGTGTGCTATCAAAGCACAAATAATACGGAGTAACTAATTAGTTAAGGAAAAATTTGATGACTTTAAGAAATAAGAACATATATATAAATATATATCATGACATGATGTGAGTGGTATCTTGAAAGTTCTTTTAATGAACTAATAAGTACTCTTAATTAATGTCACTTTCTTGTATGTTTTAAATGCTTAAAACATATAATATGGAGAAAAAATTAAATAAACTAAAATAGACATGGTTAAAACATACATTTAAAATGGTCAGAAGTTCAAAAATAAACTAAAATAGACATCTTATTTTATTACACTTAATTAATTAAAAATTTTCCATGTATGTGAAACATACCCTTTATCATAGTTGGAGAATCTCATTTCACCTTTCGAATGGTGGATCACGAAAACAAATTAGTTGTAGACCAGCCATTTACTACTGTTGTTTTTTCTTCTTACTTCATCAATAATAATATAATGATATGATTCATGCACATGCATTTGAGTTCATCAAATGACGTTATCGTCTTGAAGAAGTCATATGATGATCATCAGCATATTCAATTCATTTTTGACTTGTTTCTTGACATATACTTGAAATTATATAGCTCAATTTTTCAGGTGATATTATTAGTCTTCATTAACCAAGATTGGATAAGAAATATAGAATCACTAATTGTGTATCATTTGATGCAACTAGTTAAAATGAGGAAGTTTCGTTGTTGAGAAGTACGTATATGAATTTCCTTTAATTAGTCGAAAGCAACGTGACAATGCTTTAGGCTTTAGCTTTTTTTTCAATTACTATTTGGACAAAAAGACAAAAAGGGAAACTTAGCTTGTTTACCAACATTACACTGGAGACAATAATAATTTATTTGCAAATTCAAGGTCTCGTCATTTTCGATGTCATATGGTGTATCTGGTAATGTTTGTTACATGTAAAAAATTGTTGGCTTCGATGAAAGGCATGATTCCATTGAAGCCTCTAGTAGAGTTACTGTCCGTTCTAAGCAGACAACTGATGAATGTACTGGTTCATGAATTTCATCCTAAAATGAGAAATATGTGGAGTTTTCACATCATTCTCATGAGCAAATTCGATTATCTTTTTTCACCAAATTATTATTTGGTTTGCACGTGTTAATTTGTCATTTATGTTTTTTTCATGTCAAGTATATGTGTGATTTTGATACCATGTTAAGAATTTATGGATTCATCCTAAAATCAATTGATTGTAGATTGATAAAACTCATGATCACATAAACCAATTGACGACAGATCAATTTGTTCATCCTAAAATAAATATTTAACAACGATGGGTCCTCCTAAAATAAAGAGAAAGGATAAGCTTACGAGAGATAGATACTAATAAAATCAATCGACGAGATAAATGGATAAAATTATAATTTTATTACGGAGTAATATACTTGAATTGTATTAATCAATCGATCGATATGGAATTGAGTTCTCCAAGTGGAGACCGTGGTTCAGTTTGCTTCATCTAGCACGTAAGATTGACAATTTGTTTTCAACATCGTCATACAGTAGATCATATTTTAGCTTTAAATTATGTCTTAAAAATTATGATAAGTGGTCATTATTCATAAAAGTTGAGTAACTAATAAGTATGGGTGAATCTGCAGGTGATAGGATTAGGATCAGTGGTGACAATGCCATTGCTGGGAAATCTCTCCGACCTTTATGGAAGAAAATTGTTGCTTACGTTCCCTATGACCCTCTCAATATTTCCTCTAGGTACAACATATGCTCCAAAAATGCACCCTATGTCATAAATACATAATCTATGAATTCTCCCAACTTTTTTTGTTACTTGTCAATTGATCGATTTTTTATAGTCGCAATTAAAATTTAGTAAACTTATAATATTAATAGTTAGATATATATTGAAGCGTAACACAAGTAACATACATTATATATGATATCATTTTCTTTATGTATTTATTAGTACAAGAAATATGATTATTGTTTATTTAGAATTATAAGAAAGTCGATTGAGTCAGTTAAAGATAATTTTCGTAACTTAAACCAATATAATTTCATCAAAATAAAAATAGTCCACAATATACGGAGTAATTTTCAGTTAGGACTTAGGACCGTTACATTAACAGTTGGTTTATTTGATTTTACTGTTTGCATAAGAAAATTTAGTTCTGGTCGGTTTTACTATAACATGGTGATATATAAAGCTAAAGTGCGACTAAAGTTGTATGGTAATAATGATAGTATTAATTAACCTCTCATTTTCAGACATTCAGTTTGTGCATTTCAGAAATAGTTTATCTTCTACGCAAACCAAAGTTTAAAGACTTTGATAGGAATATTTGTCTCATAAAGTAGTAAAAAAACAGGGGAAAACTTCAAGAAACAAGAAGAATTTATTCAAAGTGGACCTCGACTTCTTTTCTTAAAGCAAAAGCATACAACAAGATAACTAAAATTTTAACATAACTAATTAATTATTTAAATTAAAATTTGTTGCATTTTACTCTGAAGTATCGCGTTGGTTTTATGCGAATTCTTAATTTTAGTTTGTTTCGGGATAATCTTGGTTTGTTTCGATCATATATTATCGTTTTTGCATATAACAACTAGCAAATATATAGTACGCATTCAAAATGAGTAAAATAAATATCCACGCATTTCTTAAATTTTTTAACACACCCCACTGCTCCCCTCCCCCCTATACTTTCACGAACCACCCAAGCTTCATCTCTTCAACAATGGCATTAAAAAAGAAACTTTATTATAGAAACTGAACTCCAACATTAGCAAAACAATGGCAATCAAACAAAAACATCAAAAAGTAGCTAATAAAGTTGACTTCTTTTACTTCTCACCAAATGTACCTCAACAACACCTAAAGAAACATAGGTTAGCTAAAACCAACTTTACTGCATAAATTAAACACCAAAAAAATCAAAACTAGCTAATAAAGTTAACTTCTTTTTGTACCTTCTCAATAATCAACTACTTATTATCCTAGATTAAGCTTAAAAATCCATCTTTATTGCATAAATTAAACACTGTGTAAAGAGAACTAATAAAAAACACCAAAAACATTCAAATTAGCTAATAAACTATGCACCTTTTGAGTGATGGGGTATTCCCTGTTCTTGCAGTATCTGTACCAATCATTTTTTCTTAATGGGTTTTGCAAACGACAGCTAGAAGATTTATTGGAGTCTTTGGTTTGGATAATTTGACCCAAAAAAGGCTTTGAATTTGAGGATAAAACTAACAAAGATTGCATATTTTTAGTCACTTTATTAATATATATCATAATCTTAATAGAGTGTAAGAAATAGTTTCAGGCAAATTGTAACATTGCATTCGGGATCTACAATGCATGCCTGAACTGTGAGTTAATATGATTGATTATATACCTTATCATTCTATCTGATATACTCTTCAACAGCAATATTGGCATACGAAAGGACAAAGTACTACTTCTATGCTTATTACATCCTCAGAACTCTCATCTCCATGGTCTGTGAAGGAAGTGTTCCATGTCTTGCTCTAGCATACGTGGTAAATATCCATATTTTCATGATTGATATGTATATAAATCCCCAACAGATTAACAAATTAAATATGTTTGCATGCATTTATTTGGTGCAGGCAGATAATGTTCCAGAATCAAAGAGAGCTGCAGTTTTTGGAATACTATCAGGGGTTGCTTCATCAGCCTTCGTTTGTGGAAACCTTTCTGCTCGGTTCCTCTCCACTTCTGCCACTTTCCAAGTACATTTCTACAACTTCCAAACATTTCCTTTTAGAAATTGATCAGCCCCCTTTCAAATTTTTACATTTGTATTGTTGGTCCTGACACTTACTCTTGGGTCAATTCGGGGTAAGGCTGGTACATCCGACCCCCTTACCTCGCTTAGGTGGGAGGCAGAGTCATTGGGGCATGTTGTAAATATACTCTAAAAATTTTTATAATAGGTGTGACAAGTTAACTAAATGAGATTAGTACATGTATCCATATTTATATTTAGGTGGCAGCTGGTGGATCAGTGGTGGCATTAGTGTATATGAGAGCATTTCTTCCAGAATCCATAAGAGATAGAAGTGTTCCTGGAAAGGCCACTGAAACTGATTGCCTTTTGGAGAAAGCACCTTCCAAGAAATTGCAATTTTTTAAGACATTGCCTTCTTTTAATGATACCATTTGTTTGCTCAGGACTAGGTTAGTATGTTCCCCTGCTCCTTCCACTCCTCCTTTCTTCTTGTTCAATTTATATTGTAAATAAACAATTGATGAGAAATGGGATTGATGAAGTGTTTACTTAAATCATTTTGCAGCCCAACATTTTCTCAAGCAGCTATTGCCACATTTTTCTGCAATGTTGCAGAGATTGGTCTTCATGCTTCACTTTTGGTACTTATCCTTCAGTTTTTCAGGATTTCAAGTTCATAAATGATAACCTTTCACATCATGGCTTTGTCATTCTTCTTTGCAGTATTACTTGAAGGCTCAATTTCAGTTTGACAAAGATCAGTTTGCTGACTTAATGATAATTGGTGGTGCAGCTGGTAGTATATCACAGGTAGTTTCTTGTTCATGAGTGTGATCGAATTATCAATGATCATCTCCAAATTCCAATATAAGCTTTACACATACCGATTCAATGTTTTGCAGCTTGTTCTCATGCCCCTTGTGGCTCGATTCTTGGGAGAACAGAAACTCCTTTCAATTGGTCTGTTTTTCGGCTGTGCACATGTATGTCCAGTCCTCTTCATTTCCATTATCTACATCTTCACCTCATTGAACGTATCTTACTGATACATTGTCTATTGCAGATGTTCCTCCACAGCATTGCATGGGCATCTTGGGTACTTCCTGCTTCTGCCACATCTTATCGTTTTGTTCATACACTCTGCTTCTAGCTCTATATGATAACAGATGATTGTGTATATAATCCATCCCATGTATTGAAAACCTACAGGTTCCTTATGCCGCAGCAATGATGTCAATTGTTTCTACTTTTGCAATGCCCTGTGTAAGTGCTCTTCTTGTTGGTCATCATCCGTGAATCGTGAATTTAAAGTTTAAACAGTCATTTAATAAATTGAAGTGATATTATGTTATTGCAGTTAAAAAGTATTGCTTCAAAACAAATTAGCCCTTGTGAACAGGTAATAATTCTCATGATCTACAAGTTATGCTTTATATGCAACATATAAGTTATAACACAAGGCTTTCTTAAGAGTAAAAAATTGAATGATCAAGCTATAAAATTGCATTTTTGTTCTTTTCCAGGGAAAAGCTCAAGGTTGCCTCACAGGGATAAGTTCTTTAGCTAGCATAGTTTCTCCTTTAGTTTTCAGTCCTTTAACAGGTAACTTAAACTGTCGAAAAACTTATTCAAAACATCAACTGGTCCTTCAAGTTAAATTCATATGGATGATATTTTGCTGTTGTTTGACGTATACAGCTATGTTTCTATCTGACAATCCGCCATTTTATTTCCCGGGATTTAGCATCATGTGCGCGGGCTTCGCTGGTGTAAGTATATAATTGAACAACGAGGCTTATCGTACATTGATGGAGCCATAATTTTACTATAGGGAGACCAAAGTGCATGATATTAACTAAAATGGTATGGTTTTCTTGCAGCTAATAGCTTTCATTCAGAGCATGAGGATAAAGGATGCCGAGTCTGTTTCAGATTGCATGGCCAGCAGTTCTGATAGCCTGGATCCATAGTGATGATAACAATAGGACTGTTGGAAGCAACCAAATGATCAATCAAGAATATCACTAGAGTGATATAGTATATGGTTGAAAAAGATATATTGGGATTTTTATACTGTTTTCCCTAAAAATGTATTGGCTGGAAATAGTGCTTTCCTTTCTTATTAGTCTGCTAAATATAATTGTTATCATAAGATGCCTTAATTTACCTCTTCTTGTAACCATGGGTTTATTGTTATAATAGGTAGTGTACTGGAAGTAGATTCAAATACCTCTTCAGTTCATGTAAATATTCCATTTCTGCTGTATTTGTATTTGTGTAAGCTTAACCATCTATTGTAAACATTCTTATTTTCCTATGTATAAGCTTTGAGTTCTCTCTCTTCTATTCTTTTTCTTTTTATCTACTAAGTTACCAAAGTTAATAATTACTTCATTTTTTTTTTCATTACTTCATTTCCAAAGTAAATGAATATTTTTACAATTTTTTATGTAGTACAAAATAGGCGATTCAAATAAGAAATGAGGAAGTAATATTCTTTGGAGGCAGGTCCACAGTAGAGGTAAACAAGTAAGCAAAGCAATAACACAGGATAAATATTTCAAAGCTCACAGGGACCAGAAATTCTCAACTTTCAATCCCCAAACAAGGATATCAATTTATAGAATCCTCAAATACAAGGAAAGAACTACATACAATAGTAGAAAATTTCAATTACTACCAAATTTCTTGTTTTCAGTTCATTTTTATTAAACTCAGATAATTAATTAGTTAACAGTGACTTTCCCCTTCATACCAGCTCCAGCATGAGGTGCACAGTAGAATGAGTAAGTCCCTTTCTCAGTCAGAGTAACTGAGTAAGTCTCTCCAGGTGCATTCAGCAAATCTTCCTCAGGCATGGAGATTTTCCCTGCATCAACACCAGCTGGGATTTCATCCTCGTCGAAAACGACGTTGTGTGGGAATCCAGCATTGTTCTTGAAGGTAATCTTGTCTCCTGAAGGAACAGTAAAGTTATCTGGAACAAAAGCAAGACCACCATCACTGCTTCCAAGCAAAACCTCAACTGCCATAGCATTGCTTGCAAGCATTACACTAGCCGCGGTCGCAATAACCGCTGCACTGGCTTGCTTCAAAGATGCCTTCACGGCCATCTTCGGAGCAATCTTGATGGTGTTGGTGGTGATGGTTGCTTTCGATGATGAACTGGCTTTAAGACCAGCGAATGATGGGATGGAAATAGCAGGGGAGGTCATTGTGGCCATTTTTTTAAGCTCAGGTTATTCTGAAGGGAGTTTTGTGAATGAATCAATGTTAAGGGGAAGGGGTGATGAGTGTAGTTTAATACTAGGGGGTAAGCCTGATATTCTGGATATAAAAGATGTGTGGTTTGTGTTTATTCTGGAGTGAATTTCGATTAGATAAAAGATGATATGATGGGTGGCATAGATTAGTTAGATGTGTTATCTCTGTACACAAGTTCTCATTGGATGAAATTGGATGCCACACAATGACGTGTGATATCTGATATCTAGATAGTTTCTATTTTGAGGTGGAAATATCAGTACTGACTGTAATGGAAGTCTAAGCACATAAAAATTCAGTGGAAGGGGAGTAGGGATACTGAAATGACTATTTTATTCCTGACACTAAAATATACGGACTAAAGTATAAGAACTAAAAATAAACATCCACTCCTTTCTTTGATAGCACAACTCCGGCAACGATCTGTAACTCCGGCGAGACTCCTCTGATCTGAAACGACTCCTGCGAGTCAAATCTGGTAGCCTCTATATCAAATTCTTGCACGATTTCATTAATTAATAAAAGAAGAACAATCCAAAAACAAAAACCAACTTGTTGAAATCTCCTATATCAACTTTGATTCCACGTAAAACTCATCCAAAGATTGCAACTTTCTTCATAACCCTTTTTCTTGTTCTGTCAAATTTTGGGCTTGAGATGCAATCTTTATGAAAATTAACCAAACATTATCAACTTAAAAACAGCAAATCAAATATTAAGAAATAATTAAAGAAGAATGTTATCATCTAAATGAATTTAGTCCCCACTATATTTCAATCATGCTTGAGCAGAGTACAACCAGAATCAAAACCAAACTTGCAGCACTCTAGCTGTAGACACAACAGCTAGTTGCACAGTGTACATTGGATAAACTAGTGGCAGAAGCGTAGTAGTCTTGATGCAGTTAAGGTAAAATTCACCCATTTCAAAACCAAGTCTCAAGTAAGGAAAGCCAGAAATGATGATAAAATCATGAGCTTATGCTGTAATCTTTCTTACCTATCAAATGATGGGAAGAGGCTTTGGATATTTATATTAAAAACTGAAAATAAATTAAGATATAAATACTTGAGGCAAATGCTTACACAGAAAAATTTAGGAAGGGAGAGTGATAGAAAGCAGGAGGTGCACTAAGTTGTACTACTTTGTACTACGGAGTATTTTGTTTGTACTGCTTCTAAAATGTACAGTCTTACACTCATTACTAAACCAAAATAAAATAAAATGAAGTACACTTGCATTTAGAAGAACAATATGTATCAAGCTTCAACCTTCAACCTTCATCAGCTTTAGTTGAGCAACTAGAAACCATTAGGACACAGTCACACATCAATGGAACAAAGGGTTTAACTTGAACTACAAAGGTAATCTACTCTACAGTTTGGAATTGTAAAGAAACCTTAAAAAAGAAACAAGGCTACTCTGCAATCATGGATGACCTCAACTTCTGGAAGCAACATACTAACATGAATCAGAAATTTCAAAATATGAGTCTAGAAATGCTTAACATTTTCAGACAAGTGGTTTCTGTAGAGAATGATGAGATGCCTATTCAGACAACTAATCTCTCCATTTCAAAAACATTGTCCAAATTAAGTAATTAATTAACTTTGTATCCTTAATTTAACCAATCTATAAGATCGTCCGCTTTGATTTTTAATTATCAAAATTAACAAATATGATATCCTTAACTTAGACACATAAGTTTGATTTCAATCAACACTATCGTCAGTGCCGCTCGGCATACTGGTGCAATTGTACCACCAGATTTTTATAATAAAAAAAAAAGTTTTTTTAATATTTTAATTTCTCCCATTCACCTTGCTGAACATCTGAAACACACAACACCTCACTATTCAACCCTTTCTATCCTAATTTACCACAGTGTTTCAACCCAAATCGAGCGTACACATCATGTAGGAATATATTAAGATCAATCCAAGAAATAATTAAACCAACCCCGTCTAATTCAAACAGTATTTTATGAAGAGAGTGAAGTTTGGTAGGTTAACTATTGAAGTTCAAAAATCAAATTTTTGATAATAGATTTGAATCCGTATGAGTGCTAACTCCAGCTACGAAGGATTGATTCTTTTGAAAGTTCAGTCGTTCATTTGTTTTAGCTTGAAAAATAAATTTGTCCCATCGTTTTTGCCTAGATGTAAGAAAAAATTCGAATAAAACGATGTTTTTTTTGTTTTGAAAAAAAAATTGGTACAGTGGAATCAGAAACTTATAAAATTTGTAGTATCGTGTCAATAGTAAATTATATTAAACATATTATTATTCGATATATTTTCACCAAAATAATATTCAACAAATATAAAAATATAAATTTCAAAAGTTAAACAAGTAAAGCATGAAATTGATATTGAGCAATGCTTTTAGACATAAGAGTACATGCCAAATTAACATAATCAGTTTCAACTAAACTGAGCTCAAGTTTACCTTGGGAGATAGATATAAAAATTCTAGATAACTACTCCGTATGATATTATGGGACAAAAACTGAAATTTATAAAATACTACCTCCTCCATCTAACAATCATAGTATGCTTTGACTTTCAATGCTAAAAAATAACTAGCCTTATTTTTCTTTAACTGGCTTTAATTTTCACAGATAACTTTAGTATGAATGTATCCACTAACTAACCGGATATCCACTAGATGTCTGACTCGATAATTCACCTAGAGAGAACTGTGGAGTCGAGCTTGAGTATCGAAAACTTTGTACTCGATCCTTCATCAAGTCGATCTACTTTATTTTTTGATGAACATTATAGATGACTTTTATTCAATGTTTGTTTAAGAATCAAGACTTATTCATAAAGATCGTGTTTGGCTAAATTTTTTTTTGGTAAAAATCAACTTATAAATTAATTTTAACAAAATAATGTGTTTGACAACGTTTTAAACGACTTATAAGTTACAAATCAACTTTTATAAGTTGAGCAAGAAAAGTTTCAATGTGAAACTGCAGAGCTTATTTTTAGTAGGCGACCCATTGAGCTTGATTATCATCGCAGTGCTTAGACACGTCCTGCATTCTTACGTTAATTATCGGCCTTCGTTCAAGTCATTATTCTTCCAATAATGTTTTTTTTAATGAAAGTTCTTATAATGCAAAGAAGAATTTTATTTATGATAAAGAGTCTGAGATAAAGGCCGTGTAAGGGAAAAATTTAAGAGTGTCTGAGTTTTATTAAATCGAAGGATGGAGTATCCGGTATGGATACTAAGTGTTCTTGACGATTTAACCGAGATAATAAAACACTGGCAAACTTGAGGCGATGTGATCTTGATAGAAGCTTGATTTGACGATTTGATCTTATAGAAGACATTTGGTTTGATTTGATCTTGACTTGATTTGATTTGGATATGAGCTATGGGGAAATTTGGATAGATTCTTGGTCTTGATGGACTTGAGACTCGTCACGGACTTGGATATGAAGTCCGGGCCGGGGGCACTAGCGATGACCCGTATTAGTTTATGAACGTCTAGATTTACATGTTAGGCTTGATGGAGCTACTACCAGGCGTTTGCAGCGTGTGACTTCTTTGAGTCTTCTTTGGTGGAATAGTTTAGTCTTCGCTTCTTTTGTGTGAGGTGGGGCTTACAATTACATTTGGATAATTTAAAACCTTTAGTGGGACTTTGAGATTTATTACCCGAAATACTTCTTCACCTTTTGTGGGTGGAATTTATGTGGTTTGAGGGGCGACATTAACGATGGGCTGGGTAATGGCGATATGACACTTGATTTGAGATAGGAGATTCCAGAGCTGTATGGAGTGATAGGAAAGCCGAAGTGTTGAGGCGTGTTGCGTCTTGTTTATCTTCGCGGCTTTAGCGGCTGATGTTCTTTGTAGAGTGGGACCAGGGATATGAGCTATGGGACTTAGTGAGATTTGGCGCCAACTTTGGGAAACTTAGTGAAGTTTGGCACCGCTTGGAACTTGATTTAACCTTGAACAACGTTAACACCTGGATTTTTCTTCTGGCCTTGGGTTTGTTGCGTAGAGATGATCGATAAAGAAGTTGAACTTTCGAGCCTTGTTGATAATCTTGCAGTCATTAGGCAGGCGCTTAGCGGCGTGTTTCACACACTAGGAATCAACTACTATAGGAATTTGAGCCTTCGGTTTATTCCTATACATGAAGATTTGATAGATGGCTTGCGAGATTTATCAGGATGTTCGTCAGAGTTTTGAATAATCGTAATTTCACGTGGCAATCACGAGATATTTAGGCGATCTTGAGAAACTTTCGTCAGATTCTCATTAGATTTTGCTTCTAACTTGAAGAATTATTGCGTTTGATAATTCTTAATTTCGAAGCGCCTATTTTGACACTGGAGGTGTTTTCCGCCCACGTGATGTTTTCTTTGTGACTTTAGAAAAATCTAGGGTTTCCTACATATTCTCTCGCGGGTTTTGTAGGTATTTTTTGTGTGGTGGAATGTGATGATTTGTGATTGAATTTGTGATGTGTTTGTGATGAAAATGTCGGCCCGAATGGGGGAGAGGGTATTTATAGGTTTAGGCGCCGAATGTTTCAACTACGATTAGTAGATTTGATTTGGTGGATCGCGTCTTAGATTTTGGTAATCTGAATGATCGGATAATTTTGGAAGTACTTTTCCTCCAAATAACTTCTTTGGGCCCCTCTTTTGTTTAAGAAGGTTAGATTCATTTTCTAGGTAAAAAATATTTATATTGTGGGATCTTTTGGGCGCTTGATTTGAGCAGCATGCTTACGGAGTCTTGGTTGAGAGCCAGCAAACACGTAGTCTTGATTTTGAGCCACATAATTTCTAGAGTCTTCGTTTTAAAATCCAGGTAGTTTTAGATTAACCCATTTTGAGCCGCGTAGGCTTAGGAATATTCAAAATGACCGATTTTAATCCAATAAAATTCAGGGGTTTTTCGAGCCTAATTTTAATTGACATTTAATCTTGGCATTTACCAGGGAAGCACATTTCGAGTTCAATTTTAGGGTTAATTAATGCCAGAGCCTTATTTTTTACTTAAATTAATTTCGGGGGCTTGATTTCCGCGAACCCTTGTTCGATCGGGGTTTGATTTGAATTTATGGTTTGTCGAGAACCTATTGACCACGTGATATTTTAGTGGCTACTCTTAATTAATTTGACTAATTAGGTCTTAATCCAATTTAATTATTTTTTGATAAATTTTCGATGTCTGATCTTGTCTGTTTTGTTAGGTCAATGTGAGAGAAAATATACAATTCATCTATTATTAATATAAATATTATATTTTTAGTCATAAAAATATTATTAATTTTAGTAACAATTATTTTTATTATTTTAAATATTAAATTATTAATTTATTTATATCATAAAAATAAAAAAATAAAAAGTGATATCTGAGAGAGTGTGATAATAAGCATAAGTCATTTTATACTTTACAACTTATAAGTTATTAACATCAAGCATGTAAAAAATCTACATTTATAGGTTATATTGTAAAACAATTCAAAAGCAAAATTTGATAAGCTTTATAAAATTACCTACTTTTGTAACTTATGAAAAAAAATGTAGCCAAACACCCTCAAAAGGCTACTTAGGTTTGCGTTTCATTATATTAAGATTAAAAGAAAGAATCAGATTGAGTTTCTACAAAGAGGAGTTCTTTGCTTTTCTTATTATTTAGAGGCATGTTAATACTTTCTTTAGATGACTTTTACTACAGCGCTTTTAATTAAGAAATTATGTATTCCTTATTTGCTTAATCTTCAGCGTATGTATTTAAATTTGTAATATTATATATTCATTACTCTTTTTTTAAGCTAATTTAAAAAGAAAAATTCCAAACTACATTCAACAATTTGTCATGCAGACACGTTACATATTTGGTCGCACGTTGTATACTTGTATCCTACATTGGCATCTTTGTGCTGAAATTTTTTAGCTCAGAAACTGACCTCTAAACCTTCAATTGTTAACAAGTTTGAATCTAAATAATGTTGCTTATAGACTATGATCGAATACCCCAATCATCGGATTCATGATCTACTCAATAAACCTCAATGTCAACTTCTCAGAAGATAAAAGCTAGTGCAAATATAAACAATTGTGAAGATACTAAAATTTTAATGGAGCCTGCATTATCGCCATCATTGCGCAGACGTGATAGTGGTGGAGGGGGAGGCACTAGTTCACGGGAACAGGAGGACGTTGTAATATGCAGCTCAAGTTCGACACCTAAACGAAAATCTGGATTTATTGGCAAGAGTAAATCAAGATTGTTGGACATACCAGAGCAAGAAGGGAAGCGGTCGCAGAATTTGAGGTCTGGTGCATTAAAAAAAATTAATGAAACCAATGAGGATGACCCTTTCTTGGAAGATGACCTTCCCAAAGAATACAAGAAGATAAAATTTAATAAAATTACCGTGTTTCAGTTTCTGAGCTTGATTTTGATTATAGCATTGTTAGTATTCACACTTACTATAAAGGTTTGGAAAGAGAAACATCTTTTGAGTCTTGAGTTGTGGAAATGGGAAGTAATGGTTTTAGTTCTAATTTCCGGAAGGTTGCTTTCTGGGTGGTTAATTCGAGTTGTGGTATTCTTTATCGAGAGAAATTGTCTATGGCGGAGGCGTGTTTTGTATTTCGTGTATGGATTGAGAAATGCAGTTCAGAACTGTATTTGGTTGACATTGGCTCTGATAGCATGGTTATGTTTCTTTTATAAGAAAATGGATGAACTGACTCATCACAAAGCATTGCCTTATGTGACAAGGATTTGGGTGTGTTTAGTGGTTGGAACATTTATTTGGCTCTTGAAAACGTTGGTAGTTAAGGTTTTGGCTATGTCGTTTCATGTGAGTACCTTTTTCGACAGGATTCAAGGGTCTTTGTTTAATCAATATGTGATCGAGACATTGTCTAATCCTCCATCAATTGTGGCTCAGCAAGAGCATGAAGAGGAAGACAGAGTTCTCTCTGAGATTCAAAAGTTTGAAAATGCTGAAGTTCATTTGCCAGAAGACCTTAAAGCAAATGTGCTTCCGAAGGTCGCACAAGAGAAGAATCCCAGTGCTGCAAATGCTAAAAGTCCTTTGGTCTCAAGGATCATGTCGAAAAAGCAACAGGAAAAGGCAGATATCACAGTTGGTAATTTACACAGGTTTTTTTCCTGATCTTTCTTTTTCATGAATAACCAAACATGCAGCCATAGTTGGAATATAATCTCACACCTTAAACTTTCATAAGACTACTTTTCAACTGTGATTATTTGCACAGGTTGAATCAGGAGAATATTTCTGCATGGAATATGAATAAAATGGTTCATATGGTACGACAAGGGATGCTATTATCAACATTAGATGAGCGCTTACAAGAATCAGGTGGCGAAGATGAGTCAACAGTGGAAATTATGAATGAAAGTCAGGCTAAAGCTGCAGCAAAGAATATATTCTACAATGTGGCTAATACTGGATCGAAGTTAGTTTGTTCAGCATAGTAATATGAAACGCTTTTAATTTGAGTATACAAGCATTATAACTTTGCACCTCCACTTTATGTCTTCTATCATATTGTGTAAACCAGATGCATATATTTGGAAGATTTGAAGAAATTTATGAGTAATGATGATGCTGTCAATACATTAGACCATATTGAAGGAGCGAATGAAACTACTGGAATTAGCAAAAAAGCCCTTAAAAATTGGGTGGTGAGATAATTGATTTATGTTATTTTGATGCAGTACATGTCAATTATATCATATTCACTTGATTTTTTGTAGGTAACTGTATTCAAAGAACGAAGGGCTCTTGCATTGTCCCTCGACGACACAAACACTGCTGTCAAGAAACTGCACCATATGTTGAATGTTCTAGTTGCCATAGTAATTTTGATCATTTGGCTTCTTATGCTCAAAGTTGCAACATCAAAATTCTTTATACTTTTTAGTTCTCAAATTCTCTTGATCGTGTTTGTGTTTGGGAACACGTGTAAGACTACATTTGAAGCAATCATCTTCTTATTTGTTATGCATCCTTTTGATGTAGGTGACCGCGTTGAAGTTGATGGAGTTCAGGTAACTGTTTTATTCCCTTACAGACTTTTGTGTTATAATGTACTCCATAGAAAAGATTTATTTCAACTCTTTTGGATATGGTATAGAAAATTAAGCTGAAGATTATTTGTGTTGCAGATGATAGTTGATGAGATGAATATGCTAACTACAGTTTTCCTGAGGTATGACTTCCAAAAGATTACCTATCCAAACAGTATATTAGCCACGAAACCTATCGGTAACTACAACCGCAGTCCAAATATGAGAGATGAAGTTAACTTCTCCATACACATATCAACTCCTGTGGAGAAGATTTCAAAAATGAAGGAGAAAATAACAAGGTAAGTTTTAGATTCTTCATAATCAATGTAGTTGACAGTATGTATAAATGTAGCCATGTATGAATATAGAAATTGTTACTTCTTATTTGGAAGTAGAACTTAGAGAAGAAATGCTTATCCGTTGTTTTGAAAAATTAACATAGACATGTTTCAGATTTCATACTCATCAAACAGTTGTTTTGTCCACAATTGCAGTTATATTGAAGGCAAAAGTGAGCACTGGCACTCAAAGTCGAAGATATTTGTAAAGAATGTGGAAGATATGAATTTCCAGGATATGGGGGAGAGATATCTGAGGAGAGGTCTTTTGGTTGAGGGGATGATCAACATCTTCAGAGAACTCCACATTGAGTACCGAATGCTGCCTCATGATGTCAATATTCGCCCCATGCCGCCTCTGTCTTCAACTAGGCTTCCCTCAAATTGGATGACTTTTGCTCAAGAATAACAAAGTGTGACCTTCTAATGAAGGGCAGTTTTGTTTTCTCACAATGCTTTTCCCCCTTCTCTTCATGGATCCTTTCAAGACATGCCTTAGCATTCTGTAGTAATATAAGGAGTATGATATTATTCTTGCCATAACAAGTGCAATTTGTTTTGATTTATGAATGGTAAGAGGAAATTAAATGAATTACTCAATAGTTTCTTTCTTTTTTTCTACAATCACTAGCCACTATAGATATAGATTAGAAAATCTGTCTACCTAAAAATTAACATATAAAAAAAGTAAAAAATCTCTCCAGACACTGTTAGCTTATGTACATCGAAAAATATTATCTTCACAATAAGAATATTATACGAGTAACTTTTTAAGTGCTAGTCCTACTATTGATTTGGAAAATAAATCGTATTTTATATTTTGTGTGACATTCTTTATAATCTTCCGTTAAAATTATATCATACATTTTATTTTTAATAAATTATAACATATTATCCGACTGGTTGACTTGTTAGGTCACAAATTTTCTTGCAAAAGTAGCACATACTTTTAATTTTAAGCCCACAGACGTGCAAATATGACAATACTTTGAGCGTTGACCAACATAATGAATGTGCATGTAATAATCAAATGTCACCATCCATCTCCTTTGTCCGAATCTAGTAACCTTTTTCATTCTCTAACGCCCCTCTTTTTCCCCCTTCTTTTCAATGCCTTTCAACTCCAACTTGTAACCTTAAACGCATTAATTCATCACTTTGCAAATATATATATTGTCCTAAAATAATCCCAACTCATCACTTTTTCCATTATAATATAAACAAACTAAATCAAGATTACCTCTTTGAATAATAATAATCTATACTTTGTTTTTCTTACAGCTTAGATTTAATGGAAAAGTTTAGAAAATCTTTCAAATCACTTTCTGAACTCAATAAACCAAATCTTTCACCAGAAGAAGAATACCAAGTTCTCTTAAACCAAAAAGATCCTATTTTAATTACTGATAACAGTATTAATACTTCTGCTATGGCTTCATCATCTTCTTGCATTGATTCTGGTGAAAAGAAAGATGGGGTCATCAAGATCAAGGGCCAAGATTCACCTGCATTGCCTCAAGAGGTGAGTATTAAAGAAACTGAACTTGTTTCAACTTGTCAGTCACCACCTAACCAAAAATCTGGTACTAGTATGCATAGAAGTAATGAGGGTAGAGTATGGAGAGATGCTAGCTATGATTTTACTAATGATCCAAGCCCCCCCAGGAAGGAAAATGCAAGAACTAGTGGAGAAAATGGTGGGGGTAGTGGTAATGGAGGTGATAATGTGAAAGATTTTGGATTTATGCCTGTTGGGGCTTCCCCGGAGCGGTCGAATTTGTCTAGGATAACTGAGAGTCCAAATTATGGAGAGTTGACACCTAGGGAAGTGAGGGTATCTTTTAATGATAATGTTGGGGTTGAACCAGTTCGAAGAAGGTCTAATCTTGGGGGTGGAGGGAGTTTGAATGAGGGTTGTGGTGACAAAGATGGGGTTGTGGTTTATAGTTCGAGTTCTTCGTTTAGGCGTAGATCGAATTTAGTGATGAATAGGACGAAGTCTAGGTTGATTGATCCGCCTGAGGCTGATCAAACTAAGTCTAGGTTGTCGAAATCTGGTTTGTTATCGGGGAGAGGAAGTGAGATCGATGAGGATGATCCGTTTTTGGATGATGATTTGCCGGATGAGTATAAGAAAATGAGGTTTAGTGCTCTGTCAGTGCTTCAGTTGTTAAGCATGATCCTGATTGTAGGAGGCTTTGTCTGTACCTTGGTAATTGAAGTGCTGAGGAAACATAAGATTTTCAAATTAGAACTATGGAAATGGGAATTGATGGTTTTAGTACTGATATGTGGGAGGTTGGTTTCGGGGTGGGGGATTAGGATAGTGGTGTTCTTTATTGAGAGGAATTTCCTGTTGCGAAAACGGGTGCTTTACTTTGTGTATGGTTTGAGGAATGCTGTTCAAAATTGTGTTTGGTTGGCTTTGGTGTTGATTGCTTGGCAATGTATTTTTGACAACAGTGTAGGGAAAGTGACCGATCGGGAGATTTTGCATTGTGTTACTAGGATTTTGATATGTTTATTGGTTGGGACGTTTATTTGGCTGTTGAAGACATTGCTAGTCAAGGTTTTGGCTATGTCGTTTCATGTAAGTACGTTTTTTGATAGGATTCAGGAGTCTTTGTTTAATCAGTATGTGATTGAGACATTGTCAGGGCCGCCTTTGCTTGAAATTCAACAAGAGCAAGAAGAGGAAAGAATTATGGCTGAAGTTCAAAAGTTTCAGAATGCTGGGGTAAAACTGCCTACTGATCTTAAAGCAAATGTGTTGCCTAAAACGATTGGGACACCTCGGACACCATGGAAGAGTCCCATGGCTATGAATGCAAAGAGCCCTGTGTTTTCAAGGATTATGTCAAAGAGGGAACAAGAAGAATTAGGGATTACAATTGATCATCTGCATAGGCTAAATCAAAAGAATATTTCAGCGTGGAACATGAAAAGATTGATGAATATTGTCCGACAAGGTGTTTTATCAAATTTAGATGAACAGTTGCACGAATCAGCAGGCGAAGATGAATCTGCCGTGCAGATCACAAGTGAAAAGCAAGCGAAGTCTGCAGCAAAGAAGATATTCAACAATGTGGCTAAACCAGGATCTAAGTAAGATTTTCTTCAAAGAAACATTTTTTCATTAGACATCAAAGTAATTAAGCATATGATGTATGTGTCAATGTGACTGCTATTATCTCTCTTAATTGGATGATATGATTGTGTATGCAATAGCGCAGAACCTTCTCTCGATGGAAGATGTCGGGAAACAGGTCTAGGTAGAAAACTCTATTCACATCTTCAAATCAATATAATTCATGGAATAGTACTAATGCAAATCTAAGCAAATACAGTTTAATGTCCATGCTTCCAGAGAAAAGTTGAAGTATTATTTGCATCATAATGTTTTTGCCGGATACCGATAGGTAAAAAATTGATAGCCACAAATGGACTAGGAAGTTATAGAATATATAGAGAATCGGTAGCTTGAAAAATCATCACTGTATAAGTAAAACAAATGAGTTCTTACTGTTGAGTCATCGGCAAATTCTCATGATTGAAGTTATTTCTTAGTTCATCATTCCCAAGCAGAGACGAAATCTTTGAAGGTTAGTGATGTTGTTTATTAACATTTCTAAACGATAAACTGATAAAGTGCCCACTTATGTTATTCAGATTCATCTTCCTGGAAGATTTGATGCTCTTTCTGAGGGAGGATGAAGCTTTGAAGACTATACATCTATTTGATGAAGCTGAAAACAAAGGAATCAGCAAACGAACCCTTAAAAATTGGGTGGTAGGTCCTTGTGCTTTCCTGATGCAATTATCAGGAATACTTTGTATAGGCATTTCACAGGAAATAATATATAAGGTGTTTTCACTTTGCAAGAGACATTTGAGTATGGTTTGGTATTCAATTGTGTTAAGGAACAAGTTTAAGGGACACACACATACACCACTTATAATTAGAGCTAATTAGATTCTTAGATACCGTGATAGATCTAGTTGATCCTTAAAAGTTATTGAAGCTTATAATCTCAACGGCATAAATATTGCATAAGGGAACATAGTAAAAAGATAAGCTTGTGGATGAGTTTGTGATAATATATTATGCTTGAATAGGGTCTTGAGTTTGTCAAGCAGTTTGACATTAAGGTGATTTGTGGCTCATTTGTTAGATGGGGCATTTCTAGGCAGTTGATATTATTACTTATTTATGACTGTCCAGATTCCTTTCTCGCAGCTCATCTGATAAATTCCTTCCACGTACACATCTGATAATAGTCACTCGTCTTTTCAGGTGAATGTATTTAGAGAGAGGAGAGCTCTTGCATTGTCTCTTAATGACACTAAAACTGCAGTAAATAAACTGCACCATATGTTGAATGTCGCTGTGGCAGTGGTCGTAGTGATCATCTCCCTCCTCATTCTTAGAGTTGCAAAAACTCATTTCTTTGTTTTCTTGAGCTCCCAAATTTTGTTAGTTGTCTTCATCTTTGGAAACACCTGCAAGACTACATTTGAAGCAATCATCTTCCTATTTGTTATGCATCCATACGACGTAGGTGATCGTGTTGACATTGATGGAGTACAGGTAAATCAACATCTTTGTTCATATATTGGTCCGTGTACCAAAAACAAGGTATGTTTTGATTGCATAGATATCTAACTTTGATGCTAAATTTCATTAATTCTTTGCATTTCAGATGGTTGTTGAGGAGATGAATATACTAACGACAGTCTTTCTGAGATTCGATAACCAGAAGATCATATACCCTAACAGTGTCTTAGCCACCAAGCCAATCAGTAACTATTACCGCAGTCCAGATATGGGTGATGCAATTGACTTTTGTATCCATATCTCGACTCCTGCAGAAAAGATTGCTAAAATGAAGGAAAAAATTACAAGGTAAACTAAACGATGCTTTCTTTACCACTTTTAGTAAGTCTAGCTTTGTACAATGTTATCTGCTGACTAATCTACATTGCGATTTTCAAAGAACGGTTGGAGTAGTAGTTTAGTTGCATCCGACAACTCTTATAATCGACTTATAATTTTCATAAGCCTCACTTCTTTTACTTTCTCTATTTCTGCTATGACACTTGCAGTTATGTTGATAGCAAGAGCGATTACTGGTACCCCGCTCCAATGATAGTCATGAGAGATGTTGTGGACTTGAACCGAATAAAATGGTCAGTTTGGGTTTCACATACAATGAATTTCCAGGACATGGGTGAGAGGTGGATGAGGAGGGCTACATTGGTAGAGGAAATGGTCAAGATATTCAGGGAGCTTGATATTGAATATCGCCTATTGCCCGTCGACCTGAATGTGAGAAACTTGCCACCTTTGACATCTACCAGACTACCGTCGAATTGGAGTGCATGCGCTTGAAGATGGAACCTTGAGGAGGAGGAAGTAGATACAATACCAGGAGATAACAAATTTATAAAATCATTATTCATTCCATTATTTATTTTTATCAGCTTTCCCTTTTCAATATAAGAACTTCTGCTGACCTGGTGTCCTATTGGAACTTCATACCTTATATATAGATGATATATTTTTTTCAAGAAAAAATTAAAAATGTTATTTTTGATAGTTGTTATCATTTATGCTAAAATTAATTTTTGTTTTCTTCTGAAAGTTGGCATTCTTGCAATTTTCTGATCCTGAAGCCATCACGGACGTCCCCAATTTCCTGGAATCTAGTCTTTGTTTTTTATTTTTAAATTAAGTTATAAAAACTAATAAGACATGGGTCACACAAAATGTAATTGAGGATTTATTTATAGGCAAATAATATATTCCGAATTTTTTGTTATACTTTGTGTGACGTTATATTATATTAAGAAATAAAAATCTCACTTCCTTCCATGGAAAACATCTCATACATCTCCCCTCCTTCGCAAATAACAAAGAGATTCATAGCCATTCTTCGATAAACGGTAAATTTTGGGTTGAGCATAAGTTGAGAATAGTAGCGTACAAGCAGTACTCCAAAACAGTTAGATCATACTTTCGAAATTTGGGCATGATAAATTGACCGAAAAAACTTTGAGTGATTGATAAATAATTAAATTCGTAGAAAACGTCGCCAAGGCTCCATTGCTTCGACTGCTGGAATCCCATTCCAAAAGCCGACATGATTTTGGGACACAACAGAATTCAACTCCAGTTGTAGTTAATGTTGTCAGTTGTCACATTTCACCTCCTCCATTTGATTTGCTTCTTTTCGTCACAAACGAATCATCTTCCTTTTCTTTTCCCATTTCTCAACTTATAAAGAAGAACAAATTCACTTTTTAGTGGAATACAATACAAAGAAGCTTTTTTGCTTTCTTTTCTTGCTATATTAACCTCTTGAAACCATGGTTTTGAACTAAGTTGGCATTTGGGAATTTGTGTTTTCTGTGATCAGATATGGGCTACTTGAATAATGTGAGAATTTATCTCAATTTACTTTATTTTAGTTTAAGTTTTTTAATGTTTTTTTTAACTTAAATATTTTTATTTGTGTTGTATAATATTTGGTGAAAATTGATCAAAATATAGTATTTTCAGTGGATTATATTATTGAAACATGATAGTTTTGGTTCGAATCTATGTGGTTAACTAAAGCTACCATGTTTGTTAATTTTGAGCATTGATGAGTTAACTAGCTTGCAAGTTCATATTTTTTGTTTTCTTGTTGATGTTGCAGGAAGGAAATGGAAATAATCAGCAAACTGATCCTGGTATGTCATAATTTATTCTCAATCCTCATGCACTCATGCTAAATGTTATTTATCAATTTTATTTATTTATTTATTTATTTTTTGTTGTAGTGATCGTTCATATTGTGTGATTCATGAAAATAATATATCCTAAAAGCTTCTTGAGCTAACAATATTCATGTATTAATGGAGATTGTATTGCTTTTTAATAATAACATTTATAGTCTATCCCTCTGTTAGGTGATAACCTCCTTAGAGGCATTGGGGTATGTTGTTGCTTATAGTAACTTTTATGGTTAAACTAGACCCATTTGTAAGTTAATATCTGAACCATTGTGATAAGTGTGTATGTCGTAGGTGGTAAAATATTGAGATTTGTGTTTTCATGGGCTGATTGCTTATTAAGTGAATTGATAGAAAAATAAGAGTAGTTCAATCTTTCGAGCACTTATGTTCTAGGTGGTTATTTTGTGATATGAGTTTCATATATTACGGAGTATATGCTAAACTTTGTCTTGCAATGTCTGCAGCGGCAGTCATACGTAATGGAAAAGAAATTCTGTTTCAGGTGAGCTGAATTGACATCTTTTTGTCCTTGTGTAAATGATAAATTTTCGTTTCTTACACCAAATGGAACTTTCTCTGGATACAAGTTTCAGATTTGCTGCGGAACTACTATTGCGCTCTACTATGACATTCTTTCTTTGTTTCAACTGATTCTTTTTCACCTCCTCAAGAATTGAATAAATATGATATTGGAAGAGTTCCACATTGTAGTTACATTTAGTCAGTCAATGCATAGAGAGGGAGTATTAATCAGGGATAGATTATTCCTTTTCAGGCCTTTAACTGGGAATCTCATAAACATGATTGGTGGAGAAACTTGGAGAAAAAGATTTTTGATATTTCAAAATCCGGCTTCACGTCAGTATGGTTGCCTCCAGCAACTCATTCTTTTGCACCTCAAGGTTGGAAGAAAAAATCATACTCACCAGTTTAAATTCGAACACTAGAGTAATCTTTAGTTTCTTTCTTTAAGTTTTTTATTCTTTTCAAATTTACTTATTTTGTCTTCGATGGCAGGTTACGTGCCCCAAAACCTTTACTCTCTCAATTCCTCCTATGGTTCTGAGCATCTTTTGAAAGCTTTACTGAACAAGATGAAGCAGTTTAAAGTCAGAGCTATGGCTGATATAGTCATAAATCATAGATGTGGGACAACCAAAGGCTTTAATGGAATGTATAATCGCTTTGATGGGATTCCATTACCATGGGATGAACGTGCCGTCACATCTTGTTCTGGTGGACGGGTAGGATCCTCATTGTTGTTTGACATTTTTTTTCTTCTATGCTTTAATAATAAACAATAATAAATGTTAATGTCATCTTCAGGGGAATAAAAGTACTGGAGATAACTTTGATGGCTTTCCAAATATTGATCATAGCCAGTCTTTTGTCCGAAAAGATATTACTGACTGGCTAAGATGGATGTGTTACAACGTTGGCTTCCAAGATTTTCGCTTTGATTTTGCAAAAGGGTAAATCGTGAATACTTTAAAAAAAGAGAATAAATAATAATAACATTGTCCACCCTCGATATTTGTTGCTAAGATTTATGATCAATTCATTTTTCATTTCTACTAGATATTCGTCGAAATATATGAAGGAGTATATCGAGGCAGCAAAACCAGTATTTTCTGTGGGTGAATATTGGGATTCATGTAACTATAGAGGATCATACTTGGACTACAATCAAGGTACTTGAGATTTACAATATCCTGGCTAGTTCAGATGAGTTCCATAACACGATCAATATTTTGCCTTAAATTTCATCACACGTTTAATAGTAAGATATCGTTTTGGTAATTCTTGAAGTGCAGCTTGTGCATCACCTTTGAAACAATTGCTCTTATTTTGTCAGTCTCAAATCTCAATTCAGAATTTCATATTCATCCTAAAACTCCATTGGGCTTATAGATTTAATAATGGCATTTCGAACCGTAATGGTCAAATTACATATCTTCAATAAAATGAGACGTTTACCTTTACAATGTTTCTTTTATTCATCTCTTCTGAAGATAGTCACAGGCAAAGGATCATAAATTGGATAGATGGTACAGGACAACTTTCATCTGCATTTGACTTCACCACAAAAGGTATCCTCCAGGTAATCATTCATTTCCACGAGCTACTGATGTTGGCGTCGACAGGAGTCATTTTTACTTAACTTCAATTTCCTGTGTTAGCTAATATTGGTCTTACTTCCAGATTCCATCTAGGCCATGCACATTTACTTCCAGAGGGGATTTGTGGACAAATAAACATTTGGCTTACATTAATTATATCCGGACATTGTGCAGGAGGCTGTTAAGGGAGAATTCTGGCGTCTGCGTGACTCAAAGGGGAAGCCGCCTGGAGTGATGGGATGGTGGCCTTCAAGAGCTGTTACCTTCATAGAGAACCATGACACTGGATCAACTCAGGTGCCTTATTCTAACACTTCATTCAGTTACTAGTTAATACTCGAAGGTTTCTAACACTTCATTCAATTAATAGTTGATACTCGAAGGTTTCTTATTTTTCTTGTTGCTTTAGGCCTGCAGTCTTGCTCTTAACCTTTGCGAAAGTACAGTGTTCCAGTGTGTGTAGCTGGTGATCATGTTTGCTAACAATCTATTATTTCTGTGCAGGCTTATTGGCCTTTCCCTTCAAATCATATAATGGAGGTAGGAAACAAATAGTACTCCGGTTTAATTATTTAATGACTTTTGATTTGCTTTTAGTGATTCATAACCACTATCTCTAAACAGTCTAAGGCTACTTTCTTATTAAGATTTATGTCTAATTGTATTCATGCCATTATATTCTCAGGGCTATGCCTATATACTCACACATCCTGGGATACCAACAGTTTTTTATGACCATTTCTACGAATGGGGCAATGCAATGCACGATCAAATTGTGAAGCTGGTAAGAATCCTTCACGCTGTTATATATCCGCAACAAAGTGATTACTCTGTGGAATTCTACTAACTACAAGTAATTAATGTAGATTGACATCCGGAAGAGCCAAGATATACATAGTCGATCATCAATAAGAATTCTTGAAGCGCAACCAAACCTCTACGCTGCAACAATTGGGGATAAGATAGCGATGAAAGTAGGGGATGGTTCATGGTGCCCAGCCGGGAAGGAGTGGTCCCTCTCAACTAGTGGTCATCGATATGCAGTGTGGAAGAAGTAGTTTACGTCAACCATGTTGTGTAGTAATTTTCTTCATATAGTCGTCTATTATATACAAAGTAGAATAAATATTGTTCAAGGAGAGAGTTGGCGAGGTTAAAGCTAGTCTAAGCAAAGCAGAGTGAGATGTTCTTCATATATTGTAAGTTGATTTATATTAAAATTTTGAGCACTTATTATAGGAATGTTAGCATTTATCAGTGAGTCCCATACTCCCATTAGAATATTAATTGGGTCATTTGGGTGGATAAATAGTAGCCAATCGGAAGGATGTCCCAAAATGTAAGGATCTGTCATGTTTCTACATCATGTACTCTCCTCATTTCGATGTCCCACACCTTGTGAGAGTAAAAGAAAAATCTAGTAAGCCATAACATCTAGATATATAACGTTGTACTTTGGTCCTCCATAGAATATGACGTTTTTAAATCGATCTATTATCATCAAACATACTGTGTGATTCCCTATATATATGCTCCATGAAGTCAGCTGTGAGAGAGCTGGAAAATGCCATTAGCACATCAAACATCATTAACCATCGTCGTCGACCTCATCATGATTTGTGTCTAGAAAATCAATCCTATCACTCACCCCACCACATCTTCTCTCACGTGACACAATATTCGAAGATTATCTTCTGTACAATTTTTTAGAGACTTCATGTTTTTCTCTTTCATTTTTTACCAATTTCTCCATCTTACTTTTGTTAATGAACAATTTTAATTAAGCTATACTACTCTTAAGTTGAAATATTCTATTAAATGTTAATTATGACAATATTTTATTTATTTCGATCCTAACAACAAAGTTTAGCCATATGCTGATATACATGTATTTGCATGCCATCAAAAGACAAACAATAATACTCAATTGAAGGGCATGCATGCAAACAATGCATAAACAAAGTGGAACATGTTTGTGATGTGATTTAAGGTCTCATTTAATCATCAAATTTAAATAAATAATATAACGATAGAAGTAAATGAGGAAAAATAAATAACCACGAAGATTTTATCACGGAGTTTCACTTGATGGCAGAAGAGTACGTTACATTAACATTGCGTAAATCCGCTAAAAAAGCCAAATCCGAAAGATTGTTACAATCACACAACAAGCTAAACACTTTCAATTGAGTATCTCTTTTATAGCACGGTATTCTTAATCACAAAGCGCTCCTGATATTATTGATGATGATTGATAATATTACCAAGAATTATTTAGGATGATTATTTTTGGCGTCTGAAACTTCGTAGACAAAGCACCTCATATATAGGAAGGATTCATAACCCTAACTATAGGAACCTTCTACGTCTCAAGCAGTGAAATCGCCTCAAGCAATATCACGCCGCCGTGCGGTGGCCCCTGCGACAACAGGCCACAGGGGCCGATTGCTCTCCGATATGACCGAAATTGCGGCCCCAATCGGCCCTACTTGAGGAGGCCGATCACGGTGATTCTCAGTAATAGCTCCGAATAGTTCTTTAGCTGACAATCTCTTGAGATATTTTCAAATCACCATTCTTGAGCCCGTTCTCTGGCCGGCTCCTTCAGTTATTCACTCACAAGGTTAGCGAAGTTGAACACAACTTCAGTTTTCTCCTTATTCACCACCTTCGTAAACATATCCGTCGGATTCCGATCTCTTGGAATCTTCTCAAGCTTTAGAACTCCATTCTCAACGCGGCAGTATAAAATGGTACCTCGGTCTATATCTTGGTCCGTGCTCAAAATTGACTCCTTCAAAAGTTTGCAACCATATCATCTCTTGACTTCATCCATATGACATATAGAACTGACTTAGATCTCACAGAACACGCTTGACCATAACAAGCTTAGATCTCGGTATGCATAATATCTCCAAAGCATTGAACACATAGCTACTAGTAGATTTTCTCTTATCCTTGTCGCACGCCATTGTCGGCATTTACATATCTATCAACGGCTTCAGATTTTCGGAAACCGCAAGCTTTTTCATCACTTGCATTGGGTATCTTAAAATCCAGCTTCCACGACTTCCCAGTATTCTCTCCTGGGTTAGACATGTTGAACCGCTTCACAGGTATCTTAAAATCCACTTCACAAGTATCTTAAATCCAACTTCACTATCGTTCGGTATCGAGTACTACCGGTTTTGCATCCAACATGTTGAACAAGCAGTCACCTTAGCCGGAGTATTCTTAACATTGTCAATCTCGGAGAATCGATCTACGATTGTGCATCCTAGAATTTGTTTGACACCACTGGGTGCTTAAGTAAGTAAATTCCAACGTATTATTCTTGAGATGTTAATCTTACGCCAAATCGGCTCACACTTGATCAACATATCGTCCAGCAAAGGAGTAGAATGACATAGTCTTTTGAACCTCCTCATTAAGTAGTGATTAGTCTACTTGGCGCTCACAAACTTCAACCTCTTTCATACAAAGTTATCAAAGGTTATATTCTACTATCTCGAACTTTGCCCGAGCCATTATTTCTTCCAAAGTTTGCAGACCAAATTCTCTTTCCCTTTAACCTCAAAACCTTGAGGTTGCTTCATGAATATTTCTTCATCCAGATCACCATGTAAAATGCGGTTTCACGTCCATCTGCGAAGATCGCAGTTATCCTTGCTACCGATCCCGAACAATTAGGTTGTCACTAGTTTGACTACGGGTGAGAATATTTTAGTGTAGTCGATACATTCATACATTGAAATCTCTTTGACAACGATGGAGTCTTGTACCATTTACTTCCATCTGTTCTTCCTTAATTTGATAGACCACGTTTGTTACGCAATATTCTCTTATGGCTACGTGATTTAACCAGCTACTCACGTCATATTAATTAAATCCCGTGACTCCGTCTCCTCTTTAAATGCTAACTCCGCTTAATTGAATCACCCACGTTATGCTTGCTTCATCATAACTAACATGCTGCTTGTCGGGTTAACAATAAAAAGTTAGCGAGAGAGGAGAATACTTGAGTTGAGTGCCTTTCTCTTTCTAATCTTACGGAACATGAATTGTTTCTTCCTCTTGATTAGGATCGAGGAAGTGTTTTCCTCAAACCTCGGTTGTCTCCTCGCCATCCAGCGCGGCCTCTCGGGGGTAGCATGTTATGAGATCTTGGGTTTACTTTGGAAGCGAGGGGCATGATCTAAGATATGCCAGTTGGAAGAAACCGAATCATGCGCCTTGTCCTACGCGTTTGACTTCCTCGGTTTGTAGGCTGCGACTTCTTCTTAAAACCTTTCTGCTCGGCCAGCACATGCATCTTTGGCATAACACCTCTTCATTCAAGAACACATCCTTACAACGTATGATTCTTCGATTCTTCAAGTCATAGAATCGATATCCCATCTCAGCATCGCCATAACCAATAAAATAGCAAATGTTAGATTTTACATCAAGTTTACTTCTAGCATTTGCATCTACATGAACATAAGCTAAACAACCAAATACTTTCAGGAAAGATAGAGTTTACATGCCAGACTCCACATTTTCTTCGGAATTTTGAAATCCAAAAGGCGAGGTCCTGCATTGTCAAAGAAAGGCTGCTGATATCGATTAAATCAGCCGAGCGTCGGGAGTAAATCGAGGAATGTAACACCGTACTCGAAACCTGCGTTCATTTAGCATTACATTCCTTCTTTTTCGGCCACCGGTTCTGTTGGGTGTTCGGGGAATAGTCTTTTGCATTAGGTCCATTACCGATTACAATATTGTTTAAATCACCATTAGCATATTCACCCCGTTATCGGATCTCGAACACTTCCAACTTTGACCCGGTCTCGTTTCTCGACCATAGTTTTCCGGTTCTTAAAGACACCACTTACACTTGGTTATGCTTCGTGGGAATAAACCCAAACCTTTCTAGTTAAATCATCAATAAAGGTTACATAATATAATGAACCTCATGGCAGAACCAGCAGTGCGGGTCTTCCAAACATACGTGTAGACAACTCTAAGTTTTTAACAAAATTGACTTTCTTCTGCTTACCCAGAACACAACTCTCACAAATATGATGATCAATTGATTTTAACTTAGGTATCAAATTATTTGAGACAAGTAATTTCATACCTTTCGCCAGTATGACTAAGCGATTGTGCCGTAACCTCGTCTTAGAACGCCTTGGCCAGCTGACTATCATCTCAAGAACTTCGATAAAGTACAATGTACCTATCTTACGACCTCATTTCGGTCGTTTAACCATGGCATACTTTCCGGTTGCCATCGCTTTGACGTTGTTAAATGTAATCTGTCCAGAATTTGACTAACGAGAAATCAAGCTCTTATTTACCTACGGTACATGTCTACTTTGTGAATTTCGAAGGCCCGAGAACCATTTGTGAGAACTTGAATTCGTCATCACCACGTATTCAATAGTTCACTATCGACAAGATGAACCGTCCCGTAATCTCGGCTATATAATTCCAAGCATTTATATCCGATTAGGTATAGTAGCAAATGCACACGAATCGAGGATTCAATAACCCAATAAATCCAAGCGACAGGAACAAAACATGCAGCGTAGTCATCAGAGGCAGCAAACATTGATGTCACTTATGTTGTTGTCCGACCTCGAAGCCTTGGTGCTTCCTCGTAGCGACCCGTTTTCTTCTGACAAGCTACAAGTATGTCTCCAAATTTGAATTTCTCATGGCTTTGTGCTCCGTTTATTGCTTGCTATTTCCCCCATCCGGGATTCTGCGCTTAATGCATTCGATGCGAGCCATATATTTGCTCAGGTCTTGCGTACTTCTTCAAACAAACAGCCAGTAAGCAATAATAACGGCAGTAAATCACGAGCAGTGTTTGTGTCGATTTAAGGCCCCAATTTAATCCACCAAATCTAAGCAAACAATAATAACGGCCAATTAAATGCGAAAAAATAAATAACCTGCGATTTTACTCTGAGGTTCATGATGTGAAAGGTACGTCTGGTAGCTACAATCCACTAAAAACCAAATCCGATTATTCTGATCCACGCAACGAGCTAAACACTCGATTGAGTAATACTTTATAGCATAGTATTCTTGTCATAAGCACCATAATATTATTGATGATGATTCAATAATATTATTAAATAATTATTTAAGATGATTATTTTTTGTAATCACAAACTCGTAGGCCAGACACTCTATGCATGGCCCATAACTGGCATGGGCGGCCTGGATGCCGAGCGGTGAAAGCGGTACAAAAAATATCACCGCTGATCGGCCCACGGGATCGGCCTCGACAACTGATCCAGGGGCCGATTGCTCTTCAATAGCAATCAAAAATTGTAGCCCCAATTGACCGCTGTGATCGATCCCTTCAAAGGTCGATGCAGGGCCAATTGCTCCACAATAACAACTCCGAAAAATAGCTTTTCAACTCAACAGTTTGACCCTCTCAATTCTGAAATGATAAGTTATGATACACTCAACTAACTCACATTTCGATCGAACATGAAGAAATTATATTATGTTTATTAACGGTGACAAATTAAAGAGGCTACTCATCAAACTCAGAATATATATTTTAGATATTATCACCTAATTTACTGATTATCAGGTGCATGTTATATGAAATAATTTCTATTCATCTAATGTTTTGTCTGCCACCTTGTTGAGCTAAAGAATTTTCTTCAAACTTACTTTAATTTCAATGCAATAATAATTATCCCTACGTGTTATTGGTCCAGAATAGACTGGTGACCATAAAAAGCTGGAGAATGAGTGAGCTAACAACCACTGATTTGATCACTATAATAATTTGACCACATTTTATAGTTTGTCGCTATTTGCTCCTTTTTTTATTGTGGTAACAAAATGTTGAGCATGCATTATTACACAAGATAAGGCTGGGCGACACAAACTAATTGCTCGAATGCTCGCCGGTAAGCACAACTACAAAAATGATTTTGCATAACATCACATTACTTCATTGAAGCACTATCTCACCAGACGATTCTTTTCTAAGTACAATAGTGTGCCACTTAAACAACATCTTTAAATCGAGACTATCTTAATCCTTTATAAAACACTAAGGAGCTTAGAAAGTCAAAGTATGAAAGATTAGAGGGTATGTGGGGCCGAAGAAGCTTTGTATTATAAAGAAAAAGCTTTCTGAGAGAGTGATTGAGAGGCACATTTGGATGGTTAGATGCTTAGATGGATGAAGCAAATGAGACTCCTCCCCTATTTATACTAGTGGCTTAAGCCTTGGCACCATCGAGGGAAGGTTAGGGCTGGCTTGAGCATGTATCATCTTGTAGGTTACAGAGTGATACACTAGACTACATATAATTCTAAAGTGTTCTGAGAGAACTCACTTAGAAATCTTTCAGCTCCTATAGGCTATTCATGAATCTCGTAGTCTAGGTTGTACCCAGGAGCGTTATCTTCAGGAACCTTGGGATGTTTGGGGCGTTCGAAACTTTCGAGATGCCAGGACCCTTCTTGCACACCTTCGGGCGTTCCATGTTAAAGTAGCCATCGAAGCAGTTAAGGGTCTTAGTATACCAAATCTCTTGCTGGGAAGCCTTGCAGCCTCCGAAAACTTGCAATACGTTTCATAGTGTTCCGCACATATTCGGGTGCTTCTTGAGTCCTCTCGCGTTTTCCGAAATTTTCTAGAACACTGTCCGTGACAACTAGCTAGCTAGCTAAATGAATATATAGTTTGAATAACAAAAAATTATGAGAATGTATTAAGTTCTTCAACAAAAAATTGAGAACAGTTCTTCAATGTTTTTATTACCACCGTATTCATATTCATTTTGTAACCAGTAATACATTTTTATCAATTACTTTGTTTAAGCTTTAAACTCAATAACATAGATTCCAACTCATTGATTACATACATTGTTTCTCCATTTTTATCAATTACTTTGTTTAAGCTTTAAACTCAATAACATAGATTCCAACTCATTAATTACATACATTGTTTCTACTTACATTTCACCTATTACTACTGTACTCTCTCTATCCGTCCATGAAAGTTATATACTTTCATTTTTTTTCTTCATATAACTTGTTTTATATGTTCAATTTACATATATTGCAGTAAATATCTCAATTTTAATTTTTAAATTTTTAAATTTAAAAGAGTATCAATAACCAGTTAAACAGGGCCTTAGATTTTGCTATGCCGGCATGCAGTTATTAGCAATAATTTAGCATTATGTAAACAGAAGTATTAGGACGTTAGGAGTGTCCCAATGAACCAATCATGCATAACTATGATGAAAGATCGATCACTAGTGCCAACTGGAGCATCGATCAGTAGAGTTAATTAGTGAAATGGGGAAGTCTTAAATAGTGAGATAAAGTTGCGAGTTGAGTCAGGAAAGTTTAAAGTTAGGATTTAATGCGTAATATTGGCTTTAAGGTTGTGTTTGGTCCCACAGTTATAGTATTATTATTAAAAACTAACAGCAAAATATGGCGAATGTAACTCACATTCACCCTTAAAAATTATAAATATTCATTTCTACATTCTGCTTTTGATTTCCGTCGATTAACTTAAATCATTTTCTGAATTCTACTTTATTTTTCATCCAAAATAATTTCCTACAAATATACTTACTCTTACAAAATTGTAAGAGATTATTTTCGAGAGAAAACAAGAAGGAATGGTATTAAAAAATAGAGGAAAGAACTGATGAAATCAAATGAAAAATTGAGTGAAGCTAAGTACAGGCTGGAATAATTCTGTCATCATTTTGTTGTTAGGTTTTAACTTGACAGCGATCATGTAGGATCAAAACATAACACTAAAGCATTATCGAAGGCCGTCGGCTTTTGAAGCTTTCTGGGAGAACTTGACTCCTTATTCGTCACATTATCTGCTTTCGCCGATGCTTCTTGATCGATTATGTCCGAAGAGAGATAAATGGAAGTACCTACTTGCGTTGGGTCAAACTATTTGACTATTTTGTGTCAAAACTACAAATAAATTCACCAGTCAAATAAAAGATTCTTTATTACTTTCTCCGTTTTTTTATAGTTGTCATTTTAATTAAAAAAAATTATTTTTTATAATTGTCATTTTAATATAATAAATAGAATTTTTTTATATTTTCAATATACTTGCGACTACTTTTTTCTCATGAAATAAACAATAATGATATTATTTTAATTGCTTGTCATTTTACATTTTCAATGCACTTTTTGACTAATTTTTCTTTTGTAAATATGGCTAAAAGCGATAATTAAAACGGAGAGAGTATTGTCAAATGCTTTACGGTTTTTGGCTCTATTAAATTATACAAACTCATATCTAAAAAATAAAATCTTAAATTTGATCCCCTTCAATGCATTTTCATCTAATATATGTGTTGATGGCTCATTATTTTATACGGAATATCTTGATTGCTTCTACAAGGATACGTTCTTAACTCTTTCTAAAGAAAATAATTAACATATGACTTTGAGAAGCATAATTAAATACTTCCTCCATTTTTTTAGTTGTCAATTTAGAAAAATAAATTTATTTATTTTTAGTTGTCATCTTAACATAATAAATAGTATTTTTACATTTTTAATATACTTTTTGATTACTTTTTCTCTTTAAGTTAACAATCAACCAATGATATTGTTTGAATTAATTGTCATTTTATATTTTCAATCCACTTTTTGACTTTTTTTTTTAATTTATATATAAATAAATGTCTCAAACAATAATTAAAAAAAAAATGGAAGAAGTATACTACATTCATGAAGTACGGAGTACATTTAATTCAGTGAGGAAACTAAATGTTTCTAGTTGGAGACAACTGATAGGAAGTAAATGTAACTTGGTTGTAATACCTTAGGATGTTCGAAACAATAAATACTCATTTGATGGTTGAAGTTTTGAACTACAAGTACTACGTATAAAAGAAGCTATTTGACCAATTTTATTATGGAAAAATTAAAAGTAATAAATGCAAACAGAGCAGATATAGATGTAGAAGAGATGAGTAGATGCATGTGAGTTATGGGCGTAATGAGTGCGACATATCACTCGACAAAAGGGAGGAGATTTTAACAATCTTTTTGTTGGTGTTGAAAAAATTAAAGATGGTTGATGATATAGGAGAAATGAACCAAATGATGTGGTTTATTTATATCCGATGATTATTCTTCCTAGATTATCTTGCATGATGGCATTTAATGTTAATCACTAACCAAACAGCTGTTAGTTTGAGTAGAAGATTTGGATTCTCATGATGATGATGTGTTAAGTGTTAACGTTGATAACTTCAATTTAGCATGTGTATAAAGAAACAATTGTTGGGAGGATCAATCAATATATATATACACCACTGTAATCTATAAGTCCATCGTATTCGTGACGGATATTGTCCATTCATATTAGTGACCATACACAATTGACATTAAGCAGCACTTGATAAACTCGTAATAACATACATGTGATTAATTTCTACTTTAATTAATGATAATGGGTAGATATTTAGTCGCACTAATATATTCAATAAAGAATTTTATTGTCGTTAGTTGATACAATTTACTATGGCAGACAGTTCTTCATAGTAAAATTATTAATACTCTGTAATAACAATGACATAAATGGCAAAATTAGTCTATCATGTATGTTTGTGCGAGATTAATCAGTATTTCGCGATGTAAAATCTATTTTTGTCATGCCAGGTTGGTAACAACTAAGAGCGATGAAGATATTTTGAAGAGGTGTTGTTTACTTTTATGAAGAAGATCTAAAGAGATATGTTTGTGTCAGCTGCGTATATAAAAAGTGCGAATAAGAGTTATATTTAACTTGAATTTAACTTTAAAACTTGTGGTATTAAAGTGCAGGGTATACAAAATCTAAAGTTAGGCAAAAGTATTATCTTTTTAATTAATAATTTCACCTCTTAATTGATAACTCATCAGTTCTAATAGGAATTAATTACTATTAAATAATAATATATTTTATGTAGGCCTATTATTATATTATTATAATAAGTGTTAGTTAGATAATCATATGATTTGTGTAGAATTATTATTACTATTTATTATTATATAGACTATTGTTATTATTATTATAATATGTATTGGTTAAATAATTATATATTTTATGTATAATTATAATTATAATTATTATTTAATGCCCTACAGATATGAATTTTATATATTGAGATCCACAAAAAATTAAATTATACTTTTTAAATCATACCACTTTAACCGACATAAAAGAAAATAATTCGATGATACTATATTGATGATCAATTAGTCAATATATTTAGTTAGATGACATTAAATTGTTAAAGACATCCCAATTTGATATAGTTCATATATATTTTCTTCCAATCCTGATTACAAATGTCACACTCATGGATATGATTACGACATACGTGAATATGATTCTGAAATGTCGTATTAGATGCGTATTGTATGATTTGTAGCTGACAAATTAATATGTAGCATATCTTTATATGCTTCTGGTAGAATTATAGTTATTATTCCTTCCATCCATAAAAGATTGGGAGTTTTTACCCAAAATAGAAATCTCAAATTTGGTTCTTGGTTTGACCAATTTGTGAGTAAGGAAAAGGAGGGAAAACGAGGCTTAAGATATAAAATTTAATTTTTTTTTTAATCTTTGAGTCAAGTCAAAACCTCTCAATCATTTTGGGATGAAGGGAGTATTATTATTATTATTATTAATTATCCATTTGAATCATAATAGATTTTAACTACTATTAATTTTAATTTCAGTTAATAAATGATGATAAAAATTAAATATCACAGTATTAGGATTCCCAATAAATTATCCATAGGCTCCATATACAAAGCGGAAGCACTGCTTGAATATTCCAAAGCATTTGACATAGCCATGTCGTAGCAAATTTTTTCATTAAGCTTCCAACTGCATTAGTAACAAAATCTTAAGATTAAACATACAAATTGGAATATCCGCATCCCTTTTCTTAGTATTATCATTATAGATAACGTGTTTTCGTTAGTTGATGAAGTAATCGAGAGGTCTAGAACATGTTAATATGATTAATGTGTCGTGTAAAAAAGATTATTTTGTTTTCTTAGTTGGAGGAAAAGAGATGAGATATTTAAATTGAAGATCTTTCATATTTTGAAACTAATTATCTATTCGTCAAATATAATTGTATTTGATTGATTATTATTCGAATAATGTAATTTTGGATGTTAATATTATATTACTAATGTTTTACTAAAATATTATTACATACATGATTGACATATATTATATAAGTTTATAAATTTTTTTTTTGAATATGTATTAATAATAATATTTATTAATAATTTAGATAGCTATTACTAATAAAAAGTATACTTAAAATAAAATATACTAGAAATAAAATAAATATTATCTACAAAAGTAATCCGATTAGATTGCTATAAAATTGATACTAATGATCTTTTAAAAAAATAATTAAAAGGGCGTAAGTTTTAAAGAGTTATATTTTTCATCTTATATTTAAGCCAATTTATTAAGTGATCAAATATCCCTTCAAAAAATAAAAATATTAATTAAAAATTCAAAGGAGTGTAAGTTTTTATACAATTTTAGAATGATTTCAAGTTAAACTTAAAAATGTATCAGTGTTGAAATTGATTCGTAATAGATGCATCCCTTTAGCGTCTCGCTTCTAGTATAATAGAAAATGAAGTTATTGGACCTCAAGAAATAAGATTCTCACACGTCTTGTTCAAGAAGAAAAGATCGAATGCATTGATTATCTTCAAGATGGAAGATTTTATTTATGAGAATTGTTACCATAAACTTGAATAATACACAAGCCCATATAAGGCGCCGTATGCGGGCGCAATGATTACCGAGAAATACGCGTATATTGTTCTATTGTTAGCGTAAGGAAAACCCAGGCTTTGAGAGTTTATTCTTGTGTTTGTAGAATTTGAATGTATGCGAGTTATTCTATAAAACTCGCTTTAGAGTTGTAACATTGTTGTGATACATTCTGGCTTGATCTTTTTCTTTTGTTATTGTTTACCAGCGTAGTAGTCACATCTTGGGAGAGTACTTTGTGGCCACATTGAAGATAGGTGTTTTGAGAGTCAGGGGGCTGAGGCTTATTCACCGGGATAGGGAGTAGAATATGGCGTAGAAGGCTTGAAACATTCGTATAAGACCTTATTTGTAATTCGTGGTCTAGTGGAATCTTGTGGGCTTCTTGTCACAGGGGCCAGATGCTATACTTTAATCGGGCCGAGGTTCACCAAATACAACGTGTTATTCTTTATTATCTTTTTACTGTTTTTGGTTATGCAATTGGTTGAGTGAGTACAAATTTTATTAACAGTTGTACGAACACCTCGTTAACTAACAGGGAACGATTACATTTTTTCAATGTATCCGTCACAATAGTTATTAGTGACAAATTTGACTCCCATAACATTGATGGAAGTGAATGTCACATGAACCTAACTATTCGTCACTTGAGCCTTACCTATCTATCTATAAAACTAATTCAAGTATTGGAACAGTACCAGTGTAACACTAGCTAGTATAATACTCCGTTATTTCATAACAGGTTTCTGAAAAGATGAGCATGTACACCAACATTAATCAACAGTTCATCAAGAGCATCAAGTTGGATGCCCTCAAAATAAAGTGATTTATTTAAATTTCTTTCTATTAATCTTTCTGAAATGAGAAAGTATAGTAACTTCTTGATTAATTTGATGCATCGATTGCACATTTATGCAGGATGATTAGAAGAGGAATGGTGCAAAAAGGCAGAAAAAGTTAATCTAATAGACTTTCCTCTGTAGTAGAAAAAAAGTAAAAGATGCTTCTTATTTACTGTCTATCAGTGAACAACAAACGAGCCATACATTGTTGAAATTTAGGCCTAATAACCCAAAAGTTATTGATGAAATTTATTGTTGCCGTGTGTGGGAAAATGAAATATATTGTTGAAATTTGACTCCTAATAACCCAAAAGTTTTAAGATAGTGGAATAAATTTGTGAATTGGTCCCAGCAAGTTAAAAAATTGAAATTTTGTCCCTGATAGTGGATTTAAGATTGTGTTTTTGGTCCTTGTTATGAGTGTATTGTTAAAAACTAACAACAAAATAAAAAATAAATTTACCATAAGTATAATCCTTCTTGAATACAAGATCCTATTAATTTACCATAAGTATAATTTTCATAGGAAATAGATATTTTATCCCCTCTAAGATTCTTACGTACTCTTTCTGCAAATAGATAAGGAAGGCCATCAATAAATTTTAATTTTCAATGGGAGCTATTACTCTCTGGAAGTTCCATAACTCTACTAAGAAAAGAATCTTCATACCATCTAAAATCGCTAAGAGTTTTGCATTTGAGATTTTGAAGTAACGTTCTAATATTCTCACTATTGTCAGAATATTTTCCAGTAAAGTGTTCTACAATATTCACAATTAATGTATACACAACGATTTCGATATTTTGTCATTTACCATACTACTTGTTTTCTCTCCAAAATAATCTTGTACAATTTTGTAGGAGTAAGTCTATTTGTAGGAGATTATTTTGGATATAAAATGGTAAAATAGATGCAAAGAATTGACGGGAATAAAAAGAGAATGTGTGAGAGTGAAATATGACAATTTTCGCAGAAATGTGAGTTACAATTGCTCATTTTGTTGTTAGTTTTTAATAACACAATCATAACAGGGACCAACACGCAACCTTAAAGCCATTATCAGAGGCTAAATCCCAATTTTTGAACTTTTTTAGACCAATTCGCAACTTCTCACTATCTGGGACCATTTCATCACTTAACTCATTATTCCACATTGAAAAATAAGGAGAGAGTTAATCACTATATAAATTAAGGAGCTACTCCACCTATCACCAATTGATTTTAGGATGGTATCTCTTTGAGCTTATAAAGTGTGCTCTCTCTCCTTTTGTGGGTGTGGCCCAGACCCATTTTAATAAATTCAAGACATATTTTGGCTGGGAAATTGAAACTTCACAACTGGTCATTAATAAATATGTGAGGTCCTTAAGACTGAAATTTTACGACATTAATAAGATGAATTAATGAAGTATCTTGTTAAGTAGGAATAGATGTGGAAGTATTTTTGGTTGACTCTGTAGCTAGCTAGATATATGGTATTTTGATAAGATTATTAATTTGTATCAATATGGGATCAAATTGTTGTATTGAGGATAAAAGTGTAATTTAATTTAACTTTCAAGATTATATCGACAATTCGATCAATTAAGAACAAATTGAACTATCTTAGGGGAAAAGGTAATGATACTTTCAATTGCATGAGTATAAACAATGAGACATGAAACGTGGGAGTATCTAAAGGTAAATGAAAAAATAAAACAAGGGTTTTGAGGAAAGCAAGATCAGTGATAGTAGTAGGAGGCTTGGTTTTCATCAGAAACGAGGAGGCCAGGGATGGGCAAGTACAAGAATAACTATGATGATTCTTTTGATCCTTTATTCCTTTACTTGTAATTAATTTTTCTTAATATGCCCCAAAGAATATAATGATCCATCCCATCATCCAATCTCCTCATTTACTACTCAACAACCTCCAACCCCCTTCTATGGAACCGAGTTCCTAAAACTAGATCTTACCACTTCTCCTACCTCTATGTAGTAAGTTATAAATAACCCTCCTCTCATCATCTATATATCTCATGTATCTATATTTTCCATCTTGAATTCTCTTCGTCAACTTCTCTCTTTATTTGAGTTGAGTGATAATTATTTTTGTTTTCTTGAATCAAGTTTTTCCACTATGGATGATGATGTTCTTGATGTTGCTTAGTTCAAGCTAGCTAGGCTTAGATTTCATGGTGGTTTAACAAAGAGTCTCTTACAGAGCTTATTGGCATTCTGTCCACCTCTCCTTCATTTAGAGTATGTACATAACCCATCGACAACTATGATGGAGACAACTTAATCAATGAGTTAGATGAAAGTTGAAACCCTAATCATCATAATTTCTATATACTCTCTTTGAATACATGGAGGTGGGCATACTGCCAACTGACCTCTGTTGGCTTCACTTTGTCAAAGCCCTCATGATAATTATCCGGGTTTCGTATGAGGTATTGTCCGTTTTGATGAATTTCCGAAAGGTGCTTTGAGGAAGACAAGTTCCTATCAAATAACACAATACATAAACTCTTTATGTTTATGGTAGTTGAAAGAGATCGAGCTTTCAAAGGCAAGTGCTCATATTCAGAAATACTATGATTACCTGTGTTGACACTCATTTTGGTGTCCACTTTCTTTTTAACTTTATTATTATTATTATTATTATTATTATTATCACTTTTTGGAAATAATAATTCTAGATTCATCATAATAAAAATTCTCAATAATTTTTTAATTTTCTAATTTGTTTCTCTCCAAGGCAAGCGTGGTTCGGACTTTGGACATTGAAGGCTTGAAGCCGATGATTGTAAATGAAGATTATTGTAATGTAGCTACTACTAGCGCAGTAGTTATAATTATACATTATCAATCCTAGAGTCTCGTTCTCTTAGAACACCATATTCCTATTATTAGGCTGTTTACTACTAGCACAGTACGTAATTATTATTTATTAGGCTGTTATTACTCATGAATCTGATGATGAACTTGGCTTGTATATATATTAGTATAGTCCCTTCATTCCAAGAGTTGATGAATTCAAATATTTATGATGATATTAAATAATATTTGGTAAACAAATATAAATATCAAATGCTAGTTTTATGAATTTTTTTTTAAGGTACAATATTATTTTGACTAATATATATACCTCTATCCCAATATCTAAATAATGTTTTTCATTTGGGAAATAAATTACTGTTTTAACCAAATTATATAGAGCTTAGAGATAAAAATATTAGTGTAGACTATGGCATAAGGATAGGAAAAATGATTCAACTTTAGTTATGTAAAAAAAACCGTAACAAAAATGTGTTTTGTTACAGAGTCACGAACGTAACAATCAACTGCATCACATATATATGTAATGGAAAGAAGAATTTTTATTATTTATTAAAAGCGGTAGAAAATAAAATTTACTATATGTAAAAATTCCTCAATGTATAGGTTATATCAAATCGAAGAGGATCGGGTGTCGGCCCATGGATCTACAGGCGTTTGGTGACGTTGTGAGATAATGCTTGACTTGCTTGATTTGAGCTTGATCTTGATATGAGTTTGGTATGTGCTCGGCTTGATTTGAGTTTGATTTGACTTGATTTTGGTTGGATATAAGCTCATGGCCGAGCTAGATGTGAGTCACCGAGGTGGCAGTGAACTTTGGGGGCGGAATGCGAACTTTGGATATGGTGGGCGGGAGGCGCTTAGTAGCGTATTAAAGTGTTAGTTGTATGAACTTGTCTCGACATGTCGGGCGGATATGCATACTGCCAGAGTGTCTTTCCGGTGTTGGAACTTGGGTTTTAAACTCTTGGCGTGGAACTTGTATTTCGCGGTGAGGCTTTAGTAGATGTCTTTCTTTAACTTTGTAGGGCTTGATTTGGGATGAACTTCTCGGGTTGGTACGTGGAGTGATGACAAATAACTTTTGTGCTTGACGATAGGCCGACTTCTTGTTTTGTCTTCTGTGGCCTTGGCGGCTTTGTTCTTTATCGGTGGGAACTTGAGATTTGGTGCCGAGCGGTTTTGATTTAAGTTTTGAAGCGATATGCGACACAGAGCATCTTCTGATGGCGCTTAGTAGTTTATTCTTGTAGTGATGATCGATATGAAGGTTGAGTATCACGCTTTGTTGATGACATGATGATCGTCCAGACGAGGGGAAAAGCTAGCAGGCGTGTTTCTGCTTGGAATCAATATAGGGAATTTGAATATTCAATGTATTTCTATATCCAGGAACTTGTCATCGAGCACGAGATTTTCGAATTTAGATTGAATTTATAAAATAATCGAGTCTTTTTAGTTTATTCACCGAATATTCGAGCGTTAACGCGAAATGCATGTCAAATTCTCGTCGATTTTGCTTAACTGAAGAATTACTGGCGTTTGTGCAATAATTCCACGCAGTAGGCGCCTCTTTTTAAGTACTGCTTTTGAAGGTGTTTTAAATACAGTGGTGTTCTGGCTGGCCGAGTTTAAAAGATTTAACTCGGAGAATTTCAAAGGTGTCTGTATTTTCGGATGTTTTTTGTGTATTTTTCGATGTGAATTGTTGTTTTTTGAAAATATAGTTGGATATTTATGAAACCCAAAGGGCTTTTGAATCTTTCTTGATTAGTTGGTTTAATTTTCGATTGGATCATGATCTTGCTTAGTTGAATTTTTGAGCCTTGATCACAGGCAATCGGATTTTTAAGGAATTAATTATCGTGAGGTAATATGGGCGCTATTTTCATGGAAAGAAGGTTTCGTATTTTTTTTAGGTAATAGCATTTCGTGACGCCGGACACTTTTGGAGGCGCTTTATTTTTGATCACGTAACTTTTGAGTCTCCATTTGAACACGAAACTTTTGGAACTTTAATTTTAGCCTCATGGCCGGATTTTATTCAATAAAATTGGGGATTCTTTTAATCTGTACTGGGAATTTAATGAGCGATTTAATTCGAGTTATTTTTCAGGAAACCACTTGTTCGTCTGAGGTTCGCGTAAGTATGGCTCGATCGAGAACCACAGCTACGTGTAAATGCTCTTTTTAGTGGATCGATTTTAATTAATTTGATTAAGTCATCTTAATGTTTAAGGTATTTTAATAAATTTTCACTTGACTACAATATACAAAGTTGTTCTCTTAGTGTGTTAACTAAATTTAAATTTCATTATACTTTGAATGAAAGTAAAATCCTCTAGAATTAAGGATGGAGAGAGTAATTATTTTAGTATAAATTTTATGTGTATTAATAATAATTAGGGTTAATGGCTTTGGAGATCACTAACATTTCAAAAAAAAAAAGCCATTCGATCATTTCGTCTTTCAAAACCACCCAAACATTCGATCCTTGTGTTCTTAAACGTCTCACGACACACTCATCATCCAAAAGCCAAGCTTGGGTAATTTAGTAGATTCGGTATTTTTAGTGTTCTTGTGACTCGAATCTTACTAACATAATATTTAGCATCCACTACTCGCCGATTAGATTAACTTTACTTTCAATTTCTTACAGAATTTTTATCTTACCCTAATTTATTTTCCAATTTTTCTTTCTCTAGTTTATTCAACAATATCTCTTAGACCACTTCCAATAGCAAATATTCGGAGATGTATTTAGTTATTGTAGGGAGTATTTGATAGGATAATCTTTGTCTTTGAATTTTTTGAAAAGAATTATTTCAATAATTCTCCAAATTATTCTAATAAAAAAAATTAGAGTGGGATATTACGTTTACACGTTGGGCCAGTGGGGATAGGAAGGATAATGCTAATATCAAAATGAGCCAATGAAGCCACTTGTGCGTCGCTATATCTTGAAATTTGGTCGGAGTCCACGTTAGGCGATTGGCGGCGTGGCCTTGGTATGGACGACATTTTATCATTTATCCCTCTTTTTATTTGATCTTTTTGATTTATTATTTCAACTTTTTTAAATTTTTTTACCAATATTTTTTATTTTTAAATGTCTATAAATAGAGACTAGGATTGTTTGATTTGGACACCAAAAAATAATCTTATTTTCTCACTTTCTTTTTATTTCCTCAAGTATTTTTGCTAATTTCTCCACTCATTTCATGGATCCAAATCAAAATTATAATTGTCCTTCAAATTTTATATTTCTTAATCAACCACCTCAAAACCCCAACATTGACACCATTAAATTCGTAGAATATGGATCCGATGCCCAATTTACAAGCACGGTTTATGATGTCACCAAATCAAAATCAATTTATGATGTCACCTAATCCCAAATTTTATGCCACCAAATCCTACTTTTTTGGTATGCTTAATATCCACATAATTGCTCGATATATACATTATGGACAACAATCTAATTAAGGAAATAATTGTATTTGGGTATCTTTAATATGTAAAAGCCAAAGCTTCCTGACCGTATTTAGAACAATTAACTTCCCGTTTGATGTAGTGGATGTGCGAGAAATTTCGAGAAGCGCGGTTTATTATATTCGTAATATGATTGTGGAGGATGAGCGAGATATATGCGATCGAAGTTGGAAAAAGCGACTCGAATCGGGGCAACTATTTGGCTTGCGAAACTCGTCAGCTTCAATGGTAATATTCTTAGAGTTTGAACGTGTTGAAATTTGAATCTGAATCAGAGACATTAAATGCTTAGATCGAACCTTGTATATGGCCAAACATATCAGGATTGAAGGATATAGACAAACACTAAATGTAATTATTTTCATGTAAAAAAAATAACTAATATCATTATTATTATTATTTAGAAAGTATAATTATAATTTTAAAATCATAATAACATAAAATAAGAGAGAATGAATATATAGTAGAATATATATTGTGGCGTGGAGGAAAGAAAATAAACGTGAAGATAAGAGAAAATGAAATAATTTTTCAAATATCTCCTATTGTGAAGTGTAAAAAATTATGGGAATATATGATGATATAAAAAAAGAATAAAATGATATGATATAGAATATTTAGGGAATGAATTATCTTTTGACGAAGATGATAATGCTAAGATTCCCTTTGTGAATTGTGTGGGTGTCGAGCCAAATTCTATTTATCTACAATTAGTTTCAACCTTCCCAGAGCCAAATTTCACTATCTACAATTGGAGAGAACATCAAGGTATGCCTTTCAAGATATTCATAGCATCTACATCTGATATTGTAATTTCTCTGTATTTTAAAAATTCAATCTGAGATCTGAAAATTAAAGGGCTCCCCCAACAATAACTATAGAGAGATATAATGGAAATCAAAACTTAATTGAGGAAGAAGAAAAGAAAACTAAAGCAATGGTAAAGAGAGGAGGTTGGATTGAGTTGAAGATCCAAAATTGTATGCAGCTCAGTTTTGAATTGAAGACAAAAGCGTATGATATCGAACATAGCATACAAATGCTTGCTCAGAATGTTTAATTCTTGCTCAGTTTATTATATTATCAAATATCTTTCTTGTTTTGTCATTCAAATTTGTTCTTTTGCACTATTAGGAAGAAATAAAGGGAAGATAAATTGAGACAATAATGTAAATGAGAGGAGAAAGAGTGCTAAATATTATTTATATAAGAGAATTATCTTGGCTCATTAAAAACACTTAAATACTGAATTGACTAAATTACCTTGGCTATTTTGGATATAATAAGTGGGATGGTTTAAGACATTAGTGATCGAAATAAGATGGTTTTAAAGATAAGTGATCGAAGTGACTTTTTTTTGAAACGTTAGTGATGTTCAAAATCATTAGCCTTAATAATTATTTTATATTTTGTCGATAGTTTTTTTCCTTGTGTAAATATGTCACATTAAGATGTTTACATTATCGATAGAGCAAATAGCATCAATGATTACTATGTTTGTTAAAAATTTCTATTAAATCATCCTGATTCAATTTAGACCATTTTTTGATCACTAATGTCTTGTGAAACTTTTCACCTGGACACTTCATGTCAACAATCATCATGGAAAATCGTTTAACAACTTTATTAATTTAGGGATGGAAGTGAAATATATGAAAAATGGGGGCTTATAGTGAAACTCTTAAACTATCGTGGACAAAATATTTGTTCGGACTTCCACACATTTACGATTGCATGTTTAGCGTTCACAACGTTTGTCATAGCTAGGGATAGCCATGGTCTGCGGTTTCGCTTGGCTGCGTATTTTGTTTTTTAGGTTCGGTGTGATTAGGTTTTACCATGATCGGTTTTTCGGTGTCTTTGTAACTTGATTTCGGTGTGATTAGGTGTAAATGGAATTTGAATTGGCTGAAAATCTAAAAATTAGCTCGAGATTCCATAATTGACATTTATATATGAAAAAAAATCAATAATTAAGGACTATTTGTACACTATTGATAATTTTACTAAAATAAAATAACTCAAATTGAAAAACTGAAAAGATAATTTACTTGTATTTATTTAGTGAGAGAAATACGTGGTTTCAAAATTTTTGGTGTAGATATGCTTATTGAATCATTGATTTATTATTTTATAAAATATGTTACTGACTTATTGTTTCATTCCATTTAAATTGACCCTACTAATATGATTTTATCAAAGTAATTGTCTAGGCCTAATGTAAATTGCAATCTAATGTAAATACCAATATATTATGAATAATTAAATATTTATTTGAAATATATAATAAATTTAAAATAAATGATCGGTGCGATTCGGTTTATGGTAAAGCGACAAACCATAAAAGGTTTTGATTTTGAAATTATTGGCTTCATCGATTCGGTTAAAGAAAAAATCGAACCCGGGTCAGTTCAAATCAGTCTTGATTGAATCTGATTAATTTTTTTCATCTTAATCACTTAGCATCAATGGATCCGTCCATTACGCAACTTCATGGATAATATTTGATGACCAATGTGTAACTCCACATTTATCTAGACAAAATGACAACCTCAACTCATTTTCTATACCAAAATCAACAATCGCACTAAAAATAATGTATATAGTCATCAAGTACAAATTTATCGGGGATCAAATGACAAGTTGAACACATTTTAGATTTGGTTTAAAGTACATAAATTTACAGGTTCGGGGACGACTCGGCTCAAACTACATAAATTCTTAAATTTATTTTTCAATTTTTCATATTATATCATTAAAATTTGGCTAAATTTTATTTAGGCACCTGAACTATTAAAATCATTTCAAATAGGCACCTAAACTTTTCAACCTTTCAAATAGGCACCTGGGGTACATTTTTGGCACATGAACTTTCGAAAATTGTAGCCATTGAAGTTTTTAAGGACAAAATCAATTTTGACAAGGATAATTCCGTCAAATAATTTTCATTAAATTCATTCAACTATTTTAATTAACCTAACCACACCTCATTTCTAACTCAACCATCCTTATTAAATATATTTTACTTTTAAGGGCCAAATTGGATTCAAAATAACCCCATCATTTATCCCAACATACCCTACCCCACCCCCACCCCTACTACCACTACCTTCATCATCATTATATTAACAACCTGAAATGGAGTTTGCTGAGGTATTGTGATGGACTGGAAGTTGCCTCATTTATGAATGATGAGACTGTTTAATATTATAAATAAGAAATGTTTTTTACAGTAGGACTAGAATTTTTGCAATATTGAATTTATAAAAATTAATTTTTGTTGTAGTGGCACATGAACTTTTGCGAATTCTCTCCAAAAAATTAATATTTTCAATATGGAAGTCAACAACTCAAAAAGATAATATTCGAAAGTTCAGTTGCCAAAAATACACACCAGGTGTCTATTTAAAAGGTTGAGGTGCTTATTTGAAATGATTTCAGTAGTTTAGGTGCCTAGATGAAATTTAGCCTTAAAATTTGAATCTTACCTTTGAACGGTTCAAATTAGACCTCAAATTTTCAAAAAATTTGAACCGAATCGAACTTCAGTTTTATGATTCATTCGAATCTCAAACCTATCAAATTTTTGAATTGTTATGTTCGAGTCGAGCCAAACTTTTATGAAGTCAAAAAAAAAGTTTGTTCTTTTGTAATCCTGTGCATATGTTGAACAGGGGCTACATTCACTGACTATGAATTGGAGAAGATCCTTAAATCACCAATAAGATCAAGTTTAAGCTATTGAGAGATAGAGAAAGTGACATTGCCATATTGGAAATCAAAGATCCGTAGAGGATGTGAATTTATTGATAAAACAAGAGGTCTGTTTGCTTTGTTTTTATTTTTTGTGTAATCAAACATGTGCCCCAAAATTATTTAAAATAACAAATTTACCTCCAAAAGTATCCTCCAATCAATTAGACCTTTAATGGCTAACATTTCCGTCAAATAGAGAACTGGAGTAAAAGAAAAGTGTCAATATTAAAGGATTAAATTGTTACAGTGTTGATGCGATAGAGACCTTGAGTTGATCTAATGAGAGTACTTGAACATACATCATTAGTGGACAGTTTGATTGTGACTTTTGGTTGGCCATTGGTTGCTACAAAGGTGGTTTATTAAAAGGTTGCAATAAATTAATTTCTTCCTATTTGCATTTAAAGAGTTACTTCATTTATTTCAAGTTTCCCAGAAGAATAAGTTAAATAAACTACTCAATACCCATGAGAAATTTCATAAAAATCAACCCCTAAAAATAAAAAAAATAATGATTTAAAATACATTTTAGAAAATTTTTAGGGAAGCTGATGTACATGATCTAAGTAACAATATTTTTTCTTTTCTATTAAATTTTTTAGTTTACTTAAAAAAGTTGGTCACAATTACAGCAATTAACCACAAAATACATGTCACACATCAAGGTTAAACAACAAAACATTGGCAGTTGATGCCGGCACCGAAGAGATTAATAGAACTATAATTTCATAAAAGTTTTTAGCCTAGAAGAGCCAGTTGACACTAACGTTCCCGAGCCAAATAAAGAGCGGAAACTGAGCCAAGGCGATGAACAACAAGAGGTAATGATGCCGGCTTGAATCGTAAGTCCTGACCTCTGCGAAAAGGACTCTCTTCATTGTCTTAACTAAGAATACTCCCATGCATAAACATGTCCATGGCATCATGAAGTAGTATGAGTAGCCGGATAGAATTTTCCCAAGGACGGACAGAGACAGTCCGGCAAAAGTATATCCTGCATATGCCACAATGTCGAGCAGAGGTGCCTCTGCGGTTCCCAAAGACAACAAGGACATCTTTAAAAGGGAAACTTGAATAAACCAGCCAAACAATCCTTTAATAAACAGCCAGTTTAATGCTTCCGGGCTAAACCTGAAGAAACCCAGAATTTGTTCAAGACCTTGAAAGTAACATATTGAAGTTGAAAGACAACGATATGAACAGATCACTCAAAACCACTGGTACCTTCCAGAACAGTAAGCCGCTTAACTGAAAATTTTATCAGGCATACACATTGAGGGTATAACATAATGTACATAGATGTTAATGTACATGACAACTGCGACTGTAAAAATTGCTCTTCCTAGAATTGAAATCTGACAAAAACTTTCATTTCAAATTTTAAAAAAGAAGATATACTTCGTTTTGCTAGATAGCTAGGACCGGATAAATCTTCAATGATCATGAAACTAAGTTCACCCAAGATATTCGGAGTACATAACAAGAGAGGTCCTAATACAGAAGAGGCTTAAACTTACTTTCCATGAAGACCCAGCGACAAGCCAGCAAGGACAACATAGGTGCCAAATGACATAAATGGAATATACAAGTCTGGAGCATTTATGTCATAGATAGGGGGCTTATAGGAGAGCCTCCCACCTACAGGCTCAGTAATTCTTGTCCAATGCCCCTGGAGTATTGCCATAATAAAATATCAACATCATTGAAGCTAAGTAGTGAAAAAATTCTAATTGTAGATATGAAGAGCATAATAACTTACCCTGTGCAGAAATGGGAAAAGAACGATTTTCAATTTGTTCCTGACATATTGGTCATTTACTTGGAAATAGTATTGAGGATCCGAAAACCATCTACTGATCTGTTATTCAAATAGAACAACCGAATGATATCAACAGAAAGTCTCTCGAAGGGCAATTAGGTAACAGGATAGTGAGTATATGATTGAAGAGTTAATGTTGGAGGAAAATCACAAGAAACAGTTCAACAAACTGAAACTGAGGCGAGAACAGCTGTATTATCAGAAAATCTAACTCTTATGCATAACATGTTCATCATATATACTGCAAGTCCATGATCATGTAAGTAAGAGTGAAGTACTACATCTTGAGATTCATAATATCCTGTAAATAAACTAAAAATACATACTGAAAAGCAGACAATTCTGTAACTAATTGTGTCCCTGAGAAGCAATTAAACACAACATTAATTACACACTATAGTCTTCAATTGTGAGGTGATGAATAAAATAATACAAAGTTCTTATTAACTAATGATTGAAACATTCCTACCTAGAACGCAATTTCAGGGAAACTCAAACTCATCCTAGTGTAGGTCATAGCCACAGCACTCTGAGGAACACAGTAAAACCTAGGCTTAAGCGTTCTCATAAACTTACATAGCTTTGCACGTGTTCAGAACTTGACCCAAGAATTTTCTCCCCATAAGCACTCAATCCACCTTTTATGAGCCCTGGCCCTGCACCATAAAATGCATTTCCAAAGGGATTTGGCTGTGAGTTAGGCGGGGGCGGTCTTGGTCCTCCAAGATTATCATACATTTCTGCAATAGAATCTAAACATTAATAATATACATTTTTACTTGATAACAAAATAGAAAGCCGGAGCAATCCCATAAACAGGAGATAAGGACGACATCACAGTTCACGAACTATAAGCAGCATACTATAAGCACTAATATAGCCTACAACTATTCCTCTCGAGCACAAAACTACTTCTACTTTGCCAACTACCAAAAACGAAATCCAAATTTTAGGATCAACACCTATACATGTAATTTCACTTTCTACAATTATTCATAAAAATCATGTACTCCATCCAATTCAATTTAAATGAGCTACTAATTAAGCTTGCTTCAACATAGTATCCATTTTTTACATCTGTCGCCCTCCCCTCTTAGTTGACCCTTCATACTGATAAAACAATACAAAGTCCATATGGATAAACTCACATTTTACATGTGTCGATCCTATGAACTTAATATTTGTACAAAGTCAAATAGCTCGTTCGAAATTCCAACTCAAACCAGGGCTTATCGCATTAAATACCATCGGCTATATGAATACAATGTCGTCATTCACCTCTATGTTGGTTCATTTCCTCCATTACGAAAACAATAAGATCCACATAAACTGGTAACATCAGTGCAGATAGCTAAAATAAATAATACAAAGCTCTCAGAAATATACAGAACTATAAAATAAAGCTAAATCTAAGAAACCCCAATTAACAATATCTGAATATTAATTTCACAAATCCAATAAAACAGAACTACATAACAAATATATCAAATCAAGACAGCATTTTTAACAATCTGAGATGCAGAAACACAAATCATCCAACATACAATATTCTTTTCTTACAGTATTTGCGAATAAAGATTTATTTTTTATGAGATCCAACGTACAATATGACATAATAGATAAAATAAATAAATTAAAAATCAAACTTTTTTTTTCATTTTAATATCAAATAATAGGTCAAATATGTACCTATAGGAAATGGTGAAATTGATTAAAAAGGTTGAAATTTGATTCAATTAGGTAGATTTAATTGGGGATTTGCAGATTTGTATTGAATTTGGTTAAATAAATTGCTGAAATTGAAAGGTTTGAAGTTCAAGAAAAGTGAGAGATTAAGGTTGAAGAAAAAAAGGCCTAATTTAGGGACAATTTAGTCCTGTTATTGGATCGGGTTAAAGGAAATTAGATACTCGACTTATAACTAAAATTGAAAATCGCTTAATTTGTTATTCGTTTCGATTTTGATTCAACATTCAGGGTTCGAAACTGATTTGCTTGAATAATAATTTTGATTATGTCCCAAGTAATATTATATGCCAAATAATCAATAACACATTAGTATATTTTAGATTATATCTCTTTCGAGTCGATTTCAGGTCTAGTCTATTCGGATAAATGGAATTTAAGTTCGCTTATGAGTAAGATACCAGAAGATTTTTTTGCGTTCGATTCTGAACCGACTTTCGCACTTGTTACTATTTTGAGTTGATCTTCGATTTTACCTATTTCTATTTTCGGTATGTGATAGTTGGCTTGCTTGGTTTACGGAGGAGGTAAGCACAAGCTTGACATTAAGTTCTTTGGTTAACGAGCAAAATCGATATTTGACTTGCTATGAGAATTTTCTAGGTATCTCATCTCATTTTCAACGCTAATGGTTATGATGAATACTAAAGCGAGGAAGTTGATATGTAAGTACATTTGAATTATTTAGTGTAAGTTGACATTTATCTTACATATTCTTATTGTTGATTAGTTATTATTGATGATTTAAATATTCATGATATTATAGAATATTTGATTATAGTTTATAGAGACTCTAGAAGAGTTCTAAATTGAATAAATTATTATGAATAAGTTAGCACAATCACTAATTAATACATGAAATTTCAAACACTAATACACTATTACACTATAACCTAAGCCAATACAACAATAATGTGATGAATTATTAGTAATCTCTCAAATGGGGGACCAACTTATCTCTCAAATCACCAAATAGCTGAGATATGTAATCCACCTCAAACTAGTATCTCGTTAATTGATTTAATTCTTCCACTTTACATATCTTAGGACTTAGGTACCCATCAATTCGACGAATTCTTTTTGTTTTTTTGTAAGCTTTGTTTGGAAGTTTTCATACGACAGTTAAAAGTGTTTCACCATGAAGAATATTCCACCAAAACGAATCAAAACTCACGATTCCATGAAGGCATGAACACATTTCCCACTTCAAACCGTTCACTTCTATGTTGTCACATCAAAGCAACTTAGGATCAATTAAGTCATTGGAATAATATCACATTAAATTCGTCCTTGATGAAGTGTCGAATTCAAGCTCATGGTGTTGCTTTTAGGTCCAATTAATTGTGATCATCAATTTTATCTTAATTACGTAATTTCTTATAACATGAAAATCCTAATTACAACTAAATGCCACAAATTTTCTCATCTCAAGACAATATGGTGGCTACTACACTAAGAAATGCCTCTCGATATATATAAAAAATAATAATTTCATATATATATCAAGCTTGAATGATAAATATTTGTCAGGCTGGTAATCAATAAAGTTTATATATGAGCCTCTTCGAGGGATGGAGACAAGGGAGTGGTCCTTATATGCGCGGAGACCATCAATGTTTTTTATAAAAATAATATAAATATCACCTACGTTTAGGTGATGAAATAAGGATTGTCGTGTTGATTTAGTTCTCATTTAATCATAGGCACTATATATGTAGTGCTTGTCTTAATCTTCCTTTTTTCTTCACTTTCTTACAATTTTACTATTTGAAGGCTTGAACATTCACTAATATTATTTAACTTTCTCATTATGTATAGTTATATAAATTTTGGTTTATTGTATTTTTATTTCTTAATTATTTTAGTTCATTATTATTGAATGACCTACATAATTTTCAATCTAGTTATTTTAGTGACTTTTATTCGGTTAATGTTTATTCTTTTTCCTTAACTTTGATCAATGAAAATAATTGAATGGTTGAGGGCAACAACTAATTCTAAAGGATGCATGGTTAGAGGGCAACAACTAATTCTAAAGGATGCATATGTCTTCTCCCGATTGAAACAATTAAATTGTACTAGTATATTTTCCTCAAATTTATAGTTTTGCATCTTTTAAAATATACTAGTGGGATAGTCCTGTCAAGCGACAGGGCCTGAGGTCCAAAATTTTAGAGGCACCAACCCGTATCTATATTTCAAAATGGTGAGCTGCTGGAAACAATATTGAAGTTTTCGCTTCAAACCCAGCTTTGGTATATTTATTCTCACTTTATTTTATACTCAATAATAATACAAGTTCACTTTTACAATTTACACCAACTAATTTGTACCCCACCGACTACCACATCTATTTTTTTTTGGCCACTAATAATAGGATTTACAAATTACGTATGTTATCAAACTATAATTAAATTCTAAATCGACTACCACATCTACCAAACCAAATCAAAAGTCTATTAAACAATTACTTCGTCACACGACTAATTTATTAATATTGTCTTGTCAAGGATTCACGAGAAATTGACTACAATCTAGGACACAAAAATAGTATCATCATAGCCTATTTTAATTCAAATAAACAAGAGAAGAAGATTGCAAACTACGAATGATTGAGTGAAAGATATATTCAACGACGCGATTCGTATATTAAATACCGTAGCAGTTGAACTTCCTAAAACAAAATACTCACCAAAATCATAACAAAAAGCTTCCGTTTTTCATTTTGGATGAAATGTTCTAGAATTTTGCCTCTGGTTGCATACGGTGACCATTGCTGGCCTATGAGAGACAGGAATTTACACGGTGAATTGAAACACACTAAAAGTGAGAGATATGATAAATTCTTCTGAGTTTTCTTTGTCATTTGAGCTACGAAATGCTCTGGCATGCTCTGTCGTAAGCAGATATGAATCGATTGAATATGGAAGCTGACGAAAAAGAAAACCGCAAATCACTTTTGATAGAAAGCAATGTAAAAAAGCAAGTAAGAAATTTGTAGAAAAAAACTCGCCCATAGGCAATCAAAAACATGGCCATAAAGAATTAATGTTGATATGGATAGTATAATTAAATAATAATATTTCTGTTAAAGAACATCAAAAGGTCAAAGAATAGCCCCAAATAATTTAAGGGGCATAGAACCAACCTTGATGTTTTAAGGAGTAAAATGGACAATAAACTTTCATCCTGCCAAAGCAAACCAAGAAAAATAGAAAGGAGCAGATACAAAGATCTAGAGCGACATATACCGCTAAAGATAAATCAAAAATATAATAAAGAGAATCATCCTCTATCTAGGAAAATATATTTGATAGATATACTAATACATCTCGAATCCGTGACATTTCATTTACTAATATCCGAACACCATTAAAATAAGAGACGCTACCACCAGCTGCTACTGTGGTTGCATGTGATGATGAAATCAAAACCACTACCATCAAGTTGCTAGCCAATAGGCGGAGAAATCAAGCATTCATACCTTGCAACCGAATACGAAATTCTGAATGAAAAAGTCGTAATATAAGGTATTGTTTGCCATCAACGAATATGAATTCATTAAGTGCAAAATGCACGATTCAACTCCTCAAACATTTTTAGGTAGGCGCTGTCATTGCTTGTATTTTTTAGTTTCGTAGATTCACGTATTGATTTGAGTGATTCGGTAATTCGAGTCGAGGTTGGCCAGATTATGTTGTTGATATTTTTAGGCGAAAAACACATTTTATTTTAAAAAGACTCCAAGAGGGGGTCAATTTAATTAAATTAAAACCTGAGATTCTCCAAATCCTTATTTCCCCAAATCTATTTCCCCTCTTGGGGTCTTTTTTAAAATAAAATTTGTTTTGCCCAAAATATCCAGCATAACAGTCAATGGCCGAAGTCGGTCGATGAATGGGTTGAATCAACAAGGTGAATATGTAATGGGTGGAATGGTAAAAAAATCGCTAGTGAGTGAAAGCGTCTCTTTTTGAAAATAGGCGATGGACAATCGTGCATTTCTTACATTCATTAATTGTTTACACCAACTTTGCAAACAAGCAAGACTTCGATTAATGTTTCATCATAAATCATCTATTACATTCATTAAAAAAATGTAATCTTGAAATTTTTTTCCCCAAAAATATAGAAGTCCATTTGCGAGAAAGCAATAGAAACCAACAAGAAGCATGATAATCAACAACAAGCATCACAAGATAGGTGAAATTATTCGGGCATATTCGATGATGTTACCTTTGTGAATCTCACTGATACATTTTCAAGTTGTGTAATGGAATTAGGGATGAATATAGAAATCTCATAATATTTCAACAGAAATCCCCAGTATTTCAACAGAAAACTCAAAATTAATAAGAAACATAATCAACTCATTCAAACATATTATCAAACACCTTACCAACATCATAACAATTTATACTTTGATCCATCGACTACCAAATGCACACAAGGAGCTTTTTATATATTAAGTATTAATAGGTACAATAATTACTCTTCGTCCTCGTACAAAAAAAATTGTTCGAAAAGATATTGAGACCATCCAAAAAAAAAAAATTCAAAATGGTACATACTTTACCAACTTATCACAGAATGAATTGGCCAGCAAAGTAAATTAGACAAGTTTCTAACAATTTTTTATATTACACCTGTGACAACCAACAACTCTCACATATTTCCGAGACACGAGATTCGTTAGAAATACACATTAAATGGGCATTGCTCTATTCATTGAGTTTAGTAAAGGCAAAATATATATGACCGAATGTAATTTCCGTTCAATGTGTATTTCCAACGATACCTTATGTCTTTGGAGATAGTATTCACTCAACCAACATGTGTATACAGTATACACATTGTCATGTTGACATAATTTCCTCAGTTCCACACATAATGACAATACAATTCCACATTTCCACCCCTTTTCCCTCCCACCATCTCATTGTCCAAGTCCACCATCAATACCGAAAAGTCCACAATATTTAATCCTTGATAAGGGATTGACTTTGAATTGAGCGTAACTACGATCGAAAAAATATTATTAGAAAAATCAAACTCAAAAACTTTCAATCACAAACTAATCTATCCGCCATCTCGAACACCCATATGGACATACACAAAAACCAAATTCATCATGATGTTGTCATAATTTCCCCAAATTCCACACATAATGACAAAATTACCCCACCCCATTTTCCCTCCCACTCTCACAGAGTCCAAGTCGACAATACAATATCTAGCCATAAAATGTTACCATACTTCCGCCATAAACAAATCATACTTCCCAAATTCCCCCCAAAACGAAGTCGTTTCATCAGCTCACACACTCTATATAATAAACCAACACAACATACTCCACCTAACAAGAACATCCTTAAACACACCAAAAAACGTGTCCGTTTATTACGTTGTCATTGCTCATCGTATTCTCCGAAAATGGGCTCTTTCTCTAACGTTAATCACCCCTTGAAGTATCCCTCGGCTCGTCGCGACGACTCGATTGTTGATGATTATCATGGTGTTCGTATTCCTGATCCTTATAGATGGTAATAAATTGTTACTACTTTGTCCCAAAATGATTGTCCAATTTTGAATTTTTTATTCATGTATGTCAATTGTAACTGTTGCTCCCTGTGTCCCAAAAAGATTGTCCAATTTGGAATTTTTTGTATTAATTTAATGATTTTTTATTCGAAAAGTTTTGTATTAATGTAATGATTAAATTTCGTACTTTGATATTTGAAAAAATCAGAAAAATATTGAATTTGGTGTAGAGACTTTGAATATGAATTGGGTCTATTGAATTTTGTTCACACGGATGAGAATTTGTTGTTGTCGTTCTAGGTTAGAAGATCCAGATTCAGAAGAGACGAAACAATTCGTTGAAGAGCAGGTGAAATTGAACGATTCGGTTCTCAAAACCTGTGAAACAAGAGACAAGCTACGTGAAAAGATAACGAAATTGTTCGATTTTCCTAAGTACGAAGCACCATTTAGAGAAGGTGACAAGTATTTCTTCTTTCACAACACTGGTTTGCAACCACAAAAAGTCCTCTATGTCCAGGTTTCAAGAATTTACTAAGAGTTGATAGTTAATATTTATTCTTAGTTCAATTGAAAGAGGTGGTTCAATTCAAAAATTGAAATATTGTTATGATTATTCAGCATAGTTTTAATGGAGAACCAGAGGTTTTGCTTGATCCAAATACTTTGAGTGAGGATGGAACAGTAGCATTGAGCCAGTGTTCTGTCAGCGAGGATGCTAAGTACTTGGCCTATTCGGTTAGTCAGAGTGGAAGTGACTGGGTAAAGATTAAAGTGATGCGGATTGAAGATAAGGCTGTTGAGCCTGATACAATATCATGGGTGAGTAGGTTTTCATAAACGAATAGATTATATGATTCTTCTACTTTTTCGTTGTCAGCTTTGTGATATTCATTTAATTTGTTGCAGGTCAAATTTTCGGGTATTAATTGGACTCATGATGGGAAAGGATTCTTTTATAGTCGTTATCCTGCACCAAAGTAAGAGTAATGGATGATTTAGCTTTCTTATGAGAAACATTACATGTGATTTTCTAGCTGGATTATAAACATGACATATCTATGTTTGTTTATGTGTAACTAAGTTGTTATGTTCAGAACTTCGGAATTAGAAGAGGTACACTGTATGTTGCCTTCATGCATAGGTGTCTGGAATTCCTCCAATTATATACGGAGTACTTAATACCTTTCTCCTCGTATCAAAGTAGGGATATAGTAGTAATTGGTATATGTCATTTACTACTGATTTATTATCACTATTTACATAGTCTGTTTCTTTTGCCAATCTTATGCTCTTAAAATGGGAAAAGGTTGTCATATGATTTGTAGTGTTACATTTGAGTTGTCGTCTTGTAGTTGTTATGGAGAGAATTGTTTTCCGCTTTCTTCTGTAGTTTTTTGTCTACCATTTGTGACAATTTTATGAAAGGTTAATGATTTTCCCACTTCAATTCTTGATGTTGGCACTCCATCTTTTTGTTATTTTGGAACAACTTTTAGACTACAAGTGGAGTTTTGTTATCAACAACTGGAGTGGGAAAATATTAACCTTGATGAAATATACATTGGAGTTTTCCTGTCCATTGTCACCCGGTTTATTTGCGAGTAAAAGTATTCTGTTAAATAATCTGCCCCGTAGGGATGGAGAGAATTTGGATGCTGGAACGGAGACAAATGCAAATTTGCACCATGAGATCTATTACCACTTTCTTGGTACAGATCAATCAGAGGATATCTTGTGCTGGAATGATCCTGAGAATCCAACTTATACACGTGGAGCTTCTGTAACAGAAGACGGAAAGGTGGTTATCCACATATACTTAAAATATATTGGTTGTTATCCACATATGTTATTTTTGAACATATTTTTTTTAGCTGACTGATATGTTTTCTTTTTCTTCTCTTATAAATGTGCAGTATGCTATTCTTTATACTAATGCCAATTGCGATCCTGTGAACAAATTGTACTACTGTGACTTGACTGCACTTCCTGGTGGACTTGAAGGGTATAAAGGGAAAAAGGATATCCTTCCTTTTGTCAAGCTTGTCGATAATTTTGAGGCTTCTTATGATGTTGTTGCAAATGATGATACCCTCTTTACTTTTCGGACAAACAAGAATGCTCCTAGATACAAATTGGTTCGCGTTGATCTCAAAGATCCTACCAATTGGAGTGAAGTTCTCCCAGAAGATGAGAAAGATGTGCTTGAGACAGTCACTATTGTCAATGGAAATCAATTGGTTGTGAGTTATTTGAGTGATGTCAAAAACATTCTCCAGTTAAGGGACTTGAACACAGGTGTACTGCTCCATCAATTACCACTAGACATTGGAACTGTATCTGAGATTTCTGCTAGGAGAAAGGACAACAGCTTTTTTATAGGTTTTACCAGCTTCCTTGTTCCTGGAATTTTTTATCACTGTGATCTACATTCTGGGGTTCCAGAGATGAAGATATTCCGTGAGATTATTGTCCCTGGATTTGACCGCACCGAGTTTGTCGTGAATCAGGTAGCTTAATCATTTTTATTTATAATTAACTGCATGAAGCTTTTAAATTTCTGTGACGTGAATATTCAATTAGCATCCTTTTGGGTAAGGTAATGAATCTACTGTCCTGATTTATTTGTTTCTAAAAGAATTTCACATGGATCCAGGAGTTCTTTTGGTGTAGTTTTGTGGGTTTACACGGGTATATGAGTTTTTTTTTTTAAATCTAAATCTTTTAGTTCAACATTCTCCTTAACTTGAAAATATATTTGTATTCTTAGCTGCATTTGAAATTGTCCAACCATGTATCCGGGTTTATGACTTATGATTGTGGGTGAAATTTTCTTCTTGACCCCTGAGAATGAAACATTTCCAATTTGTAGGTTTCAGACAGCATTATTTTGTAGAATCTCTTCTTTAAAATTGTTAAAAAAAGATTGAACTGTGTAACACTATATCTCCCCCGAAAATGAACATTTCCAACCTGTTCCTTCATGCTCTGTTGATTGTAGAAGCTCTTTTTGAATAGAGAAATATTCAAAGTCATTTCTCGCTTCACACTTAGATGAGATAGTATGCAATATTGCAAGAAGAAAGATATTAAGTTTTATGGATGATAGCTTAAGAACTTCTTTTTCTAAGTATTGCAAGTGAACTTTGGGTGTGGAATGCGGAGAATTGTGTACAGATTGGTTTCCTAATCATTTTAAATGTGTATTAATTATTTGCCGTCTTTCTATACTGTATTCTATTACTCATGTAAAAACCATTTACTTATTTTATGTTACTAGTAAAGGATAAATCACGTCTGCCTTGACATGCAATTGATTTTTCAAATATTTGATATATTTTTATGTTTTAATTAATCGTTAAATTATTTAAAAAGCTTGGAACTCCTTGATTTTTTTTAAATTAATATTTTATTTTTTGCGAGGATATTTTTGATCACGAATAACTCTTTAAATATAAGATGAAAAAATTACTATAAAAATCACGATGATTAATTATTTTTTAAAGATCATTAGTATCAATTTTATAAGCGCGACGGATGCCTGCGGTTAATATTTGTTTGTTTTCTAGTATATTTTATTTCAAGTATAATTTTATTAATAATATTACTTAAATTATTAATATATATTATTATTAATACATATTCAAAAAATAATAAGTTTTTATAAACTTGAATAATATATGTCAATCGGGTATAATAATATTTTTTAGTAAAACATTAGTATTATAAATATTAACATCCAAAATTACATTATTCGAATAATAATCAATAAAATATAATTATATTTGATGAATAAATAATTAGTTTGAATGAAAGATAAATCAGTTTAAGCATCTCAAATAACTTCCATGTTAAGACAAGAAAGGTACTACGTAGCGCGTGTCGTATTAACATGTTCTGAACCTTTCAATTGCCAAATTGAGTAAGGGGAGCCAACGTTATTTATAATGATTATATTAAGTAAATGATTTGGTATTTCACTTGTATATTTACTTTGTTTTGTTACCACGTAAAATTGGAAGAAGTGAAGAAAATTTATTTACGGCGTAGTATATCCAGCAGTTTGGGATATCCGCTAATTTGTACATGGATCCGGTTGAAATAATTTATTGGGAATATTAATATTCCTATATGATTTTATCATTATTTGTTAACTGAATCTAAAATTATTAGTAGTTAACATCTATTATGATTCAAATGGATAATAATAATAATAATAATAATAATTAAAATCGTATAAAAGATACATATTAATATGTCAGTTGTAAATTGTGTTAAATATTCACGAACATGACATTTTATTTATGTCATGCTCCATGAGCTAGCGTTTATGTCAAAATTGAAAAGAAAAGATATATATATTATCTAGAAATTGAGATGTTCGTAGAGATCTGAAATATTATTTTAACGTTTGATCTCCCTGACTAAATATATTGACGGCGAATTGATGGCTGATATAGTATCGTGAATTATTTGCTTTTATGTCGGTTAAATTGGTATGATTTAAAAAGTATAATTTAAATTTTTATGGATCTCAATATATAAAATTCATATTTGTAGGGAATTAAATAACAATAATAATAATAATTCTACACCAAGCATATGATTATTTAACTAATACATATTATAATAATAATAATAACAATAGTTCTACATAATAATGAAAAATAATAATAATAATTCTACACAAATCATATGATTATTTAACTAATACCTATTATAATAATAATAACAATAGGTCTACATAAAACATATTATTATTTAATAGTAGTTAATTCGTATTAGAACTCATAAGTTATCAATTAAGAGGTGTAATTATTAATTAAGATAATATTTTTGCCTAACTTTTAGATTTTTAGAAAGAATGATAATTTAGTAATTAATAGTGTGAAAACAGAATAAATGGAAGAGACACAACCCTTATTCGCATTTTTATATATGTTAGTGATTCGTTCTTTACCTAAATTTTTGCTTGATTATTGTTTCCTGATCTTCAGGTATTTGTGTCAAGTAAAGATGGGGCCAAGATACCAATGTTCATCGCGTCAAAAAAGAATCTTGAATTAGATGGATCACATCCTTGCCTTCTTTATGGGTATGGTGGATTTAACATTAGCATCACACCGTATTTTGTCCCAAGCCGAATTGTGCTTATGAAGAATTTAGGAAGTGTCTTCTGCATAGCTAACATTCGTGGGGGTGGTGAATATGGAGAGGATTGGCATAAGACTGGGTCTCTTGCTCTGAAGCAAAATTGTTTCGATGATTTTATTTCTGCCTCCGAATATCTGGTATCTAATGGTTACACAGAGCCCAAAAGGCTGTGTATTGAAGGTGGAAGCAATGGCGGCCTTCTGGTTGGAGCCTGTATTAATCAGGTTTCTTTAATTTTAGTTGTCTGGTATTTATGTACGTTCTTGCTAGAGAAAGTCTTTCCTGCTTCATAGTACTGACGTTTTATACTTTTTATCTATTTGTAATAACAGAGGCCCGATCTTTTTGGATGTGCACTGGCACATGTTGGTGTTATGGATATGCTCCGATTTCATAAATTTACCATTGGTGAGAAAGAGCTTAAATCGACATATTTTTTGTACATTATGTTCCATCGTTCATTTCTTTATCCTGCTTTTGGCTTTTCCTTTGTCAGGCCATGCATGGATCTCTGATTATGGGTGCTCGGAAAAAGAAGAGGAGTTTAATTGGTTAATCAAGTGAGTCACTGAACTGTCACTCGGAATATCTGTCTAACATGCAGCGCCCTTTTTTAAGAGTTCGTTCTGTTTTGGGGGAGTGGATCGTTCATCATTGGCAGTAGGATTTATAAAGAGGATTGACAGTCATGATGACTTGCATTTTCATATATAGTTACTTCTCATGTGGATGTGACAGACACTGACTTCATTCTATGTTACTCTTCACAATTGAGATTCCTGGAATCTCATGAAGTTTTTCCTTTTGTTTCCTTCTCAGGTATTCCCCTCTACATAACGTCAGGAGACCTTGGGAACAATCCTCCGATCAGTTCGTTCAGTATCCTTCCACCATGCTATTGACCGCGGATCATGATGATCGTGTTGTGCCCCTGCATTCCTTGAAACTATTAGCGGTACACAATGAAACATTTATATAGAACTTTGCTTCCATATTTGTTTTTCCATGCTCTCTATTTACATATGTATTTCCACAACTGCCATGTCGAGTGATATCTGTTCTGGCCATATTCCGTATGTGTTGTGTTTCATCTGTTATTCTTTGCCTACTGCTTTGGTCTAGCAATTGTTGCAAGCTCTTCTCTTTTCTTTCAGACTATGCAATATGTTTTGTGCACAAGTCTAGAGAATAGCCCACAAACAAATCCAATCATCGGGCGTATTGAGTGCAAGGCTGGGCACGGTGCAGGACGCCCAACACAGAAGATGGTAAGAACTATTCAGATTAAAATCGTGTCTCAAATTTATTATGGTTTTATCTAGTGGTCTGAAAATTATGTATTACAGATTGATGAAGCTGCGGACAGATTTGGATTTATGGCAAAGATGGTGGGTGCAACATGGGTCGAATAAACGACTGCGCTGCAAAGGAATGAATTTTGGAGGAGAAAAGAAATCGACGAAAAGGTGAAACTTGTGCTTTATGGATGGAGGCTATTGAGGCATCAAGATTTTATCTGTAATATAATTTCATTTGTGTCATAGAAAAATGAAAAATAGACTAGTTTTTCTTGTTTACACCTCCATTTGTAAGACGTTGAGAGAAGCCAAAAGCTTTCACCGAAAGATGTGCGATAATGGATGCACTCTCAGATTATGATTTTGGTCACTCTCAGATTTTTCTCAATTAATGGATTCAAAACTTTTGGCAACTTCTTCTCTTTTCCAAAGGTCTAAATTGTCTAGTTTTGAATTTTGATAATTTTGAATTTGAATATCATTGATTGAATATGTTGTGAAATATTTGGTAAACGTAACTAATCACTCAAAGCCGTTTCACAATTGTCGAAACTTTTTTTATAGTTGTAATTTTTTAAAAAACTTTGGCCTTAAATATATTTGTTTGTGTTGTATAATATTTTATAACAAATATATCGATAGGAGAAAGAGTTTGAAATACTTTTTATTGATATAGTTTCAAAATTTAATTATTATATTATACAAATAAAAATATATACGGTTAAAGGATTCGAGATTAATAAAAAGTTAAAAATGGATAATCTTTTGGAATGAAGGGAGTAATATTGTTTCTATTTACTTTACTAGTAACATGATTACATGAATAAAAGGTTATTCAAATTTTATAGTTTTGAATATTAAGACGATCTATATATTTGATATGTATGTATACGTAACATCTTCCCCTTGATTTTCATTTCTAACGAGTTATTATCTCTCATAATTCAATCAGACTATGAGAAACAATGGATAAGTATATTTCCAACAGAAACTCTTTTTTATGTTTGCAATGGAAGCTGCTTAGTTTTTTTTTATGTTTGCAATAAAAGGTGCTTAACAAAATTTTATGTTTGTTAAAATATAGGTCACTTATAATATTTTATACACTTTTTAAATATTTTTTATGTTTGTAAAGAACTTTTTATATTTACTAAATATTTATTCAATTCATAGACATTTCTAAATTTCATACACCCAAGAACTAGTATTCATATTCTTAAAAACACATAGAATCACAATTCAATAAATAGCTATACTGCAATCGCCAACAATAACTTAGCCTATAGCCCTATAATAGTATACTACAAGTAGATTATGCAAAATAAATCAAACTTCTCACTCTATTTAGAATATAAAGCGAACTTCTCACACTATCTAAAATCATAACTCTATGAACTATATAAAATTGCCAACTTAACTTCATCTCATAAAGTTGGAATACTTTGTTCACTTCTAAAGAAATTTTCTGGATCAACTTTAGTTTTCACTTGAGCCAACTTGAAAAAGTTTCCCTTAAAATACCGAATCCCCCAAATACTTGCTTGAGCATAGCTACTCCTTTTCTCATTGTTCACGCCCAAATCAAGATCCCTATAATTAAAATAAGCAGCCCTAGGAGACTTGGAAACATATGGAGTCATATAATCATATAAATTTCTTATCCAATTTATAAACTTCATTGATTTTTTATTGTCTTTCTCATCCCAATAAACCAAATGTTGTATCTCAAACAAATTGCCCTTCCTATGTGGAAATGGAATTTCATCATCTTTAATCTCATCCATTCTTCCACCATAAGGATGGAATATAAGTTGTGCTTCTTTAGCCTCATCTACAAAAAACTTTTTCCACAAGCCCTCCAAAGCAAATTCGGGAATTGGCTTAGTTACTAAATCTGATTTTGCTTTATAATATGATTTTGGGTAAGTTGGGGTACTAACTAAATCATCCAATGTTGCACCACTTGGAAGCATAGAAAAATAAAGAGCAGAATCAATCCAACTCATTTCACTACAATCTTCCCTTTTCAAACCTAATTCAGGGAATATTTCTTCAATTTTCTTGAAAAGTTTACCAACACCACCAAGATATAAACTCTCAAATGTAACCTGGACTGTTCTCTTTCCATTTTCATACTCCAAACGAGTAATAGAAACTCTAATAAAAAGATCTTTACCAAAGTTGGGTAAAATTTCTTGCCATTTATGGACAATCTTTGTGGCATTTTGTTCCAATGTTCTATTCACTCTAAAAGCCGAAACAATAGATGGAACATCAACCAAGTTAAACTTCCATTCAAGAAGAACACCAAAACTAGCAACTCCCCCTCCTCTAATAGCCCAAAATAAGTCTTCCCCCATTGACTTCCTATCTAAAATATCACCTTTTACATTCATTATTCTAGCATCAATAATATTATCAGCTGCAATACCATATTTACGTACCAATGTACCAATTCCACCACCACTAATGTGCCCACCAACGCCAACCGTCGGGCATAGGCCTGCCGGGAAAGCAAGATTCCGGCTTATATTTGCAATTTTGTAGTAAACTTCACCAAGAAGTGAACCTCCTTGTACCCATGCAACTTTATTCTTGGTATCAATAGAAATTGATTTTAAGTTTCTCATGTCAATTATGACAAATGGGAGTTTAGAAACATAGGACAAACCTTCATAATCATGCCCCCCACAACGTACTCTTATTTGTAGGCCATGCAATTTGGAACACAAAATAACTGCTCGAATTTCATATTCTTTTGATGGGGTTATGATAAATATTGGTTTTGGTGAAGAAAGTGAAGCAAAACGAAGGTTTTGTATAGAAGAAAGTAAGAGTGAAGAATATGAAGAGTTCTCATGAGTGTGTAAAATATTGGAGAATGAGATATTGATTGTTTGTGATTGAAAACAATGGAGAAAATCTTCATGGGATTGAGTTGAGTCAATAACCTTTGATTCTGCTAACAAAAATAGTAAGAAAATAAAAGACGATAATGAAAGCATGCATATAAATTGGGTTTTCATTTTTTTATGGTAATATTAAGATTTGATCTTCATGTGAGTTAAATATAAAAATATTTCCCGATTAAGGTATTTATATTGCTAGGTTCGTATATGGATAACCTTATCGTTAGTGAAATTTCCCTCAAGGATATGAACGTAGATAGCTCATAGCCATGCATTGTCTTGCACGTTGTTTAAATTGAATTGAATTATTGGTGAGGTTGGTATCTGCCGGATGATCAAACCAATCAAAATCATAATCCCCACTTCACTAAATAGCTAGAAAAACGATTAATTATAATAAAATAAACAAATAAAATTCATTGTAAATTTTAATTTCAAGTCTAAACACGTTATTAATAAAATCGTGTGCAACAGGTGAAACCTGTTTCTATCCCGTTGCAAAATTTTAAAGCCTTGCAACATGTAATTAAGCCTTTTAAACCCGTTGCAAATTTTAATTGTCATAATAAAAATGCACAATTATGTATCCATATCACAATGTTGTCGTTGTTAGACATGATGCTTAAGCTCGGCTCTAAGACACATTTAGTTAGATCGATCTGGTTCTTCTTAACCATACATTGAGGAACTGTTTGACTAAATTAAGCTTAAATTTCATACATTTTCTATTATATTATTGAAGCTCATCACTTGTTTATTAATTTAAGCAAAATTGCTAGATTGAGATTGTTAGTATGTATAATCGTATCTAATCTTTATTATTCGTCCAATTATTACATGTAAAAGATGATTTTTCAATTACAGCTGTTATTTAATATATATATAGCCAAATTAGTAATTTACTTTCACATATTCAATGAGTCACTTCAAAATGAGCAAAAAGATGTAACATTTCCCTAATTGGCAGTATATATATATATAGTTTAGGCATTAAGAGAGTTATAGAGGATAGGGAATATCAAGATCACATGCTTCAAAATACATGGATGATATTGATGCACATATAGCATATTAGCATATGGTGGATGAAGTTCATTAAAAAAGTTGGTTTTAAATAATCAGTCATTTTAATGATTCATCACAGAACTAACATAACTATTAGTATAGGTGACCTCTCAAGTCCCGACTTTGGGAAGAAAATTTGGTGATCGATTTAGCGGGAGAAGATGGGGCCAGAGCTGAGTCTCGACGAGTCGAGCATGGGCTCGGGATCACGGTATTTTGAGGCGGTTTGGGCTTTTTATTTGGCAGGGTTCTTATTCGGTTTTGGAGTTTTATCACCTGCAGGATGCTGTAGGTATATATATGAGTGTTATGATCTTCTTATGTGTGTGGAAACAGCAGAAGCTCAAATGTGAGGATCGAAATAGAGAGAGAAATCGTAGAGATTGAGAGAGTTCGTATGAGAGGGCTGTAATTGGGGTTTCGTATACATGAGGAAGCTTGCTTGATTGAGAAGATCTTGTTTAGAGATTTTGGAATGCGTTAAGCGCGTGATTCTTAGATGATAGAATAGGGTTCTTGAGTCGTGTAACAATTCTTCGGTGATTATTAGTGGATCTGCGGCCGAGGTGAATTCGCCGATTAAGGGTGAATCGGGATAAATTTTGTCGTGTTTAATTTGTACAATTTATTAACTTTTGTTATTGTCGTATACGAGTTAGTTGATACTCCGATCACGATGGATCTTAGTAATTAGTATAATTGATGATACCATAATTATCCTTAATTATGGGTTAAGATCTAGATGTTGTGTATCCTGGGCGGGATCCTAGTTATTGAGAATTATGGGGTTGCCAATAATGATGTGGGATTCCTAACGAGAGGTACTTAATAATCCAATGTTATCGAGCATGGGATGAGGTCAGAAGTTGTCTTAAAAGTTTCTCTCCTTTTTTGAACGGACTAAAATATCCTTAATGAAAGGTATAATTGTATTTTGATAAATTTTAGTTAAACTAAAAGACTACAAATACAAATCCTATAATATAGGATTACTACGTACACATAGAATTATTTGTGTAGGAGTACATTACAAGTTGTATATGAGTATGTAGAAACTATAGGACTTTTAATTAATAAAATTATTAATTTTGATATAAAATTAACACATTATTTTTACTTGAATAATCGAGCGTATTATATTAGGAAAATAATTAAGGTTAAAAATATTAAGATACTTGCATATTTTTCTTCAAAATTATACTTGTATAAAAATAATTGAGTTTATAATTAAAATTTCAATCATCAAAGTTGAAGAATTTTAAATTTTTATTTGAAACATGTAGAATTTGTTCTTATTGAAATTTGTAGCTAAACAATTCACATATAGTAATGAAAAATAATATTGGGAACGAATGAGTATAAGTTAAACTTCATTATCACAAGATTTAATATGAATAAGCAGGGAAATCTCTAACTTTGTTTTCACCGATATCTGAGGAGAATTATATAATATCTGATGAAAAATATTTAAAATGATAATATATTTAACACAATTTACTAAAAATATTATATTTTGTTATTTAAATCGATATTATGTATATAAATTAGGATGATAAAGTTTATTTAATTTGATCATTAAAATTAATCTAGACAATCTTTCTGATGGATAAAAATATTCAAATTATGTATGAATGATGTAATAATTATGACAAGTTAGCGTTTAATTTGAACTCAAATGCTATAATTTTTTTATATTATTATGTAATATGTACTTATACTCGACATATATTTTGAACATACTTTATAATATGTAGTAATCATAAGCTATTAATTTTGTTCTTGGAGTTTTAAATAATTGTGACTATTGAAAAAGAAAATTGAACGATCTTTTAGAGAAATACGTCATATTTAGTATTTATAAATTTTGAATTTTGGTGGTTGAGTTTTAAATAATTTTAACTATTGAAAAAGAAAATCCATGAATATTTAATAGATGGAGGTATCACGATCTTCGTATTTTAGTTTAATAGGTTGAGTTTTTAAATAATTTTTAGTTGAGCAGAAAATTGAGCGATCTTATAGAGAGATGATGTGAAATTTAGTATTTATAAATTTTAAATTTTGGTGGTTTATTTTTAAATAATTTTAAGTATTCAAAAATAAAATTAATTAACCTTTTAGATATATGGAGGTATTATGATATTTTCATAATTTTAAAGTTTTGTTGGTTGAGCTTTAAAAAATTTTGACTATTGAAAAAACATTGAACGCTCTTTTAGAGATGGATTTTGTATGTAGTATTCATAATTTAGTGGTTAAATTCTTAATAATTTTGACTATTGAAAAAGAAAATATAACAACTGGCACCCAGAGATGGAGTAGTATATAATATTCATAATTTTAAAATTTTGTTGGTTGAGATTTAAATAATTTTGATTATTGAAAAAGAAAATTTTACGATCTTTTAGAAATAAATTTAGTATGTAGTATTCATAGCTTTTATATTTAAATGGTTGAAAAATTATATTAATTATTTAGATATATTTCTCAAAGATATAGGGGTCATTAATTTACTTAGATGGTCAGAATTGGCTTAGTAGATAATAATGTATTAGGCAGTGAATATATACAAATGTCTTAGATGATCATAATTGTCTTAGTAATCCTATACGAAACAGAAGAATTTGTATCTAAAAAAAACACACATATCGCGATTGCGTAAATGGCATCTTTTTAATTTCCCTAATTATAATAATAATCAATTGTACATCAAAAAGAATATTGGAGTGTTATAAAGATCCAATAATAATAAATCAAAACTTGATAATGTTTAATTAATGGAGCTTGTACCACATATTAAAAGTACAATACTATTAAAACTATAATTCTTAGGAAATATAAGATAAATATATGCGTATAATTTTCTCATCATCTTATTAGCTTATTATTGTCATTATTTTCAAACCATGTGATTTATTTTTAAACTCAAATGATGTGTTTACTCTACTAATAAAAGAATGTCATTCCCCATGCTTGAATACACATTAATAGCAATTAACATCTGAAGTTGAGCTTTTTGTTGGTAAGATAATGATGATTTAATTTTATGTGATAAGCGTATAAATTTTACATAAACAGGATATATTTTCTTACTAATATATATGCGAAATAATTATGAATCGTAACTTGCCTTGATGTATAATGATTTTATTTTATTTTCAAAGCTTATTTATTTTTAAATTATTATTATTAGATTTACTTTATAATAATTTAATTATATTTTATAAATATTTCATTTCTTTATAAAACTATTAATAGGTACTACCTTTAAACTAAGGATAGGTTTTTGTTTATTTTTACTAAAATTAAATATATATAATATCATTTATTACATAAGTTTTTCATATTATATTTATACTATATAGGTATATTAATTTGATAAAACTCTTTTATTTTTAAATTTTGTATTTCAAACAATGATAACTTGGATACTGGAGTTAGTAATATACATACAAGTAGAATATATATTATAAAATTTTACATTATTAAATTTTTTACTAGATATCAAATTAGCACATTGTTTTTGTTTCTGCATAATATTAAATATTACGATACAAATATAACAAGATAAATTAAATTGAAAATAATAAAGAAGAACTACTCAAATGTCAAACTATCAAAATTAAATAATACAATCAAAATATAGACATAATAGACAAAACTAAAGAGAATTCACATTTGAAGAACTAATTAGAAGACTAATACTTTGACAAATATAAAATTATTATGAAAACTTAAACTATGCATTTATCTTTGAGCGAGTTCATAATTAATTCTGGATGAAATTGAACAATGATATGATTTCATATTATTTTCTTATAACTATTCATAATAGTTTTTAATTTAGGCAATAAAAAAAATTAACATTGGCTTGCTTAATATTCATTTAGTTGAGACAAGTTATTAATTTGAAAACAACATGAGTGAATAACTATATATAGTAATAAAAGATAGAATGATACACTAAGAAAAAGATATGACCCGAGCAAAGAAATAAAATAATGACATGAGAATCGACAATGAGGTAAATCGTCGATAAAGATAATGATGCATTAAAGATATCGCTTCAATTAACAGGCAAAAGACAAAAGATGTTCGATATAACTACGCATGATCTCCATGTCGGAATCTGATCTCTTATGGATGCGAAATGAGGCGTGAAGAGGAGGTAGAGCGATCTTTTCTGAAAAGAAATTGATATAACAAAATATATAAAAAGTATATTTATTCGATAATTTTATTTTTTTTACTACAATTTTATGTTACCTTTTATAATTATAATAATGAAATCACGAGTAACAAAGCTATCCATATTTATCTTACATTTTATAATTATAACAATGAATCACGTGTAACAAAACTATCACGTGCAACGGGCGTCCCTTCTTACTAGTTATTTTCAAATAGAACAATTACTGTTAAGGGACAAATATTGTTTGTATTTCTCGAGTAGAGGCGTGGCGAGCGGGCTTCGATAGGTCGATGTATTCGGTACAAAATAGTTAGGTTCGGTGTTCGACCGGGGGATTGATCGTAGAGCCGGGCTTTATTTTCATTGTTACGAACCGAGGCGAGCGGTTCTAAAAAGCTCGGCTGGTTCAGCGAGATTCATCAGAATATATATATATATATATATATATATATATATATATATATAATATATATATATATATATATATATATATATATATACTGATATGTCCCCTCCTGGTCAACCATACCCTCTTATATATTAGCCATTAACCCAAATTAGTTGCCAAATACACAAACCAATAAACCCCAAAGCCCAAAGATTAAAACCTAAACATATTACCCTCTTTCACATTAGCGAATTATATCGTTTTACCGTTTCTTTCGTCGGCTTTCTGTATTACTCACCGATCTACCATCCCTATAGCTACGTTGATGTTGGTACCGATCTTTAAATCGCACAAACTCATGAGCGATGATGTTGGGTTATAATATGAACTTTCTTTGAAATTGATAATTAATTGATTTTGAGTTAGTGAGTGCGACTTTGACTTTGTGTTTTGATAAGCGATTGGCGAGGTTCGATTTTGGTTGCATGTTTGTGCTACTTTTTAAGGCTCACGATGATATTTTTTTTAAGATTATAAAAGCGAGAAATCGATTCGAGGCGTATTTTGGCATGACGCATTTTGTTGTTTGCGGCCATGACGTCTTGAGATTTTTTCTTGAAGAAGAATAAATCTGAGCCTAATAAAATTTTTTTTACAAAATGATTTCAAACCGAGGCTTTTGAGCAGTTCGAAAAAAATAAACCTCGAGCGAATATTTTGTCAAAAAATTGACATCGAACTTCAGTGGAATATCATTTTGATATTCGGTCGGCCGTAGAATCTTTTTTTAGTGAGCAGGCAGACTTCAGTCTTGGAATATTCGGTTCGTTTACGCTGGATTTACCGCCCTAATTAAAAGGCTGTCTGTGTACTGTCAGCAATTTCTTCAAACTTTCACGTACAACTAAGTATAGCTTATGCAAATATGAGTTTGAGCTGTGGAGGGAAAAGGGAAGCACCGTGTGAGAAGAATAGTACCTCCATCCCAATTTTAATGGGAAGTTTCACTAATCAACTGAAAAAATTATTGTCATTAAATTAATCTTATTTAGATAAAATATTTCAGTATTAAAAAATTGACAAATATGTGACTGGTGTTTGGTGAGTAAGTATATAATAACATTGGTCATTGGAGCAGTATTTTTATTAAAACTCGAAGTTATATGTATCAATGGTTAAATTCTTGAACGAAAGTAGTCAAATACACGAACAACCTTTTTCCTTCAACAGTAATTAGACTATTTTCACATAATTAGATATAAGAAAAGACATTTCTCATAATTGGCAAAGATGAATTAAGAATAATCAATCAGACCAGCATGCCAGCATATCAGTTTAGTAAGCGCAGGAATTCTCGGGCGTAAACTCGGTGGATTTGAGAGTTTGGAGTTGATGTTATATTACTTATTTTCTACTTGATTGATGAAGGTTGACCACACGCAAGGGATGTCTTCGTCACTGAAGTTATAGTGAGTAGCAGAGGCTTCCAAATCTGGCTGGTCATTTGAGGCATGTCCGCGTTTACCTCTTTCGTGATGTCTGAGTGTTTGCTTAGCAGTATGCGTCGAGGGGAATGATCGTTTTTTTAGTTTAGTAGCACAGGATAAGACATAAAGCCTATAGAAGGCACCCTTATTGCAACGGTTTGATAGCGAGTATCGTCGTTATGCATAAAGCACTACATGTTATCTTTATTAATATGCATATGATGAAACTGTAACACAAAGTGTAGGGGACGATCCAGTGTCAAACTGAACTACTACATACTCTGGAGGAAATCCGTACACCTTCGCCAGTCGCCACCAATCTCGAAGTAGGCCATTTCAAGAGGCGTACACCCAGAGTCTGTTATATAATTAGGCTATGATAAGAACCCTTTTCATAAGTGAAATTGATCTCAAGAATTAGACTTATTTTTTGCAGTCATTTGATTAATTCTACCATTCAACTTTAAAATACAATATTTTCGTATATAATTAACTAGCAATAAATCTTGAAGATACTCACCTCTTACCTTTGTTCGTTCATTTTATGCTTGAACTGAAGAGGTTGACCTCGTTCTGCAGTGATAGTTTTAAATCAAATATAAGAAACGATGACAAATTACACAAAACCAAACAGCTAATTATTTCGAAATGCTTGTCTCCGCCATCTCAAAGCCGAAAACCATGATCATAGAATGTATAAATTCAAGCATCTTTATTGAATCAAGAAAGTTTACTAACCGATGAGTACGGATAAGAACTTCAATATCATTACAATATTCAATAAGCTGCTCCTCTTGGATATCTTTTGCTGACTGTTCTGCAGAAGTGCTACAAAAGTGTAATTCTATTCGCCTAAGTGCATAAATATCTCCAACCTCATTAGGCAGCTCATGTAGCTTATTGCAAAATTTTAGAACAAGGCATCGGAGATGAGGAAAGTGAGAACCTTCCAAATTCCAGACTTCCAAATCTGTCTCCTCGATCAACAAATATTTCAGACGCTGAAAGCCCCCTTCTACTGTTTTCCATTCTGGTCCTTGGAATGCATAATTTCTCAGCTTCAGCACCTCAAGACTGGGCAACTCAGCAAGCGATGTCATTGTTTTCCATGTCAGGTAGCTTCGCCAGAGTGTCAATTTCTTCAGACTGTGCGGGAAGGCATTATGACTTGGCATAGGCAACGGCCTTGTATTTCTCCCGAAGCAAGCCAATTTCAAAGTTTGAACATGTTTCAACAAAACCAAGTCCTGGAAGAATATCTCCCACAACCCATCAATAATAGAATCTTCATGAGTTTCACAAACACCAAGTTTGATTATGCTGAAAATACCAGCAAATTTTGAACTAGTACAACTAGATAGAGTTACTCTGGAGAGGGTAAGAAGATATGGCAGATCACTCGTTAGAATAGGTATCTCAAGAGGGAACAAATGAGTGGCCACACGAAGCTGTAAATGCCGTAAGTTTGTACATCTCCAAAATTCATGGGGTAGTACTGGAATTTCAGGACTTCTGAACCAAGGTCCATTGACGACTAGGGTCTCTAGTTTTCGAAGTTCGAATACTATACTAGGAAGTTCAAATGAGGCAGTGAAAGCAAGGTATCTGAGAAGTAGAAGTTTGGAAATTTGTTCCACAGGGAAGGTATCAAAACGCAAGGAGATTATATCTAGTACTTTCAACCATTTGAAATCAAAATAATATAGTAATATATCAGCAACTACAGAGGGACAATCTCTGAAGAATAAAGCAGAACCAGCTCGAGATTTGGAAGTAGTCAAGTCAATGTCACCATATATTTCACAGTGGAAACTGAATCGACATCTCGTATCAATACTTCCTTCTGAATGAATTTGTCTACAATCAGTAATCAAATTCATAAACTTTTCCTTCCGAGCTTCCTGTATGCAAAACTCTTGTAATAGATCATGCATGTGACTTGTTTTAACCCTCTCATTCAATCTCTTTCTGCCAGCTAAAAGAATACTTCTACCAATAAGATCATTCAAGTAGTCCTCGGCAACATCTTCCAAGCTGATTTGGCTTTTCTGGACAATGAATCCCTCAGCAATCCAAAGCCTGAACAATGTCCTTGTTTCAATCTCAGAACCGACAGGAAAAGCTCCCATATAAAGGAAACATGACTTAAGGTGATGAGGCAAGTTTCGATAACTCAAGTAAAATATTGCTTGGCAAGGATTTTGATTATTAAAGACAACTGACCTTACAGATTCTGCAACGGCCTTCCAATCTTCCAGTGTCTTACCGATCTTCAAGAGAAGCCCAGCAACCACAACGATTGCTAATGGGAGCCCATTGCAATTTTTAGCAATATGTTTTCCAGTCTCGACCAAATCAGAAGGGCATGGGTCTTGTCCAAACACCTTCTCCTGGATTAGATCCCAACTTCTGTTATCACTCAAGAGACTCATTTGATGGATCGATGTGCAGTTCAGAAACTCCATTTCATCTCTTTGCCTACTGGTTATTAACACACGGCTCCCTGTATTGTCATCTGGAAATATCCTCTTAAGTTCAGTCCAAGCCTTTCTGCTCCACATATCATCCATCACAATCAAATACCTACGACGTTTTAAACTTTTATACAACAATTCCTCTAAGTCACAATCATCGCCTCCAGATGTGTCATCAGTTCTTGACTGATTGATGCAGTGCAGAAGTTGAAGCAACAAATCTCTTTTGCAATAAACTGGAGAGATTCTTACCCATGCCCGAATATCAAAATGATACGAAACCCTTTGATCATAAAATATCCTTCCTGCAAGAGTCGTTTTGCCAATGCCTGCCATTCCAACAATTGCCAGTTTCTCCACTAGAGGTGAAGATTTAACGAGATCAGACACAAGCCTCTCCAAGAATTCCTCAACCCCCACTGGTGATATTAGTTCGTTATCTTCATCAGCCTCGTGATGGCTAATGCCCTCAAGTTGATTTCTCCTCTCTTGATCAAATTCGTCACTGTCAAAAATTGTATTCTCTAAATTAGTGGAACCTAATTTTTCTGATAACTCTAATATTGACAAAATTGTTGTTATGCTATCATCATTTTGTGGGTTGATGACAAAATCATCATATTTTAGGTTACTGACAAAATGACTATGTTTCAAACGTCTTCGAACTTGTACCCAATTATCCACTGTGGGATTGATTGTAGAGAGATACTTGGCAATCATGATAACAGCAGGTGGTGACCATTGGCAACAAAAAAGAATATCCAGCTTAATGAGTTCCAATTCCTGAGGGAAACTTCTCCCCCCAAATACAAGATGATCAAACATTTTGTCATCTACACTAGGATCTAACTTCATTGACGTAGAACTAACTACTGGATCAGCAACTATCCTCTCAGTAACGACAGTGGTTGTAAAGAGTATCTTACTTCTTTTTTTATTGTCTGGAAAAGAACTTCTGATCTCATCCCATGCTTCATAGCATTGCAGATTGTCTATGACTATTAAGTACCTCTTACCTTCTAACGACTCGGATAGACAATCACATAGTTCCTCGTTGCTCATCTGATCGAGTTCCTTATCAGGAAAGAGATGGATAAATCTGCACATGAGACGTTGTAACAAGTCCCGTGCTGTGTCACCTGACAACACAGTCAACCACACACGAACAAAGAGATTTACAATTCGATAATTACAAAATATTTGTCTAGCAAGAGCTCTCCTCTCTATGCACTTCATCCCACTAAGGGTGATACTCTCCAAGTCAGGTGATCGGAGTAAAACACTTATATAACGACCTATAATCTTCTCGAAGTTAAGTACAGTGCACGGGCGGTAATGAAGCAATTCACTTCGGCAGTTGGGGAACATTGGTGAAAAACTAAGCAGTAAACCTGAGCTCATGGAAAAAATCTCTTTTGCTGCTGATTCGATGTCTGTGATCTTTTGACCATCGTACTCCACTGCAGTGGCAGAATCGTTATTTTTATATAAGTATGACGAAGTAATGAACACAAGACAAGTAAAACTATATTAATATTAGAGGGACGAACCAAATATTTTTTGAAAACGTATATTAAAATATTATTTTCACCTGCTAATACAATGTCGCTGATTTGTTGACCAGCGAAATCAGAAGATTGCAGCTTCGAAATGAGGAGCTCCAAAAAGTATTCCATAAGTAAAGCCTTGCTTCTGATGTTTTCTATGTTTTCTACTACAACCTTAGATCCTTCATCATTGCATATTTCTTCGGCCACATCAATAATAAACTTAAGAGAGAGTTCTATATTATCCTTAACATGTTCATCTTCAAATGCTCTACGAGAATCAAGAAACCTTACGCTTTCCAGAAGAGAAGTTAGAGCAGGAATAGCCATTCGCCTTATTTTCTTTCTTCCACACCACTTATATATACCTGCTTGATATTACTCTAGTACTCTACCTGCAAAAAATGTGAAAAATAACCCTGAGCACTTTTCAAAAGATAACACATTTGACTTCTGCTCAAGTACACATGCATGCTAGATCCAAAAATTGCAGGTCAAACGACTAGTAGAGAATTTAATACCACTCAAATACTCGAATATTAAAATAGCTGGACACAGATTTTCTCACAGTAAAGAAGTTAGAGAGTTCGAGCAAACAACATGTCTCGATGTCTATGAAGAAGTTCCCCTCTTGAACATGGTAAGGGAGTCCGAGCGGAAGAGTACAACCCTTGCCCTGTGAGTAAATAAAGGGGTTTCGATCGGATAATTATCTGGCCTTAAATGTGTAATAACATGGATGTTGTTTTGAATGGAAGAGCTCAGTGAAGTTATCCAAGTCGGATGCTTAAGGAAGCCCAACAGAAGCGAATTTATCTGGCTTTGCAGATAAGCAATCTGGCTTCATGCAAGTAAGAGAAAAACGATTACAAAGCGAGAATGAATAATTGACGAAATGAAGCAGGATGGGTCGCGTTCTATTGACTTTTCCTTAAAGCGTGTTCGACCTCTTTCCCTCTAGGTGCTAAGAGCAGCTAAACCCGTCTGTTTAGGGATAAAAGCCATATGTGATCGAGCAGTAAGCCTTTATGGGCCGTCGGCCGAGCCAGCATTCTGAGCTGAGTATCAGCAGACGGCGATAGAAAAAGAGAGAGATGGGAGGCTGCAGTTTTATTATTTGGGTGTTTTTTGATTTTATTTGTGGGCCGACCAAAAGCGTCTCTTTGCGTTAAGTGCTAAACACATAATGAAATGAAATAAAAACGTAATATAGCTAGTTTTGATTTGAATGCCAAATCAGGTCGATTTCAAGTTTGAAATAAATCTTAGCCAAGACTCATTGATAGCGAAAGTTGGCTCGAGCGACCCCCGCACCCCGTGTCACTTGGTCATGTGTATTTTGAACTTCCTGATTTCGAGCTCATTTACCGGTTGCACCTAGCGATGCGCGTAGACATTTCGTAAGTAATCAATCGCGTCTGAAATTTAGTAGGAGCCTTACTTATAAAGTGTCGCTCTCCCGCTCTCAGCGATGTGAATGCCTTGATTTTCAAAGCTTTATGGTTTGATCATCTTTGTCTTGAAGTTCGTTGTCTATGAAATGAAAACCAAATTTTGGATTACTTATGACTACAATATTCTTTATATCAACAAGATGAAACAGTTAAAACAGATTTGCTTGAGTTTACAGATGAAAGTAGATCATTTCATCATAACTCAAATTCAATGTAATAAAAGAAAAACTGAAAAAGAAAAAAACAAGAAGATCTGAATGATTAATCACTGACAAGACGTTGAGCCATATCGGAGAATTCGGGTTCTTGAGCCATTCAGGAAAGAAAAAAAAAAGAACCCAAGAACCGACAAAAGCAATTAGAAATTGCTCAACCACAAAAAATCAATAATGACAGTTACGCAACTTTAGGGTCAATCGATGGGTTTTGCTCTCCTAGTAACCTGTTATATCTTAATTAATTATATATTAATACTGATGCTTTAATACATCTAATTATTTTATTATTTTTATAATAAAATTATAATGAAAAAAATACATTTAAAAAAAAGCGCAAAAGAAATAAGATGAAAATTATCGTGAATAAAATAAAGATAGAGGATTGTGAAAGCAGCTTTTTATTTTACTCTTGAGTGATAATTACGGAGTATTACGTGGTAGATAATATTTATAGTATTAGTTTATGGAGAATTTGTAGCACATTGGTAGTTCTGTGAAGAAGTTATCGCCATGGCCCAACTACTTGGCATTATATATAGTATATGAATCTCTTTGTCTTCAACATATTACAGTTAAGTATATAAATTCAAATGTATATGATTTGAGTATATATATATCTTGCATAGCGTTTTAGTCACCAAAAATTAAGTATTTTTGAATATATATATATATATATTTAAATGTTTATGATTCGGTACATATGTACTCACAATATGTGTGTTATCGTAATTAGCAATAAGGTGTGTTATGTAGAGAGCCAGATACCACTAATTCAAATTTCATAAATTTATCTTTGATAATTTGTTGTTTAAGTTTGTATTTATATCATACTACTAGTTATTTGGGCACATAGACGCGCTAAAAAGCACTGCTTAAATGCTTTCGAAAAAGCAGCCTCTGTTAATTAAAATCATCTTTTGGAAAAAATAACCACCATTAGTGGTCGTTATTTTTTATCCCTTTCAATGTTTTTTCTTAGTTTTCAATAAAGCTAAAATGTTGAATAGTTAATTTAGCATTTTACTGCGGTTAGTGTAATTTTTTTTCTTTTCTTTTTCCTTTTGAATTAATATTTGTTCTTACGTTATCTTGCCGGTCTAGGAATTATGTTGGAATGCAATCTATTCTTGATATGGATATATCTTGAAGATGAAGATGTATATCATCAATGCATTTGGCGCGGAGGGAGGCGCTTAGAATAATTTAGTAGGAATCGTTTGTTTTTTAATACGTATTATAATCTTTATTTGATCACATGCTCCGTATGTGATTACATCAGTTAATTTTTTGCAGGAAGTGCCCATGATTCGTTGATGTGAAAGTGTCGTATTACGAGTTTATGAATGAATATTGTAATCGTTTCAATTCCAAAAAAAAAAAAATTATCTTTGACGATAACTTGAGATCATTTGTAGATATACGAGCCGAAGTCTACCGAACTTCATCAAGGTTCACTTCAGTTCGAAAATACTGATTCAAAAGTTCGGTTCGGTTTTAGTTCGAACGAACCAAAAATTTGATTCGGCTCGAAAAAATTGGAGGTTCGATGTTATGTTCGAATGTTTTGAGGTTCCAACGAAAATTCGAGTTTTCATGATCAAATGAAAAAAATATTGATTCTTTTTACAAATATATATAATTCGAGCTGACGTATTCGATCTGAATTGAAGTTTAACATCTAATCGAACTTTGGGAGCAAAACTTCTCGAATCGAATAGAACATTCATTTGTACAATTATTTCATAAAACAAACATAGACTCAAAATAATAGCTAATCAGAACAATTTTCACAAATTCAGAATAATATAGCCAAAATAGTTTGTACAAATATAAATTAAAGAGACTTCTCCAATGCACCTCCAATAAAAAGAACACAATCAAAAATTTAAAAAACTTAGTATTGATAAAAGGAAAAATCAAATCTTGAATATATGGTATACTATACACACTGAAACAGTGAAAAAGAGAAATTGAAATGACTATTTTACCTCAAATTTATACTTCCTAAAACACTATACTTAAAAATATTTAAAAATAGGAGGGGGATTTCAAGGATAAATTAGTAATTTCAATCATGAAAAACACTGTTTGGGTGTGTGTAGAACTGCTCCACTTTCAACGTTAACCCACTTTGAGTTTGATCCATAAAAAAACACAGCCCACATACCAGCCAGCATATACCTTATCATGAATTATATTCTTATACCTTATCAATTATCAGCCAGCATATACCTTATCATGAATTATATTCTTATACCTTCTCAATTATCATGAAGTATAACCTTGGAGAATAGGGATAAAAAAAACTTCTTGTCTAAATTTAAAAAAATCTAGTCTTCAGATATATATTTTGAAAAAAAATAATTGATGAAATTTGTGTTCTTTAATTTTGTCTAATTATTGATAAAAAAAACAGTCGAACAAAAACTATGAGAAATGAAAATTTAAATTGTTGAATGCATGATTAACACATCACATGGCAAATGTATAAGGGAGTCTTATTGCATAAATCCCCAAAAATAGTTAAGCTTTACACGATACATATATTTTCATGCAAAGATATAACATTTGGCAAATACACTTGTGAAGTATCTTGCATGGTTTATTTATTAAAACCTTGTTGAGAATGGACCAAAGGTTATTGACTTAAAATATTGTTAGTATTATTGAGATAGATTTAGTTAGAGTTGTGTATGAGCAGAGATAAATCGAGTGGCTCGCTCGGTGCTCGGTTCGAGTGAGGCGATACTCGAATCTCGGATTTATCCTAGAAGTTGGCTCGTCCAGTCATTGCCTTCACGGTTACTAGTCGGCCGGCTATGTAACTTCGGTTTCTAGATTATTGTAAGGCAACTAAGGTTGAGCGTAATAATAGCAGAGGCTTTGGGTAGAAAATCAAACAAGCGACACATCGGCCAAAGCATGCGAATACAATTTCCTTAAACTAGATTTGCTCACTGCCGTGTAATGCTTGGGAACTTGAGGAAGCGAGGCGTTCCCCACAGAGGATACAATGGTTAGAACCGTATTAGAAGCGCTCTAAGCGGTGTTATTGTGAGAGAAGCGAGAATATCACCAAGAGAAGATTGTTTGTTTGTATTTGTAAAAAGCCCAAGTTGTTTCATAGCGATAATTAGGAAAGAAGTTAATTTCAACTTAAATAGAGAGTAGAAGGGGTGATGATCGGTCACTCGCTTTCTTTCAAATAATAAATAATGCTTAACTTGATGGTTATGGTATAACGATACTTGAATGCAACTAACTCCAAAGCAGAAGAAAACCAAAGTCTCGACTTTTGGGGTGCAAAATCATAATTATAATAGGGGTGCGTCGCCAAACTCGAGTTCGAGAAGACCTCCCAATCCCGGCTACTCCGGACTAATATTTTACATATTATATCGGCGTAGAGTTTCTTATTTATGACTTAGCGCCACATGCGCGCGTGAGCTTTAGTATTCGTGAGAAGACACATTCTTCATAATAAAATGACCAACTATATAAAGTGGGCCATGTTCTATCTATCTTCCAATATGGTACATTTCACTATCAAATTTTGCATTTATTTTTTCAACAATTATAAATATATATACTAATAAATGTTTTCGAAGGAAAAAAAGATATTTCAAAAATTCTTCTTATTCTAATTTATCTATTTTAATAGTATATACTGAGTAATTTATTTTTTTGATTTTTATTATCAAATTTGTGTTAGACTATATGACAACCTTAGAGGGGAGGTGAATAAGGTTGAAGAGGTCGTTGACCATTTTTCGCCTTGTAAAACTTTAATACAAATTTTACCAAAAATGATACTTTAGCAATTTGTAAAACAAATGCGGAATAGGCTAAAGTAATATTAACACCCTCTTTAAACAATGTTTGATTTGATATATGAAACACAATTACAAATGTATATCAATCAAATAACATGATTCAATCAATGCGAAAGATAAACAACTTACTTTAATTTATCAAATCAAATACACAAATAGAAACTTAGATAATCTTTACTTTATAATTAAGTATATTCAATCATAGATAATTAATATCACAATCAAGCATATAATAGAATCCTAGTAATTCTAGCATATAAATTATATAAATAATAAAGTCGAGAGTAGGGAAAAAAAAGATGAAAACTTCGGCGCGGCGGTGTTTAACGAGCTTAGTGAACCTAGTGCTCGACCATGGCTTTTCAACCTCGGAGGTTGACCTTGTATATATATTATCCGGAGTAAACCCCTCGTGGCATACAAGCAAGCAACTCGATATACGATCTTACCAGCTAGAACTAGAAGCTACGCCTACAAGCGACCACTTGAGAACCCCTCAAGTAACCTCAGGCTTGAGCATTCCAAGATCTACACAATCTTGAACAACTTCTAATACCCATTAGAAGCGATTATCAATCTCGCTAATCAATCCACCTGGTGAGTTCACCTCCAGTAAGAAGACACGCCTCTTTCGTGAACCTTGTGCTATTCTTTTCCACAAGAAAAGTTTTACTATTTTACAAGATAATCCCTAAATGGATTTGATAAGAGTATTACAAATTAAACTCTATAAAAATATCTCTCAAATCAAGATGCAAAGAAGAACAAGAGAGGTGGCTTTTGCTTTGAACAATTTAGAATTTCATCTTCAATTAGGTTGCAAAAGTTGTGTTTGAAATTCTTTGGATTGGCTTTATAAAACCTGACCTTCACAGAACGTGCTTACTGCAACGGTTCAAAACGTATAACACAATCGGCCTCTGCAGGGGCCGTTAACGAGAATCGTTTACCGAAAATGTTCTCATTTCTCTTTGACAAAATATCGGTACGTAGCAGCGGCCGTTCAAAGGCGTTGCGGGGCCGTTAAGAATAAACGAGGTTCATTTGCATTTTACTTTACTACAGATTGATCCCCCAAATTTGACAATTCAAGTCAGTACAAATGATACAAAGTCATGTTAACTTGATTTTGTAATAATTCAAATGCGGATCAATAGAGAACAAGTTTATACAAAAGATTCTTTGAGCAAATCATTTTAGCAATTTAATTAGCTTAACCATTTTGAAAATCAACTCTCTAAAAAACTAAGCAACTTGAATAAGAGAGAATTTCCTTACAAATGCCCTATAAACAAGTAAGAACACATAGAAGGTTTGGCGTTTGTGATGACTTGAATCTTGTGCCGCTTTAAGCCCGATTTGGCACGTTAATAAGCCTTGTAAAGCCCAATTAGTCGCGTAAGCGGCTGTTATCATCAAATCAAAGAGTCAAATGACCACAAGTCGGTGGTTCTTGATTTTGGCGATAACAAAATACGTGCATGAGGGTATAAGAAATAATACTCCAAGCATATACTCCCCATGACATAAGCATCGACATGTTCATGTTTACGGAATAAAGACAAAGCGTTCAATGCATGGGTATGAATGTGAATCATACAAATCATAAATTTAGATCAAACCTCTGTTGTCGCTTGATTACCGATGATTTTTTCTTTATAGCTTAGTTCTCTTGACACGATGTGTGGTTGACTTCTCGACATTGTCACCGCATCAATTCTTTGTTATACGATGCCATTCTTAGTCATTTTCATGGCCAGGTAAATGATCATTAACCGTCTTGAGCGTCATTCTTTTCATTAAGCTTCTTGAGTCCTCGATGACTAGTGTATGGTTGATCACTGCAGTCATTAAGTAAGCCGCTTGATGTTTTAAGTTAGATTCGATGACAAAACGTCTTTAAAAAATTGTCGTATCTTCGTTGTCTTGTCTTGTACTTACTTGATATGACTATCGAGTTTCACATAAAGCGGCATTAATACATGGAATGAAGCACTTGATCATGCGTGTTAGATAATAAATCGATGTTTAAAGAAATTAAATTAAATTTAAAATAAGGTCAATACGGGGAACTCCCCTTTTTATGATAACAAAATATTGATGCCAAACATGTGTCATAAACCAAATATAACGATTAAGTACAAAGACACGGTTTGCTTGAAACTACATGTTATATAAGAATATCAATATGAAGAACATAAGCATGTAAATTTAAATGGTATCACATAGCATTCTCACGTTTTGTATCGAGTGCAACAAAAGGAGTGCAAGAATAAGAACAAGTGATGTCAAAACATATGTCATCAAAGATCAAATTAAGAGCATTGACATATGATAAAATATTATTTGATTACATTTTTTAAAAGGGTTTGAAAAGCTTCGATTGAGAATAAGTAATAGGATTGTCCCTCAAACAAAGTTATCATATCAAAACGAGCAGTGTCTTCGTAATGATGAAATTAGGAATCAGTCTTTATAGTGACAAGGTCGATTTTTTTTAGGGAAAAAAACTCTAGACATGAGTATTATTCATAAGTAAATGTTGAGCTGTTATATCATACCAAAACAGTAAAATGACGGGGGCAAATTTACCTATTTGCCCTAACGACTACTGTATCCATTGAGCAGAGATGTAACGGAAAACCGAACTCAGTTCAAACAGTGCTCCATCCCTCCGCATTAAACCCCTTCCCCTCCGGCCGCCGCCTCATCCCTCATCATTTATAGCAGCTAGTGGTGGTGTATGGCAGAAACAAGCCGATCAGGGCCAGGCCCTTGCCGAAGGTTGATAGAACCTGGTTTGAGCGCAACTAGTGGACTTGAACTTATTCCGACACTGAATTTTAACACTTCATATATTAATCGTTGATCACATTTCAGCGAAGACATGGCATTCGAGTCACTAAAAATCATGCATTAATATGAGGAGGTTATCAGAAATAATACTTTCGGATAGATTAAGTATTGCATCACACATCGCCCAAGCGTGGCAGTAACGCGGCTTAGAGGCGCTGACGCAGATTCGGCAACAATTAATTCATCGGTATGGCCGTCATGATGTATGGCGCGATGTCGTGAGATATGCGCCGTGCGTATTCATATATTAATTTATACTTGAATATTTGATCTGTAAGTAAGTCCACAAAGGTCTATTTTGTGTTTTTTTTTTTTTAATAATATGTCATTTAAATGAAAAATGTGTAATCAAACAAGCAAAATTTATTTCAATTGCTAATGTCAGCTCCTATATAATATCTTACTCTTACCTCAACCGAACCAGGGAAGATCATCTACTTTATTTATAGAGTCCGATTCAGATGGTTATACTGTCTATCGAGATCTATTGAGATAAATTTTTTTTTTTTTCAATTTTGATAGACTGAGGGAACGTAACTCATCAACCACTTTGGACCTGGGGAACAAGAATATGAATCATCACAAAGCGATTAATCAGATTGATCTATAACAATGACAATAGAATCAGGATATGAAGTCTCAAATGCAAATGCAAGTCACAAATTTGCAAGGAAGAAACCATTCAATTGATAAAACATCACAAAATAAGATTTATGGACATGATGCAACCTCCTATCCAAAACATAAAGTTTAAACAAACTTATAATTTAATTTATACATAAGCACATAGTAGCACTCACAGATCAGTCTTTCTTCAAAAGAAAAAGCATATAACCGAAAATGAGGAAAAATAATTCCCCATGAGAAAACAAAAGAAACCAAATAAATATCGTTCAAAAGGGTGCGCAGCTCCTTTTGTATCATAAAGAAAACAAATAAACACAAGGGACACAAACTTTAATTTCAATGTACATAATGAAATCAATGATCATGTCCACCCTCAACTTTCTCCTTTTCCTTTTCTTCTTCACTTTTAGGATGGTATCCTGGTAACTTCTCCTTGATCTTCTCCAAAATACCCTTCTTTTCCTTAGGGCTTTCAGGAGTGGTGGAAGCCTCCACCACGACAGGGGCGGCCGGAGGAGGGACTTCTTCAGCCTTCTTCTGGCCGCCTCCCGGGAGTTTCTCCTTGATCTTGTCTAGGAACCCTTTCTTCTCCTCTGGCTCATCAATCTTCTCAACTGGAATAGATGCATCTACATCATGCTTCTCCTCATATTTCTCTTCTACCTTTTTCTCTTCTTCCTTGTCCTCTCCTGAGATCTTCTCCTTAATCTTGTCCTTCAACTTCTTCTTCTTTTTCTTCTCTCCATTTTCTTCCACTTCCTCCTCACTTGACTGCAACATAACATAAGGAATACTATATTAGTGACTATATAAATAAGTTGTGAAACCAAATTTTTTTATACAAGGGTGTCAAATAAATGAATACAAGGAAAATGAAAAAAAAAGAGAAGGGATTTAGGGAGAATGAACCATATGATTTTGAAAAACGAATATTAAAATCTCATTTTTTTTTATAGTGAACATTTATTTTCCGAAAAAATAAGGGTACGTCCCCGTATGGAATCAACTATACCAGATACACAATTACTAATACGAATATAGTTATATATATATATATATATATATATATATATATATATATATATATATATATATATATATATATATATTTGTAATTAAAATTAAAATAGGTGATTCCTATACATAAATTGGACACTTATCAACAGTGTCGGATATTGGTATATATCCTGGTACAGAAGATCTACTCTACCTCTACGCCTCCCTTAGTTTGACCGCTCAAATAAATTATGACAACTTATAGTACGATTTAGGTGCTTAGTTCTATATTAGGTACCAATAATAGTTATGTTCTGGATCTAACTTAATATCATATGCTCGGATATAATCATGCAAAATAAACTTAAAGTTCATATGTTTGGGTATAATTATGCAAAACAAACTTACACTAGAGCTGTTGCTATCAGAACGAGTGAGCTTCTGGATCAAACTTTCATGTTTCTCCTCTTCCTTATGTTCCTCCTCAACTTTATGCTCTGGCTCAGTGACATGAACTTTGTGTTCAAATTCATGGCTAATGGTTTCCTCTTCAGGCTTCTTCTCCTCAACTTTCTTTCCCATGAAATCAAACAATCCCCTATCCTGGGATTCAACAGGGGTAGCATACTCCTCTTGCTTGATGGTTTGATCGTGCTCTGCCATGTCTTTTAACAAAATATAAGCAAAGGTGAATAGATTAGTGAAAATGGACAATAATTTTGGGAAATGGCTATTGGAATAGTTGTATTAGAATGCTCTGGAATGTGTTTGATGAGATTGCTGGGATAATATGGTGTTATTTATAGCAAAGAGTAATGTATAATAAGATTACTCCGTATTAATTTAGTAAGTTGAGGTCATTATTGCCACTTGGTAATGGCTAGGACACGAAGGACTATTGTAACCGACGTGACAAATCAGATGGGTTTCTTTAATAATTTAATTGTTATAATTATATACTATGGACTGTGGGGTGGCAAGAAAGAAATGAATAGTATTTCATAAAAGTTGGACAAATACGTCGGTTCTAACTTCTAACACATCAAGAAAATGAAGTCTAGCAGGACAATTCTAACACGGTCCTCTTGATTTTTTGAAAATTAATTTTTTTAAAATTTACCGCATATTGAGGTTTGGCATTGCAGTACTGCCTTTAATCATGATGGTTTACCATTATGCATGTAAAGATTTGATGTATCTTAGTTTGTTAATACCATAAAGTCCGGCCTTATTAAAGTTTTCCATTTAGTCCGGCTTTCAGCCTTTCATTAACAAGATAACATTATTTCGAACAACCACCATCAATTAATGCATCGCTAATGTAGAGTTGTATGTATTTACCTCTCTGTTTAAGCAATGACTAATGTTCTATTATTGTATTTGTATGCATATATATGAAGTCTCGCGCCTCTCAAACTTGAGTGTGTATAATATGGAATATTAAATTTGATGAATTAGTCTTATAAGAATATCTCAATTATCTTCAATACAATTTGTCTTTACTAATCCTATTGCAAAAAAAAAAAAAATTCAAATAAAATATTACTTGTCTCATAACTACTTTAGATCAAATTCGCCTAATTATCAAAATATAAACCAAAATTATTAAACAAGGTTTATTATTTCAAATCAAGATATAGGATTAATATAGACAACATGATACTAGTGACATCAGTTTATTTGTTTTTTGTCATTCCAGGTGATGAGTATCTTTTTCCCGATAGAGCACTCCTAGATTCTAACGTTGCGGTCTGGATCTATCTACTCTTTTCGACAAGTGATCCTGACTTATCCCGAGGCGCGGCTCTCGAATCCTTGGCCGGCCCGGCCTCCTTTCGCTGGGGCCTCGGGAGGTTCAGAAACGTCTCCCCAGGTGGTTGTCCGATCATTCCCTTGCCAGTGTCGCTTCTCCTCGTCTACTAAGTTTATTCCGTGATTTAAAACCCGGGTGGGGTCAAGCATTTCAGACCACTTAATTCTATTCGACCGCAACCCACTCCGATGCCTAAATTATCGTGTGTTTTAAGAAATTAACGAACAAGTAGAAGCTTATTCACATGAAGATACCTCCAACTGGAGCAAGACATGTATTTATATTGCTAGAAAATACATAAAGTCCCTTAAGACGCGACAAATGTCATTTATCCTAAAGTTCAATTTGACCCAAATTTGACTTCTACTGTGCTCTCGTGTCTATTGATCTTTCTTTTATAACGGGCCATTAAATTTCATTATTTTTTCTCTCTAATTAACGTCCATATCAATCGTCCTTTTAATTGCAATTTCAACCGCCATTTTTTCAAATGGTAGTGCAATTTGAAGAGTTAAAATTCTCACCAACCACTGAGCCATCTGGTGGGCTCCTGAATCCCACGAGACACGTGTACGATCACCATATAAAAAGCGACGCCTCCATTTTCACTTCTTCACTTTTCTTGTTATTATCGCCTTCTTCTCAAAGCAAAAGCAAGTTCCCTTTTCTTTGCAATTTCACTTTCACAACTTCACGACTTATTCCATGGCGTGAGCACAAGTCTTCCCCGTAGCACTCCACCCCAATATCTCCAATTGTTCACGCCACTCTCGAAGAGGCGCAGCTTGGCTAGGGCTAATATTTGGGTCGGCGTGTGTTTAGTTTTAATGCCGGCACTCATTTTTCATATATCTAACTCCCTTGGTATATTATTCTAATTCGAATTTTCATCGCTCCTCGTGTAAGCTGGCATCGATCTTCACACCTCCTCGCTAACCCTCGCTTCGGTGAGCCCTACACCGATGATATCACATCTCCGAGACCTCCGGGTTTTGAAGTTCGTCAGTCTATTTCGAGGGTCACCTTAGGCCAACCCCACCATCTCCTCCTCCTACAACTTGATGATTCTCAAGCACCTCTCGACAAGAACCTCTACTCCCAACGAGACCTCCTCCCTCGGCACCTCGCCGGCTCCCAAGGCCTCCGCGGGTAACCTGAAGACGCCCCACTACGAAGTTTCAAGACGATTCTGCTTATTACCGACTACCAATCAACAGGCAACCGCAAGCACTATAGGTTTCCGAGGGGGCGAAGACCAGATCCCTTCGAGGGAAAACTCCAGATGCTCCCCTGTTCTATCAACCTCCCAGCATGGTGAAATTCGAGGGTACCTCCCAATCCACATCTCGGCACACCTCTTATTTTGGGAATTTTTAACTATGGGCTCCGACTCTCTATCCCCGACTTTGTCGACGGCTATCAGCGACCTCGATCGGGCCCCGGGTCACCGATGCCATTTGCATACTCGATCCTCACCGCTCTAGAAGCGATGTACAACGTCATCCACAGCGACCCTTAGCTTATTTCAAGTGGCTTCCCCACCTATAATTTTCTTTATACCAAGAAGTCGATAAAGTTTTGGTGGTTCTACGCGTTTGCCAGGTTCTCGCCCACAAGAGTTCAACAACGAAACTGGGGCTCATTGTCGCTATCACCGCCTCCACTCTTCATGCCAAGATCTCGCCAGACTCGCCGGTGATAGCATAAAGGTAAAAGCCTCAACCTCTTCCCCTACTTGCCTGCGATGGGCATACTGGACACATATGGCTTAATCCGCGGGAGTATGCAAATTTCTCAACACCTCGCTTCTCAGAGTCATATCTCTTTGTTGGTTCTTGGTTGCCATCTTCCTCCCTATGTTTTTTCTCACTCAAGTCTTTTCTTATTTTTTAGTGGAACTCTTTAGACTCAAGACTCCTGTGGTCATGACATGCCCCACAAGGTCGCCTTTTGTGGCCGTGGACTTCTGGGAAGGACCTCTAGCTGCGTAAGCAAAGAAAGCAAGACCGCTAGCTTCAGAGTTCGAGGTTCCACCTTCGGCCCTCGCTACCAAGAAGTCTCTCGGAAGGCTTCAAGAAAGATGGTCTCGAGGACGCCCTATTAAGTGATACCCGAGGCCTTACTCTCCCTTCGCCTTCCAACCATTCTCCCCTATCACCACTCAAGTGACATCCTCGATCACCCCTCTCTTCACCGGATGTCACGATTCGGGGTCATCACACCTCCTCCTTCTTCTTCTCTCCTCGACGTGGAGCCGCTTAGCCTCAAGTTTCTTTCTATACTCTTCCTTCTGTATCACTATGATCGAGAAACCATATCCAAAGTTGGTATGGCAGCCCACGGCTTCCCTCTTATTGAAGAATTGTTTGTCAAGCAGGATACGAGGGATTACAGACACCCGACTTCTTCATCAATCCACGATGCCTTTTCTCACCTTTTTCCATTTTGCTGCATCTTTTATCCCTAATTTCTTGAATCTTTATTATTGTTTACTTCCCTCTTGCCCGAGTCTTATTTCTTTGTCTTTTGCAGCCCTTTAGCTGTGAGCTCTTTCTAAATGGAATGAATGCGAAGAGTCCCGAAGCCGCCTTCAAGGCAGGCTTTTGGAGGCAGCTCGCCTGTCCGGCTCATCGGTAAGAGCCAAGCTCAGCCGAGGATTTCAAGGCCCAAGTTATGGATTTAAGAATAAACATGCGTATCTTCAATCTATGTGTAACGGGCTCAGAAATCCAACCGACCTCTTCCAAGTACGAGGTCAATTGCGCCTTTCAAGAGTTCTCTGGGTACGATTCGGGAGCCTCCAGCCTCAAAATGATTACCTTGGAGATCCAAGAATGGGCTCGTTGGAAGAGTTGGAAGAGGAGACCTACATCCCAAGCAAATATAATGACTTCAAGGAGAGTTAAAACTATAAGGTCATCTTATAGATTTACACCGTCTCCATTACGAGGATTATATAGTCTCAAGATCTCCAAAGAAGCCTGACGGTGTTCGGCTCCATGTTTCCCCGAGTTCGTGGAAGAACACTTCGAAGCGAGTAATGTGATTCCTTTCCGATCCCGAGGAGAGGATCACGAGAGCGCTTACGATCCGAAATGACGATGATTTCAAATGATCGGCGAGGCGACGGTAATCGACGCTAGACTAAATTATTTTGTATTTATCAATATTTTGTACATCTCCTCTGGCATTTAATTAGCGCTGGTGCCATTACTATGTAACATGCTTTGTTTAGTAACAATTGTTACGCACTTTTCTTCTATTTTTACAATTTTTATTCTCTTAACTCGCATTCTTATTCATCACTGCTCTTTTCCTTTGTAAATACATTGTTATAACACATAACATCTTGCCCCCTACCATGGTATCATTCTTTCTTCTGAGAATGATTGTGATAGTCGCCCTTATACCTGGGTACCTCGGTTAACTGTATACCGGGTTTTCCCCTTAGACAAGTTGATCTTATTCACTTGACCACTTAAAGCGATCTGGACGCACCCGAGACCACAAACGATCACCTGCTTCCCTAAATTAATAAAGGTTAAGTGATCTTATTCACTTGACCCCGGTTATCGATTCACCCGAGACCACTTGTTTTATCTAATCTACCTCGGTTTCCTCTAAATTAATAGAGGTTGCTGATCTTATTCACTGACCCCCGTGTGATCTTATTCAACGAGGACCACGAGTGATCTTAATTCACCTGGTTTCTCTCTAAATTAATAGAGTGTTGTTGATCTATTCACTTGACCTCAGCGATCCATCTCACCCGGTGACCAATGACGATCTAATTTACTGAAGTTTCCCTCTAAATTACCGAGGTTGCCGATCTTATTCACTTGACCCCGCGATCCGATTCACCCGAGACCAAGAGTGATCTAATTCACTGGCTTCCGACTAAATCGATAGAGTTAAATGATCTTATTCAACGGTGATTCGATTCACTCGGTGACCACGAAGCTGATTTTATTCACCGGCTTCCTCCGAATGGAGGCTATGTGATCTTATTCACTTAGATTTTTTTGCTTTGTTAATGAATTCTCTTCGCTCAAAAGGTTTCTTCTTTCTAAAAGGCACTCTTGTACTCCATCAAACTTTTATCTCCAAGTTTGTTTACAAAGGAGGAAAATCCATTTCCAAAGACTAAGTATACATGCTGAGATAAATCTCTATGCCATGTATGCTGATGCCTCCATCCCGAGAGCTTCCTCTAGTTCACAAGTCCTTGGGCCTATGACTTGTCTTTACTCTGTAGGTCCCTTCCTACCTAGGGATTGAGTTTGTTCCGACTTTTTTAGTTTCGTTAGCCAAGAGTCGAAGACGAGGTCTCCTTTCAACCGCCTAATTCTCGAAGTCTTCGGGTCAGAGAATCGGGCCATCAACTATTTGTACCTCTACATTTGGTATAAAGCTTTGTCCTCAATTCATCCGCCGTGAAGTCGAGGCATTCTCTCTCACATCCTACTCTCCATTCTTACTTACTGGGCGAAAGCCTGTCGGACGTCGGGGCAAAGTTAGCCCCTGAATGGGCAAAACAAATTATGTCTCCAAACACTAGTCTAAATGGAGTTTCTCCAAAGGGCGTCAAGGAGGCTTTAGACCAGAGGACTCTCGGGAGCCCTCACCATCTCGGCCCTCGACTCCAAGGAGATTTTCTTGTTCCTTGAAAAAATGGTCCTATTCATGACTTCTACTTGACCATCGCTTAGTGGATAGCAAACCTGCAAAACGACGTTCAATCCCGAGCCGTTTACACATGTCCCAAGGCAGAAGCATCAAATTTGAGGACCGTTATCCGATACCAATATCTTCGGTATTCCATAGGTAGTAACGATGTTTTTTCATACGAACTTTCCTTAGATTCACGGCCTCCACCCACTTTACTCAAATAATCCACTAGCCACAAACCCATCTTTGTATTTGGTGGTCAAGTTGTACGAATTGCCCCACCAAGTCAATGCCCCACATGGCAAATTGCATGACCTAAGGACCGGGGTCATTTTCACCACGCAGTTGCTCGTGGACGCTTCATTTTCTACAGTTAATCATCTCTTTACTTTACTTCCCAAGGAGTCGCTCATGCAGCTGGCTAAAAGTACCCCGCCAGTGTGATTTTCGTACAAGGACTTTCCCACCGATGCCAAATAATCCCTCATGCACTCAAACGTAGTTTGTATTTTATCTTCGTGGACGCAAAATAAGAGCTGCCCGGCAGTGAGAGGTTTCTACAATTTCCCTTGGAACATTTGAAATTTATAGCTTCTGCTTTGCAATTGCCTAGCCTCAACATCAGGCAATTCTTCGGGTTGTTAAAAACTCGACTATGGCATCGCGCCAATCCTCCCCCTTCTCTCCTACAGGTACATCCTCATTTCAGGAATGGTCTTTTTCCTCGAAGCAACCACATGCAATTCTCGGAATATTCATAATAAGTTGTGGCCAAACTGTGGATAGTGTGATCAGCGATGCCTATTTTGGTCCTCTCGAGTAGACGTGGCTCAAGACCACGTAGTCAAACTTTGAGACTATGCTCGTGGCCTCGGAAAGGATTTCCTCAAAGTTCTCATTCTTGACTCAACAATCTCCCTGCATTTGTTTAGTCACCAACTAATCCCTCTTACCACTATTTGAGTTACTCGAGACTTTGGACCGCACACCTCGTCACCATGGCCTCATATTCAACTTCAAGTATTAGCCTCAACCGAAATTAATGATATTCAAAAGTCAATTCCTCGGGTCCTCAAGCAAAATCCCGCCTCGCTTTTGTATTAATGCCCATCAACGCATTATACTCACGAAGGCCTTTTCCCTAGGCGCAGTTTAGCCTCGGTCTTTTGTCGCCTCCGCGTAGTACATTCTATTAAAGAAGTCACCAAGGCCATGCCTTTGGCCTGCTTCGTCGAAAGTGATTTCCAACTTTACTCAACCTCTGCGCCCCCACCTCGTGAGTCTTCCCGCTTGTGCAAGCGTCGGGTGGTCACCGTGACCACAACTACGGGTGATTTTCAAAGAGGCTTGGAAGCCACCAAGCTGACAGAGCCAACATGACCACACAAGCGGGTAATTTCGGGTCCATGATATACATGACTCATAGCATGCTGCTCGATTTTATCCTCCTCTAATAAGCACACCACTCAATACTGGCCGGATACTCGCTAAGTATAACTATAACTCTTCCTCGTCTCGGGTCTCAAGCCAATATCTGGGATGTCAAGTATGCTTTTAACTCAAAAGCTGGCACACTCTCGTCCCATTTGAATTCTTATCGGGAGGTTTGCCTCGCTGAAAAAGGGTGTTCCTATCCCCGACCGAGATATAAATCTATTACTGGAGAGCTAGACATCTCATTAATCTCTAAACTTCCTTTGCAAGCACGTCAGCCTTCTATTTGCATTACATATACAATCTTGTCGGGATTGGGTTCTCTCGCCTTGTTCACTTATCATGAACCCTAGGAATTTTTCCCGAGGTAATCCCCGACTCAATCGACTTTCCCTCAATCTTTCCACGTCTCCTCCAAGTTTTTCAAATGCTCCTCCTTCTTCTTGCTTTTGACCAACATGTCATCTAATGATTTTCATGTTCCGCCAATTTGATCCAAGCATACAATTTACTATCCTCTGCATGCCGCTCTCAAGATTCTTAACCAAGTGGCATTACGGTCCAAAGAATCAACTCCATAATTCGTGAATAAAGGTAGTTTTTTCTGATCGGCTTTTTCCAAGAATATTTGGTGATATATTCGGGATAGCATCTAAGAAGTCAAAAACTCCCTATATCCCCGCACTCCCATCTACCAATCTGGAGTGTGCTTTCGTTAGTAAAGTTAATAAGTCGGGCAGACATTCTCCATCGCTTATCGCACTTCTCGACGGGCACTACCCCTATCACTGCCGACTTCTTCTCGATACTTTTATTCTTTCTTCGGGAGGTTCCTTTTTTACTTTACAAAGCATGGGTGCGTCCATGCAATCGTGTACGGCTATATCAAGATTCACCTGCATATATCTTCTCGTCTGCTAAGAAATATTTATACCTTTGTAGGAGCTTTATCACCGCACTACGAAAAGTACGATTCAATCGGGTTCCTATTCGATCGAAGCCTTCTCAAAGTTGTCCTTCCCTGCGGAGACAACCTCGAGTTCTTCATGGGGACATCCTTTCTTCAAGCTCTCCCTTTCAGTAGCTGCTCGAGTTCTCTATCGTATTGCCAGATTCATCACCCTTGGGAATTCTTTTGGTGCCTTTTCTCGGCCGAGGTTCTTTCGAGGAACCCCGAGGCATCGATAACCTATACCAAACTAAAGCCCTTTTCTAGTCTCCCGACTCACCCACTCCTCCCGTAGCTTGGAAACTTCATCTTCAAAACGGAGCGTGAAATGATTGCCCTTAAGTGTCATGAGGATAGTCGTCCGATACCGTTGGTGGTGGATCGATATATCGCCAACCGTGAAGCGAGGCCCATAATGCTACAGCTTCGGCTTCTCCCATCAGAAGATCTGTGCCGCCTATCTCATCGATGTATCGAAGGTTCTCAGAACCCCACAGAGGTGTGTACATGCTAGTTTTAAAAAGGTTCCGTAACCCTAATCGGGTCATCATATGCCCCCAAGTATAAAAATATCCGCTTAACTCTCAGATCTACCAACATTCTACCCACCAAGAAAGCTTGTAATAATCGGACTAATTATTAGAGATCATCACGGGATATCTCAATTCCTCTAACTCTTCTTCAGAGAATGTTATCCCATCTTTGTCGACGGTGGCCATCGCTGAAGCCCAGACACTACCCTTCTAGCATATCGCTTTCTGGAATCGAGGTATCTCCTCCCCCAGCTAATCCTCGAAATGGTATCAATACGCCTGCCATTCTCCGAGGCTTCTAATTCAAGCTTATCATTCCTCCGAGGTGATGCCCGTGTTCTCTCGATAATGCTCCTCTCACCTAACTGCTTGAGATGCCCTTCGAATGAGCTTTTCAATATCCACTTTCAAAATACGACAATCCCACGTTGTCATGCCCATGATCTTACGATACTACGTAATACCTTCGGGTCCCTTCTGAGCGCCAGCGGCATCTCAAATTTTTGGGGCTTGGGCAACAATGTTTTATCTTGCATTTCAGCAAACACACTTCGTATCGAGGATCTCAACGAGTATATGTATTGTAGATTGTTCTCGCTGCCTCACCCTTCCGTTTCTGGGAGATCTTCCCCGGGACTTGTCCCGGAAACCACCTCTTTAGGGTTTTTTTGCAACCTCTCCCATACCGGCTTTTTTAGGGGACCTGCTGTTTCCCTTCGGGATGAACCGGTTGTCCCTTCACCAATTTTTTTGGCTTCTTCCAATGCGATGTATTTGACCGTTGCTAGCTAACTGGCCGTGGTAATGTTAAAGGTTCCAAGCATTCAACCTTCTTTAATGGTCCGAACCCTAAATCATGATAGAATGCAATTCTGCCACATTCTCGCTCCATGACCGGTACGTGGGTCAAGGCTCTTTGAAAACGATATACAATCCCGTTGTTCCCCCCGGTTTTTGCTCTGTAAATTCATCAACTCCTCTTTCATCTTGTTTCGCCACAATGGATTTTCCAAATTTATCCATGAAAACATTCATCAAATCCTACCAAATAGCCTCACCGTTGGCCGGGCGCAAGGCCAGGAACTATTTCACCAGCCTCCTGCAACTATCGGAAAGCCTCGCGTAAACATCATCCTCACTTGCCCAAAAGTGACACCAAGCACTGGCAAGCCTCGATGTGATTACTAAAGTCTCCGCTATTGCAAGTTTTGAACACGATTATTCTAAAACCTCAAGTATCGATTGCCTCGCCTATACTTTTAAAAGTGGTTAAAATTTATATTTTGCCGGGACCTCGAGGAGGCAATGTCTTTAAGCCTCAAGTATTTAGTTCTTCTACTTGCCTGAACTTTGCTAAACATCCTCACCGCCTCGGCATCGTCCCTCCTCGTACCTGCTTACTCCCTCGGCCATGTGGGGTGGCCTCATGTCAAGTTGTTCCTCCCGAGACCGTCATGCTTACCTCGTTACAAGGAATTTCTCTCGGGTTGTCCCTAGACGTAATCGACTAAGGGGGGATCTGGAAGAATAGTCTTTGGTTGTATTCACAACGCCTCCCTCGTGCTGGTTTCGAAAGGGACTTAGTAACCTATATCGTTTTCCCTTTCAAGTTGTTTGCTGATGGTGCCCCATTCGGTCGTAATCCCTTCGACTAATCTCTTCCATATATGACTCCAGAATCGCGGGGTAGGACATGTTGTCAAGTTTGTTGGAAATCAAATGGCATCATTTATTAAGCGCCTGCTGCGACAATCACAGAAGAATTCATTTACCAAATAAGAATGTGATTATTAGAACTTAGCTGCCAACTTAGTAATCAGAGTATTACTAAAGCTGTGGTTCTCATGATAATTTATGTTATGAATATCATAGATCTTAATATTAATCGTTATAATAATGGGTGAATGGCCAATTATTATTATTATACAACTTACTATTGTTCCAGCCTTCAAGGCCACACACATACAATGACGCTGAAGTTATATTTCATGTATGAAATTAAAGAGAACTATATAATTGAGAAACGTATTTCTCAATTACAAGCGGTCTTCTACATTTTATTAGAATATCGATTGAATGAATAATCAATTAAATAGTTATTTAATCGTTCGAGTAATTTTAGTATTTATCGATAACTCGAAAGATTATTGATATCAATTATTACTATTTAATTAGTTTTAATTAAATGGGGCCAACTTCATTACAACTCATTAAGGTCTTAACGAACTAATGTGAGTTAACGAGTCAAACTAATACTTAATCTGGCCGCTTATCTAAGCTGTTTTAACTTAAATTTCTATATGCTAAACTTTAGGGTTTTTCATCATGTTTTGTAAAAACTTTTCACCAAAACCCTAGTACCGCCTTTCGGGGCCGAAATTCTCCCAAGAATTTTGGGGTTTTTCCGGTTTTGTTCATCCTTGTTTACTAGCATGATTAGTTCTCGATTCAACCTCCCTCATACTACAATCCGTAGAGCATCATACGATCATTGCAACAAAGGAAATGAGTGGTCAAATTCACGTTTTAATTTCAAGCCAAAGCTGGATTTTTGGGGTGGAATTTACTCAATGTAAGACTGTGAAGTCCTCTATTCATATATTTAATTATATGTTTTTGTATCAATAAATGTAAGATGACTTGAAGGATCCCTAACTATTGACTAGATTTATACCCTATATCCATAGTAATTTTCTCAGTTTATCCCCGTGACTGCTGAACCACCAAGCGGTCATTTCGTGAATCTTATCATCATGATTCCCCTACACACGGCAATCGACGAAAGTGTCTTTTTCTCGCTGCCTCGATATGGCACTTTAAACGCGCCAGTTTTATCCATCTACTCTCTCTCTTTTGGTCAAAGTGATCCGCAGACTATCCCGAGGCTGGCTCGAATCCTTCGTCGGGTCCGCCTCCTCGTCACCTCGGTTCTCGGGGAAAATGCCCCAGGTGGCTGGCCCGCGTGCCGCCTTGCACCCATTTATCTTCGTCATGTTTGTTCGTTCAACGGTTACTCCGCGACAAACCCGGGGTCATGCATCTGCATCACCTAATCGAAGTCGATCGCTACCCACTCCGACGCCTAAATTAGTTCGGGCAAGAAGAAATTTAACGAACAAGTAGAAGTATTCATGAAGATATCTAAACGGCGATACATGATGATTTACAGAATGCTGCTGAGTTTGCGTCCTTAAGATGCTGACAAAGATTACGATCCTGCTGCCTGATTTGACTTAAATTTCTACTATATCCATTAGATTCTTTATAATCTGATCATTAGCCCATTATTCCTTCTCTAATTAATGTCCATAATAATATTAGTGACAAATAACCGGATAAGATTCTTTATATTTTTTGGATGTTTTTTTCTTTATTATATTATTTTTGTTTGTATGAGTATATCATGTTTGTTTAATTTCTTTATCATAATGTATACTATCAAATAAAAATAGCATGGAGTAAGATCCATACTGATAAATCAATATACTCCGTATAAATATTTTTTAGAACACGTCATCTACATAATAACACAAATAAGAAGTCATGTCTTATTAACGACGATCAACATCAAATCAAAACTATTCGATAGGATAAGAATAAGCTGCATTTGGAAGAAAGAAGCAGAACCAAGTGGAGAAGAACACCCTGTCAAAGTGATGGGAGGCTGGACTAATGAATAGAAGCCACGTACAAAATGAACGTGAGAGGTTGTCCAGTTTTCCTTGTATGGGCTCAAAGTGTCGGCTTTGATTGGTTCAGCGCGGAAAGGTTTGCGATTAGAAGCTACCAAGAAAAGATAATCAAATAAATACTTCTATCCCTTTTCCATTTTAAAAAATTCCTAAATTAAATTCCATTTTATGGAAATAAAATATTATGGGTTAATAATAAAGAGTTATTTAAAAATTAAATGGATCTTACATTTAGGAATGAAGGAAATAATAATGAGATTTGATAAAATTCAATATTTAGTTCTCCAAATTCATTTATACAATAGGGAGTAATAATTTTTTAAAGTATCAGTTATTATGAAGTTATAAAATTGTTATACAAATCAACCTTATTAGTTCTATTGCATTATATGAGCCAAAGGGATTATCATTGCACCAACACGATCGGAGATCGCTTATTATGTAGAGGGATTGTTTTTGTAATTAACTTGTTTGAATTGCTGCAAGGGTTAATAAACTTATATAATTGCTGCAAGGGTTAAAGATCATCGTTATAAACACTCGCATAGTAATAGGATCATATGTACAATTTACGCAATTTTAATAACCACTAAGAACGGTATCGCCATGATATAATGCATACACTCCGATTTTTAAATATTCAAATATTTTATGTTCAATTCGAAATCACGTTTCTAAACTCACAGAAAAACTTATACTCCTTCCAATTTCTTATAATTAATATTTTTTATGTTTTGAAGGAATACTTGATCGTTAATAACTCTTTAAATATATAATATAAAAAATTATAATAAAACACCATATCCATGTAGTATATCATATACCAACCGAGACAGTTCATAGAGAATACAAAATTATTTTAATAATTTGATGTCCTCTAACTAATTATATTGATTAATTGATCACTAATTCATTTTGCTTTTATCGGTTCAATTAGGAAAGATTTAAAGTATACTTAAATTTTTGTGAATCCTAATATATAAAATTCATATCCGGAGAAAATTAAATAACAATAATAATAATAATAATAACAACAACAACAACAATAATAATAATAATAACAATAGTAGTTGTACATAACAATAAATAATAATAATAATAATAATAATTCTACACAAAGCATATGATTATTTAACTATCACCTATTATAATAATAATAACAATAGTTCTACATAAAATATATTATTATTTAACTAACACCAATTATTAAAGATTAAACGACATATTTATCATTTAAAAACCATTTATTATCATTTAAGAATTAATATATAATAGATGAAAAGATATATGTATATATATATATATATATATATATATTAATGGCGAGCATTAGAATACTCCCAGAATCACTACAAGAAAAATAAACCGAAACGAAATTATCGAAGTTTTTCCAGAAAATTTGAAACCACTAAATATTTTGTATTTCTAAACGCCAGATGTCAAGCTACTGTCGAAAGAAGTTAAAACCAAGACCGAATAGCTTAAGCGCCTCGACTTTCATCTAATAGCCTTTTGGGCCCAACCGAACTACCGTCTAATTAGATAGTCCATTTAAGCCCAACTCCAAGCAAAAAATCCGATTTTTCCTTCCCTTCACTGTAACAAAATTGGTGCCCCATCCCCATTTTTTTCGATTATCTTCAAATTTCTCCTCAATTCACGAGCTTTGAGCTTAAACTGGAGAAGCCTCGCTATTCCCCGTCGCTGGCGCAGTTGCATTTTCAGTATTTTAAGTAAATCCCACACTTTTGACTTTGTTGACTTTTCGGTAATTTGGAATTTTATTATTCCATTTGATTCTCGAGTTGTATAATAGTTGTTCTGTGATTAAATACGGTAAGCGAGCGTTAAATTTTGTTTTATGGTCAGCTTGACTTTTGCACTCTCTGCTTGACTGAATTTTGGATTTAATTATCGTTTAATTATCATTGTTTAAATCAGAATATAGAAATTCGAGTAATGATTGATAATTTGGGGTAGAAACATTGGTTTTAGTGAATTAAAGTTCGACGATCAAGGGTTTCATTTTTCGCTAAAATGCGGATAATTATGTAAATTGCATAATGTAAATAATACGTTGATTAATATTGAGTTGTTTCAGATACGAATAAGGAACGATAAAGTTTGGGAATAACAGTCGGAATTGATCGTCTTGAATTTTGGTACGGAATCAATTTAGAGATTTAGATCGCTTATAGTTAGAATCGTCATATGGTAAAACGGGAATTTCTGAGGTTACCGGTAACGCAGACTACTGCGACAGAGTGAGTTATCAATTAAGTCGGGGAAACGAGGGTTGACATTGCACGGTCGTCAAACGAACGGAGACTTCACGAACCGTAGATTATAATTTTAAACGAGTAAAAGAACGGTACTTAAAATTTGGATAAAAACTAAGTTAAATGATTTCGAGAGTTTGCTATTATTTTCAAATGTGTCCGTTTCACTGGGACGGACTACGCAGGATTTGATTTGATAAGAGTTGCCGGGTACCTAGCCTGTGCGGGATTATCACTGCTTCGTTAATTTACTTATGTTTGGATGTTTATGGTAAATCGAGTGTGATAATATATCCGTATCGCGGTACCCACGCGGTATAGCGCGAATCAGAACCTCCGGGTTTGCGCGAAGCTACCGCAGAGTCGACAGGATATCAGGTCAACTTACGCTGTTTTGGAAATCTCAGCATGTCTGTCATGGTATCCTGCTGTATCCATGCCGAGTAAATTGTGTGGCCGAAGTATCCGTAGTATATCTCTGCTTTGTAAAGTGTGTTTTGTACGGTTTGGACTTATCAGGCAAGGAGACAGATATCAGATCTGCTGTTATTGTCACATACCGATATTATATGCGTGTGTTTTCGCGATGTCAGGGATACATGAAGTCAGTTGGCGCGAGTCTTTAAAGTAGTAGCTTTGGCATATATATTTACTGAAAAAGGCGAATGTTATTCAATTTGGAGTTGCTGCAGAGATCGAGGATGGTTTGCTATGTATTATGTGTCATGGGATTTCACCTGCTGTGGTTCATTTACTTGTGGGTATATAGTAATGTGTTGATGAGTTATTGTTATTTTCGTGAAGTCAAGGCATTAAAACAATGTCACATGAAAGGCTGTTGTTTCGAAGGGGAGTATTCCGTTAGTATGTTCCCGAGATAAACGATGATTTATTTGATTAAGTATGCCTCGCAATTGCCATTTTATCGATAGAGACTAAGCATATATATATATATATATATATGGGAGCAGGTACGCAGTACGATTTCAATACCGCATTGCCCATTCGACCTGCAAGCTTACCATCCGGGTGATCCGCTTCCACTAAGTCGCCGGAAGCTTACCCCATTCCTCCCCCTCCGTGATTGATGCCCTCCGAAGTCAATAGCTGCGAAAATCTCGGTGATTTCCATTTAGGGTGAAATAAGGCGGGGCGGTTGTGGATCCTCGGCAAATTCCTTTATTTTCTATCTAGTTTTGATGTAAATGTTGTTTTTATTTTGGTTTTGAAAATTGTTGGAACTATAAGTACATTTTGTATTTTGGGTTAATGGATGTTATTTATGTCTGGGTTGACTAAGGGCCAATGGTACGGTTAAAACTTAAATAAATGTTTTCGGGTTTTCAAGCTATTTTGTTTCCAACAAACCTGCCGTGTTTTATGGGTTTTAAACAGTGTTTTCGTGTCAACCATCGACGAAGTGACTCGTGATATATTGTGTTGGGATTTGACGATTCTAACTCGGCGCATTTACCTTTATAGCGGTCAGTTACAATTATGGCATCGTAGCCGCAGGGTTTCCGTTTTAATCGGGTTCGCGGCGCTGCTTACGCTCTGTGGTCTCGCATAAAAAATTTTCTTTTTTTTGTTTGTTTTGTGTCATGAGCCTTCATGAGTCTAAATTATTTTTATTTATTTTCCCAGAGACTCTGTCCGAGGATGCCACCGAGAGCTTGAGTCATACAGATCGAACTGCACTGCAGAGCGCTCTGGGACAGAGGCGAGATAAGTGTCGTGTGATGACGCCGAAGCAGCGGCACTCTGCAAAAGGCAGCAGGTGCCTGGGCGCAGGTCGTGAGCTGTATAGCTGGGCGCGAAGAACCGAGGTACCAACCGGGTCCCTGCGAGATGCGCAATTTCCAAGACCGAGTAATGGTAACTCGGCGAGTAGCTGGGGCGACGCAGCCCCAAAGACGCGACCCGGCAGCCAAGGCCCGGTAGCAAGTAGAGATTCACTGCTGTTGACGCTTTTCTTCAAGGCTAGTTTCAGAGCCGCCACAATCGGAGGTGGGCGATTGAATTCGAGGCACCGAGAATAAGCTCAACCAAATGGGTTTGCGAGATGAAAGTTAAAGCGGCCATAGTACCGCTTGTTCGGGAGCTAGAGTCATGAACCATGTCCACAAAGATTTGACGACATGGCGATACGACATTGGTTGGGGATTCGAGAACTTTTCAAAGTGTATTGAACTCACATGTACGCCATAATGGCAGGAGTCGTCTGACACAGGCGAGAGGACCGGGCTGATGAAATAGAGAGGTTTAGTGACTTATGTCGATTATCTCTGGAGTATACCCCAATCGAACCGCAGAGATCGTGGTTTCCGGCCGTGGTCAGACACGATTCGAGAATCGTCTTGTTCACTTACACCCGCTTTCATCACCAGAACGCACACAGTGGGAAAGTGGACATATGTAATCCAGTGAAAAGAGGGAAGCGTCCGATGCGACTGGAGCTGTGGCCATACCGACAGGATCTCCAGAGGGAACTTTCAAGAAGACCGCCCAGACGTGTAGTCATTTCTGGCCAAGCACCAAATTGCTCGACCTGCACTTCTCGTGGGCTTTCTGGCCGCTTTTACCTCCTAGAGCGAAGGTTTCACGGTGGTATTTCCTCGCGCTCCGGCCGAGGTACGTGTTCAAATACATTACACAAGCGTAACGGGCACGCGGCGAAGGATCGTCAGACCGCAGGCGCTGGCTTTCGATGCCGCCAAATGTATTTTGCTAATGTATGTCCTTCTTATATGGGTTCGTGAGCGCCCACTTCCGCTTTCACGCTGTGAGCGGATCTCAGGTAAATGGGCGTCGATTCGAGGACGACTTGAATCGTACGCGTTTCGTATGTAGATCGACTCAAAGGTAATAGCAAAGATGAAGGAGTTGGCAATCGGCAGAGGACGACACGCGCCACGCACAGAGGCACGGATACTCCGGCGACAGTACTCTATCTTTGCAATGGGTCTCGATGCCGCTGCATCGCTTTGATTCCGAGCCACACACCTCTTTATATCTGTGAATTTTTCTAAAAGGCTATCTTTAAATTTCGAATATCTGGAGTACCTTTTTGATTATTATGACGCCGCAGGGAGGTCGGCCGAGGTAATGTAGGTTTAGAAATTGTCCTTGGGTGTCGGGAGTAATCATGCTGCTGTAAGGCACTGCTACCCTTCGAAAGCTAGCTGGATTTTGACTCTCGATTGGAACGGATCGGTTGGGAAACAATTCAGCGGTGTTAAATTGTCATCGTAAGGAGATTGTGTTTACTAGTCCGCAGCTCCGAACTACGAGTCAGTTGGGGATGTGAGAGTTTTATCATCTTGTGTGATCTCGCGTTAGGCTCGTAGCTTACCGAATATGGATTTACGGGTATCCGTTACGTAACGGACTCAAGCAGACGAGCCTAAGCTTGAAAATGTCCGATTGCGGAGAGAATTCGTGACGTGCTCAAGGATTTGCTGTGACTACTCCAAACAGAGATTGAATTTTCGATCAAGCCGGGTACCAGAACGTCTGGAGCATCATGGCACCGTGACGAATGGCTCCAAAGCAGAGTTTGAAGAGCTGAACACGCGAAATAAGTAGAATCGCTGTAGAAGCGGGTTCCACGCCGAAGTTATTCTCCTCGGGGTTCTCCCAAGATTGTTCCGTCACAGTTAGCGACGGAACTAACAGGCTTGTATCACTCACCGATAAATAACAAAGCGACAAGAATCAAATTGCTGTCAAGAATTGATGATCTTTGACCAAATAGGCGCGAGGGGTGTTTTCAAAAATCATTTGAGGTCCGATATCATCGCTTGAGAATTAAAGCAGTTAAGTGACATATCGAACGGCGCCGCACCGTATACGGGCACTACGAGCCCGCTATGCCGTCATTTCGACAAATGCACCCGCAATTTCTATGGACCCGATGAATCGTGGTTTTTCGAGAGTTCTTGGATAAGTTCGTGGCTGTGTTGACATTGATGACATATTGATTTATTCTACATGAAATTGAACACGTAAGAACATTGGTGAGTATTGGAAATCTTATTTAAACCATTGTACGCAAAGTTTTCAAGCGAGCTTGCCGGGAGTGCATGGGCCTGGGTCATGTTATCTCGTGAGAGGGTGTTAGCGCTGACCCACAAAAGTGTATGCACGAATCGGTGCCTCTGTCATGATCGAAGTAAGTTTCGGGTTTAAATTGATATTGCTGTGAGGTTCATAAGACTTTTGATCACGCTCCGATGACAAAGTTGACCGTAGCGGAGTACCATTTGTTTGGGCGCAAGAGCGCGACGCCTGCTTCAACGAAATTTCGAAGAAGAGATTGACTACAAAGACTAAAGGCTGGACACTACCGCCGTGGAACGCAGTGGCATGCTGTGTACAAATACGCTCACATCGTGGGTTAGTCAGCGTGATCGATGCGTAACGAAGCGTGGATCGCATATGCATCTCGACAATTGAAGAATCACGAAGAATTATCCTACCTACGACTGAGCGTCAGCTCGCGATCAAGGTTTCGCTTTAAAATTTGAGACACTATTTGTATGGGAGTCAAATGTCGATATTTACACCACAAGAGTTTAGTATATCACCACCTGCAGGAGTCAATTTGAGGCTGAGATGGGATGAGTTTCGAGTTGACTACGATCTAACGATCGAGTATCATCCGGTAGTTATGGCGGATGCCTGAGTCGAAGAGGGTGCTCACATTTTGCAGGAGCTAAAACAGATCGTGGGGTAGACTTTGAGGTTAGTTGATGGGGCCTCATTGCCTATATGAAAGCTGGGAATCGGTATTATTTGATAAATAGGGGAGATGAAAGAAGATGAGAAGCGAGGCCCATTTCAGAGGCTTAATCCAGGAGTGAATCGGAGCTACAGCCATGACATGTATTCATGTTGTGGGAGCCGAGTGGTTGCGCCCACTTCGCCGACCTAAAAAGTGGAGATTCGGATGAAAGCCCAACGCTCCCATAAGATGCATCCGGGGAGTACAAAGATGTATCGAATTCTATGGAGAATCATCAAAGGCCAGGACGTAAGAGAGAAATTGCAGATTTTGTAGCAAAGTGTTTGATTTGTCAACAAGTCAAGATTGACCATAAGCCTGGTCATACAACCATTACCGACACCGAACGGACTCGTGGTAAGATCACCATGGACTTTGTGTTTGGACTTCCGAGAACTCAGAAAAGAAACGATTGATTAAAGGGACAAGGGATAGACTATCTAAGACCGCTTCATTTTCTACCTATTAAAGCAAATCACGTAATGGAAAGGTTGCCAAGATGTAGACTAAGTGGGCGATTGCATGGGCGCCGGAGAGTATCAAGGTCGGATGTGGACGCAAGGTTCACTCTCTCGAGGTTTCTGAGAGATCTTGTGAGGCGTTAGTGAACGAATGTCCAAATGAGTATCGCTTCATCCTCAAACTACGGGTTATCCTAGAATCCATTCAGACGCTTGAGACATGCCGGTAGCTTCATAAGGTTGAAGTTTCTCCTAGAGTTTGGGATGAGTTATTTAAAATGGAGTTCGCTATACAATGCTTTCAAGCTAAGATTGAACGGCACCGCTCGTTTTGTACGGGCCGGAGGCGTAGGATCTGACATGTCGAAATGTAGGTAGAGAAAGAAAGCATTTGGCGGGTCCGAGCAGCTGAGAAGTTCAGCGTAGTAGGGTAAGTTGATACAACAACATTCGAGACTCAAGCATGTGATCGATGTACAGTGACGGACGACGCCGAGTGTATTCTTGTCATTGAGGTTTGGATCGGTATGAAGATATTCCAAGGAAGCGGCGCTGATGAAATTTATAAGAGGAAGTCGAGTCCCCATACATCGACCGCTTCGAGATCCCGACAAAGCTGGAGCAGAGGCTTACCGACTGGGTTTCGCTTGTGAGAATCGGGGAGAGAACACATGTTCCATGTGTCTTCATTTTGAGGAAGTAATGCCCGGATTTAGCCGCACACATCTTAAAGTTTCAAATGGACGACTGGGGGTCGATTCAATTTATGGCGACCGCAGATCGTGGATCGTGTTATAGCCATTTACAATAAGCAGCCGGGGTTGGTAAAAGTTTCAGGAGGAACCACCTGAATGAGGAAATGCCCACGCTGAACATGGTGAGATACGGTAATCGCTACCCATACTGCTCGTCCGAGGTTACGATCTTGTTTGTTTTTTAATTCAGACTTTCAGAACTTCGAAGTTAGAAATTTCGAGGCTAAATTTTTGTTAGCGGGTGATCAGAATACCCGTAACGGCCCGCGTTAAAATAAACCGAAACGAATTATCGAGTTTTTCTCCGTGAAAATTTGAAACCACTAAATATTTTGTATTTCTCTAAATGCGTATAGTTTGGAAGTTAGTTGCTCCGAGTAAAGCTTAAACCAAGAATGAGCGAGTTTATCCAATTTCATCGGTTGAGCTTTTGGGCCCAACCGAACTACCGGCCCAACTTAATAGTCCATTTAAGCCCAACCTAAGCAAAAAAACTGATGTTTCCTTCCTTCAGCCGTAAACAGCGAGCCCCATCCCCATTTTTCGATTTTTCAACTTCAAATTTCTCTCTCAATTCACGAAGCTGAGCCTAAACTGGAGAAGTTTCTCCCCGTCATTCCTGCTTTGAGGTAAAAAGGTGTAATATTTTCGGTATTTTAGGAATCCTACACTTTTGACTTTTGTCAATTTTGCACTCAATTTTTATTATTCCATTTCGATTCAGTCAGATATTAGTTGTTTTAGGATTGAATTATGGTGTTTAGTGTTAAAATTTGGGGTGTTTTAGGACAGCTTGATTTTTAGGAATTTGGTTTGACTTGGAATTTTGATGAATTATTGTTTAATTATTGCCTAGGCCTAAATTGTGATATAGAAATCAGAAACGATTGATAATTGGGGTGTAAACATTGGTTTTATGAATTAAAGTTCGATGATCGCTGGTTGATTTTCGCCAAAATGTGATAATTATGTAAATCGGGGTATTAATGTAAATACGTTATCGGATTAATGAGTTGTTTCGAGATGTAATACGAATTTATAGCTGGGAATAAATAGGGTCGGAATCGATCAGTTTTGAATTTTGGTATGGAATCGACTTAGAGATTTAGGATCGAGGTTTATAGTTAGAATTGCCGGTAGGCGTAAAATGGGAATTTCGAGGTTACCGAGAACGTTAGGAATTTGAATAGACGTAGGGAGCATGAATTAAGTCGGGAAACGAGGGTCGACATTAAATTTTGGTCATTTAAACGTAACGGAGACTTGCTACGTAAACCGTAGGATTGGTAATTTTAAATGAGTAAAAGAATGGTACTTTAAAATTTGATAAAACGGTTAAATGATTTCTAGTAGTGATATTATTTTGTAATGCGTCCTGCTCGCACTGGGACGCCGTGGACCATGGTGATCGACGGGCGCAGGGCGCCAGCCGGGTAATTAGCTCAGCGGGATTATCACTGCTTGTTAATTTACTTATGTTTGGATGTTACGATGGTAAATCAGCGAGCACATCCGTGATTGCATCTATCATGTGTATAGCAATCAGAACCCTCCGGCTCACAGTTACCGTGTAGTTGACAGAGGGATATCAGGCTGAACTTACGCGGTGTTTTAGGAAATCTTGAGTACGTCTGCCAGGAGTATCCCGTATCCATGCCGAAAATTCGCGCGCTGAAGATCCGGTAAGATATCTCTGCTTTGTGCGGTGTTTCTTGCACGGTTTGGACCCTATCAGCGCGATATAGGATACATCGAGACCTGCGTGTCAAGGCGCATACCGACATTATATGCGTGTGTTTTGTGATGTCAGACGTTGTTGGAAGTCATTGAGGCGAGTTCGTCAGAAAAGCAGAGTTGGCATATATCGACGTAAGAAATTCTCATTTAAAAAGGCGCAGTTGTTATCTAATTTGAGTCATTGAGATCTGGAGGACGGCCTGCTATGTATTATGTGTCAGGATTTCAATCGCTGTGTTCACTTACTCTATGGGTATATTAAAGAATGTGTCGATGAGCTATTGTTATTTTCGTGAAGTTGCTGTACCTGCTCGAATGTCTCACGAGGCGTGTTGTTTCCGATGAAAGATTCTGTTAGTATGTTCTGAGATAAATGATGATTTACTTTATTGTATTGATATGCCTCGTACCATTTTTATTGATAGAGACCTAAGTATATATATATATATATATATATGATATAGATGAGTATTTATTTCAATACTCAGATGCTCATCTCTGGACTCCTGTAGTTTACCATCCTGATCCGCTTCCACCTGCTCGTCGCAATTTTACCCCATTCCCTCCTCCCCCTCCGCATTGACAAAAGTGCCTCCGAAGCCGACGAAGCCAGTACCGGTGATTTCCATTTAGGGGCGAATAAGCAATGGCTGTGATCCCTGGCAGCCCCTTGCTTTCTATCTAGCTGATAAACAATTGTTTTTTATTTTGTTTGAAATTACAACTATAAGGTACATTTTGTATTTTTGGGTTACCGTGGACGTTATTTATGTTCGTTGACTAGAAGGCTACGACAATGGTTAAAACTTAAATCAATGTTTTCGCTTCAAGCCATTTTGCTCTCACCAAACCGCTGCGCTTTTACTGCTTAAAACAGTGTTTTCGTGTCAACCATCGATCGGGTGACCCGCATATACAAAGTTGACGACGATTCTAACCTCGAGGCGTACGACCTTTATATGGTCGTTACATTATACGTATATCACGCAACATTCTTTGAAGGAATCAATCATGAAAGCTTATACATGCAAAATTGAGTAAAAATAATTAAGGCAAGTATTCAATGCATACCTTTAAATTATTAAACTAAGTTGATATTATAAATAGCCCAAAAAGTAAAAGGTCCGAGTCTAAGATCTTAAATTTATATTATTATATTAATTCTTGAATTTATCTTCTTCATCACTGCAATGATACAATCATAATGTTAAATGTAAGTAAAGTGTAGCTCATTTTTTAATGTCCTCATTTTCTTGGTTAGAATATATTATTGGCATTTGACAGTGTCCTATAATTCAAATTACATTCTCAATATATAAAAAAATTCATATCATTTAAAATTAACAATAATAATAATGATGATAATAATTTTTACAATAAAGAATATGATTATTTAACTAACACCTATTATTAATAATAATAACAATACTTTACATAAACAATAATAATAATAATTTACATAAAAGCATGCTATTATTTAACTAATAATTTATTATTAATAATAATAATAATAGTTGGTACATAAAATATATTATTATTTAACTAACATCAATTATTACAGCATTAAAACGATTTTATATAATGGTAAAATCATATCATTTATGAAATATAAATTAATAATATAAAAACAACTCTCAAGAAACGAAAAATATCATTAAAATATTTCTACTCCGTCTCCCCTACAAATCAGGTGGAGGCTCTCACTCAACAACATTTGATGGCTATAAACAACTTGCAAATGACAAATTTAATAATGGATCAGCTATTTAACACGTTTTCTATAATAAAGTATTGCAGATATTTATAATGTAAGCATATTAATTACTATAAAACGTCAGAACGACAAACACGATAATGTAATACTAATAATAAGCACTTATTAACTCATAAAACACACCAAGAGTACGTTAATTATTAATTAAAAAGATAATATTTTGCGCCTATCTTTAGACTTTGCAGTTAGCTTAAAATCCTTATTTACACTTTTATATATGTTAGTGATAGTGATATGTACAATAATAATAATTCCTACATTTCATTTTCTAGGATACTTTTACTTTTTTAGTAATTTAAAAATTAATTCCTTTTAATTTAAGAAAATAGATGGAAAAAATAGTTTGTCAAACAAAATATGAATGACTTAATTTTATACAAAAGTAATGTGAGTTTAGAAGATAGAAGAATGAAAGAAATACTTTGTACTCCCTTCATTTTTTAATGTTACAGTCATTTTTTACTTTAGAAATCTCTAAATTAAGCCTCTTATTTCATAAACAAAAGATTTATAAAAAATCGAAAATACAGAAAATTTAATTTTTAAAAAATTTACGAAAGTAAATGAATATATCATTTGTAAATGGAGGAATTAATATTGATTAATGTGCAAAATACAAAGAATAAATCTCCATTTTTTAAAATTATAAGTATATTATACGTAATGACAAAATTTTGGTTAGAATCTAATTTTGCAATTATCTCTAGCTGTCCAACCGAAAGATGTTTCGAGATTCGTAAACTTGGGGTTCATCATTCATATGTACGAGATATGGAGGAGCAGTTGAGTTAGAACTCATGAATGACATTTCATGTCTGTTGCATTCTTTTCTGTGGGCTTCCACTATCATTCATGTTATCAATCCTTGTCCATTTCATAACAGTTCGTTTGGTATGGCCTAAAATTGACATCCATGAATGTGTGGACTTCCATCTTTTCTTAGCTTGGGGTATTTTTTTTTGTTTTGAATTAAAATGATAATTAATATTCATTCACTACATATAATCAATACTTTGATGCTTTTATACCAATAAATCATAAGTACTTTCCAAAATAATCTAACAATTACACACATGGTTGGACTACATACTCCATATATCTACCAAACAAAGATTACAATATAAATGAAATACAAACTATTCCTACTAAACTAATATAAGAGTTCTGCCCAAACTTCACAAATGATTGATTTATATACATTTAACATATATTCATGCTGAAGAATAGATTGCATCTGTAACGTAAGTCTTAATTGGTAAAAGATACCGAAGAACAAATATTAATTCAAAATTAAAAAAAAAAAATTATATTAAACTGCGGAAGAAAATATTAATTATCAGATTCTAACGCTTTGGGCTATTGAAACCAAGAAAAATCGTTAGTATAGTAGCAATTAAAATCCACCACTACCCATTGCTATTCTTCCTGTTATGATTTTAATTTAGTATATTGTCTTTTTTAGAGAGAATTTTTGGAAGATGGATTGATTTTTTTAGTGCGTTAAAAGAAAAATCAACTAAAATTATTTCTTAGCATGGGGTATTGATTAAGTATAAATTGACTTCTAATGTGTTCTTCGTCGGCAAGATAATGATATTTATCAACCAAAAACTGAATGGTTGTATTTTCCTAAAGTGGGAATCGATGGTCGAGAAAACATTAACCAGGCAACTATTTATAATGTAATTCAATGGTTTTGTAAATTACGAAGAATACTAAATGGATAGTGTTATCACACCTTTGATACATGAAGATATTTAATGGTTAAATTTACACACTTTAATCATTAAAATTATTTCAATATTAATCAACTATTCAACTTTTAATTGTGTCGAATCATATTTTTGGCATCAATTTTTGGGAAACATGAGACTATACTTTCAAAATTGTAATTAATTTTTAAAAGAGGACTTCAGCAATATCCTAAAGGGCCTGCTCATCTCAATCAACTCCACACCATTTACAAGCAATTATTAACTCATCTACTCAATTCTAATTAATTAAATAAAAAACCCTCTCCAATTCTGACATTTGGCTTACCCGATTCACTTGTTTTACATGTATCTAAGATGTGTTATGCTTTAGATGTAATGTTGTGTAATTGTTGTTTCTTCATGTCATCATCATCAGACTTTCTATACACGTAGTAGTCCAGGTAAATTGATTGTTCATTGTTTTTCTCAGCTTTGCTCCTAATAATAATATTCATAACTCGTAGAATTCGTTAAAAAAAAATGACCATGCATTTAGCTATATGCTGGGATGAGCCACATAAGTGAAATAAATGCAAGTGTCAACCATCTGCACTTCAGATATATACAACGTACTTACCGTTTCTTCATATCTCTTAAAAGGATACAAGGATAGGAATGGAGCGTAGCATCGAGCACACATGCTTATTTTATTTTATTTAATTAATTGTAATTCAAGTGGGTAGGTTAATACCATGACAAGGCTAGAGTGGACACAGCTTATTTTAACGTTGCTTGCATAAATCGCTCCCAAAATCGATTTCATTTGATATATCAGATTTAAAAGTCACACAAATGCATCAGTATTTATCAAATGTTGAATAGTTCAAAATATTTATTAAACGATCATAATATGTCTGTGTGAAATTTATTATCTTATTTAATAAAGTTACTGCATCTACTCTGTGGATTTTGAATGGCCATATCTCATCTATTTCTCACGTCAATTAAGACCACCTATTATATATATATATATATATATATATATATATATATATATAAGAAAGATATATATATATATATATATATATATATATATATGACACAGCAAGCAAGCGCATGATCGTTACTGCCTTATTTGCATGTTTGGCTAATTATGTATTTTTTTACCATTCCCACCCAATATATCCACTTCGCTTTGGTTCAACCCATTCCTGTTTCAATCGCTACTGACTGCTATGTCATATTCTGGGGCAAACAAGTAATTTTTTAAAAAGCCTCTACGCTACCGTGATTAGAATTTAAAATCAAACCCTTCCTTCCCCCAATATACAAACAACTAAACACCTAATTGAACTCAATCTTCAAATTTTAAAACCATAAACCCTAATCATCTCCCCAATTCAATTTCTGCTAAATCAAGTTCGATTTGACGCTGCTGTCACAAACAACGTAACAAAGGTCACTATCGCAAGTATCAGTAAGCAAATTGTGTATCAACCGTATCAACAACAAAAGAAAACCGAAGGATGCCTTTCGCTGTCCAACTCCTCGGTACGTTACGCTGTTATTTGTGTTCTTACTTACTGCTAATGATTTTGTCAATTAATGTTCGCCCGCTTATGCTGCGGGTGAGGTCACTACCGACGGAGTCGTGGTAGATGTAATCTGATACGCGGCATTTCGCTTCAAGATCAAGTCAGCGTCAAGAGAAGACCATCAAATCGCATACCGAGTCGAAACGGCTACATTTCGGTGATTCTACTGCAGAATCAGCAAGAAGGTCATAAATTACCAAAGGTATCATTGAGCTATTGTGATTGTCTGCCTTTTCCAATGGTTGTTTCTGACGGAGGAAACGAAAACAAAGCGTATCGAGTTGGTCGATGTTTGAATTGTTGAAGTTGTTAGTTGTTGAATCAAGGTAGTTGTTCTATTATGTTTCAGAATCCAAACTCTAGAATGTCAGAAGTTTATGAGCTAAAGTTTTTAGTTCAAATCATAGTAATCGAATCCTAGCAACGTTGTTCAATTGGAAAGAGAGTTTCACCACTTACCCACACTCTTTGTGAAAGAAATGAAACATAACAACTCGAGCTCATTGTTCACATTTTTGCCAAGCCAAAAGGAATCATGAATAAGGAAATTTTTCTATTTTTGTTATATGATGCAAATTGTTTCAATGCATTTTGCTTCAATGCTTCATTTTGATCGGATTCATTTTAATTCAATGCTTCATTGTTCAGTAACGTTGTTCAATCAGAAAATTGCTCGCAGATTTGCAAGGCTTCGATTCACGTTCATTAGCTTCATGTATGTCGCAGTCGTGCGGCATACCAACAGACACCATGAGCATCTATATACTACAACAATAAAGATTGCGCATTTAAAGTCAAGTAAGTTCAACACCAGCGCATACATGTAATTTGTTCATGTTCATACAACCAAATTTGATAACGCCTATCACTGGTGTATTTACACAACCTGTTCCCAACAAACTTAAGTTTTAAAATCTTGGGTGGATCGAAGGCTTGGGCCGACACAAAATGAAATCAAACAAGATTCATCCTTGAGATGTTCTTTTCCTTTGGTTCCTTCATCTTTTTTGAGGACCGATCGTGTTAAGAACCGGTCAGCGGACTCCTCGTGTGAAGGCCTAGGTGGCTTCATCCGCCTTGGTTTTGGTGGCAAATTGCACGCCATATTCTCCGGACTCGATCTCCGTGGTCATTGAATGTGGTTCGGGAAGATCGCACCGAGTCTGCGGGTACGCATCGCAACAGTGTACCATGTTCCTTATATAATTCATCCAATTACATGTATCGCAACCGAATAAACAAAAAAAACAAAGAAGATCGAAGAAAGAAACTTACAAGTAGAGTAGCTTACAATATAGAAAACAAGACGAGAAAGATCAGTTAAGCAAAGTAATTGAAAATGAAAGTAAAGAACAAACAAGATAGAAACAAGCTTACATATTTTCATATGGGCAAGTTTGTTCTCGATCAACACTTTCCTTCAAGGTCGAGGCTTTAATTTTGTTATATTCAAGAGTCGTTTCTTCTTCGCAGTCCTTCTTTTTATCACCTATACCTTCAAATGCAGGCTTTTATGTGATATGTCCCGATGTTATACCTTCAATTCCACGTTGTTTGCAAGTGCTGCATAACTATCTAGTTAGAACATTCTTCCCTTGGCCTTTTTATTTCATTTATATCTTCTTCACCTTTTTAGGTCCGCCTCGCTTGTCTTACAAACTTTAGGAGGTAGCAATTTTATTCTTTTGTCTTTGGCCACTGTAAGGCCATTCATAGGTCGGGGCGACATGCTCATAAATCCATCCAAAAGTGCCGATTTTGTAATGGGCTAAACAACATCAGCGGAGTAGGATCAATTCTCCATTCAGAACCGCAGAACGACGTGTCTATACGGAATGCCTGTTAACTGCCACAACCTACAACTACATTCCTTCCTCCTCATATCAACCATAAACTGTTCTCCATTACCACACTAGATACCTCAAAGCCATCAGCACCATTCCAAACATAATCCAAACTATCACCGATTATGACTCCACTATGATGCCATAATTTAGACACAGAGGACTGCCATTTATGTATAACTTTCTATCCTTTTTATCTCTCCATACATAATCTCCTAATTTCTCAAGATAATACTATGTATTCTAGTGAAAGTATGAAAGCACTAAAGATTCACTCAAGTTATTATTATCAAAGATGTCTCATTGCATTTAAACTAAAAATGCTCGCACTGTTGTTCAAAGCTACCAAAGATTGCTTTTCTCCATCCAAGCACGCTGCTAGCTATAACTCACCTCCTCGAGAGCCAACATAGTATGCGGATATCTTGCTTTAGTTGATGCCTTGCACAAGCCTATAGTTTGTCTCCTTAGAAGTCAGCCAGCGAGATCTCTTGAAATTCTCAGATATGTCAACACGCTCGTGGTTCAACATTTGGTAAGATCTCATGCAACGTACTTTCAGTCCTAAAAAGGCAAAGAGTTACATTATGTATTAGCATTACCATGAAGGGTTAATATAACATGCACATATGTAATAAGAGAAAGTTTACATACCTTTTGTCTATCACGATTATCACATAGTCTTCCTCTGTCAACTATGTTCAAGTCTTCCATGTTCTCGAATAAACCATTTCCCAAATATCTATTTTCTTTCTCAACTATCGCCCAACACAAAGGCCACTTACCTATCATTGGATCAAGGCAATCATTGTAGTATTGGTTGTTTGCATGCAATCCTCTTTAGTATGACACAACCATCCAACTTATCAACTTCTACACCCCTCGCCAGTTCTTTCATCAATCAAGGGCTTTAAACATGCATAAATTCTCTAAACACCCTACAAGCCCATCTTTCTTCGCTATCATACTAACAAACACGTTGAACCTCGATGTTGCTTCTTCAGCCATCAACATAATCCCAGACCAGGCCATACTGATCTTCATGATCACCCTCTATAGACTTTAGTGCCTTCTCCCTCACTCTCCTAGCCTGGTTTGTAGTTATGAGCAAACCATACTTTTTGTCAATTGCAAGTCTTAAGACACTTAGAGACATATCAAAACATAAACCAGTCCTTCAACACTCTAGCCAACCATGTACTTTTAATCAAACTCCTCCCTCACATGCATACTTTCTTTCTTCATATGTTTTTAGATGATCTTTACTAACATGTCGTAAGATCATTTAACTTTTATCCTGTAGAAAGTCAAACACCCACTCACACGAAATCTCATCTTAGTCTTTAACTTTACTCTCATTACATGTTAACTGCATATCCTTTCTTCTCTCGATTAAAGCATACCTTCATCACTTCTGAATCGGCCGTAACTGAAAATACTTGCACTGAATACTTTGGATTCTCATATTTCTCCTATCAAGTGAACATACCTCCTCTCCTTCATGTCATTCTACTTATTAATATCCACAATGCCATCACTATCGACGTGAGCCTCTATTAAGATCGAGTCAGTCATCCTCTTCCCGCCTCTGGTTTCACCATCGAGCTCCTTATCCTGCTTGAACCCAACCACTCAACCTCCCTCTGCTTGAATTCAATGCCATGTCTAACATATGGCCCTCTGGCAATTTTTCTTCTTTCTTTATTTCGATGTTTGGCCTCATTGAGGTACCATCAAACACACTTCTCTCTTTCAAACGCCATGGCCTGAGACCCTTTCTTCTTATTAATCGCAGCTAGCACTCACTGTGGGACATCATAGTCAATCAAGTATCGTCTGAAGCATCAACATCATTCAAAGATGGCCATCACGATCGTGAATAACAAATTCCTCGATATTCTAAAACGCAGCATAACGCTGTCATGATCCAACAAGCCCACAACTGGCCCATCTCCTTCCTATATAACACATCTTCCGACTTCAAGTCATCATCATCTCATACTACTCTCACTCACTCCATTTTCTTCACCGTGAATCAACACTATCTTTCTATCATAATCCATCCTAAAATCCTATTCTCACCTCATTTTCTACCTCACATATTCACATCATGTCTTCACAACCTCATTCTCTACCTCATCGATTTCTCCTCTCCTTTCACTTATTCTCTACCCCATTCATATTCATATATGGGCCTCATTTTCTATACTAATGTATTAATTTAACAACATCATTATCATTGCCTAAATTAAAAGTGCAATTTATAGCCCACTTAGCGCATCAATAGATTTAGACTTAAGCACTTTGGCCTCGAGACTCGATTATATTTAACACTCAAACTCGAGACACATCATCAACTTCATCTATTAACCGAGAATTACTGCACTCCAAATAAAATAGACATCCATAAACTACCAAAGTGCTGGTGACTTTAAAACTTAGTAACATTACGGGCATACTAAGACATCTAACCTATCGCGACCTTCGATTGGATTGGCAGCTGACAAGCCTTAAATTCACCATACCTAACCCCAATCTGAAAGCCCATGTATTCAATCGAACCCATCCAAACGAGTCGATCACAACAATCGGGGAAAAAGTTTCAACATTTCCTCCTTCTGCATTTACACAACATGTGGTTACCAACAAATCGCCCATTATAATCTAACCCTAACACTAAACAAGTTACGTTTCCTTCTCTATAAAGAGCGCCACGATCATGCTCAAGGAGCCTTACGTCAGGTCAGTTTAACGAAACCCATACTGCTAGTGGTTTCACCTCTCGATTCGGGGATAAATTAAGGGAGTGGGATTGCTGTGACGTAAGGCGGAAATCTGAAAGTAAGAATAAAATTTAGAGGTGTTTTTAGGCTAAAATCAGAAAGTGAATCGGGTTTTGTGCAAGCCAGGTCTTCGATTGAATTTGGATGTTAAAATCTATTTGGGACTTCGAAATTGCTTAGTTGCTTTGTATATTGTAGCTAGCTTCACTTTCGTGAATTTAATCAATTCTCGCATTGTGGGCTTTTTTTAAAAAAAATTCTGCTTTTGCCTCCAAATAACAACATAACGTCAACTAACGTCAACTCATGAACGACTAACGACCAAATTGATACTTAACGCTGAAATCTGTGAAAAAAATACATAAGGACTAAAAATCAGACCACGAATAAGTTTACTGGGCAATCGTGTTTTGCCCTATATAATATATATCCCTAATTAATGAATCAAACGACAATTTAATGAATATACTGGTATTAAAAAACTTTATTACATATATTAAATAGAGCTTAAAAAGAAAATCAATGAAATGTTACATTGAAATTATAAAGTAATAAGTATTTTAAATTTTTTTTATTACTAGTATGACAACTAAAAAAGTTAAAAGAAATATTAATTGAATTTTGTGTGTAAACTTTTGTTCATATTACTGACGAGTAACTCGTCAATTTATTTTCTCAATAATCAATAGACTTAGTGGTCTTATTTCATTATTTGATACTCCATATACACTACGACTAATTAAAATTACTTCATATAATTAATAAAAAAATCATATAATTATCTTAAAAAAAATCATATACTCATCACAAAAATTATATAATTACTTTTATAAGAAGTCATAAGGAATACTAATAATACGATTTTACTCCCTCCATTTTTTTAATCATTATCCAAGAAAATAGTTATTTTAAAATAAGTTATCACTTGAATTCCAATGCAATATTTAATCGGGTTTTTCTGTATTCTTATTTAATATATTCAAAGCCATACTGCGAATATGTTCTTGTTTTCATGTTAATTTTCTTTCTAATACCAATACATTTATTAAATTATTGCTTTATTTATTTGATTAAATATATACAGAAATGTCAATTATTCTTAATCGATAAAATAAATTGTATTTACAACTAAAAATCAAATGAAGTATATTTCCAAGGTTCCCCTTCGAGTACCGCTTTGATTCGCTGGTCAATTTAAAGGCAGAAAACTTAAAAAGTTTACCTAAAAGGAAAAGAATTCAATCTGTTTTGGACCTTTTAAACGCTGCTGATAACATTTTATTTCATGGCCAATCTGTGCTTAAAATAACATAATTAAAAACACCATTAACCTACATCTAAAGCACTTAAAAACGAAAAGTAGAATTAAATCTTGGCGCTTAATCATTTAACCCAGACAACTCCATGAACACAAAAAAATGGTAACTCAAACGTAAGAAACATGTACTTCACCTGTGATTCATCTAAATCCACCCCACCTAAACTGACCATTAATCTTCTAATGCATGCCAAACAGAGCCTTACATTATTATGACAACTCAAGTGGACCCAGAGAGTGGACAAATGGTCGGTTTTGATTTTGATGCAGCGCTAATCCTATAGAAGATCGATGACGATGTCTCCTCTTTACCGTGAATTGAAATTTGGGTACATTCTCACACGTGCAGTCGACATACAACCATGTGACTTGTACCTCATTGGTATCCTATTTGATTTAATTATCTCTTTGCCTATTTAATCGGAGTATTTTTCATTTTTAACGTATTTATCAGCTATATGTTCCTATAATATCGATGTTGATAATAATGGAATGTTAGTATCAATATAATCATTCAACCATTGATATATACAATAGTTAGATGTTTGCATGTAAATCTCTACTAATTATTAATTATTATATAAATGATTTGGATGACAAACATATACAATTGAATGAAATATTTTAGTTAAAGGGGGCAAGGGTCTCAATGAGGAGGGGGGAGGGGGGTTAGTGGTAGATGTTTAAGGAATAATGGTGGTGACCTGTATGCGGAAATTATGTTGTAGCTGGGTAAAGCGATTATATTGTAGCTGTGAATCAGTAACAAGATGATCAAGATTACAGGTAGATTTAAAAGTGGACAATTTAATTATTTTATAAGAGGAGGATGATATTTTAGATTTCTAACAAATAATTTAATAAGAATGGTAGATTTTAAAAAAATGTTGACTTGTGATAGACGGATAGTTAACCCATGTTCTCTTTGATATCAATGATCACGATTCATCAATCCCATGTCCTCTTCATTAGAGCACAAATAAGTAGTGGGTCAAAGTGGTTTGGGATTTGGACCCTTGGTTCGAGCAAGGTTCGGACCCTTCTAAGATTTTGTAAGATGTTCGATTGAGTGCGATCCGTGTTCGTTATATCAGTAATCAATTATATCACTTGAATAGTGCCTCAAGTACATAATACATTTAAAGCGCCTATTTATACCAAACCAAAAATATTGATAATGTCAATAATATTTTTAACCTTAGTCCGATAACTTTTCTTCATATAGAAAAAAAAAATATTGACAGAATCAACATCAACTAACAAATAAGAATTGTATACTTTAAAAAACTGTCACTTGATTTATTTAATCATAATTTATAAATTAATAGAAAATGAAAAATTACGGCGATTAAATATTTTTTTTTAAAAGATCATTAGTATAAATTTTATAGCAGACTATGTTACTAATTTCTTAGATAATATTTGTTTTGTTTTCTAGTACATTTTATCAAGTATACTTTTATTAGTAAATATTATTTTAAAAATATTAATAATATATCAAGTTATTAATACATATTCAATAAAAATAATAGTTTTTATAAACTTAAATAATATATGTTAATCGTGCATTTAATAATATTTTAGTAAAATATTAATAATATAATATTAACATCCAAAATTACATTATTCAAATAATAATCAATCAAATTCAATTATACTTGACGAATAGATAATTAGTTTCAAAAGATGAAAGATCTTCAATTTAAACATTTCATCTCTTTTTCTCCAACTAAGAAAAGAAAAGATTTTTTTACATGACACATTAATCATATTAACATGTTCTAGACCTCTCAATTACTTCATCAACTAACGGAACACGTTATCTATAATGATAATATTAAGGAAATAATTGGTATCTCGATTTGTATGATTTTACTTTATGATTTTATTATCATATAAAGTTGGCGCATAACGGGTTAAAATTTGTAATGCATACTTAATAAGGCCAAATAGTTGAGATATTTGAAATAGTTTTTGAATTTCGCATATGTGAAAGGTGTGGAAATAATTTATTGGGAACTTAATGTATATATTTACTTTATCATTATTTGTTAACTCTAAACTAAAATTATTAAGAGTTAACATCTATTATGATTCAAATGATAATTATTAATAATAATAATAATAATAACAATAATTCTACCAAAACATGTAAAGATATTGCTATATTAATAATTGTCACCGCAGAACGTTGGCCAAATATCTACTTAACGTACATTTGTAATCATATCCGTGAAGGCGATATCAGAATCGTGATCGAAAGAATATATATATATATATTAATCATAATAAATCAGACGTCCACAGAGAGATAAACATATTTATTTAACAATTTGATGTCATCTAACTAAATATATTGACAAATTGATCATCAATATATCATTCTAATTATTTGCATCATGTCTGCTAAATTGCATAATTTTAAATTCTTAGATGTAAATATATAAAATTCATATACGTAGGAATTAAATAACAACAATAATAATAATAATAATAATTTTACACTAAGCATATGATTATTGAACTAATATTATTATTATAATAATAATAACAATAGTTCTCGCATAATAATAAATAATAATAATAATAATAATAATAATATATAATTTAATAAATATATGATTATGTATTAACACTCATTATATTAATAATAATAAAAATAGGTTCATATAAAATATAATATTATTTAATAGTAGTTAATTAATATTAGACTCAAGGTTATCAATTAATGTGTGTGGAATTAATAATTAAAAAGATAATATTTTAGCTCCAATTTTTAAATTTTAGAGAGAATGGTGGTAATTTAAGAATTAATATTTAAAACGAAAAACGCAAAGAAACACGATCATTATTCACACTTTTATATGTTAGTGATATATACTATTTATACAATTAATATTTGATATATCAAATACAATATCATTTCATATTTTTGCTTAAGTGCACTTAAGAGTTATTTCATATTTTAAGTTCAATAATGTATATGTCACTTAAGGTGCACTTGAGAGTTATTTCACTATTGATTTGGAACAACAAATAAAGACAAAATGCAAGATTCTTGTCAAGTAACTCTTCTACGGTGGGTGTGGGTATGAGGTTGGTCATCTTTTGCGTCACATAGTTCTCTATTATATTTCCTATTGCAAATTTGCAATGATCATCTGTGCAAGTTTGGAGAACATGCAACTTAAATTTTGTTTTTTTTTTAAATTAACGACGTAAGATTACATAAGAGATACAAATTACGTATCACGTATATCGAAGAGATTATAAATAAATAATACACAAATTCCTAATTAAAGACATTCAAAGTAAAGACTACTAATAATATGTATCATTGCTTCAACTAAAGATTGAATCTAAACTCTTCAGAAATAAATAAAAAGACTGTGACTATCAGACTATCAAAAACACGTAACTTTAATTAAAATGCACAGAGTAGCGTGTAGATTCTATTAACGAAAGTCTAATTAATTCTCTCTGTGTTATGTTTGGGAGGCTTGGATAATTTGTTTAGTTTTATAGATGTTGAACAACTTCATTGTTGGATGAAGAAGTCATATCATTGTGTTCATCATATGATGAAAAAAGAACGATTGCATGTGAGCCGACTTAAAGCAACTACCATTATATAGTATGTTAAAACCCAGTTTTAAAAAAAAAAATCCACTCACCGCCTCACAACGGTAATCTAATTCATGACATCTAAATGCTTCGAAGACTTTCAACCACTGTAATTATCGATATTCTCTTACGTAAAAGTTCAGTTGATCAACTACAAAATCACGAATTTTCTAGGCTTCTTTACTTGTGATTCAGTGATTATATACTGTATTTGGCAAAAAAGCACCTCACTAAATCTGGAAATTTAAATCTTCAAACCCAAAAAAGTTGAGCACTCACGGTTGGTGTATGAGGTTGGACTCTTCTACACTTCTCCGGTCACAAAAATGAATATGTTCAAGACAATCCTAGAAATTTGCCCATCTCCTAAATTTATTTCTTCTTTGGACTATTTAAAGCCAATTCAAGTTCCCCCCCTTAAATGTTTCATTGCAAAAACGTGAGAGTAAATTAACACTACCATACTCCTAAAGTCACAAGAGAAAGTTTTTCCGCTCCACACATAACCAACCTACTATTTTATCCTCTTTACGTTTGTTATAAAAAATATATATATATTCAGGTTGTTTGTCATCGCTTCGAAAAAAGTCTCATAAGTGAAAGGAGAGCTAATTTTATTAAAAGGGTTGGATTTATTGTTGCAAGGTATGAAGGAGAGTGCATCAAGGAAGCTAAGCAAGATGATTGAGAAGTGGAGAATAAGGAGGAAAAATCAAGGCCATTTTGTAGTGTATACTAAAGAAGGAAAGAGGCACACGCTGCCACTTAAGTATTTAAATCATCCAATATTTAGAGTGCTATTGGAAATGGCTGAAGAAGAATATGGTTTAACAGTTGATGGGCCTTTGAGAGTTCCTTGTGACAAGCATTTCTTTGATTATATTATTTCCATAATAGCTAAAGATCCTCCTCAAGATGTGGAAAATGCATTGCTCTCTGCAATTACTTGTCGAGGGGGAGCTTCTTCTGCCCTTTCTGTTTTTGATCCATCGTCGTCGCATAATGATCAAGGTGGAGCTCAGCATCATCAAGCAATGTTGTTGTCATCTTGTGGCTAGAATATTGTTTAGCCTTTCTAGTCATTTGATCCTTTAGGAGATTAGGGGTACAAGCAATTGAAGGATATTGTTGTATTTTATTGATTTGATATGTAATTGTAGAACCATATAAATACTTTGAAGAAATTGAAGTTGTGAAACAATATTGAAGGAAATTCTTATGTTATTGTGGCCGTTCCATTTTAGTTTTACGTGCAAATTGTAGATACCTTTTTATTTTCTTAGATTGGTTTTTGGTTATGAATCACATTAATATGTAATGCTCTTTTGAATTTTGATCCCATTGTTTTTATTTGGCAGACAAAATTCAAAATGATAAACAGTTCGCATTTTGTAGGGAAAATGATATTTATGATAGCATGACAAATTTTGAGGGAGCTGAACTTAAAAATAATCTTTCAAAGAGGGCTAAAATAGAATTTCGTTGTTAAATTTCTATACACACCCCATGAGGCCATGACCATTAACTAGTTGGAGGCAGTTAATGAGCCGGATCGAATTCCGTTTGATTAAAAAATTTAATCGAATTGAATTAATCAACCAAAACGAATTTCGACAGTGATAACCAATTAATAATTGATGAAAGCTAAAACGTAAGAATTTTATTTTTAAACCATTAGTCAGAAAAACCGAGTGTATATATTTGACTCTGAACATATTCGGTCTACCGAAAAGAATCGAACTCAAATAATTTCAAAATAAAATCAATCCATCGTCGATTCGACTCAACCAAGTTTCTAAGCTCAAAACAAATAAAAAAATCGATTCAAAATATAAAAACCAACTTCAATATAAATCCAATGAATGGAATAATCGAGTGAATTTCGAAACAGTCCAGCACCATATTCCTTAACCTCCTTGGTGCCCCCCATCTACAAACTGCAAAAACCAGACAACTTTTGAGAAAATTTTCAAAATCAAGAATGGGAGGGGGACATGGTCCAAGCACAACCTACAAGGGGGTCACTATACACCACCCTAAACGTTGGCATACAGTCACTGGAAAAGGCTTATGTGCTGTTATGTGGTAATTCATTTATGCTAAAATCAAACTTAATTTAATAATTTATCATATTGTTTTATTTTTTATGTATGTTTTTTGATTGGTTTGTGGGTTGTTTTGATTTGTACTTTTCTATCTAAAAAAGATCCAGTTTTTATGATCCATTTTTAGGATTTTAGTATTTGGTGGGAAATATATCAAAATGGTAGTAGTATTTTTATTGTGGGTTAATTGAACTTACTAATTTATGATAAATGAGTCTTCATTTGTATTTATTTTTTGATTGGTTTGTGGGTTGTTTTGATTTGGAGTCCCTTTATATAGAAAGATTGAATTTTTATTTTTGATTTTTTAATTTTGAGATTAAGGATTTTAATCTTTGGTGATAAATATATCGAATGCTAGTATTTCTAGTGTATTTTACTAATAAGGTGATAATTTACGATACCATCTAAAAAGATTGAATTTTTATAGCTGTCTTTTAATGTTTGAGATCAAGGATTCTAATATTTGTGCAAAGTATATCAAATCCTAGTACTTTTAGTGTTTTTTACTAGTAACATGATTCTTTTGATTCAATATCATAGTTATGTGTGTAAATTAAGGTGACCAAGTTTGTTAATTTTGAAATGCTGATTATCATCAGTGTTGAAATTGTGCTTACGATGTGAAAACTATACTTTGCCCATACATTTCATGTGTAGTTTTTCGTTGTTGTTGCTGATTTTACATGTCAACCATTTTGTTTTTTCCTTATGGTTTGAATTGGATGTAGTTCTAGATGATTAATTAAGGTTTAATGTTAGAAGTGTTCCTAGTATTTTTTTGGTTTTTTCAAATGCTCAGATTGGGATCTTTGATTATGAGTACTGTATTGATAAAAATTCATGTTGTTAGTGCAATGTTGCATATGGTTATAATAAAAATAGGAACTTTTATGAAATCGGTGAAATTTCTCTCGAAGCATTAAATTTTGCTGTGGTTATATCATTTACCAAATGTTGAATTGAGAAATTCTATTTGGTTGGTGACTTGCTTTGGAGAACAATGATGCATCTTAGCAATTGGGAATTTCATTTGGGTGATAGGTCCAAAAGTTATTCCAATCCATGCCGAAATTTGATAATGGCCATTCATTTCCCCCAATGATATTAGAAATGCAATTCAAGCGCATTCAGACAAACTTTCTGGGACGGCGATGATAAGTTTGCGCTAAGAATTCTTAATGAAAGTGCTTTATTTTGCTCGGGCTCAAATGATAGTCATATTCCCGATTCTCAAACCGCTAAGTATTATACCGCCTTCGACATTTACCTTCTATCAATATCCTCAGATCGGACGGGTAATATCATCTTTGATTCTATCAGGCATCATGCAGTGCCAGCTTATCCCTTTAGGTACGCTGATTTCACTGTGGAAAAGTGTGGGTCATGAGTCATGAGTCGTCTAACCCACCTTCTAATTCTTTAGGCAAAAAACGATTAGGCATCGTAACCTTAAAATTTGATGATGCAAGTGGTTATTCCTTGTATTGCCATTTCCTTTATCATGAAAAGCGGGCTTATTTAATGCCGGTCGCCCAACTCCACCTCCTACTTCTTCGTGCAAAACTAATAGTATCAACTTTAAAAATTACGACGCAGCAGCTCATCTTCGCATCATACAAGGGGTCTTCCGTTAATTGATGCGATGCTGATGGTCGTGAAGTTCGTGGGAGCGATGACACGTTGAAAAGGAAGCTCTAATTGAAGCTTCCGTTCCCGAGATGACGCCAGTGAAGATCCGAATTTAATATCCGAGACACCTGCCTAAATACGGTTCGTGAGAGCAGGTCGTTATTAAGAAAATAGCATTATCTCGAAGTGGATCATGGTTCTTACGTTGCTTCGGTAGCGGCAAGGATATCTGAAATAAACTCAAACAAATTCGATCACTCGGACTGACACATATTAGCCACTCGTACTACCACTCACCACCGCCCACCTCGCATCACACAACACACTTCGGTCGACCAATACGGTATACCAAATAGCGCCCGTAATTTTTGGGTTCGAGCTGCACGAAGATGACGACAAGCCGAAGTGGCATTGCCTTTCGTCCTCACAAAGGAAGTTTGGATTTATGACGGCACCAATATCCCCTGCCGCTATAAAGTTGTTGCTTATTGCTTAATGCTTAGTCTCATCAAAAGAAACATTTATGCATTCTTGGAATAAGACGACATTTTATTGGTGCAGCATTTAATCATCACTCTACAAGCTGAGTGAACTATTTCCATCACTTATGTTTGCGTGAATTCCATATCATCACTTATGCTTTTAAAACACGGTCCGACTGGGTACCGCCGTTAATTTCGTTTCAACAAGTAGTCCCCATGCGATATGACGCGTTTACCGTAAATTGGTTTTTAATCAAAACAAATTTCTTTTTGTTTACTTCGGTCCCTTTGTCAAACCGAACACACTTCAGATATTTACTGAGCTTAAAGCTTTCTCGCGATGCCTGCTCGGGGTCAATCAAGCCTTACGCCTACCACCATATGCATTCGTCCACTTCGTGCAAAGTGGTCTCGAGAATTCATGAAATTTGACGCCTGAGAGGTCAATTTGTTGGGTTCTTACAAAGACGCTGAAGGTTTTAGTTTTCAATTACGCCTTAAGGTTTCAAATATCAACCTCTTCACGCATTTATTTAACTTTTGGAAGACTGAATTTTCGCGCTATGGGTTCTAATCGAGGTCATGGCTTTAAGTTTTGGATGAAAAAACTTTTCCTCCATCCCCATCTCGTCAAGCTTTTCAAGTCATAAAAACTCCTCGTCAGTTCAAAGGAGCTTTTTTCAAGAATCTGGTCATTATCTTTGGATCTTTCAGTGGGCGAAGGCCGGAAAATCGGTTTTTTGAACATGAAAGACACCACGGCCTCAAGTTTATGAACTTTTGGTACCGCTATCGATAGCTGAATTCCATTTGTTTTTTGTTGCAGGGGGCTAAAACACTCGAATTGATGAACTTAAAGAAGACCGCTTTTGCGGCTTCGCTTGATGATTCAAGTTGTTTTGGCCGGTTTTTCAGCCGAATCGGTCAAAACCGGTTGAATCTAACTTGTAATCGACTCGGGCGTAACCTGGCCAGCGAATCGGCTGGAAACCCACAGAACACGCAGTTAAAGACGCGGGGAGCTGGGGTATATTATTTCGATGGCTTGTAGAGCATGTTAGGTCAGAAGATGTTATAATTTTTAAATATTACGAATCGAATCGAAATACCCTTACAAATGGCACGCCAGATATCACATGCGACTTTAACGAAAAAATTGAACGACAATACTAATTGGGACCACGTTTTTTAAAACATAAAGTCGATTTATAATACTTTTAATTATCCCAAACATAAAAGAGAATGCTTTCCTCATCCAAAACATGCGAATGCATTCACGCTCTTTGGCTCTTTTATTATGTATAAGATGTTCCCCTACTATGTTTAATAACCAAGAAAAATACCTTGCTTGTCTTGTAGCCAACTTACCCAACTTATCTGGTTTGCCGGTAATGTAGTATTTGCATCCAAAAACCTTGAAGTAGGAGATGTTTGGTGTATTTTCATTCCACATTATATAAGGCGTTTTGTTCACAAGCAGCCTTAGGAAGACTCGATTCAACACATGACACGCTTACCAGACGACCCAAAAATACTTTTGTTTTATCATTCATTACGTTTGCCATTTCTTGAATGGTTCGGCCTCTTCTTTCTATTTGCGAGTCCGTGGTTTAGAAAGTGTTTATACGATGCTCGTCAAGAATTCACAAAGAGACAATTCTCAAATTTCCCACCATGGTCACTTTGATTCATTTTGAACCTTTCTACACAACTTAACAAACTCATCAAATGCATCACTTTTATTTTCAAGTAGAATGGTCCAAGTATATCTTGAGAAATCATCAACAATAACGTATACATACTTTGAGCCATCCAAGCTAATTACATCCATTTTACCAAAAAGATCCATATACAACAATTCAAGTACGTTATTCGTAGATATGCGATTTACAAGTTTGAATGAGGTTTTCTTTACAAACTTTAATTTTGGTAAACTCCAACATGATCATTTTTGCATAATAACACACTTATCATGTTTAAAAGAAACGTCAAACTCATTTTCACAAAGTTGGCTTATACTCGACAAGTTAAATTTTAAGTCTTTTACCAATAAGACGTTTTTAATTTTGATCGAATCTTTTTTGCCAATCCAACCTTTTCCAATAATTTTGCTTTGCTCATTGTTTTCGAAAGTTATATTTTCAAGAGTCTTGTTTCCAAGCTTTAGGAATAATGATATATCACCGGACATATGTCTTGAGCATCCACTATCCACAATCCAAATATTTTTCCCCATGAAGTTTGGATTGTAAGGAATGATTATCATTATTGAGTACCTGAGTTGAGGGGGAGCTTTGCTTATGTTTGGATTGTAAGGAAACCAAAAAAATAAAGTTTTTGTTGTTTATTATTTGCAAGATAAGTGTATACATTTTGAATTTCTCGAGGGAGGGACATTTGATAATTCTCAGAAGCTCACAGATTCCTGTAGTTAGCAACAGTATGGTCAATGCTTTCCCCATTCTATTATCTGATCTTATCCTTTAAGTCAACATCTGAAAAGTTTATGCTAAATAGCACAAGTGTTGAAGATTGTAGTTTTGAAATGTAACCAACTGCAATTTTTGACTGAACATGACAGGTTTTGGATTCTGTACAGAGCCAAGCAAGATGGACCAGTCGTACTGGTGAGCTCTAATCCCATACTTCCTGCAGTAGCTTCTAACATCATAAACCCTGAACATTGATATAGTTCTTGTTTCTGCTTCTCTAGGGCTGGAGACATCCATGGGAAGGTCATGGTCATGGCGGTGGACATTAGGTGGATTTTCTTGATATTTACGACATACTTAAATGTAGAACCTGATGGATATCAATTTTCTTGATAAACTCTTTATCATGTTTGTAGGTGTCCTTGGAGTGCCTAAAGAGTAAGGACGGGCACAGAGTTCTACTGATATGCTTTGGATATGGATTTGAGCGTCCAACCGGAGTACGCATTCCCTTGTATTCTGTTGAATAAATGACTGAAGAAAAAATGTAGACATCTGTTTTATGCTTGCCTTTCAAGATCCTATGCTGCTGTGTTTCTAACACTCGACCAACTCTTAATAATCATTGTTCTATCTTCTCAAGTTATTGATCAAGTTCATGAAACTTAAAAAGTAACTGGATGAACATGTAATGCCTTTGGGTTAGGATAGTCAGATAGGTAAACTGTTCAAAAGCAATACACTAGAAGTAGCTATTTACATTGTTAAGAAGATACACTCTGTTTCTCAACAATAACCTGAATACACATTCCAACTCCTGCTCTAACTCTTCGATGCTTGCTTCTAATAACTTCATATTTTTAAGTACATTTTGAATTTTCATCATAGAATTACTGGATTTCTTATTATGCATTAGTTGTGCCAAACCAAAGTCAATCTTCTCCACCAAATACCCTTCTATTTCTTTTTCACCTGAAACTTTCTTAGCTTTCAAGAACTTTGATATAAGACTCCAACCACTGAACTTTGATCTATTTGCCTTTGTATGAGATATGAAACATAAACTGGATTGCAACACCTCAAAAGTAACTTGTTGTACACTTTTGAGCAAATGTAAGAAAGAATCGTGCATGGCAGAATCGTTTTTGTGAAGCATGTTACCATAATGTTTCTTGATCTTCTTCATTTCTTTGAAGCACTTGCTTACCATTTTATGTAACATTTTCTTGGATGTAATGTATTCTCCAATATCATATTCCACCCCTTTTCTTCTCATTGATGACTCTATTTCTTTCAATCCATCCTTCACTTGAGAATAGCAATCTTTAATACCCCCACACATGTCCAATAGAATGATTGATCCCTCAAGAATTTCTTCTAGTTCCGCCCCTTTAATGCCACCACCTTTCTCACATGCAAGGTCCTCTTGGTAGGCATGCAAATGAAGGGCATCACCTAAAGACTCGTACAAAGCCATGAGGCAGCTGAATTGATGGCTCAATGATAAATGAGAAAAGGGGAGGTGGGTACCTTGAAATGACTCTATTATCCTTAGCAAATGTTGCTCAGTTGTAACAAGAAGGGGGTGAGATGTTGAGGGCAGGCTATTTTTTCGAATATTATTGGTCGTGGTATTAGCCATCAACAGGAAGAAATGGCTGAATAACCTTTTATCTTTTCTCAATCTTTGATTGTGTGAAATGAAATATTTTACGATCTCTATATTTATACTCTCTATATAAATATTTAGACAGCTAGCTAAGACAAAATTCAAAAGGTTTGCTTTGTCGTTACTTTTCGGCTTAAATTAGTTATATTATCTCGCTTTAATTCTTCCTCGCCGTTTAATTTATGCTTGGTACGCTTGGATCACCGTGAATGAGTGGCAGGTAGTGATTTGAAATTATTCTGGCAGGTTATAATTTGAAAGCAATTCATTATAATAAATTAAATTGGTTGTCAATATAATAATTTTAAAGTATGGTAGTTTATAGTAATATATTAAATCAAGGGTCATATTTATCAATTTCCATTTTTTCTCAATTCTGTAAGTGTGAATGCATTTTTAAGAATATGCAATGGTGAATGAGCGGTAAAATACTCTATTAGGGAAATTCATATTTAAGTTTCCAAACAAGAAAAAATATTAAATTATTCTTAATCCTTGCTGATACTCCCCAAAACAAATAAATCATAATAATTTTTCGGTAGATATGTGATGAGTGTATTGTTTTTTAATTAATTGAAACTCTTAATTAATTAAGTTAAATTCAAGTTGAAGAAGTAATACAATGTATTCATGCGGTACATAATGTATCGCCCCTTTGTTTTCATTTCAAGCATACGTGGGTGGGACATTCATATTTCACGTACAAATGGTACAATTCCATAGCTGCACATTTTTTTTAATACATATAAAATTCTGGTCAATTATTATAATTAGCTATTTCAAGGCATACTAACATGTACAAATTTATCCATTAATTTTATAATATTTTTTTATAATATAAATAATGAAATAAAATTATGTAATATACTGAGTATATAAGAGGAACAAATAAAAAAGATAATTCTATATAGTTCAAAATTAAACCTCAAGAAAAATAATTGAATCACCATGTAAGTAAAATAATCGACGGCCTTTATTTTTTCTTCTGCCCCGATGTTGTCAAACGTAAAGAATACTCATTTTAAATTCTCAATTTCGTGGACGACAATAATAAGAAAGAAAAATGTTAATATCGTACCTCGTGGGCTTACCCCTAGAATCGCCAATAACCCTGCATATTACATAAATAGATTTGCATTTACAATATTTGTTATCCCTTTTCATTTTCAACATCTAGTAGTGCTAAGCGTTAATTTGGCACATTAATTGGTTTCGGGTTTGATCCGATTTATTAGGTCCACATTTTCTTCATTAGCCCACTAGTTAGTTGGTTGGGCTCTTAGTCCGATCCAGTTCTAGTTTGACCTAAATTTATTGTCACATTCCATTGAGGCTGATTAATGGAGAAAATTCTGCAAATGGCACTAGATTTCATCCCTTTTTAATTCTTGTTTATAGCATCCTTTTAATATCATTTGCATAAATAACATATTTTCACATAAATTGTCTAAAATACCCCCAATTAAAATAACACGCTTCATCTCCTTTCACCACCACCCAACTACCACCCCACCCCTAACCCCTACTGCCACCACACCTCTCCCACCCCACTGTCACCTTCCCCACCACCCCTTCCCTTCATGCCACTGTTCTCCCCCACCACCTCCCCCTTTCCTCCCCACTGTCCCATTTCAAGAATTATAAGGAAAATATTATGCTTTAGCAAGAAAAACAAGAAATAATGAATGAGTGTAATTTGGAACAAATATCTTAAAAAATGAAGGTTTTTTGTTAACTGAAAATGAAAAGGGATAGCAAATATCTTGAAAAAGAATAAAATATTGAGAAAAAATGAAGATGGTACTGATGATAATGGATAAAGTGTGATCTGACCATTGGAGATTTGAAGCTTTGATGACTATGGATGAGCTTTTTGATAGAGTGAACAAATCAATTTGGGCGGAGGGGTGGTGGGCGGAGGTGGTTGGGGTAGGGTGGGTGTATTGAAGAAGAAGGATGTTATTTTTGCACAGTGTATTTTATAATTTATGAAAATGTTATTTAAGTAGCTGATACAGGATGTTATAAATTAAAAAAAAATGGTCAACTGAAGCCATTTTTCTGAATTTTCTCTGATTAATGATTATAGCAAACAATCGTTTATTACGATTTTTTTCTCTATTAACAAAAATATATAATGTAACAAATTGATGACCTATTGTATCAAATGGTTGAACACTTAAAAGGCAAAACTAGTAGTAATGAAACTCAAAATAGTTGTTACATACTAAAATTATATAGTAGTATATCTTTTTATCATGAATTTGATACTTTTAACCTAGAATACGACTCAAGTGAATAATACTCCGTCTATTTCTCTTTACTTGTCTTTTTAATCCAATTTTTTGGTTTTAAATTATTTGTCTTTCTAGCATAGAAAATTATAATTTCACATTTTTAATGTAATTTTTTGTCTGCTTTTTTTTATTAAATTGTCAACCAATCAATGATATAGTTTCAATTAATTGTCATTCTATATTTTCAATATATTTTTTGATTATTTTTTATTTTCTTAATTCTATGCATAAAACGTGACAAAGCATAATTAAAAAGACGGAGTTTGTGCAATTATTTAGTAGTTTTCTATTTTTGGAGTAGATGCCACAAAATGCAAGTGTGTTATCTAGCTATCAAGCAAGAGTAATTTTACAATCAATTTGAAAATAAAAGATATGAAGTTCGATTCCCTAATTGTGGATACCATACAATTTTCCTAAGAGGAATAAGAGCAATCAATATAAAACAAGAACAAACTAAGTCATATTTATAATAAAACTAGTAAACGTATCGCCAAGGCTGCATTTGCCAATAATATTTATGTTTCCATTTAAACTGGAGATAAATAAATAAAGTAATTAATTATTTACGAATTTATAAATTATAATTTCGATTTTATATTATAATTCATTTGTCTATAGTTATATAATCCCTTATAATTTTTAATAATATAATTTAATAATAGATTTAAAAGTTTTGTTACTATACTACTTTCATTTTCTGCCATGCTAATAAAGTTAACGCACATTATATAATTTTTATTTATTGTTAAAAAATTATTTTTCTTTCAATAATAAAAATGGACCTTATGTTAATATTTGTACAAACCGACACACAAGACATTTTTGCGAAATTCTCTCAATTTTACCACCAAACAAACAAAAAGAGCGCCACACATTGGGACGCCCTTGCTCGAATGCGAAATACTCCAAATTAATTATATTAAAATCAAATTAATAAAGCATTTACATACTTCTTTTAAAAAACTATATCTTGTAAAAACTTCAATAAGATATATCATTGATTAATATTACTCGATATAAAACTTTTAAAATTTTGGACATAAATAACAACTTTAATATAAAAGCCAATGTAAGATGAAAAGGCCGCCATATCTGATGTTCATCAATAAAGCGAATTATATATCTATAATATACATATTCATGTACGTATTTTTTGTGACCATAATATCGATGTAATTATATTTCTATATGTAGTTTTAAAACTAATATAGTATTTATATCGACAATATACCTAGTTAGTTTACCGCCCTCCACTTTTTTAGTTTTCGCTTTAGCCAAAGTTAAATTGTTGAAATACAATGCTTTAGCATAATAAATAGTATTTTTATATTTTCAATGTACTTTTTGTCTATTTTTTCTCTAAATTAACAACCAATCAATGATATTGTTTCAATTGATTGTCATTTTACTTTCAACGACCTGACATTTTTTCTTTCCTTAATCTATGTAAACGGCTAACACAACAACTAAAAAAATTAGCGAGTAATTACTAATCAATATTAAATAGTCAAGATTGATTTTTTTAAATTTCCTTCATATCAATTCAATTCTAATTAATTATTGTATCTATACGAGTGATAGTTATATTTTTATTAAAAACTAACATGTTATATATATTATAAATTAAAAAATACTACTCAAATAGAATATTCAAATCTATTACCCCTACATACTAATAAATGATCATTACGCTGATTTAAGTCAAGCCCAAATCGATGAGGCAAACTTTTATGCCTTCATCGATAAATATAGTTTTGATTTGAATAAAATTTAATATTATTATTAAAGTGTTGAAATCAAATTTGCACTGATTCCCTTTTATCAGCTATTCGCTGCGACAATCAGGTATCAATTCATTTACCGGCTGTTAAATGACATTTCCGAACTTACTTGCTCACCTGCACGGTATATTACTAGCGCTGGCTCGCGATAATTTACGTTACAGTTTATCATGATCTACTATTAATCGTTATAATAATAAGAATTAATAATTATTATTATTATACAACTTACTATTATTCCAGCCTCGTATGCCACACACATACAAGCTTCAGCTTATATTTCACGTATTTAAATTAAAGAATCAGAGCACTGAGAAATGTATTTCAATTACACGTTCTTACATTTTGGCGTGTGTAATATCGACAAATGTAATCACTAAATGCTTATTTAATCGATCCGGTAATTTTAGTATTCATCGATAACTGAAAGATATCGACATCGACTCATTATTATTTAATATTTCAATAAATTTAAATTATACGAGACTTCAGATATCGGTAAATGTATTTCAATATTTATATATTTGTCAAATATATATAAGCCGATGAACATCAATTGGTTAAACTCGGCAAGTTTAATCAATTAAGAATTTCCAGACGATGAATAACTTGATAAGTTATCTCGGATAGTGACTCGTTAGTATTTCAATCGACTTGTTAAGTTAATTAAAATGTAATCAACTCACTAGTAACTCATTATTTACCAGAAGTCTCATAACTATGTAATTAAGCTTAATCTCAGTTAAACTCCGATTTCTTAACGAGCCGCTTAATCCAGTGCAATTTTGGGACTCTCAGTTTAAAAGTTAGGATTAGGGTTTTCACATGCTAATCACAAAACCTCCACCCCTCAAAGAAATAATTGCTTCCTCCTCTCTAGAGAATTCACATTTCATCACAAACTCTAGCAAGTCAAGCTCTGCCTCGATTCCTCTCGCGCAAGGCAATCTGCATTTACATCTCGCTCTGGGTGTCGAATGTTATCGAGAGAGGATCTCGAGGGCTTTCACGCGGCACTACGCTGGGAATCAAGGTTCAATCCGCCTCCGTCAAGTAGTTGTAAGAATTCTCGTATTCATACATTCATATTTTATGCTGCTAGATTAATTTACATTATTTCGAGAATCCCGGATGTATGAATTGGTGTTATCACTTATTGGCCATGCCTGTATTCTGGGACAAGCATATCAAAATATTGTTTGATCATTTTCACCAAATAATATTCAACATAAATAAAAATATTTAAATTTAACATTTAATCCGGCAAAGTGAGTATTAGATACGTAATCCTTGATACTTTTTTATTTCAGCTTGTTGAAATGTGAATACAAAAATATCATATAATAATTTATATATATTCTTTAATAGTAATTTTTGAATTAGAAAAATTATTTTTAATTTATAATTGAATAATTATCATATAAAAAAATTTAGTATGAGTAGATTAATTCATTACATTAAAATGAAATTAACTTATTGTTTTGATAAAATTTAAAATATCAAAGGCAATATTATATCAAACACTTTTATCTGTAGGTAAAAATATTGAGTACTTTTTATATAATTGGATTAATGAATATATAATACTAAGATACGTGATGCAGTTTTCAGAAACTATTACATACATTATAAAGAGTAGTTAGATAACTCCAATATTTGAATTGGTTATGTAATTTTTGCATAAATTTGTGTGATTTGATGAATTACAAATTATTATAGGAGTTTTTTAAAATTTGAATATATTTTCCTATAAATAAAAATAATATAATAGCGATAATATAAGAATTAAGAATGCTAAGTTAATAATAAACACAACTCATTAAGGGGATTTATGAGACCACGATGGCAGATGCCAGTTCATCTTGATGCCTTCAAGACTGCATTATGATGAGACAATGGTAATATGTCTACATGATACGTAAATGATGATGATTGCTTAATAATTATACAATTAAATATACTCATAATTATGTGATTTATTTCTCTGTCAAAAAAACCACCAAACTTATGATTAAACTCGAAATATTGTCATGTGTACGAGCATGTTTTTCATCAGTTTAGTTCATTTGCTAATCCCAACTTCGCTGATTGATTAACTTTTGTTTATTGACACATAATGGTCATTAAGTTTGTTCTTCACCTCTTCTAAACCATCACATCCCCGATCATGACCATAACTACAAATTCCTCGCAGACATTACGGGCTTATGAATCGCGGATATATCTCTCACACAAGATTCGTGACTTCTTCTTACCACTGCAATAACACATTCCTCATGGCTCAAACCTTCATCACTTACGCATGGTATGTCGAGGTGGCACAACTCAAAGCTCTCAACCTGAACTATGCGCCGAATTGCTCTTCCAGTTCACATCCCAGGCGGTGTTTTTATAGCTTCCATTGAATGTATTTAAACCTCTTTTATTAATACTCCTACCTCTAAGCTCGACATGTGATAATTTTGGCCATATATATCGTTGATGGGAAAGTTCAAATTATTTTTGCATCACAACATGGTCAGCAAAACATTGTTGATAAGTTTCCAAGCAATATATATATATATAGGGGTTTATTATTACTATTTCTGAATTAATATTTGGATTATTGCTTGGAATCCTGTAACCTTTTTTCCTCCATTTTATGAAACATGATTTTTGTATATATTTGAACATTATGTATGCGAAATGCACATAACGGATGGTACAATTATCGTAATTATACGGCACTCCGGATCAAGCCAGACAAGGCCCCACCAATCTACTCTTAATATTTTATATATCATGCGATGAGTAACAGAAGCATGTCAGAATTTATCAAGATTTCAGAAATAAGAAAAAGGGTCGCATGAGTTTTAGTATTTTTATATAAATGTATTCTCTTATTTCATGCGCTTATAATTAATGCTTTATTTTTAACAAAGAATCAAGAAGCTTAGTACTACTGTACGGAGTATGTACAAAGTGTTTAATTCTCAATTTACACATCTAATATATTCCAAAGTACTAATTTTCATATATTAAATCACAAAAGCTTATTAAAAGAATTAACAAACGTAAAGTACAAACAATGTAATATGAATAAATATATAAAATCAGAAAATTGTAAGATAAATAACTTTTTCAAGAACTCCTACTATGTGAGAACATTGAGTAGTGAAACTCTAGAATTAATTAAACTCCTAAACACCTTGTCACTCCCAATTTCAATACTAACAATACAATCTTCCAGGTTTCGCATTTTCTTAACAACCAACTTGAAATCTTCATCTCCCTTCTTTTTCAAATTTGTCAAATTATCAAACCCAAAATGTAGAAATTCTTGAATTCCCTCTTCTGCCCTTACTCTCTTCGACTTTCCCGCTATGCTCAAACCAACCCAAGAACATTTTCTCAAGGGCAGTGACAATGAAATACCCTTAAAAAGTGCATTTGAAATAACAATTGTTACTTCAGCAACATCTTTGATAGCTTCAATAATCTCAGCATCAATATCACCAACTTGAAATGTTGATGATGCAGGGGCAATATGGTAATTTCCTATGCATTGCATGGTTTCTTCAACCCTTTCCATTTCTTTAGCAATTTTCTTTAGACCCTTTAAATACAAAACCATTTTGGCATCATCTTTTTTCCTTAATGCCACTTGAGCAGCCAAATGTTCTTCCTTCATGGTCAAAATCAACGATTGAAAAATCCCATAAACGTCGACGAACTTAAGAAAATCTTCAAGAATGTTCTCAACCAATTCATTATCCCCACTAAGAGAATCTCTTGTCTGAGGAAGTTGCATGAGATCATCAAGAGACTCATGAACCGCCTTGAGCCGGATCAAGCAATCGCATAGCCAAGCCGTGGACCGGGTTTCTTGGTTAGTAGTAATAACAAAAGATTTGAGCTCATTAATTTCATCTTTAAGTTGAGATATCAATGGATGAGATCTGCATGGAAGACTTGCTGACCTAACATGAAATGTCTTTTTGGGTTTTGGGGTTGAGTTTGGATGATTTGGAAATGAAAGTGATCTTCTAAAATTGGCAACCATTTTTGTTGCCATTTCTTTGTTTTTGGAGAGTAAAAGAATGAAGAGGTTGTATGAATATTATTTGGTGGATTGATCAAAGGGGTAAGGGGTGGCTTTTAAAGAAGTGGACAATAATAATTTTGACGCGGTGGGAGGGGGGGATTAGTTTTTATTTTGTTGATTGATTATTTGAGAACTAAAACTCAATTAAATGAGACAAAACACACGAGCGGTTTAAGTTGAGGTAGAGACTAGAGGGCTTGATTAACGGGAAACTCGATCCGCGAATAAATATACTAGCTACTCTGCATGTAAAGTTTTCAATAAAATTGGAATTAAAATATAATTAAATGAATACATTATACATACAAGGAAATATTTAATAAATCTTTTCAAATTAAATTACAGATGTAAATTGTCCATCAAATATTTTTTTGTATTTATTTTAGTATTTGTTTTATGGATACATATTAGAAGAATCAATAAATAAAGTGGCGCATAAAAAGTTAAATATGAGCTAGGGATGATCTGTTAAGGCCAAGAGACTTGTGAGTTTCGGTTTTCTGGTAAGAAAGAGTCCAAGACAACACGTGATTTTGACACACTGGCTCATCTGCATTAATTTGTGCAAGTAGTTCTTTTGATTTTTTTTTATAATGAATCTATAGAGCCAAATAAATTGTGAATGCATTGTTACATGTTCAATGAACTATCGAGTTTGAATTTTATTTGTGTTGTATAAGTAGATGTAACCTTCATCCAATTAATTTTAGTCTTGAAGTCGTTCTTACTTAGTTTATAATTTTTTTTTTGTGTGTGAAGGAATTTAGTTTCACATGTAAAAAAATTATTATGTTCTGGTTTAATTAATAAGATCATGAGTCAACCTCAGACAATCAATCGATTTTAAGCATTTAATTTCCAAAATTTAATATAATATCGTACATTTTCAAACTCCGATTGAGGGAGGGTATCATAACCAATTTGTTAATAAATAATACATATAACCCTTCCTAATCGATTAGTTTTAATATGAACCTCTATAGATTACTCGCATGACGTTTGTGATTGATACTCCTTTAACTATAGAAAAGCACCAAGAATGGGAGTCATTTAATTTGATGCAATGGCTCTCCCCTATAGTACTTCTATAATTATTCTATTTCTTGTTCAAATTTAGTTTTGATAGTTATACTATTACAAATATTTTTTGAAAGTAGTACAAATGTTACATTATGGTCATCCGATAATGACTAGTGTTACATATTACTAGACGTTAAAAATATGAATTGATGTGCAACATTTTTCATATTTAGGGACGAATGTGCAACATTTATACCACTTTTAGAGACTAATCTGTAATAGTATAATTTTTAGAGATTAAACTGTAACTTATTTTCGAAATTCGAGATAGAGCTTTGATTTACACTCACACAATGATCTCGATTTCTGTCACGTTGTTAAGAATTTTATTATTTGAGATAAAAAGATAAAAATAAAGTTCCCACCCAGAGTTAAAATTCCTCAAATAGACAAGTGCTTATCAAATCTAAGAGTGATCGACCGTCCAACCACGGATCCCAAGATTTGTCGACGACGGCGAGATCTCCTATTGGCTGACTTCGAGCTTCGATTTGATCTCGATGTATTTCGACTTTACTTCGATTGATTTGATCTGAGATCAGCCGACTCAACTCGACTCGATTTGATTTGATTTCAACTCGAACTCGATTCAGCCGACTGATTTGAACCTGACGGATTCGTTGATTTCGATAAATAGCTTGACTTGAAGCCGAGCCGATTCGATTTCGATGTAGTTTCCTGCATGAATGGACACGCTGCCCTACTGATATTGTCCGAGTCGTGGTTCTTTAGTAAATGTATTCCCTTGTCAGTCAGATTTTGATAATGCATTCGGTCTTGCACTCGACCGGCCCACTCGTGACTCTCACTTCTGACTTTACCGCAAACGCCAGGCCATGACTGGCTTGACACCGCTGCTGACTGAATGGATAAGCCTATACCAGCTTTACTTTGATTCGTATTTCACCCTCATGCGACTCGCGCTTCCTTTGGACATGCCACTCGATTGGATAGATTTAGCGCTGACATGACACTCGATTTCGTGATAGACCGAGCTTCGGTACCTATACGGAGCGATATCATGTTGTCATAACGTCAGCTCTTCCTCAGACTACAATCCGCCTTGAAGAATTGCCGATTTAGAATGCACTTGCATTCAGTTCACTTTAATTTAACGAGATTTTAAGATTACTTCGGCACTTAGCGAGATTTGGCTCACTCGACGGTAGTTTCGCTACCTACTGCCTTCACTACAATGGGCCAAGAAATTATTACGTAGAAATACGATCGCGATGGCGTGAACGCTCCAATCTTGCTAATGATACCGATCAACTGCATGCGGCCTTAACATCTGCTTCCTCGCTTAGAATCCGCATAAAAGATCGAACGTCAATTTATTCCTATATTTGAATCACGTATCAAACCCGAAATTTATCGTTGTTCATCCAAGTTTTATCAATATTTCTACGCCGTATTCATAAGATTGCTTCAAACTCAAGCACTATCAAGGCTTTGTACAATAATTTTTATTCCGCACACCTATTGGTGGCCACCTGTAGGTGTTTTTCTAGCCACCACGTGCTACAATAGTTTCTTCAAAGATTTAACTTAAATTTCGCAGAAGCTCTAAATTTTCACAGATTTTGTGTGTATTTTTGGAATGAACGTGGATGATTTCTCACGGGGCCAAAACGGGGGTATTTATAGGTTTCCTCGGGCCTCAAACGCCGCTTAATTGGCTCACAGATTAAAAGCATTTTTCATGATCTTCACCGGGTTAATTTCGAGGCAAAGATCCGGACCGCTGAATTTATCTGGAATTACTAACACGACCAAGTAAACCTTTTGGGCGCCTATTTCGAGGCGCAGGAAGGCTCCTGATTCTTTTCTGTGACGATATTTTCATATCACCCTCGACCTGAGCCTCGATTTGCACCACAACTTCCTGAAATACGATTTAAATCACATAACTTCATGAATTGGATTTTGAATCACAAAATCAAGGAGTCTTCATTTTAAACCCCGCGGTTTATGATTCTTCATTTGTGTTCTACGTATTTATCTCAAGATTTAATACGAGGTCGTTTTCTCTAAACCCTATTTCGAAATTCAAACTTGTGGTTAATTAACGAAACTCTTATTATTATTTGACTTCGACAATTCCGTGAGCTGATTTACTTAAACCCTGCTCGCCCGAGCGCTTTATTTTGAATTTGCGCTTAATCGGTAACGCTAATCACCAAAGGGCATTTTAAGTGGTTTAATCTTAATTAATTTGATTAATTCATCTTAATCAATTTAATTATTTTTGCAATGGAACTGTTATATATTTTTATACGTATGAATGAACTATTATTGTTATATTTTTATACGTATGAATGGACTATTACGGAGTAAACATGATTAAATTAGTATTTAATTCTTTCTATTATCGTTATCTTGGATTAAAGAAGGTCAAATGACAATATTTAACTAACAAAACTTCTATAATTGAACTTTATTTTGATTACATAATTGAGCTAGGGACATATATAATTGGTCCAATGATTTATAAGATGCTTCAACCAAGTTGTAAATAAAATTAAATAACCTTTCTTTGGACTCACATAATTGGCTTTCCATACTTGTTACGGAAAAGTAGAAGTGTGGGATTTAAACTAAATTTTTTATAAAAGCGAGTGCCAAGAAATAATATTATATATACGAAGTTAAAAATATACAAAAAAATTAAAGAGACGAACAACTTAATTTTTGAATAAATAAACGATAAAAATTTTATTTTTTAATAAGAAAATATAATTTCAAAATTCTTGTGGCGAGTGACTGTTCTCCTACGCCCCTTGGGCTCCTTCACTGGTAGAAACGTGTTTTTATTATTAGGTGTTAGAAGTACCCAAAAGTAATAATAACCTCTACGATGGCCTACTTAATAAGTGATGCATGTAGTGATAACCCTAACTCGAATTATTCTGTCTTTTAGATTAGTTCTATAATGGAGAAAACATGTTGGAGCTCTCTAATTTTCTCAAAATTTTCCTCCGACGTTCTTGTTTCTAGCTAGCATGACATGTTAATTAGAATAGGACTCAATCATCTTTCTTGAATTATGGGCAGTAAAGAAGGCACTATTTGGTTTATCAATCCCCGGCCCCATGAATGTTTGCATTATTTAATAAATACAAATCGCCATACTCAAGAAATTTCTTAAAATTTCTATCTTTATTTTCATGAGAAATCACGGACGCGTTTTAACTGCTCACGGGACGAGTTTCCTTTTAAACTACCTCAATATACGGTATTCTCGCTACTGCGCGACTCGAACCCACACCGCACGGTTAGCGCTAAAGGCTCAGATTTGTGACTCCCGCCCTTTACCAGCCTACGCCTCCTAAGCGAATGTTTGCCTTATTTGACATTATTACTGCTGTCTTTTGACACATAGTATAATTGCACTTGATTATGTCAAATTTGTCATACTTACGAAAAAATATATGTGCAATATTTATATTATTTTTGAAATTAATCTGAATTAAATTATAAATTAGTCCAATTATCTTAGACCAAATTAATAATTAGCTCTTGCATGTTATATAGATACATATCACCATCCATCCGCCATGCATGATGAATGAAGAACTAGTAATTGCTGAGTTTGCAATAGTGTGGTCCTCGATCAACTCAACGACACCCTGGAAGCCAGTGTATGACATTGTTTACCATACTTAATATTCAATTCCACTTGCAATCACAAATTCATCATAATTTACTGGGCTTAATTTCATCTAGGCACATATATTTTTGACATTCGAGACGCATTTCGACATCCGAACTTTTCAAACAAAGACTAACTTTTCAAAATCACGACACATATATTTTCTCGAAGACAAAATCAAATTCTGGTGACAATTTAGTCAAATAAATATTTTAAATAATTCACCATTCCTATATCTAACTCAACCAATAATAAAAATAATTCTTATTTAACATATTGTTAAACACCACCCAAAAATATTTGTTTTTTAATCCAAACTTTAACTCAAAACAACAAAATTCATAATCCAAAACATCCAAAACTAAAATAACGTAATTATTTTAACGCAAGCACAGCTAGAGACAGTGACGAAGTTAGCTTATTTTATGTTATTCGACTAAATTATCCTTTCTGTGTTTGATTTTGCCTTTCCAAAATACATGCCATTAAAAGCTCAGATGCCATTAAAAGCTTGCAGATAAAAATGCACTCAAAAGGCTTACTTAAAAATTAAATAATTCTAGATACTTGAAAGCTTCTCAGAAGTTTTAGGCGCCTAGATAAAATTGTCTTTTTACTAATTCACTTCACTACTACCCCCTAAATACTGTTACTAGTTGTTATGTCTCCACGACTCCACACCACTGGGTTTCATTAATTGAAAATCAAAAGGTAAACTAGAAAGTTATTAACATATCTGCGCACGAACTCAAATTAATATCTCCATCAGATTTTTAAGGGTCTAAAATCTGTAACGGTCAACTTTGGTAAGTTTGAAACATGCTGCCTTAAATACACAATTTCTTGAGATCCTCGTATATTATTATTATCCTGTGCTTGCCTGATTGTTTATCATTGCAAAACATGACAGTTAAGCTTAAACTGAAATTGTCCTTTCTTTTTTATAGAGGTCTATCTCATGATAATAATTTACTTCATTCCCATAGGACTAATTATTTATATGATTGTAGCCGACAATTATAGTAACTAAGAGTCAAAAGACATTAATAATCACTTGAATAAAAACGAAGTGAGTAATTTTTACAACTTTTCTAATTAAAATAGAGCAACAAATATTTCTTTTTTTACGTGATATTCTTCCCATCCCACAAAAATCATTCCACTTTCGATTTTTTAATTTTTTTATAATTAAACTTTAAAAAATATGTGATGAAAAATATATCAATGGAAAGTATTTGAAATATAATTTTATAACAAACATTTTGGTTGCTTTATAATATCCGGATGAAAATATATCAATCTGAAAGTATTTGAAATATAATTTTTATTAATATACTGGCCAAAAGCTCAACCATAAAAACTTAAAAATCAAAAAGCGTGACAATCTTTGCCGACGGCTGAGTAATATTCAATTAGAATAATGCAAAAGTTGATTTCTCAACTCAAGGTAAACCTGTACATCTTCCTCTGGTAACACACACCAACCCTTCTTGTATTATGGACTACTAATTTTTTTCCTGATTCTGCAAAAATAATTTTAAAAAATTCGAGGCTCTTTTCCATACAAAATTAATCTAAAAAAAAAAATTATCAAAAAAAATCAGCCTTTCCCTAAACCAAGCCCACAAATAGTATCCGAAGATGGGGCAGCCCATTGGGCCGTCCGATTTCTCATTATTCTAATTCATTAACACACTGGATCCTCAAAGCCAAATTATTTTCCTGAAGCCATAGCAAGCTTGGGCCCACCAAATTTATCAAACACATTTTCCCATTCAGCCTAGCTCCATCCTCTAATCAACCCATTCATAATTGGGCCTTTACATGCCCACTACATACCAGACTACATGCTCCTACATTTGGCCCCACTAAGTGGGCCTGGGCTGACATCACACCGGAGACTCCGTGGATAACCATATTTTCGATCCATTAGTAGGGATTTGGTGGCGAGGACACATTTTGGGCAAATGAGTCGATCTTTTTCTTGAAAGCATTTAATTTGAGTTTGAAGCTTCCGAAACCCGGCCAAATGAGTCGGGGAATTAGTGAAAGTCTTGAAAGTGCTACAATCGACGCTATTGAGGTCACCTAATCCAAAACGATCATTTAAACTCAATATGATTTAACCAAAGTGGACCACATTCTCGCCGGGTATACAATTTCGGTTCGAGCTGTTAAATTTCAAAGAATCATCGACTCCTAAGTTCTAAGATCCAAATATGTTATTTCGGGTTTGGTATTCTTTGATCATTGTCAAACATCCTTCTACTAGGTCAAAGTATTGAAGCAAGCCCTACATAAATAACAAAAAAGTAAGAAAATAAGGACGAAAAAACTAATAAGATAATCAAAGGATATAAAAATGACATTGTGAAATCATTTTTCTTTCTTTTTTCATTTTGTTATTGTATACGTTTTTCTCGCTTCAAAGGATATTTAAATGATATTTATCATCGTGATCATAAAACTTCAATATCACGTAACATAATGTAGTTAGTATTAATGATGGCGGTTAAAACATGTTTGATCATCAATGCATTTAAATCGAATAAATATAATACTAATTATTTTTTATAATAGATGGTTAGAGTTTCTACTTACGAGTTTACACCAAATCAATAAGCACGGTGCTTATATCAATTCAAACCGTCATATCTTTTATTTAAGTGGGTTTTCCAATCGGACGGTCAGGATAAAACAGGCCACTTTTGTCATTTCACATTTTATTTTTCAAATAAAAAAAAGAAAAATTCTTTATTTTTACCATATCCTCGCTGCATAAATTGTTTTTCTATTTCTTTCTACAGCTTCATGCTAAAAGATCCAATTGTCTCCTAATTACAATAGATCACAAATTTACAACTTTTCTGCATTTAATTACAATAGATCACAAATTCATCAATTAACAATCACTATAAAAATTTAATTTATTCATTAACTATATCAATTCCAGGGTTTAGATATTTTCAAAAAGTTATCTTGTTTTGTCAATTTAATGGTTTTGTAATAACACGCATAAACGGACACGAAGTAGCAAAACCATACCATTTGATCTTTTGTGAAGCTTTACTATTCTTCTTCAATTTTGGTTTTTTGCAACAATTATCGTGAGTTTTAATCATTAATCTTGTCATTTCAAGATTTATGTTTGATTTTAGTTTGCTGTGGGCGGATTATTTTGAAAGATTTGAAAGCAAAATTGGCAGCTTGAACTTCCTAATTTTAGATCGTAGTAATAACGGAAGTTAGAATTTTGTCATTTCAGCGATAAATGAGAGCTTAAGTAATCGCGGGTTATTTTTTTTTTTTTTCAAGATCGCTAACTTATATTTTGCCTCTTCAGAAGCTTCTTGCTGTCTTTAGTAAGCACATAAACGGGTCTCTCGACGGTTACTACTCGACAATTATCTTTTGATTCGAATGATATTTTGTAACATATTTATTTTCTTCATTTTTTATAATATTTCGACAATAAATGCGATTTAACGTGTAAATCCATCGGGATGAACTAACTCGCGATTTACCATTCTAATGCAATGCCTATAAAAACACTCAAAAACGTTTTGGCAAAACACCAAACGTGTTTTAAACAACTCTATATACATTCCAAATTATTTATCTCAAAACTAATATTCCAATGTGTTAAATATGAAGATATTTGAATAATATTGAACAATTTGATTGCATAAACCGATTAACTCATATTTAAGTTTTAAGTCAGATACATCTCGACATGTAGTAAATGCTCAGACGTGACAGCTGGCATTTATTATCGAAATCACTAATGACTTACTGCGCCATAGAAATATCGACCCAATAATCTACGCTAATCTAACCTATTTGGCAACCCAACCCACTTACTCTTAACCTACTCCTATATAGCCAAGGAGCAGTACATAGCGCCATATTTTAAACCATTCTAGCCTTTAAAAACTCACTTTCAGGCCTTCAAGATCGTGACATTCTTCCTTCAATTATCGAGTCTCTTCTAATTCCATCTTAGCCAGCTAAGGGCCTAATGGCCATACGTAGCGGTTGAAAGGCCTCCTCGGTCCGACATGCGCAAGTTTAATAATCAAACGAAATATAAAGGTAACGAAGCTAAACCGACAACAACGACATCAATACTCAATAACGGCATCGAGCTGGCCTGCTTTGTCGTCGACTCAGGTTTCAGACCGCCTCGAAATTCAAATTCCCGCCGAATCCCACCTGGTACAAGCACTGACGACCCTCCATACGGAGCTATCGCGGCCGCAGACTGATCGAAAGTCAGCCGGAGTCGCCGCGACTCATTGCCATGTGGATTCATAAGGCTACAGCCATTCGGACGCTACAAAATATTGATGAATGTTTGACACACTGTGTTCGACCAGATCTCAAAGTTGGATCAGCTGACTTTTTGGGCGCTGACTATATTTGACTTTCATGGTTTTGAGCTTAAAAAATCTCATGAATAAGAAGTATTAAACTTTTTTGGCAGTTTCGCAATAGTAAAGAGGTTTAACCTCTTTAATTTCATTTTTATTCTTGTTGTTGAATTCGATCCTGGGTTCCTGGCCATACACATTTAAATTTCTTTTGAGATTTATTTCAGGTTAAATTATTACCGATTTTTTGTGTTCAAGGTTTAAAATTCAAATCTTTGTGATATTTGTTATTTAATTTGTTACTTTTCTATTTTTTGTTTTATGATGTCTAGCCAAGTAAATCAATACGGTATGGTCTGCTTATCGGCAACTGATTTAGCACGCTGAAACAAAATGTATCAGAATTCAACAAAATATTTTTAAGGTTTTCACACTTACGTAGATGATAAATTAATTCTCAAGCGATAAAGAAATTAGAATTTTGCATACTGGTGGTCACTTTAGTAGCGATGACGCTCCAAATTTATAATAATATGTACTTATTATTTCCAAATGAAAGTGAGAATGATTTGATTGGACACGCATGCGTCACCGGGTTCTAATCATTTGATTGTTAAAAGAATTTACTCAAAACGGTGGAATAGATTATATTGACTTTGCTGTTATACGTGACACATTTCAAAGATAGTTCACTTTCTCATGTCATTGTCTTTTGTGAAAATTTTGACACGGTAAAACTTAGTGTCAGAATGAAATGCATACGCCAGAGAGTTTTTATAAATTTTCAATCTTCATGTTATGTCTATGAATATGTATGTCGGGTACTCCCTTGTGTGTCGAAACCAGGCCTCATCGAAACGCCACGGAACGCTCTGCCGAGGTAGTCGAAAACCACCATCACGGTGGCCTCGGGACTTTGAGTCCTGCTTTTTGTTTCTCATTACTGCGCCTGATCTATTAACTCTCCTGGCTTTGTTAATAATGACGGAAGTTTTGTATTTCCTACTGCCTTTTTGTCGAACTCGAGAACCTCAAGTAGAGTTCTTATCCTTTCGCGGATTCGGACATGCTTGGGGTTCGTGTCTCTTTGCCGAACTCGAGGACCTTGCAGTTTTATCCTTTCGTGGGACTCGACATGTTTAGTTTCCTCGTGTCTTTGCCAAACTCAGCGACCTTTGCTGCAGCTATCCTTTCAAGCGACTGGACATGCTTGGGGCTGCTCACGCTCCGTGAACTCGAGGACTCTGCGTGTAGCCAATCCTTTTCAGGGAGTCGAAGGTGCTTGTTGTTCGTGTTTCGCTAACTCGAGGACCTTCGTGGTGTAGTTTCTCATTCTTGTGGACTCGGCATACTTAGTTATGTCTCGTTGTCGAATTCGAGGACCTTCGTGGCGGGAGTTTTGTCCACTTGCGGACTCGCATTTCGCGACCTGTCCCCAATTCAAACTTTGCACGCTTTTGGCTTTTTGTCGCTTTTTAGCGAAGTACTGCTGAACGCCTTGGTGTTCTTGTCCCTTGTGATGCGAACAGAGTCATTACTTGTCTATCGCTGCATGCCAGTGTTATTTCCTCGATCCGAGTACACTTTGTACACTCTTCCATTACTGTATGTCTTTGCGACATGCAATTGGCTTATTTACGATGAGTTTCTACGATTCCATTGGGATTAAATACGCTGCAATTGGGGCTAAAGTGAAGATTACAAATATTTACCAATAATCTATGCTAATTCAACCCATTCAGAATCTAAACCCCACTCACTCTTAACCTACCCCATATAGCGATTGGGGTTAGTTGCTAATGAACCATTCTAAGCTTTGTGCCTTTAAAAAACCTACCAAGGCTCGAAGTCTTCGTGACATTCTTCCTCTTCATTATCGAGTCCTTCTAATTCCATCTTAACAGAAGCGGCCTTATTCTAAGCCATGAAAAGTCATTGGGTTGCCTTTTTTATCCGATCATGCATAAGTTCGATAGTAGAATCAAATTAAGAGGAACCGAATTAAACCAACAACAACGATATCAATACTCTACACTGTGTCCGCCATAATCAATGAGCCAATACATAATGCTCTTCGTTAACATTATTTAGTACATGGCCTCTTGTCAACCGAGCCTAAGAGGTCACACACTTACAACGAAATGTAGTTTCATAATTTAATTATAACTTTCCTGGATGAAATTGAACTACGTAAGATTGGGGTGTACCCAATCAGGGAATTATGCCCATGTTCTAATCAAAATACGGGTTAAGAAGGTTCCGAAATTTTCTTTTGGTAGAATCATTTGAATATCAGATTTCAAATTTTTACGTGTCTCTTATTTTAATGCTAGTTTCGAGAAATTTAACCTTCCCAATTTCCATTTTAGTCACCAAAAGAGTCAGAGGGACGAGAATCTCGAATTGTCCTTAAAAGCATACAATTCTAAATATTCTTTTAACCACAAACGCCATTTTAATTTTAAAGGGGATAATAAAACGGTAAAATTTCTGCATTTCATGACGCTTATCTAATTATTTTCATCATAAATGAGGTGGAAGAAGTTTTGCTAAACACTTACAAAAGCTTAAAAATGAGGATTTTGAACCCTATGTGCCACTTTTTCACGTAAGAAATCGCTTTATTCACTTTGATAATAATTCTCATAAAAAGGAAAAAGCTCTCTTTGCCTTTTTTTTTCTCTCTGTTATAGTCGACTAGCAGCAAAATTCCTTATCAATTTTTTCCTAACCTCGAATATAGTTTAATATTTTAAAGAATTGCGACTTGTTTCAAGCCATTTACATGACAATCTTAGAGATCTACTTTGGACAAGCCAAAGTGTCTTCATCACAATATTCCGCCGCTACTCGTTATTTTATTCCCCAAGAATCCGCATAATATATTTTTCTATCTCTCTTTTAATTATCATATATAACCGAGCAGCATTATAAGATTCGTATCCAAATAATATCGTTTTAATATTATTTATACGTCGTAAACACTAACACAACGGGTCAAATCAATTGTTATTCAAACGAGTGCATGATTTATTTGGGATAACATCACTAATATTTTCAAATAATTAATTTGAGGAAAACAATTCGAGCCATTATATGTTTCTGCCCTTTTATGTCTCGTCATGTAACATGTAATCATGTTGTAAATATTAGTATGCCATGCATCATGTGACTATGTGATAATTATTATCATGACATGATTGACATCCACAAATATGGTGTATAACATAAATGGATAGAGGATTCGGACTTGAAAATCCAAGTCAGAAACACAAAAATTATCTAACATATACAAACACATACCTGAATGCCATTTGGCGAATTATGAGCCTTAAGAACTCGAAGTTGAGACTCAGTTTTCGGAATTCGTTTCGGCTCGAAAATCCTAACCGAAGCAATTCTCGGGGCATCTTTCGACAGTGACAATTTAAACCTCCAAAAATATTATGAGTAATTGAAGGCCCAGTAAGCTCAAATTTGCCGGAAAAATTCTCTCCGCCGTGGAATGAAGCGGCGGAGACGGTGGTGGTGGAGAAGGGATAGCATTGTTGAAAGGAAAGAGATATATGTTAGAAGATAGGGAGAGAAAAAGAAGGAGAGAAAGTGGGAGAAGAAGAATAATTCATAGTATTTGTCTTGGAAATTGAAACAAAATCTTCAAGGGGTTTATCATTATTCTCTTGGGTTGTGTACTTTTTTGGATTCAATATAAAAAAATGTTGATACGCTCAATGTTGGGCGCCACCGCACGGCTAGTTCATCACCAATGTAGGGAGGTTATCCGAGATGGATTCAATATAAAGTATAAACAAACAATGGAGAAAGAGAGATGATAAAAGGGGGTTAAAAAAATTTGGCAAATGTCACAAAAAAAATTTAATGTTGTCAAACGTATGATTTGTACTCTTTCACATTCTTTTTAATAGACATTTTACTAATTTTTGGAAATTTTGAATCATTTCTTTAAATAATGAAAGGATTAATGATAATGATTGTTGGAATGGTTTTAATTTTCCGAAGGCATAGGTTATTTTCATGGTACAAAAAGGTGAAGTCTCGCAGGATAAATCCACATATACTCACTGACTAAATTAAGCACTTTTTTATAGCGAAGACGTAAGAACTAATATTATATGCCATTAAAAAAATATATACAAAAATTGTGAGCACTAACAACTTAATTTCTTCTTTAATAAATAAATAATAAAATTCTATTTTTTAATAAGAAAATATAATTTTCATAATTTGTAGCGATCATTTCTCCATGCCACCTAATTTTTCCACTACTCATGTTCATTTAAAAAAAATTGATGACAAGAAAACTATGGCTTCCCTATTACTCATGATGTTTCACAATTCACATTAGAGTGCAACTCTCACACTAAAGTTATCAAGCTCGCACTTGACTCTTCTATTCAAATTTGTTCATGGGGCGGGTTCTTTTATTATTTCCGTGTAGGAGTGGGATTTGGATCTTTTTTTTATCAATATACAGTATGATTAGGTAGCATGCATACCATAAGTAAAATACTCCCATCATGTTTAAAAGAACACTTAAAGAACGTTCAGATTTGATTGATTATTGTTTAACAAGCTAAGATGATAAAATCATAAAATTTTATCATTCTAAAATCAAAGATTTACACATTCTTTGTGAATTATTTCAACATGTATGGAGTGGGGCTGTGATGAATGATAAGTTAATTAGTTCGTTGTACCAGCTTTGGTGTAGATATATCACGCGTGGTATGCTTTATAAAAAAAGGAATAAAGATTAAGCATATAGTATTAGGATGATCAACTGGTCCAATATAATATTATAACTTTCTAGATAGAGCCATTATATTTTAAGCTAAATATAGATGTATACATTGAAAATTTATCAAAAAAATAATTAAATTAATTAAGATGAATTAATCAAATTAATTACAGCCGAGCCACTAAAAAATGTCACGCGCTGATTGGCTCCCTGACAAACCCTAAATTCAAATCAAATCCTCGATCAAATAAGGATTCCTAAATCGCTCCTGAATCAAGTCGAATAAGGATTTTCTACATTAATTAAAACCCTAAAGTTGAACTCGACATGCGTTCTTTGGTAAAAAAACACCAAGATTAGTCAAGTCAATTAAAATTGGCCTCGAAACCCCTCAATTTATTGATTAAAAATCGGCCATACGTGACATTCCGAAGCCACGCTACTAAACGGTTAATCTAAACCACTCATTTAAAAACGAAGACTAAGTCTATGCTGCTCAAAATCAAGACTACGTAAGTTATGTATTCAAATCAAGACCCAAAGCTATGGTTCCAAATCATGCTCCAAAAGATCCTGATCAATACGAAAATATTGACCTGTAGTTAATCAAACCTTCTTGTATATGTAACAAAGTACTCAAAATGTTTACTCTCGAGGAAAGCATCAAAATTATCGACCGTCCGCATCTCGCCTAAAATTCAAATCTGGCCAAGATCGCGATCCACTGGATCAAACCTACTAACGTAGTTAAAAGATTCGGCGCCCGTAAACCTATAAATACCTCCCCCCCAATTGACCTAAATTTCTATCAACAACTAACCAAAAAAATCACAACATTCCACAACCAAAAAACACAAAAACCCCTGAGAAAATATGTGATAAAAACCTCAGATTTCTCTAAATTCTACAAAGAAAATCACTACATGAACACCTGCGCCGGCCAAAATAGTCAGCTGAATTGCACTATTGCACAACGCAATACCTTCAAGTTAAGAAATATGACGAATCAATTTAAAGTTTCTCAAGAACTCTCGAATATTCGTGATTAAGCCACGTAGCCCCGACATTCAAAACTGACGTAAGATCCGATAAATCTCGTGCTTGATTCATCAAATCCCGTGATATAGAATACACTGAAGCGTTTCCGCCTCCCTATACGTGATTCTAAAAGCAGTTGAAACACGCCAAGCAAGTTTCTGCCTTGGGATCAAGCATCATCAACAAGGCCGAAAGCCCACCTTCATACCCATCATCACTACAAAGAACAGTTCGCTAAGCGCCACAGAGTAAAGCCTAAATAACGCTACTTCAAAGCCTTTAAATCAAGTCTCGCTGTACACCACTCGCTCCCAGTTCTAAATCTCACTAAAGTTCCACTCGGATCATATCCCTAAGTCCCAATTTACAAGAACAAGCTATCGGCGCCGTGAAGACAAAGCCAGTGCTAGTTAACGTTTACTCAACACTCAGCTTCCTATCACTCCATACAAACCTCGAAATTTGAGCCCTATCCCAAATCAAGTCACATCAAGCGCACTGTCTCCATCAAAGTTAAACAGTTTTATCCAACTACCAAGCCTCACCACAAAAGCGAAACACCAAATCCAAAGTCCCACCCCAACAAGCATCAGCAAGCCCCACGCCGCAACGTCAAGTAATGTTCATCAGCCAAGAGATCAGACGTTCCCACCCAAAGCATCGTTCATACAACCAACACGGAATACACCCAAGGCGCTCCCGACTTTTAATCTCATATTCCAAGCCTAAACTTACCAAAGCCCATCACACTGCATCTATCCAACCGCCTGCAGCCTCCTATCCAAATTAAATCAAGCTCAAAGCTCAAACTCAAATCAAATCAAGCCTAACTCAAGCTTCTTTATCACACTCAAATCGCTTCCGCTGTGCCCAAACATTCACAAATCGCCGCTGGAACGCCAGTGACCTCATAGTTCGGGATGTATCCTTCTTCGATTTGATAAAACCCGCATTAATCGAAAAATTCTTGCATCTATGCAAAGAGGTTTTATTTCAGACTTCTATCATAACAATAAAATTCTTCTTGCACATAATAGAGCCATGACATTCCAAGTTAAAATATCAGTCCAATTTATAATAGATAATGTATGAATGTATCGTTTTGTTATACTATTACGTTAATTATAAAAAATCCTCGACTTTACAATTTTCATAATGAACATAATCGAAAAATGGGGACGTCTGTTAATTATTACGACACATGCTATTAATTTCATTAACATTGCGATATACGTGATTTGCTTATTTTTAAAATAAAACATATTGCCACGATCTTAACATATAAAGATATAAATGCAGGATCCGAACTCAAATGTAATAGCACCAACGAACTATAATTCTAAGATTAAGCCAATAGCTAAAATCTATATTATTTCTACCAAAACTGATTTCTGATCAAAATTCAATACAATAGAATGAACAGTTAAGATATTAGCACATGCAACATAAGATATATGCCCTTCATAACTTCCAAACTAACTTTACTCCCCAAGAACATTACACTATGATTATCCACCACATAAGAGATGATATATTGCAATGTTTCCGAAAGTTGAGTCTAACTGTTCATCTTTTCGTCTAGCGATCAGAACGAAGCCTATTTTGTGTATCTCATGCTTCATACTAGATGTTAATCAGAGGCAGAAATTCTCCAAATATCAAGGAAGAATTGATCAGGGATCTCCAATTGAAGAATGCCTGGTATCATAATGCATACAGCAAGGAGAGTACTGTACAGGGTTCTGCAACATATTTGCAGAAAAAGAAGACAACTGAGCACTCATGCCTAAAAACACTCCCGCGTAAGCAGTTGAAACGATCAACAAGAACTGTTCGTATTTGACTGGGAATGCCATAATTAGAGCCAAAATGTTCAAAGCTAATAGCCCAGACTAGTCTGACAGCATCTCATCCAGCTCAGGCTCGTCAGTAGAGGATAAATCATAGTCTAAAGTTGTCCTATTTAATGGAAGATTTCCTTGAAGATTAACTGTATCCTCTTCAAAGTCAGGTTCAGACCATTCAAGTTCATCATCAACGCCTTGAGCATCAACTGATGCTTCCGTATTCTCATCTTTCGGCTTATTTCCCTTACCAGATTGCCATTTTGCCAAAGCCTCTGAGTCTTCACATATACAGGTAGATGGATTCTCATGAAACTCGCCTCTGCCCGGCCTCACCTCCATTGGTTCTCCCATAAAACCTATCTGCTGTTTGCGAATTCTAGAAGCAAATTCTTCCCAAGTCATGTTATTCCTACTAAAGAATAGTTTGTACAACTTTTTAGCATTTGGACGAATAGTAGGTTTGTGCCCAAAGTACCTCCTGGCATCAAGAACAAAATTATCAATTGTAGCTCCCAGCAACAAGAAAATGATACTGCTGAATAGCTCATTGACATTTTGAGTCTCATGTTTTGACTTTCTTTAAAATTGAAGTATAAAGATGGAGGTAAGAGTCTAGTGAGTGTTAATTAGCCTACATAAGACAGTTTCGGGAATTGTAAAAAAGAAAAGAAATTATGACAATCCAAACAGGAAGGAAGGAGTAATATTATTAATTAGCTGACGATGTTCTTATTAAACATTGCACAATATATATAAGAATGAAACATACCTTCGCCCAGCTAAAATTTTTGCCATGTTACCATTGTTGTTGGTTACAAACACATCGCTCTCGTCACAAACTATGAAGTCTAAAGCTGCCATGCGAGAAGAGAAAGGAGAAAATGGTGCCAACTCTTCTTTGCGGGCAATGGTATCTTTCGAGTGGAAGTTTGGGAATAAGGCCTTCAATGGGGCCAATGTCTCCTCACCTCCATAAACTTCACCAGACGCTACATAAATATGAACATCTTGGCCATATCCTAAAGCTCTCAGCATCAAGCCTACTTCTTCCGGAGTCAGCGGACATTTCCCTTGTCTTCTTCCCCTGTCTGGGTTGTTATTCTGCAATATAACATATATCCATACACACTGATGAATATTAAGAATCATATCTACTTTGTCCTCTTCAAGTAATGAAAGTTTGATCTTTGGAACATGTCCATAAGTTATTTTCCTAGACTTCTTCGAGCTCTATCCTATGAAGTTCTAAAATAAATATATTCATACAATAGCAACACAAAGTGGCATGTTCTCAAATTGAGTATTTTCAGGCTCTATTCCAAAATTCCTTGGAAAAGATTTGGAGGAATTGAATTACAGCTGGGTACATAAAATCTCATGTTATGTGCAGAGAAATCGGCCACTTGTGGGTCTCCTAGTTCCAAGAAATAGAATTTATATACATACATGTAAAGTTTTCCACCTCTTCCGGATTTTCCCCAGTTCTATTTTCTCTTTTTCCCCTCCGCCATAATCGCATCCTGAGAATGCAAGCATATCCGGTTCAAACCTGAAAAGGATATATCTGTCATATCAGGAATTACTAAAACCAAACTACCCACAGTCGTTACATGCCATTAGCATTAAGAAAAATAACATCAAGGTAACAAGCTTATATATATCAGTCATATAGCGTTGTGGTATAATACTTTAATGTTATAAGGATTTGGTTAAACAATTTATGTTTATGATATTGTGGTATGTTAATCAGGTTTCTTACATATAGACAACTTAAAGAGACTTTGAGGAATTGATAAAAGGTAAGCTGATGCAAATACTCTATAGACATTTAGAAAAAGAAAATAACACTAAGTTGTAATAGGTACAACGACATCAAAGATGGGAACCAAAGAACTGACTGAACAAAATATAAAGACTAAAGACGCATATGGTAAAAGATGTAAATACTTTCCTGCATCTCAAAATCACCAAAAAGACATGAGCAGTTGATAAAACAATAATGTACACTTTTGACATAAACCTGGTCTATATTTGGAATATACAAAATATCTAATAATGAAGGAATTGAAATGTTATATCTAGTTACACAAAATTAGTTCAAATTATATGTATAGGGTATGTAGTCTATGGACCTTCGGAAATTTATAAAATATACACTATATACTGAGTTAAGGTAGACAGTAGACTATAAATTAGCATGGGATAGGTTAATGAGATGAATTGCATTAGTAACAGATACTCTCAAGTCAAATGTACAAAAATTAACTAGCATAACACTTACCTCAGGTGAAGGGCAATGTAACGTCTGTTCTTCACCCTCATTCTATGTATTAGTTTCCGCCCCATTTCAAGAATAGGATCAGTGAACTTCAAAGCATGGTAATTTGTTCGGCATCGAAGCTTTTGCAAATCATTGCTAATCTTATTTGCAAGTCTGTAGTCAAACTTGCTGAGCTGAACAGCCTGCCTTGTGAAAATTACAATTATACACAAGACTCCAGGAAGTAATATTGAACCAGAAATATAATCAAGATTAATGCAAACATAACTACCTAACACAAAAAGGCCTTATGGAAATAGGATAATAGACAACAATCAGACCCAAAGCAAAAAAAAAAAATTCTCTAGACATAAAGATTTGAGATTACCACCTAAAAAGAATCTCATCATCCTGAACGGAAACTACTTGACCAATAACAGAAAATAACATGTATCATGGTGGCAGAACAACAATATATTCTTCTTGGCTGCTGTTTAAGAAGAGCAGGAGTAAGAAGTTCAACATATAACGTAACAATATTGCCTAAACTCTTTTCCAGGCCAATTTTTTTAGGTTCATTCTAATTGTTTATTCAGGGTATGCTTATCATGCTTGTAACTATAGCCAGAAGCCACATTCCAAATGCTTGAGATTGCATATGAAAAAGTTTCAATTTGGCATTATTGCCTATAGCTTTTAATATCTTTCTTATAGCTTCTCCATTCTATATACACTATCTCATTAAAACCAGTGTTTTACTATTTCAAATTCATTCATTTTCCAATTCGTCTAAGAGAAGTATGGAAATTTATGTGGTATTCTTTTTCTTGGTATGCACTATGCAGTATCATGATTTTCATTCTCTTTATGTATATTCATTTCTCATGGACAAATTATCTTTGGTGTAAATGTGGGGTCTAGATTTTAAAATATTGTCCAAAAAGGTTGGCAGTAGAATGGGAGAACGAGGATATACAATGGTCGAGGGAGTTGGTTAGCATAATGATGCTTTGTTGGTTCTCCAATAAATTTATTAAGAGTAGACTGTAGACATGAAGAACAAAGCCTCTCAACTCATTTTAAGAACTAAGGTTCTAACTTTTTTTTTTCTAATACAGTGCTAAACCAAACACTCCCTAAGTAAAAGTTTGCATCCAAGAGGTTATAATTGCCTAAAATCCAAAATAAGTGAACAAAGAATCTGACTGCTAAATGGAATGTAAACCACTTCAACACTCAACTTGTCCTTTTATAAGAACTACAATATATGTTTCGGCATACTATTCCATTACTTAAATTTACAAGTGGTACAGGCATGTGTAGAGAAAATTAAGCATATAACTTACGTGCTTTTTCAAGATATGCGGCAATACACGAGTAGTGTAGCATCTCTCACTGCACTTCCTTGGTACACGCATGTGGTATGGAATCCAAGGTTGACCACTCTTTAATGGCAGTTGTTTTATAATTTTGACATCGTTGGCCAATTGAGATATAAACCAGTCAAGATTAAAGATCTCTGAGAAGTTACTGCAAGAAAATGAATCTCAGCAATCACCTCGATGCATGTGTTAAATGTCATACCATAAAATGCAAGATAAAAATAACATATATACTCCATTTATAATACTGACCTAGAATCTCTCCAGTAAGACTTTGTATCAAGCTTTGGAACGACAAGTGTTGCATTCAGAATCCGAGCTGCAACAACAGCATCAGTTATCTGTCAACAGGGAGATGCATAAACTTAGCATCCAGTGAAGGGTATATAAGTACATAGTAAGGATGTATATGTTGGGAGAAAAATATATGAGTAATAACAACACATAAATTATTCTATGTAATGGAGACATTTATGTATATCTTGATAGTCAATACTCAATACTAGGTTCAAATATACACAGTGAATAGGAAGAAGAAAGAAATACAACTCGGACATATACGCACAACTAAACAACAAGAAAATGAAGAAATTACCCCAGTTCTTTGTTGGTTCAATCCTCCACTAGTCACAATCACTAAATATCGGTTGGGTCGTGTAACAGCACCAGCACCTGTATTTCAAATCTGATTAAACAAACCAAGCTTATCGTGCACCTCTATACAAAGAAATAACAATTCAGGAATAAACCTTTGAATTCATAATAGTAAATAATTAAAAATTTGTGTTACCCACTTGGAAAATTATCGCTGGGCTCACTACATCCATAGTAGAACTTCGAATTTCTTGATCTAAAAAGCTCTCTATCATTCACTCCTCCATTGTTCTATATCTCGAATACCAACACATTGCATTTACACAATCAGATCCAATCCAAAACTTCCAATCTTAATTCATAAGACAACTTACATTGATTAAAAACAAGATTATATTTAAATGAAGAACCCATACCGGAACTCGAAACTCTCTCACTCCATCCGCATCATCATTCTTCATTGAAATAAACAAAATCATTAACTCAATACACATTACACACACACAAACATACACATTACCTCACAAACATACACATAACCTCACAAACATACATACATACATTATTATCCAATAACTATGGGAAACGTTGAAGCTAGGAAACACAAATGACAAGTCAAACTAATACTCCCTCCATCCCAAAATGATTGCCCAATTTCACTTCCAACTATCAAAATTAACAAACTTCATAGCCATGATTGACATACAAATCTTTGATTCGAATCAAGATCATCCTACCAACACTAAAGTACATTAAAAACACTATCATTCAATATATATTCACCAAATACTATACAATATATATCCCGAGCTCACATCTTTGATTTGAATCAAAATCATCATATCAATACTAAAATACATTAAAAATATTACCATTTAATATATTTTCACCAAATACTATACAATATATATAAACAAACCCAAGTTCACATCTTCAACTTGAATCTAAATCATCATATCCATAATAAAATACATTAAAAACACCACCATTTAATATATTTCACCAATATTGAAGGAGGAACCATCCATGTTGAATATGTCAAAACATACGAGCTGTTTTATAACATTATCTGTGAATCTACAACCAATTGGTTGGTTTTAGTATGGACACTGGAATCTTAACAGCATACAACACATATAGAAAAAACCCGAGTTCAAAATTTAAAAAGTCGACCATAAAAACACGAAACTAGACAATCATTTTGGGACAGAGTAAGTAAATTCAATACCACTGAATCATGACGTGTTCCAGGGAGTGGATCATTATCGTCGTCGGGAGAAGGGGCGAAGAGGGAGAATAATAAAAAGAGGAGGAGGAGTGAGCCGGAGATGGAGGAAATCGCCGGAATGAGGCGGCGGAAGCGGCTGTGATGGTGGTGGTGGCGCCGCCTTGGAATAGCCATTTGAATATTTAATTCACTTTGAGTTTCATGTGGACAAAGAGGGGGGTTTAGAGAAAATGGGAGGGAAGAATCATGGGAGGTGTAATAATGTAATTATTTGAGATTTTGATGTTTGATTTTCACTTAAGAGGTTGTAATAATGTAAATATTTGGAATTTTGAGGTTTGATTGTTACTTATGAGGTTGTAATAATGTTATTATTTGGGATTTTGATCTTGGATTTACTCATGAAGTTGTTGTGGAAATGACGAGAGGATTCGTGGACTCTTCTTACAACGATGTACTTATACTAGATTAAATTGCAGATGAAATATATATACACATTTGACTTCGAACAATTAGCAATCGGATCGAACGATTTAGTATTCGATTCCACTCGACTTAGACTCGTAACGTAGTCGAGTATTGGGTTCGACCCGACTTGACGTGACTTCGGATGATTCCTAAAAGTGGAGATCTGTTTGACTGAATAAATATTTGAAAACTCTATCTAAAACTCGATCTCGCTTGATGAAAAATATCGAAAGTAACGATTTGAGACTTTTCATTGTAAATACTTGGCACTATGCTTATATTATGTCATTCCAAAGACAATGCTTAAATTTTAATATTGTTGGCTTTTAAAAATTTTGAACTCAAATTTATATGTATATTTTGGATAATATTTGATGAAAATATATAACAAAAGATTAGATAGTATTTTCAACCTATTTTACTTTGAATATGACGCTTTTGATCCCGTGAAAAGTTACGGTTCATTAAACTTTTGTCATTAGAATTTATCTATTAATATAAAAAATGTAAAATTATATCATTTTTGTAATATATTTTGTTCTTTTGGTACATTTAGTAATATACCATTTTCTCAAAAATAATTCATTAACGCCACTATATGCTTATTTTTAACTTTGCAGAATTGCTCCAATTGCTCAATAAATTTTTGACACATTCTACCAAGGCATGTAATACTTGGATATACTTTTTAAAAAAAAATTAACGGTACCATCTTAAAATGATAAGACGGAAGTAACCTGGCACTATTTTTACACAAATTTGGTACATATACATTAATGAAAATTAACGAATCCCAGAAAACCGTTTCTCTTGATCCTATCCAAATTTATGTATCTTATTTATACTCCCTCCATTCATATTAACTTGACCATGTAGCTTAAAAGTATTTTATTAAGATATAAATTGATTTTAATATTTTGAATGATAGACAAAATGATCAACCAATTATAATAAAAAAATATTTGGAGACGAAATAATAATATTGAAGAATTCTTGAAAGTTCAATACAAGAAGTTGTATTAAAAAATTAAATGAAATAAAGGAATAAGCTCTTTTTTCTACATGATACGGTGTATTTAGTAATGGAGGGAGTACAACTTTTTCTTGATTGGGGAAAAATAATGCATTATTACTTTAAATTCATGTTTTATTGAATCACATAATAAGTTGAATGCATCTATACTTTCACATAACCAGACAAACAAATATGTTTTGAATGGTGTTATGGGTGAAACTTTGCTCTTTTGTCGAACTTCTTCTCTTTTTGAGTGTAGCTTGTGGAAAACTTAACTTGTCATGAGTAACTTCTTCAATTGATCATGAATCATTCATCACATGTATTCTCACATCAATCATATGTTTATTTGGCCAAGTAATAAAAAGACTTCAATTACAAAACAGGAATGAACGTGACTTGTTGGGACATCATATTATTCATAGATATGACGAGGAAAGGTGATGTGATTTTGCAGTACTATTTCATTTTGTACAGGCATTTTCATTTTTCACATCTATAGTTCTCCTGCTTCGGGCCATGAGACGGATGTCTCCCCTCGCCTTAAGGAAGTTCCATGCGAGGATCTTCGTAGTCTTCTTTGGATTTAGGGACCCAGGGTCTCTGCCCCTGCCCCGCCTCCTACGCACTCGCGCCTCGCATTCAATGTTCCGGGTCGGCTGTAAGTTGGGTTTCATTCCTCCGGAGGGGCCCGATGCGCCTGTGTATTTGTAATTACCTAAGTCGACGCTAGCTACTCCGACGATAAAGCTCGCATTTATCATGTAAAGCGAGGCGGGATCTTAGTAAATAATGTTAAGACACTCTAAACGGGAAAGAACGAAGTGATATTTATGTTTAAAACTCAAAAAGATTCGCTGGGGTTTATCAAGGCTGTTGTCATGTCTTCTCGACTGATCAAATACATCATAAGAGACGAAAAGACTTCTTGCCTTCATTTAAATTTTACTTACTTGGCCAATCTAATAAAAAAATTCTTATTTATATGAAAAGGACTCATCTTTGAAAAATGAAATATGTAGGAGTTCATTATATGGCATATATTTATGCTAGATAAGGTGATCAATCTATTCCTATGTTATGATTTGGTTTTAAATAAGTAAGATTTATGGATTCTCAAAATGATATTGCAATTAACAGTCTCGTAAGTACATTAGTATGTTTACCCGAACTTAGACTATCTACAATGGTTGATTTATTAAATATTTTTTCTTTCAATTCTCAACACTTCACATCATCTTCTCTCTTTCACATAATAATTCAACACTCATTCAACTTTTACACTCTACAATAATTTTGTTTAATAAAATTCAATACCCTACCCCCATCACTTTTATCTAATATTCTTATTTACTTATATTTTTATTTTTATGATTAAATAATTATAACAATTATCCTTTTATAATTAAATACGAATAATTAACAAGAAATAAATTATTTTTTGATATTTTTAAAAACAAAATTTATATAAATATTTATTTAAATAATTTTTAATTCATAGTTTCTAATTAATTTTTTCTTATAAATAAATAAACACAAGAATTGAAAATAATAATTTATTAAAATAAATAAAGCTACAAATAACAAGAAAGATAATAAGCTTGAAACCACACAGCATAAATCTAACGAAATAAAAAATAATCACACAAAGATAATATAATCAATCGACACTATAATCAAACTCTTAAAAGACACACACTCTAAAAAATTTTTAATCACGAAACATTCGAACTTTCGCCTATACGTGCTTAACTGTATCCTCCCCGTAATTCGTGATGTACATTTGCATCACGCAATTCAGATCTAGCACGCACATGATTTGCAAATGCAGGTAGCACCTCAGTCGAGAATGGTTGTGGTGTACTAGACCCACTTGCCTCACATTGATCATAATCGGTCCAATGTTGAGCATATGTATCTCGTTCATCCTCAACAATCATATTATGTAATATGATACATGATCTCATGATGATAGCCAAATCGTTTATGTCCCACAATCTAGCTGGTTCACGAATGATTTTAAATCGAGCTTGAAGCACTCCAAATGCACGTTCAATGTCCTTTCGACATCCCTCTTGATATTTTGCAAACAACTATTTTGATTCACTCGAGGTGCCTGACGATACCTTGGACGAAAGTTGATAAGCAATGCTGTATACACGCCAGCATAAGATGCCATTATGGGCGACGCTGGATTTACAAAGAAATTCACTCGAGTATTTCCTTATTCAACGCCATCAAACAACGGGCGATCGGCCTGTAACGCTTATATCGCTCACGCACTGCCCAGAACGCTTCATAAACATTTCCATCTTCTTTACTTTGACTACCTTATCTTGTTGTATGGCTAATTTATCCATTCGTTCCAACTCTTTGTCATTGTATTCTTTAAATTCATTCCACTGCTCGGTTACCACTTCCAAAGACACCCCTTTGCCCTTCTTTTTGCCCTTTTTTTAGTCATGCCCCTCCCGCCGACGAGCAACGGATTCAACAAAGGTTTGAGTCACCGCATCACTCACGCGTTCTCGATCCACCGGCCTGCATCCAAGATTTCCTGAACCTCACTGTAACGCCACGATCTCGCCATTCACACATCAAAATTAAAGTTGCCATCCTTACCACTTTTATGTAGCTTCATGAAATGTCAATATATCATTCTCCCACCACCCACTTTATTTCACGCTATCGTTATCATAAAGTCAGTCGTCCATTTGCCCAATATTTTGCCGACATAGTTAAAATGACTTCCTGCAGGCAGATCCATCACGCAGGGGCTCGAATTTACCAATGTTCATGTAGCAATCGCCACTTACCCCAATATGCTTCACTTTTCTAATTTCTTCTGACAATACTATCTGTTTCGTATTTAATCCAGCCACTAAGTAGCACCAAATTTTGTTCAGTGGTCCATTTAGGACTTTTCTTTCGAACGTTGGTTGAATCCTCCACAACTTGAATATCTTCATTAGCACCGCTCATGTTACCAAGAGACATTTCAGGTTGAAAATCCAGAAATCTGCCGCTCCAATATTCGAACAATTCCGATTCCCCACCTGCATATAGCGATTATAGCGAGCCATTGGCGATATTGCATCATCGATGCATAACAATATGGATGGTAATTTGGCATACCTGAAGATATTGAAATTTCTCAAAACGAATTCTATTATTTACATTTATAATATCTGGGATGCTGATAGTTAAAAGGCCAACTAGCCTAATTTTATATTTGGGGTTATTATTGTGATCCATTTCTACCAAAAATATATCGAAAGAAAAACAAGCAGCTTTAACAAAGCGATAATGCACAATTATATTTGAAATCTATCATTTTTTTTTATATCCAAATCAAATTTAACAAAGTTTCTATTTATGTAGTAAAACAAAACGATGAATTTTGGTATAATTCTTTTTTATAAAAAAATAATTTATTAACAAATAATTTGAATTACATGCTAAATCCAAAAATATGTTAACCAATAGAAGCACTCCACGCATGAACTTTATCCCATCATTTGCATGCTACTCGAGGTGTGGTGACGCGGCCCATGGAGTAAGCTACGAGTGGCTTCCTACTCTTCTTCAGAATTCAAATATGCTCCAATTTTTCATTCACTTTAATCCAAATCATCAAATGACTTTAACCAACCCTACAATGGTTTCAACAATTGAATTCTTTTTTCAACATGCTCATTCAGCCCGGATATGTGGTTAAAAGTTCGACTAAGCTTACTGTCTCAAATTTAATCTGCCGCTAATATTTTATATATCCCGCGATTTATGTCGCTTTACGCCATAATCTATCAAGACATACAAGAAAAGTAAATGTATGAAGCGATAGATGCAATGATTCTCTTCTTATTTCATGCTATAATTGATACTTATTTTCAATTTAAGGTTTTTTAAATTCAAAACAAGCGCCTCTTATTTAAATAAAAATTATTTTCATTTATTCAAATGCACTTCATTTAAAACGGCATTGCCCTGCGTCATTGTGAGATACCTTACTTCAACAAATATTATTTATTTATAAACAGGAAGTAACTTTTTAGATAATATTATTATTGTTTTTAATTTTTTATGATTTTTTCTTATTACTATGGCGGGACAAACAATTGTAGTTGCTTTTAGTGTTGCCACTCAATCATCAACATCAACTTTGTAATAAGAAAGTAAGAAAATCTGAAACTGTTGAGTACAGTAGTTGCATAGTAATTCCTGATGTCTTACCACTTACTAATGCAAGACTTTAGGGAGCATCAACCAAGTTTAACACGCAAGGGATCCAATTATTGTTTAACAGTAACCATGTTTAAGGTTGCTCCAAAAATAAACATTCCAATTTGCTTTCTCACATTCTTTTCCAGTCTTTGTTCCTCAATTAGGTTGTTTTATGAAGTTCTTTAAGCTATACAACTGCATATATAAAAATATAGGTGAAAATGAGTTTATTACAAGTGAAAAAATTGAAAACTATAGTTTGTAGGAAATAATACTATATTTCACTTAAATAATTATTTCAAGATTTACAATAATATAGAACACTAAACTAAACTAAGAATTACAAGTCTTGAATCACAAACGAATTCGCTTAAATACAATATTGCCTATACACAAAGGCCAGACACGATACATGCCTCAAAAGATGCATATTCGTCAAGACAATCTCAGACAGCTCAGAAAGAAAACCTAAATGTAGGTTTTCCATTTTCTAAGTACGACAACCACCGAATCCTCAATCTTATAACACAAAACTTTCCCCACTTCGATAACGCAGCTACGATAATATTCACCACATACTTGTAATATACGCCAAGTGTCATCATCATATAAAAGCCTACCTTCAGGTGTTCATACATGGTTATCCACGAAGCGCATTTACAACTACCTCACATCTATCAGTGAGCCGACGGAAATTCTGTCGATCGCACCTCCAGGGCCTAGATTTCGCTGCCAGACTCCAAATTCTTTTGATTTTTTTTGTCCTCATTCATACTTATATTACACAATTTTTCTAACAATCCCCAAGTTGTGCAATATGATCTTCCTCATGATGTATAAAGCATAAGCACGGGATGTAATGACATCGGATCCATACATAGTAAACATTTCAAAAACTTCAACGAAGTAGACGCATCTAGAGTTGGGCATCAATCCTAAATGTCAAGACTAAACATCACACACTTAAAACTCAGCTATATTCTTTCATCAAACAATCTTTTGCATGCATCAGCAATGCCCTATGCACACTACGTTAGTAAACATTTATGTCAGAGCACTTTCTACAATCAAAGTTTCTACCAATTTCTATGTTTACAAAGCTGCCAGCCAACTCATCCCAGCCATTTCTAATTTACATTCATTGCAACGTTTGATAAACCATTAGTTTTTCAAACTAGATACTCCATTAAGATCATATCCTCACTAACAACGTAATTGTCAACCTTCAAACTTAATGGCAAAAGTTAAGCTCACAAGCACATAACTAGTGACTTGTTATTACCCATTGAATTCTTATATAGAATCAATTTGCTAGACAAGAATTGGGTTTCCATCACCGGAAGCACTTATTCTTTGACGCATGTCATTACATGTTTTTCACTAGCTCTTTGAAAGAGGTATCGCATGGTCTCGCTAAGTCCATACAAGAACTTCATAAGTTTAAAACTTAATTCTCATTACCCAGAAGTATAAATTCCTCAGGTTGCTCCATATAGACTTCCTCACTCAACTACATTCATTTGACATGATGGAGAAACAAAATCTGAACTCAAGTATTTTCCAACACGCTTTCACTACGCCTAAAGCTCACCTAAGTCAACGATTTCTTTTCGCTTTTATCCCACATTTTCATTTTTTCGCTGATTCGCTTTACATCATTTCCACTTGAAATGATAGGTCATAACGCAATTTTGTTCTCAAAGAATTCTAACTTGAATAGACTTTAACAATTTTGTTAGGTCTCTAAGCTCAATAGTCTATAAGCCTAAGCATACCCAACAAAACCGATTCTTATCCCTCTAGGACCAAGCCTTTGTTGGAATCTGTGATCTTCTTAATATAAAATATACCCCCACACTTTGAAATACCCACGTTGGGTTTCCTTCCATCTCCATAATTCATATGGTGAACTCTTAAACTTAGAAGGTATTCTCAGATGATAAGCCGCCAAAAGAGCTCACTCCACAAATCATTTGCTAAAACCCTAATTTTAGCAACATCGCATTTACTATCTCTAGTAAGATCGCCATTCGATTCACAAATGTCGCTATTAACCAATTCTGAAAGTTTTGTGATTCTCTCAACTCTCTTATATGGCTTTTTAGACATTTTGTTTTAACACAAATTTCATATTTACACATAAAAATTCAAACAACCATTAATATATCCTAACAACATAAATCAAACAAGATTAACACAAACATGATTAACATATCCCACTTAACAACAAATACTTCATTTACACAAATTGAAGCTCTAACATCCTAAATTACTTAAAAATAGTATTAGAAAGTAAATTTACTGAAATTAAATTATTCCTAAGATAATGTACATAAATAAAACATAAATAGAGACCACTTCTTTTCAGAGATGAACTTCAAGTCCACTACCTTTTTCTCAAGACCTTTGCTCCATTATTGTTCAAGCAACATACTCTTCTTGTTGAGTATCGCCTGTCACCATTGAAAAGTAAGTGTAGCAATGTTAAGTGCAATGTCGTGTCAGAGTTGGTAACACTTGGATAACAGCAAGTACAAAAAAAATAACAAGAACACCAAGAATTGTTAACCCAGTTCAGTGCCCACGGCACCTACGTCTGGAGGGTATAAACCCGGTAAAGATTGCACTATGATGAGGTGTTACAACGAGGGTCTTAATAGACAGTATCCCAACTTCTACGCCCAAGAAAACTCTATCAACTAGTCGAACCAGGCTCCCCCTGATTCTTACAATCTTTGGCTATGATACACAATGCTCAACAAAGACAGGACATGATAATATGTTATTTCTGCATCTATCCTTGTCGATGTGTCAAGAACAGTAGACAATCACTGAGTCAAAGAAACAAAAACTCAAAACACACTAAATTCAAAAACAACTACGTATATATAAGAAAATAAATGAGAATATGTTTCTTGTCTCGCACGCCTTCATCCCATCTTCTTAAATAGCCTCCAAGTGTATAATGTGAACAATCACAAGTTCAATCAATTCAATCATCTTTATGACTCTCCATAACAAATAGCAGCCTTTTTATTCAAGAAGGAAAGTTTTTCTCCAAAGCTCCTGCCAATTTCGGCATAATATCTTCCACCATAAATAACCAATCTTCAATCATCTTTAAGACTTTCCATAACAAATAAGAGCTTATTCAATAAGGAAAGCTTTTCTCCAAAGTCTTTGTCAATTTAACATAACACTTCCACCATAAATAAATATCTCCTTTCGATTGAGCAAAATCCTCAATCATGACAATTGGTTGGATCAATCCAACTAGAATAATAATTTCATATTCCACTGTCAGATCCATCTCAAGTAACAACACATGTACACGCCGAAAACACATCCAATAAAACACACTTACAACCATGTTGGCTGCATTCCTTCGATTCACACCCTTCGTTTCCATGATTTAGTGCTACGAATCTCGCATTCTCTTAAGTAATGCCCTGTGTTTTCCATAATGAAAACAAACACTGTCCTCTTAGCACCCAGATTTGTTGTACACTTTGAACATCTTTCTTCTTAGCATTAGTAGCCTTGAAGTTTGGTAGTGTTTCCTAGTTCTACTTCAAGAGAAACATGATGAACTCTACAACTAAGTCATCGGTCTTGCTATCTCTTGAGCGATTTTCACACTCAATTTGGTAGACCGCTAGTAAAGCATCATAAGAGAAGACTTCTTTAGAGCGAAGCATCTTTTTTATATCTCTCTTCAAAGGGAGTTTAGCAAGAATTTCTCCAATCAGATAGCTTGAGGAATTACTACACCAATTGCTCTTAAACGAAGTAAGGATTAAGTCTCTAACTTGATCTAATACATCAAGCTTAACAACCAACTCAAAATACTTAACAAGTTAATCTATCAAAGACCAAATCTTAACATGCTTGTACTTTTCATTTAAAGCAACCCATACCGCTTTTGCATTAGTAAGAAGTAACAGACATCATACGCTGAAAGCAGCAGTGTCGAGAATGCATCCTCTACACAACATCTCATTCGCCCCCTTCTCCTCTCAGAAGTCTCCACCTCTCTTGCTCTTCGCACTTCAGATAGTGTCCAACGGAGAAATTGCGGAAGATCATCCCAGAATGTAACACATTCAAGGATGTCAAAAGCCACTTCATCCGATCTTGCCATCTCAAATAGTTGAACCGCCGAACTTGTCTAACTTATCTTCATCATGTTGAACACGTTAGACTCGCTTAAGACAAGCCAAACATCTCTCTTCATCTCATTCATGACAAAAGGCTGTATTTAGATTGTAGGAAATAATACTATATTTCACTAAAACCATTACAAGATTTTACAACAATATAGACATCTAAAACTAAACTACAATTACAAGCCTCAATCACAAATAATAAGCTTCCCTAAATACAATACTGGCTCATATACAAAGGTTGTATCAGATAAGACAAGTCTAAAAGATGTTATATTTGAAGTGAAGATTAACTTATATGAGTTTGCAGAGTAAAACTAAATGGAGGTTTCTTGCATTTTTCTAAGTATGGAACAACCACCAAACTCTCAATCTTAGACCATGTACAATGGGGTTGTTGAAAAAATCAACATGCTAAACCATTGCAAATGGTTGTTGAATAAATTTTTGAGTTGAGGTGGATTAAATCGGTAGAAGTTTCTTCAACATGTCGGGAATAGCCGACGCGCTGGGACACGGTCGTGCCGCAAAGAAAGCCCACCTCGAAGTGCTACACGCCTCGAAGAACCCAAACGTCGAGATGGGGCAGATGTTTACACGTGGCGGAGTTTGATTGCTGGTTTGATTTCTATTTTTATCTCATATCAATTATTTGGATCAATTATTTGATAATAAATTATGTTTTTAAATTTTTTTTTACCAAAATTATCATTTTTTCTCTATAAATAGTATTTCTCTCTATTCAATTTTGGATATAAAAAATCATCCATTTTCAATATAATTAGTTTATATTATCCTTTAGTAAACTCTCTTATTTTTTCTTTCACTATATTTTTAGTAAAATGGATCCTAATAATAATCATTTCAATATTCAAATTCAACTAATTACCTTTAACTATCAAAATCCCAATAATTATCAAATTTGATAATCAATCCTCAAACCAACCACATCCTCAAAATATCCCAAATTTCGGTTTCCACAAATTTTCTCACTTAATATGTCGTGTACCAAATTATCACCTGCTATTATGCATCGATGATGCAATATTTCCTCTCAACTACCCTCCTTATAATCCTTATATGCCAGTGGGGAATGAAAATGTTCCAAATATCGACCAATGTGTAATTTCCCGCATTTTCAATACAAATGTCACTTGCACATGAATGTAACGTAAGATATCTAATTGGTGGATTTATCTCGACGAACGTTCGAAAGAAAATTTCTAATTGGACCACTGAACAAAACTTGGTGCTACTTAATGGCTGGATTAAATATGGAACACAAAGGTTGTTGGAAGAAATCTAAAAAGGGAAGCATATATCGGGGTAAAATTGATGTATTCTAACGAGAATTGTTCATTCGAGACTCCACGACGGAACCCGCCTCGTAAAATCATTTTAACTACATCAACAAAATATCAAAGTAAATGGATGTGCGCTATGATAAAGCTAAACGTATGAAACAAAGCAAGGCCTGAAATTATATATCGACAAAGTTATTACTTAACTATATAAAAGTGGTAAAGCATGGTAATTTTAATTGACGTCTAAACGGCAGTCGTCCGAGATCAACCACGCTACGGAAGCCGCAAGCTGAGGAAATACCGTATAAAGTGGGATCCAAAAGCAGCAAGTGAGAGTACGTCAGGATCAAATATCGCCGAATCCATCAAGCCGTCCAACGGGTGCGGACGCAACTAAAAAGGCAAGCAGGCGCGGGGTGGCTTTCGGCGGGTACCGAAAGACCGGAATGAATTTAAACAATAAAAGATAAAGAAGCTCAACGATTGGACAAATTACCACAACAAGAGGAGTGTAATCAAAGTAAAGCAGCATAAATGCTCACGGCTCAAGCAGCACGAAGATTCGATTTACTGCAGCCAAAACTTATGGAAATGCTGGGCCAAATTGCTTGGGGCGTAAGAGGTTGTCAATGCTGTTGCTTACGTGTTTTCCCAGCTTGATGTGTTTTTCCGATTTATGTGTGTGTTTTAAGCTTTCGTGTATGTTTTCAATGTTAGTGTAAGTTTTTCTCGCTGATGTAATGCCAGCCAATAAAACTAGCCATATTTTTGCTAACTCAATTTAATTATTGCATTGGAGTCCATCGATTTCAACCACTCAACCAATAAATAGATCCTATCCGGCACTAACTCAATTTAATTCTACCCACTTTCAGAAATCACGATATCAACCACCAACCAAAGTTAGTATCCTATCTTTTAATTAACTCTAATTTAATTTTATCTCGGGAGCCCATCGATTTCAAATCCCACTCAACTCTGCAAGTGGACTCATCTTTTTAATTAACTCAATTTAATCTTATCTTGTCCATCGATTTCAACCACTCAACCAAAAGCAGATCCTATCTTTTAATTAACTCAATTAGGTTCTTATCTTGTCCGTCGATTTCAACCACCCAACTTCTTATAAATAGCAACTCATTTATACTCTATCAACTCACTCAAAGCTTCTACATATAAAGTTGATGGTAATGATCAAATGGCAAGACCGAAGGCAATTACAAATTTACAATTGTTTGTCCAACCATAGTAACAACAAAAGATATCGTTTAACGATTAAATAACATAATCTGAAAATTACCTCTTGTAACTAAGTTTTAGACACACATACTAATGTAATCAAGAGACCAATTGCAGCCTACAAGGATGACCAAGTTGGTAAAGTAGGTAAGCTTGTGACCGCAAGGTTATGAGTTTGATTTCCATTACCAACACTTTTTCGGTTGAGTTTGTCACACGAGCCTTGCCAAGTGTAATTTACATGGCTGGCGTGGTTTGCAGTATATTAACCCGAGATCTATTCAATACGCACTTGATGAGTGACTGCGGGTCTTCCGTTACAAAAGAAACCAATTGTAATATTATTCGCACAAACATAGCTTAATGACAAACATAGCTTAATGATAAAGGCATAAGCAGATTGGATCCTAAATATACCAATTGTAATATCCTTTAGAGAATTTATGAGTCACACCTAAATGCAAATCCAATCATAACATATGAGTAGATTGATCCGCCTCCTAATATAGTTTTATAGCCATAAAATTAGAATTTCTATCGGAATCATGATTTTTATATAAAGGAAGAAATTATTTAATACTATACTTATAAAGAAAAATATAAAATTTTATGGCATTTAACATAATTTTTAAGCAATAAATATAATTTTTGAAAATATTTTAAAAATAATGTTTTTTAAAAATTGTACGCATCTACTATTCCCCATACATTTCTCTAGTTCCTCCACTGCTCCAACACATTGCATTATTACCTATTTGAGCCTTCACTCTTCATATATATGTTGTCCAAAACAAGTCACGTTCTTTCCTGATTTTGTAATTGAATTCCCTTTTATACGTGACCAACATCCAACAAATTCTTAGATAATTTTTGGAAGCGATGATCGATAGTGTATGAAATGTTACATCCCAACCTATCAAACATTACCTACATCCAGCAAAATGCATAGATAATTTTTTGGGAGAAATGACCAATAGCCGATAGGGCATGAAATGTTACACCCCTACCTACCAAACATGGGATGATGCAAATATGCAATTATGCAAGCATACAGTTAACGTGTAAAATTTCGAGCGGATACCGATTATCGAATCTTCAACAATACTTTATACTCGAGTCTGATTCGGTTAACCTTCTAACGTGTTTTCAATAGAGTTTTTTTACTCTTGCACCGAGAGGTTGTTGAGTGACCAGTTCTGTTCACAAAAACGATAAATTACCATAAATAAATTTATAAGATGTATTAGTTTAAAAAAATATATATAATGTATTATTTAAATTTTTATCGGTTATTTAGCCAATCAAGTTCTAGTATACTTGATAAGTTATCAAGCCGACTCGATAGGCCTTCAGATTATATCGAATCAAATACCGAACGTGTATCGTGTAAGTCCATCCCTCATAAAACAAATCCCAAAGTTAATAAAATTACATAATCAAAGAAGCCCAAAATTAAAAGAAAGCCCAAACCACCACCATGAATCTCCCCATTTGAAGAAGCTTTGAATCCCAAAAAGTGAAAATAATTTCCCAAAAAGATGTCATCTTTAGCCTTTAGACCCATTTTACAGTCAACTTCATCTTCTTTACTTCCAACTTCAACCCAAACAAATCGTCTTCAAGCTTCCATAATCAGCTTCAGAACCAAGCAAGCTTGCAAAAAAGGGAGGCTTATTTTCAGAGCTCAATTGTTTGATTCTCAAGATAATAATAATAATAATAATAATAATAAAGAGGGTCCTAATGCTGGTGATTCTAAACCTCCTAATGGCAAAAGGGTATGTTGGTTTTGGTTATTTCTGCAATTAATATAAACTGCCTTTGTCGCAATGGGACCAGGGTATGTATGTTGGTTATGTTTGTTGCAGCAAGTGATGCTACCTTTGTCCCAAAAATGTTGTCCAGTTTTGAATTTTTTGTGGTTGAATTGTTTAATTTTGAAGTGAAGTGTTTTTGCATATGGGGTATAATATTTGGTGAAAAGATTGTATTTTTTATCTACTATACTATAAAAATGGTAACTTTGATTCAAGTCGTAGTTATGTGCGTCAATCAATTAATTGACTACAAAGACCGTTGAAAATCAAACTAGACTATCTTTTTGAGATGGTGGTAGTATATATGTATAGTAAATTGTAACTTGTAAGCTTAGTGTTTTGTTATATGATAATGGACGTTTTCTAGGCGAAGATTATGATAATTTAATTGGAAAATGCTATGACATGGGCTTAGAAATTGTTTACGTGCTCACTTATATAATTAGCTTTTTAAATTTATCAGACGTAGATAATATGAGTTTGAAGAGACATATAGGTAATGATGTTTGTCTTCTTAGTGCTGTTGAAAGTATTGTTACTAATCGATTTGCAATTAATAGCAAAAGAACAGGAGGGATATTCTGCTTGAATATGTGCAAAATGTCCAGCCAGAATTCATGGAACTGTTCGTTAAAAAGGCACCACAGCAGGTATGTTTCCGCTCGTATATTTAGTGATTTGATTGTGCCTATGCGTTCTCAATATGTCTTGGGATCGAACTTACTATGGCGAATCATGTTAGGTAGTTGATGCTATGCGCCAAACAGTAACAAATATGATTGGGACACTGCCACCACAATTTTTTGCCGTGACTGTAACCACTGTAAGTGATTATTACTTTAGACCTTTTTCAACTTTCCCACAAACTGATGCATGATTTTCTGTGTCTGTGTTTTAATTCTATTATAATGAATGGAGCAAAATATGGGGTCTTCTTTTTGTTTGTACAGGTTGCTGAAAATCTTGCTCAGCTTATGATCAGTGTAATGATGACGGGCTACATGTTTAGAAATGCTCAATACCGAGTGGAGTTGCAGCAAAGTTTGGAGCAGGCTGCTCTTCCTGAACCTCAAGAGGAAAAGGTATGTTGTACATATTCTATACTTCTGCCTTTGGGTTTGTTTGGAGTAAATAGGCCAGTGTTGGATGCTGCTCTGATCCTTGGGGGACTAATCGAGGTGTCTTCCTTAATATGTTTGTTGGCTTTGATCTTCAGAGAGCTGAACAATTGTATTCTTCTCCTTTTGAAGAGCATAATGAATAATTCAAGTAATTATCTTAGTAACTTTAGACAGAGCACTTGACATATGAAAGAAAGTCATCAAAAGTTTGAAACCCCTTTGTCATGATCTTAATAATCTACAAGAAGTCCAGGATGAAATCTCGCTTCTATTTGTGATATGTTTGCAACCATGAGCATGCAATTTTAGAGAGTTACTTAACAAGGAGTTACTTTTCTGCAGGAGAAGCCAGATTATGCGCCTGGTACACAAAAAAAAGTGACAGGTGAAGTTATCAGGTGGAACAATGTTTCTGGTCCTGAGAAAATAGATGCAGTGAAGTACATAGAGTTGCTTGAGGCGGAAATAGAGGAACTTAATCGTCAGATTGAAAGAAAATCAGCCAATGGCCAGAATGATATTTTGGAATACTTGAAGTCTCTGGAGCCCCAAAATCTAAAGGTAACATGTACAAAACTAAATTTGGTGAATTTTGAAAGGTATATGAGATGTTGAACGACCTTTACAACTTCAAAATTCTTACTGTCAATCATCATGACCTTCATTATATTACTGTTCTTGTATCATTGTTGTTTCTTTCTGTCGTTGAACCTAAAATGTGAGGCAATACAATCACATGGATCGAAGATGCTTGTGTACTAAGCTGCAGTTATTACTCTGAAACTTATATGGTTCTACATGATTGTGTATGACTATATAGCCCGTACCAAGGATTCATGACTGTTGCATTCCTCATGTCAATATCATTTTCAGGAGCTAACAAGTACTGCAGGTGAAGATGTTGTCTTGGCGATGAATACATTTATAAAACGATTGTTGGCTGCTGCTGATCCTAGTCAAATTACGGTATAATTCAATAAGATTCCGTCTTAGCTTTGCTCAATAAGATTTCGTCTTAGCCTTGCTGTTTGTGTGATTCATTGGATATCATTCTGCTTTTACCAAAGTCTTCAATTTTCATTTTGTCAATGCAATTCTCTGAATGTGTCTCACACCTCTTTACGTATCAAGTCTCTGGATGTCTGATCTCTAAGTCACCTGCATCTTCTCAATTGGAAAAAACAAAAAAGGATCAAAACCCAAGATTTGGCATTTAACGATGTAGTTAAACAAAATGTGAGTACTTCACATATGTTGCCATTGAATAAGAAGCCACCTATAAAAGTGCCACAAGGGGGTGTGAACGTGTCCAAGTGTTCTGTCTCCAATCCTGTGTAGTTTGTAGGAAAACTTACTTTATTTGCACTAAAGTAATTATAAAAATACAGGATAAACCGGCATAGACCATGATGAGGAAACCTTATTTATGTTTTCCTTCAAGGTTTCCTCATCATTGGAACTACTTAATTCCTTACTTCCGTTACCTGGCAGCTTGGATTACAGAAGGCTGATTTAAGAAAACTTTGATGCAAATAAAAATCCCTTTGCTAGTGCAGTAGCTAGTTGTTATCTCTCGAGTTGAGATATAGGATTAATACTGATATTGTGTGATATTGCAGACTAGTGTGACAGAAACAAGTGCTCCAGAAATGGCCAAACTGCTATTTTGGCTCATGGTGGTGGGATATAGCATCCGGAATATTGAGGTTCGCGTTGACATGGAACGAGTCTTGGGTGCTCCACCAAAGTATGCAGAGCTCCCTCCAGGGGAAAATATCTGAGTATTCTCTAATGTTATAGTTAGTCATCAATTGATTCCCACATTAGAACTCTTCCGGAACTAATTTCATCATATCGATTCGTTTTCTCGAGTTTCTTCTCCACCTCCAGAGAAAGTGCAATCAGCACCAGAAGCATCGATATTCATTTCTACTTGGATGGTGATCTAGTAATCCCCCTAAGAGACTTGACATTTTATATTTAGTAGAGATCTCTAAACAGGGTGGATTAATGTAAGTCAAAAAGGAAAATATCATAGTTCCTTGATAAAGTGCGTTTCTTATGAACAATCAAGTATTTTTTTGGCATATCTGATTATCTTTTGCCAATAAAATTTCTAATGAGTCTTCACAATTCTGAACATTTAGAAGGAATCTTGTAACTAAAAATTGTCCTAACAAATTAGAACAACGAACTGTAATGAATGCTACTTCAATTTTATTTAACTTACATAATTTTAATTAAAATTATATTAAATTAAAATTATATTGAAAATACTAGGGAGTACTCTGTATTATATAATATGGAGTAATTTTTTAGCAAATGCAGTAAAACATAAATAGAAAAAAATTGTGTCTAGATTTTAAAAATTCATTCATCAAAATTTTAAAAATTCATCCATCCATCAAAATTTAAAATAATTAGACAATATTTGAGATGAGGCAGTAAAAATAATTTATGAAAAAATAGTTGAGGAAAATATAGATAAGGTCGTTACTCGTTATCATCCACTTCTTACAAGTAAAATATGAACACTCTTCTCTTCCCTCCACCTCTCCTCCGCTTCCTCCCTCCATTCACTCCTCCACCACCACCATCACCTCCTCCACCCCTCCCACACCCCGACCCCCCCTCTCACCTCCCCCACCCCCCCCAACAAAACCAATACTCCATCACTTCATCAACCACCCCAAAATACAATTTCACCCCCCTCTTAAACTTCCTCACTACTTTCACTCCAACTGACTCAAACTCACCAACCCAACTTGAAGAAACGGAGCTTGAACTGGCTGAGTCATATAGAGCTGTACCTGCACCTTTATGGCATTCTTTATTAAAGTCCCTTACATTGAACTCATCAAACTCAATAACTATATCATATTCTTTGGTTACTTGGTTGCAGAAACATAATTTATGTTATTCTTATGAATTGTTGTACTCTATATTAATTCATGCATTGGGTCGGTCTGAAAAGTTGTATGAAGCGTTTCTTTTGTCTCAAAGGCAAGCGTTGACTCCGTTGACTTATAATGCATTGATTGGTGCATGTGCAAGAAATGATGATCTTGAGAAGGCTTTGAATTTGATGAGTAAGATGAGGAGAGATGGGTTTCAAAGTGATTTTGTTAATTATAGTTTGGTGATTCAGAGTTTGACTAGGAGTAATAGTATTGATTGTGGTGTGTTGGAGAGGTTGTATGATGAAATGGAGGCTGATGGGGTTGAGTTAGATGGGCAGTTGTTGAATGATGTTACAGTCGGGTTTGCCAAAGCCGGGGATGTTAATAGGGCGTTGAGGTTCTTGGGGGTCATGCAGGGGAATGGGTTGAGTCCCAAGACTGCGACTTTGGTTGCTGTGATATCGGAGTTGGGGAACATGGGGCGGGTTGAGGAGGCTGAGGCGGTTTTTGAGGAGTTGAAAGAAGGGGGGTTGAATCCGAGGACGAGGGCTTATAATGCGCTTTTGAAAGGGTATGTGAAGATTGGGGCGTTGAGGGACGCGGAGGATGTTGTGTCGGAGATGGAGAGGAGTGGGGTGTCTCCGGATGAGTTTACGTATAGTCTTCTTATTGATGCTTATGGTAATGCTGGGAGATGGGAGAGTGCTAGGATCGTGTTGAAAGAAATGGAAGCTAACAATGTACAACCTAATTCGTATGTATTTAGTAGGATTTTAGCGAGTTATAGAGATAGGGGAGAATGGCAGAGGTCATTTCAGGTTCTTAAGGAGATGAAGAATAGCGGGGTAAACCCCGATAGGAAATTTTATAATGTGATGATTGATACATTTGGGAAGTATAATTGTCTTGATCATGCCATGGCTGCATTTGAGAGGATGAAATTGGAAAAAATCGATCCGGATACTGTGACATGGAACACGCTCATTGATTGTCATTGTAAACACGGACATCATGCTAAGGCTGAGGAATTGTTTCATGAAATGCAAGAAGGTGGGTGTCTACCATGTACGACAACATATAATATTATGATTAATTCCTTTGGAAGACAAGAGAGATGGGATGAGGTGAAAGGTTTGCTGAGAAATATGCAAAGTCAGGGACTACTGCCTAACGTTATTACTTACACAACACTGGTTGATATATATGGGCAGTCAGGAAGGTTCAATGATGCAATTGAGTGTTTGGAGGTGATGAAGTCGGAAGGGTTGAAACCATCGTCAACAATGTATAATGCTTTAATCAACGCATATGCTCAGAGGGTACGTGTTTACTTGATTGTTATCCTTATCAAGGACCACTAAATTCATTCTATTACAGTGCCTGGTGTTTGAAATTTATATATTATGATACATTTTAGTTATGTCGACTCCAGTTAAGATTGTGGTATTGCATCCCAAAAATCAATTAAGTCTTAGGTTAGGGGCAGTTCGCGGTGGCTGCGATGAACATTGTCATTAACGAATATGATGTTTATGTATCTGATTTGGCAGGGATTATCTGAGCAAGCTGTAAAGGCGTTCAGGGTTATGAGAGGGGATGGTCTAAAGCCTAGTTTGTTAGCTCTTAATTCACTCATTAATGCATTTGGAGAGGATAGACGAGATACAGATGCCTTTGCAGTTCTACAGTACATGAAAGATAATGTGAGCGAACATTCAATTTTTGTTAGTTATCTTTGGCCGTGTTTCAGGACTCCTTTTGATCTCATTGTAATATTTGTGACTTCAGGACCTGAAACCAGACGTAGTCACGTACACTACACTTATGAAATCTCTAATCCGTGTTGAGAAATATGAGAAGGTATGTGTTGTCTGCACTTTTTATCTTTTTGCTTTGTTTTCCCGTCAAAGTTTGTTTAGATGATGTTTTGATCTTTGTCGTTTTATCCTGCCTTCTTTCATTCAACATTTAATATATTATGTGCGTTGCATGTGGACAAAAATGGACGAGAAAATTAAATTTATTTTTATATTGTTATATAATATTTAACGCATATAATATTGATAAATTTGTATGTTAGCTAACTATCAATTTTTTACTCGTATTTTTTATTTCCTTCAAATAAATTTTTTTATAAATATATTAATAGTAAGATGAATTCTAAAGATGATATATAACGTAAAATTTTGTCCTTCCTTCTCAGAGATGATTAGAATAAACATAATGTAAAGATTTCTTCCTCTTTTTTGTATTCAAATTTTGAAGAATACATTATTAATCATATTTAATTTTTTTCTTGAATTTCAATTTTATGATTTAGAGTATCGATATATTTCATTGCCTATCATTTATAATTTCTTATTTTTTATATTTTAATGTTACTATCTTTCATTTTTCATATATAGTACTCCATTAGTTTCTTAAATCAAGATGTGATTTATTGATGGACAAGAACAATTAGCAAACCTCAAAAAATATTATTCATTTATAACTGTTAAAGACGATAAATCGAGTATCATTAGTTTCTTTATTATAATCGAAAAAGGGCATATTTATGTATTTTTTCTTTAATCAATTTTGCAAAGAAAAAGAAAATATTCATTTTATGCACAATTAATTGAAGAAAAAATATAAATATGTTATATAAGATACATTAATCTATTAATTTGTATTTATAATCATTTATTTATTTATGGTTTCTACTAATCTTTGACGTTTAGGTCATGTCGATTTTTTAATAATTATTTTCAATAGTGATAATAATATATGGAATGGTAGAAGAGATAAATGATTCCACACTTTAATTCTTATTCTTTTAAGTAGTTCATAATTTTAATTATAATTCCATAATGTAAAAACAATAATTTAAAAATATTAATCTAAGATATTGATTTAGAATCTCACATAATTTAGATATTAATATTCATTAAAAATAAATATTTTTAATAGATAAATAAATTGAACTATGATGTATGATGAGAAATATACATACTAAGAAGTTTGCTAATATTTTGGAGGATCAATTACATGAGCGAAAAGTTAAATTGATTTCATCCCATTAGAAGAAACGACTTAATCTACTAAAATAAAAAAGAACACTCTAGCATTATTTACAGTAGCAGAACACTCTAGCATGATATCTATGATTAGCTATGAGCCTACGGTTAAAAAAGATATTATCTGCTGGTTTCAGCCTGTTGGCAAAGTTCTCTTGAACTAATGGGTAGAAGCGATTCTCTAGAAACTACCTTGGCATAAGAGAAGTTTGTGCATATTATGAGTTATGGATTAGTCCAAACGTGTATACTGTTGGCAATTAGAGATTCAAATTGGCTAGAGCTGATTTATTTATCTAATTTGTTTAGCTATTGCTATATGATGTGTGTTAGGTTCCAGCTGTCTATGAAGAAATGCTTTCATCTGGATGTACCCCAGACAGAAAAGCTAGAGCAATGTTACGGTCTGCTTTGAGATACATGAAGTCTTCCCTGCAACTGTAGGCATATATGTTACATTTTAGCCTCCACAAACCACTTTGTTATTACTCCATCCCGCATATAGATGCATCCTTCCGAAATCTTCACCTTCTATGTAACTCAAGAATTTCAACCGCTTGGGGTCATGAAAAAGCATTGCAGGAAAAGTTGTCAGCTTTGAACTCGCACGCAAACTTCTTCAAATCAATGTCGTAAGCTGGTTTTCTTTTGTTCGAGGTAACTCCATAGACTTTTCTATCATATGACAATGCACTTCACCCTTCAAGGCCTAATTGAGATGAAGATATCGAAATCAGTGTCTTAATTCTTTACAGGGGAAAAATGGTTGGAATGCGGTTTGGCTTGTACATATACTATCTGGGATGGAAAATATATATTTATCCTGAACATTCTTTTGTCACTTATACAATACCAGGCTGTGTTTAAAATAAACTGGCCTGAATTTTCTGTAGCACATTTTTGCTTCCTTCATCATATTGCAAACTTGCAAATGCATTCAACTTCATTTGACTCATCATGTATTCTGATTTGCTCTTTTCTTTTCTTCTTCTTTTTCTTCTTTCTGAACTGTTGGCTGACTATATAGCTCATTAACAGTTGGAAAAATGATTTTCTTGTTCGAACCTCCCACCGTATCAGTCCCCAGAATAGATTAACAGATAGATTAGCCGACGAGCAAGAAAAACATTCAGGCATTGTATTGGACAACACAATAGATAACATATCTATTGATGACTAATATGATAATTTTTTTTAAACTGGGACCTGCAGCCGGTACTCTTCGAGTGTGCACGATATGAACCTTGGTTTGATGTAATAGCCCTCAATTAAGATAAAATTCATATAATACAATCTCATATTAGACACACTACATATTCAAATGTCAAATATTGCATATTAATGAACAATTAGTTGAATAAGATTATTTAACTATAAAAGTTGACTCATTTTAACTATTAAATCAAACCTCCGATTTAAATTGGTGATTGTGATACAATATTTATATCATGCCTGATTGCGTGGTACAATTCGTTTCAAATTTACTTTCACAAATGAAATATTTCTACCCAAGTCTAAAGTCCTTCAAGTTTCACCTTGCTAAGTAAAACTTGCAAGTTGCAACACAACCTTTCAAGTTTGAAGCATTACACAAAGTGACCCCAAATTTCTAAAATTTAGAGTAGTCATTAAAGCCAAGGGTGATTTGATATTGTCCGGCTAAAGAGAAACCTACTTGGTATATACACCCAAAAGCAAAGCTCACAATCCCTGAAGAGAAAAGGCATGCAGATTTCATTCATCATACAATCATCACTAATCATATAACATTTGGATAATGATCACTAATCATAGAACATTTGGATCTTTAAGCACCAAATCTTCCTTAATCATTTCCCTATCTTATTGTCTCTTTAATTTGGCTAAGGCTTCTACGGCTTGAAATTACCGTCAAGCGGGTAATACGGGGTACTAGTCAAGAATATGGATAATTAATGATTGGGTTTTATTATTAAGTGGTCTTGCCTTGATTCTGTACATCAATCATCTTTAGGCATGCTTTGATTTAGTAATTATTTTACTTTGTTTTATTCAGTAAATTGTAGTAGTGGAGTAGTGGTGTGGTAGTAATAATATCATAAATTTGTTTCAATTTAAATTAAAACAGTATCACTATAGGAGATCAAATCGACAATCTATTCCGACTCGCTGGTCACTGATGGAAAGGGTACGTCTATCTAATGTCCATTCAACAAACGAAACCAATTTGTCACTTCGGGAAATAATCATTGTCACGGAGTACCTAGTAATATACATCCAAGCAAGGCTCAAACTTTGGATACCCCTGCTAAAGTGAAGTCAAAACCATATTGAAAAATAAACTGTTCTTAAATAGTAAAATATGAATAAATGTTTATGGAAAAACAAAATTGTTCAAACTAGAGCAGTATGTAACAGAACGGATACCTAAACAAATCGTCTTAATAGATTGGAATTGATTTGTAAATTTTATTATAAAGTACTTATGGAACACAACAATTACTTTGGATTCTCCGTTTAATTCTTTAGTAAGGAATGTATCGAATTTCACAAAAATGTACTAAAGCATAGAAATCACTAATGAAGCTTTTATCGAGCCCATTTGGTTCATGTTTCATTATATCAAATCAAATTGATTGAAAATCAGGCTGATAAGTAACCTGGCTTAGTTTAGAATCAAGTTGAAAGTAGACCAGAGCAATAATCGATCAAAAAGGAAACCACTAAGGACCGACTAGGAAAATGTGTGCCCGATTCGATTCGTTATTCAAATGAGACCCATACCCGATTTGGCTCTTATATATTTATACATTATTAATATTGAATAAAAAATACAACAAATGAGGTATTACTAGTTTGATGCCAGGCTTAGCTGATTCATTTTAGTTTCAGGCAACTCCTCAGGTTACCGACTCATGAACAACTCTAGCTCATCATATTCAACAGTAAAATTACTTTGTTTTCTCTTGTCCAATTAATAAGGTATAATTATATTTATTTTTAAAAGCTTTTTATTTATTTATTTAATTTAATAACAGTTAATTGTCAAAATGGTCCCCTCGATAGCGCATAGTGACATTTCGATCTTCAATAGCGCCACCGCAATGCTTTACCCCCGTGAAGCGGCATAAAAGTATATTTTGGTTCCCAAACTAAATACTTTCGCAAATCTTACCACTCGGGGTTGCTCTGTTCAGAGCCGCATTGTAATGCACTTTTGGGCCCCAAACTAACGCCACAATTAATCTCGAGATGTTCAAATCTAACGGAACGCCGGGCTTGGGGACCAAAGTTCAACTTTTGTACCACTTACTAGACTAAATCAAGCATGACGACACTATGTAATCAAAAATGCAACTTAATATTATTATTGGAGACCATTTCGACAATTTTCTCAATTTAGTAAAATAAACATGTTTCAAACTTACTAATTCTTTTTCAAACCTTTCACTAGTATTAATAGTGAGGTTTTTTTTATTGTGCGGAGCTCTGATCAGAAGATTCAATGACAAGAGTCTATAATGAATCAATGGGTTCCCGCAATGTAAAGAAGTTCGCCATTTACCATACAATTATAAACATCAAGAATTATCATCTTTCCTTAATACTCAATATTGAATTCACCCTTCCAATTTTAATTCGAGATACAGTAAATATATCCTCCTACGTGTGAGTTACAGTCTTAACTTTCTATATTATTAATTACTATATCTTTTATTATAATATTTTCTATATATTGGTAATAATTAATAAGTACTAAATTTTTTCCTAAAAAATTTATAACAAATCAAACATAATGGAAGCATTCACTCTTATAATACGTGATAATTTACTTAATTTCATATCTATGCTATATATTCATTAACATCTTCGCCCAAACATAAAACTACCGATCGAACACTTGCCACTTGCGAGCACGTTAAACATTTTTTTCTTCCATCTCACTCCCGATTATCATTTTGGTGCAAAAGTTATACCACACCCATCTTCTTAATACGCCGCTTTGTTTGCCGAGGCCAATGTTTCCAATGCTGAATTTCACGCTCTCTATTTTCTCTAAGAGCGACGATATTAGCATCCATCTTCGAGTACTTTTCCTCAAAAAAGACATCCGACTTCCGCAAACTTGATTTGGATCCAGATGCCTTACCTTTCTTTTTTGTTGCTTCCCTTCCTTCTGGGCGTACAAGAACAGGAATGGAGGATGAGATGCCATTACCATCACCGCATTCATGAACCACTGCCTGTGACGCATCGATCCAATCATATATTTTGGTTGATTACGAACCAACTTCCACTTTCAATTAAGGTAAACCTTTTCTTAGTTTTCTCAATGAATAACTCTTCAGCTCTTGATATGTAGTCGCCATCGAATCAACCACTTCACCATCTAACACGCTCAGATACACCTACCCAAACACAAAGTCTTTTGTTGATATCACGATAATGACTTGTACATTGTGTTTGAGTCCTATAAAGTGAATGCTTGTTGAATTGTCGTTCACATAGTCCATAATTTTTTTCCAAAAACTGTCTCCCTTTTGTCCAAGCACTAATCTACTATCATTATCGAAGTGATAATAACCAGATAAAAGAATTTTGTTTTGCTCGACATCTAAATTCCATATTTCGAGTTTGTTCGAGGTTAAGTCAAGTTGAGTGTTATCATCATCTTTCCTAGAGATATTTGACCTAAAACTCGACATTTCAGAGATCCACTACTCCAAACGTAGGAGTTAATTATTCGCGATGGTTGGGAGCGTTATTTTGCATATCATTCAACATAGTTATTTCCCACCCGTATCATTGTCCATAGTGCATATATTGATAATTATAGGGATATTGCATACCAAAATTAGGATTTGGTGGCATAAATTTTGGATTAGGTGGCATCATAAATTGATTTTGATTTGGTGGCATCATAAACTGTGTTTGTAAATTGGGCATTGTTCTATATTTTGTTAATTTTCCGGGTTTTCAATGCTTATATTGGCTGGACAGAAATACAAAATTTGAAGGATAATTATAATTATGATTTGGATCCATGAAATAAGAGGATAAATTAGCAAAAATACTTGAGGAAATGAAGAGAAAGTGAGAAAATAAGATTTTTTTTGTGTCCAAATCATACAATCCTCGTCTCTATTTATAGACAATTAAAAATAAAAAATATCGTAAAAAGATTAAAAAATTGAACAATAATACAAAAATGTCAAATTAAATATCGGAGATAAAATATTTCCATGACGTGTTGCACTAGCCAAGCAGCTGATACTCACCTTATCCCATGCCTTCCAATCGTTGGCTTCCTTGCCAAATGCCCCACTCCTATCTTTTTGTCAGAATTATTTGGAGATTATTGAATAATTTTATCAAAAATGAACACAAAGATTGTTGTATGAAATACTTCCCATTAAAGCTAAATATCACTCCAAATACCTTTCATTGGAGGTGGTATAAGGGACTTTAATTTAAAACATATCATCTACATATGGAGATTATTGAATAATTTTATAAAAAATATACAAAAATTGTCAGATAAAATACTTATCATTAAAGTTTTAAATATCACTCCAAATACTTCCATTGGAGGTGGTATAAGGGACTTTAATTTGAGAAATATCATCCACATACTCTGTCAGTGAGAAGTATCCCATCTGAGTTATTTAATGACCACCAACCTATAAGATCAAAATGACTTTGACACTCATTAAATGAACAACTACTTTCTCTGAAATATCTACCACATTCCACATTTTTTCCTTCTACTCAGAACAATCTTCATATGAATGCGTGCACGTTGCCTGTTGAAAAATTCGTTCGTATACTCGAGTACTATATGTCTATATATAATGCTCCATGTGAAAAATACTACTTGTAGCATTCTCCATAGAGGAAGATGTTGGGAATTGAAGCATATTTTCGATTCTGGTACAGAGCCAATTGCCCCTGCATCGGCTCCTGGAGGTCGTTAGCGAGGTCGTTTGTGGCGAGGAGCTCATTGAAAAGAAAAAAGAACCCGTAATGGCCGCATTTCGGCCGCGCATACAGCATCAAGCCGATTATTCGGCATTTCCGCTTTTTTGGGTTTTTCAGATTCTGTAACATTCTAAATGCAAGCATGCTTTTTACCTATAAATAGATAGTTATTTGCTACGAGTTGATTATCATAAAAAATACAATATAGACAATAATCATCATGTGAAGAATATTAGGGTTTTAATATTCTTGAATAACTTAGAGTAGCTTTATCTGTTTTCGATAGCTATTGGTTGAGATTTTCAAATGAGCAAGAAATTCTCAACCGATAAAATTATATTTTAACTAGTGATATGCCTTGTAACAATCTTCCTGATTTATAGTGGATTCTACAGCAGCAACAGATATACCTTTCACATTGATGGGGAACCTGTATAAAATTATTGTGTTTGTTTATTTCCCCACCTTAAATTTCTGTCGTTCTTATTAATTACTTGAAATTTTGGAAGAAATTTAGAGGTATTAAATCCTAATCGAAAAATATATAAGTAAATTAATGAAATCCAAAGATAGGAGGTCCCAATAAATGCTGATGAATCTCATCAAAGTCGTTACCAGTAATATGTTTAGAACCATAGGTACATACGGAGTATTAAATTCGATTAACTATAGATGAATATACCACATGAAATAGTTAATATATATTCGAAACATATTAATCAACCAATATAAAAATTGAGTTCCTCAAAATTTAAATACTTCTTAAATTTTTATTTGTTAGAATTTTTTTGTCAAAAATAGAAATCCCAATTTAGATTACTACTTTGATCAATATGTAAAGTGGAAAATTAAATTTGTGAAAAAAATTCAAATAATTATTAAAATTTATACAAAGTCAAAATTACCTATCAAATTGGGATGGAGAAAATATAAAATACGATAATAACTAGTAAAGTTATCTCAAAATTTGTAAAGCATACACATAAAACATTTGTTACCATTAAAATATCTTGGAAGACCAAGTTTTGGTTAGCATATGCAAGATTTAACAACCCCACACATACACGACAACAACAACAACATTTAAGACTCTACATTAATTTGAAATGATTTTATTATTATTTAATTTACTAAAATGAAATACAATATTAACATAAAAAATCAAACTATCACTTTCAACAATAAAAATGTTATGCAACTCAATTGATAGTTAAGAATGTAATGATTAAAAGTTATTTTAATGAACGTTTTTATTTTCAAGACAAAAATTTAATCTAGAATTTTTTATTTTTTATTCAAATTGTTATAAGAGTGTCGGACTCGCTATAATGCATAATTACGAATTCTAAGACAATGAATTAAGTAAAGTACTCGAAAATAAAAGAGACAAAAATTTTAACGTGGTAAAATAGACATGCACTTGAGCTAAGTCTAACTCTCGATGTGTAAGAAGAATGTAATTACAAGACTTACTATTCCTAAACGCAACACAACAACAAATACCACAACCCTGAAGATCCTAGGAATGGATATCTTCCTACAAAGACTACCTATCTACCTTGGATCAATACAATAGACCCAAGACCTTGATCACAAGACTCTAGAATTGTTATATTTGTTTCTGAGAGCGCAATTATGGACCGAATAATGGCGAATGCTAGCCTAACAAAATCCTAACTAATGCATGTGCTAAATATCCAACATAATAGGACCTTATTTATGTGGCCACTATGAAAAATATTTTTCAATACATTCAATGTGAAACTTATTCCAAACACAAATAAATATAAATTGATATGATTGCTTGGAAGATGTGTTCAAGTGAATTGGAAGGAGTATTAGACTAATGTGTGAACTCCCACTATCTAACTCCTCCTAAACATGCTATATATATATAGAGGCACACCTACGTTCTCCCTCTCTATTCCTATAAGCCTAGTAATATACTCCGTGATCTCTCTCTGGTATATACAACATAATCTAAAAAGGAATTAAAGAGAAGAAATTGTCATTTTAGAAAGTGATAATAATGGAGTATATGGATGAGAAATGGAGGCTATCAAAAGAAGATTCATGTAGCCGTTCATATTCATCTTCAAAATCATCAAATCTAATGCGAAGTGCATCACAAAATAGCTCTCTCCAAAGAACTTACTCCCAAAAGAATCCCACATCATTAAATACTTCGTCACACAAGAGCTCTTCAAAAGCTTCACTTTCAAGAAATCCGTCCCAAAAATGTGCCAACTTTGCTAGAAAATGTAGCAACTTAGCAAAGGAACAAAAATCCAAACTCTACATTGTTAAGAGATGCATAAAAATGCTGGTTAGGTTGGGCAAACATAGAGATTCTTGATGATATCTGATTGAAGACCAATCTATCACAGGTTCTTCTTGATTGTGACCTGGAAATTTTGTTCAAATTTAATAATAGAGTTATTATTACAAATGTCCTTAATGTTCTTTTTTTTGTTAGTTCTGAATGGCAATTATTGTCAAGAATCAAATTGCAAGAAAAGTATTACGCAAATTTGTAATTTATCCACATAGTTTCTATCATGATGCATTTGGGCATTTAATGGAATTTCTACTAGTTACTACTCTATCAAATACCAAAAGGGATACAAGATCAAATACTACATTTTGGTCGAATATGTGTATACTCTATCAAATACCCTGATGTCCGTACAATATGTGTATACTTAATCAAATAACGGCATGCTAGTGAGATACCAAAAGGGATACAAGATCAATTAGAGCTTGTAACCATACTAAACGTTCGTTATTCAAGCTAAGATTTCAAATTTTTGTTTAATTTGCATTTTTAGTACTCCTTCCGTTTTTTTTACTTATCATTTTAGATTTTTGCACAATAATTAAAAAATATTATTTTTTACTTGTATATCCTCATTTATAGGAGAATAAACATTGAAAATTTACCGAATTCTCATGAAATATTTAAAATAATAATAAAAAATGAATTATATACATTTAATATCTAGAGATATAATAGGAAAATAGATATAAATATGTCTAGAAAATAAAAAATGCTAAGTAAAAAAAAAGAATTAACACAAGAACGAGAAATAAAAAAGCCGGAGGGAATACTAGTTTTACAAGAACATTACTTTGTAAACAAATTAAAGATCATATTGAGGGTTCACATATTTTTTACAGAATACTACAAGCTTCTGTTCGAACAATAACATCTTATGATTTCGATAAAAATTGGGAGCACAAATTGCTAAATTAAAAGACATAAAAGTTTGCACCTGCGTCGGGGAAATACACAATAAATTGGACCCTTGTGGAAGTGAGACATAAGGTTCAAATGTTCCATACAATGTGACATCACAAAAGCATAAGATAAGTTAACTATGGTCAATAAAAAAATAAAGTACAGTAAGAAGTAGACAAGTAGTGCTTCTCTACTTATTGTTCTCTTTAAATCAACTGCATGCTTCAATGCATTCATGATACATGTTGTATTTTTGTTGAAAACAGAGACAAAATCAAAGATTAAAATGAAGAGATGAAAGTTCAAAAGATTGGTCGATTGGGGTCAACTTCTTAACATTCTAACTCATGTTATCACATGAATAACGTTATGTAATTAAACTCCGATCCACTATATCGTTTAGATAGCATATTCAGAAATATTGAGACATAATATTATTTCTAATGTTTAAAATATTGGCTAAATAAAGGAGTTAGCATTCAAAAAATCGATTGAAATCTGTGTTAAAAATAATTCTAAAAAGTATAGTCGATTTTAAAATTTCAAAATTTAGGACAATAGGTGTCGCTTGGATCTTCTAGTCCCTGCCTAACAAGATTGGGTGCACTGCAATAAAAGTAAAAAATGGAGCAACTACAATAAAAGTAAAAATGGTCAAATCATCAGCAAGAATAGGAACAGCAATAAAAGTAAAAATGGTCAAATCATCAGCTTCCTTATCCCAAAAAGAAGCCCCAAATGTTTTGAGGAAATCACCCGGGTGTAAAATTAAACACTCCCCAAACCATCTCTCTCCTGCTCAAACTTTGTTGATTTCTTGTTGGTGATTCATGTTAACTATAGCTACAAAGTTTCATTGAAGAATTAATTTCTTCAATTTGGGATGCGTTTGGCACTGGAAATCTTGAGATATCATATCCGAAAATGAAATAATTGATTTTTTCACAACACCATCTTTTCACTAGCCCCATTCTTAAGTTCATGGAATATTTGATTTAAACAGCCTTTGAAATCCCAAAGTTTGGAGGGAGAGACAACAAGCAATGGTGTGAGAATTCTCTTTGTTTTAAGTGGGTGGGTGATTGTAGAATGATGGTCTGGGTATGGACGACCAATAGCGTTGAAGCTCGGCAGTCATTATTTATGTTACTGTAATGGTGTTGTCCTCGAAATGTGTTAGAAACTCTGCATGAGAGTTTGTGCCATGTAAAGAGGAATCGAGAAAGATGCAAGACATACATCGAAGTTCGCAGTAATTTTTTTACACGGAAGTAACGTGAATGTCAGCAATTGGATAATTGGATAATTTATGTGTGAATCATATACGTTGAGCAATGCTATATTACTATAACTAATGCCGATTTTCATGAAAATTGATTATGTATCAAAATATTTTATTTTATACTTAAAGAATCAAATGAAAGAGGTAATTACTTATTGATCAAGTTTAAATATCCATGCACTCGTAACTTATCATTTCAAATATCATGTTATATATTAAATCCTTTTGACATATCATCATTTACAAAATCCCTTCTTAATATGAGAATTCAGAAGGCATATTAAATACATTGGAGTGTAATAAGAACCCTCAATCTCATGATTGATGGCCGAAATTCGGCCTTATCTTTAGCAATAATAAAAAAGCAAAACTTATAGAAAGATGTCACAACAATTTCGATAAAATGTATCACTAGGCAAGCCAAATGTTAGCATTTTGGCAAATCAGGCGGTGGTGGAAGCAGTTTTTGGCTTGGAAGCTCTCCGTCCAACACTATCCATGCCATCTTCAATCCCCAACTTAAATGGACTTCGAAATGACAATGCATCAACCACACACCTGATCATCATATCAAAATTAATAGTACCAACATTTCGAAATTTCTCAAAAAATTTGCTTTTGTAATAATATGAGAATTTTTATTGGATGGAGTCATGGAACTTATCTTATAAGTCATTGAATGTGTAATATACTAGAATGTTGTATTCGTTCCAAAATTGGTGTCACATTTATTGTTAAGTGATGTCCGTGACAAAATTAGTGTCGTATTTATTCTTTTTAGAGATGTTAGTGCCACAATTCATGTCACGTTTATAGTTTCGTCACATTCGTTTTTTGAAGCAATAATTCATATATAATGTAACATGATTGAACAATAACTTACCAGGGTTGTCGGCCTGAAAACGAATGGCAACCCATCCACCAGAAGGAACACCTATAGTGTTTCTTTCAACAGGATCAACAAGGTTATACTTAGCAGGATCCTTCATTGGATCGAAATTTCCGAAACCTTGGCCAACAACATAGAAGTTATAGCCATGAAGATGCAGGGGATGGCTTTCAGCACCAAGAATACTTGTATCCTGCAAGATTACTTCAATGGAAGTATTAAACGTAACAACAACAGCCTTAGTTCCATTTATGACCATTGTATTATTCGGAGGCGTTCCAGTGTAGTTAAATGTCCTAAGAGGGATGTTAGGAAAATCATCAGTGAATCCTCCATTTGATTTCTTGAAATAATATGATTCCAGCATTGATTTTGATGGATTAACAAATGAGATATTGTTCATGGCTGCTGCAAATTTTGTTGTGTTATTCGGTCCTTGGCAAGTTTGATTTTTCGGGCATGGATTAGTTCCAAGTCCAACGGTGAAGAAAAAATGTTTGTCAACTTTTTGAGGTACATTTGCTGGGAAGGCAGAGTTCGCTAGGCTTCGGAACTTGGCAGAAAAATTGGCGACAAAGGATGTCCCGTTGATTGGTGGTAGGACGGGGAGGGAAGAGGTTGTAACTGCAGGAGATTGCTTAGAATGGGACATTGTTTCGTATTCAAGAATCCCGGCAACTGTGGAATTGTCGAATGTGCCCTGGCCGGTGAAATATGGTCTTGCTGCCATGAAATAAGTGGAATGATGAGGATGAGTTTTTGTTTTTAAGAGAACATTGGTTGTTTGGCCTGGAGCAATTAGAAGTATCTCTGTTTGGAATGGTTTCACATATATTGCATCGGCTTCGACGATTGTGAGGGTGTGGTTAGCTATGCTGAAGAAAAGGTCATCATTGAGTGCAGCATTGATCAACCGAAGAAGATATGTCTTTCCATGCTTCACTTTCAATTTGTATGTTCCTGCAATGTCCCAAATTAATTGGTCATTTTTCATTTGATCAAGACTAGTAAAATTGTCTCAGAAAATTTAATATAGTACAAAGTCTAAACCATTGTTTGATGAACAATTGTACAAGGGTCCTGGAAGCCCATTGATTGTATATGCATCAGATACATTTGGACCTCCTCCTGTTTGAAGTGCTTGGGTGATTACAGCTTCAGTGTCAGCATTCCACCACTCTCCTGTTATTATATATCCAACAACAAAAAAAGTATTTGAATGATCGGTTTTAACTCAATGAATAAGTCATTCAAATAAGAACGAAAGAAGCGGTAAATCCAAAGAAGGAACACAATCACTTCGAACACGATCGATTACCAAACATGATGGGGATTTCCTTGTATGGTTTGGAAAATGGGTAAGGAATATTATGCTTAGGAAGGATAATTAGTGGTCCATAAAGTGTAGCTCGTAACCAAGAAATATGTGCATGCCACCAAAGTGTTCCTCTTTGCCCAACAATAGTGAAATTATATGTATAGCTCTGTCCGTTTTGAATAGGGCACTGAGTTATGTACGCCGGTCCATCAGCCCATCCACTGCGTAATTGCCTAATTCCATGCCTGTGAAAAACATGTAATTATTGTGATATATATCCTGTTAAGGTGCATGGAAATTGATATTTTCCGGAATTTAAATACGATTTTTCTTAAATGTGCCTAAGGGACGTATATTATAATATGATAATAAAAGAAATTTTATGATACAAGATTGTCCTCTGAAATATAGATAGTACTCCTATGTACTAATGATCAAGAAACCATTCATATATGCATACCAGTGGAAGCTGATATTGTTGGAAACATGGTTAACCACATTCACAACTAGACGATCACCTTCCCTTGCAATAATACGAGGCCCTGGAAATTTACCATTCACAGTTATCATGCTTTTAGTGTGACACAATCTAGTCACATTTTGCAACCTTATCTGAAAACACATTAAAAAAAAGAACATTTATTAGTATTAGTATTGAAGGAAGACTAGTGCAGAGTACGTAGAATAATATGTTAAACCACACGAGGTGAAAAAAATCTTGACAATTAACAATATTTGTCTATATCGATGGCGCTTTCATTCAAATAAAACGGCGAATTACTACATAATATGTGGGCCACTAAAAACTTACATCAAATTTGTAATTTCTCGTTACGCCCGAGTAATTTGCATTGGCTAGCTGTGGAAATAGCCAAAAGCTATTTATGATGAAGAAGAAGAGAGAGGCACATGATCGTGCTTGCAATGGAGGAAATGATGCACCCATGATAACTTTGAGGGTGATTGGCTTGTTTGAATTTCAGTGAGAAATGAACTCAATAAAACTCAGCTTATATAGTAAGTACTTATTAATCGTGTACAATATGTTTGGTTGGTCATCAGGTATAATCCTACTGGAAAGATGTGAACAACTTCAGATAATAAATTTATTCTAAATTGACGTACCAACAGTTGATCCTTGTGTAACAGTGGAGTCTTTTTAAAGTCTATGTACGAAGTATTATCTAAGAATTGAAATTAAATGTTTCCTTTTCTCAATATCCCTTTTGCTAAATCTTTTTCTAATCAGTTTTGTTTCTTGTTAATATGCGTGCGTGCATAGCATTATTAGGACCATAATGCATGATCATCTTTAAATGTGGATGTTCAATATAAGCCTCTAAAAAAGATGGGGTGTTATTTGATCTTGAACTTTATTAAATTTTCATGCGTTATATTTAAAAGGCAAAGAATGAAAATTACTCCGTATATATTTTAAATTCTACTTAGTAGCTATAAGCTAATTAACATGCTAACATTTTCACTCACAGTGTCTTAGGGACGCTATGGTTCATCAGATTTGATAAGAAAAATATTTAAATTTTAATACTCCGTATTTGGTTATATATTCTATACACTATATGGTGTTCGAGAATTGTACACAGGAATATGACATTTGACCAGCCTTACTTTTAAGCAAGAATAACATGACAAAGATTTGGTCACATGATGATATGACTAACTCACTCGTTAAGTCGTTATGATTCTACAATTAAACTAATTAAACTCATTAGTTATTTCTCTTTATGTTAAATCAAAGAGAAAAGCGAAGAATTGTAGGAGAACATTTTACATGATGACACCAACCAATTAGAGGCTTCGCTAGTTGTTTACCTGCTAAGAGGCTGGATTCAATAATGATGAATATAACTAGACATGGCTATCGAACTGGCCTTGTGGCCGTCCGGGGCCCGCCCACCGCCTGCCCGGATTCGCCCCCGCCCACTGTGCCCACGAACGGCCCCGCCTACTCAATAAAGGTGGGACGAATCAAGTCGAGAGTGGATCGGGCCCCAAGCCTCCAAAGCCCGGCCCGAGCCCACCCAATATTCGGGTGGGTATTCGCCTCGGCCCTGCCTCGGCGCTCTGTCATATTAACGCTGCACCGCTTTTATATTAAATCTACTCACGCTAATAGTCAAGAAGAAGTCATCTTCTGATCAGCATTAACGTGGTACCGCTATATTAAACGGCACTAATGCTAATAACAAATGTTTATTTACATTATCGGTGACAACGCCGCACTTTTAAAATTACTCTACTCACGCTAATACCCAAACGGAGCAAAGAGTTCACTTGAAAATACAATAGTGTTCAATTTAAAACAAATGATGGGCCTACATTAACAACAATTCTAAAGTGTAATTCAAATGCGAAATCAAACATATTAATATTCGAAATTAAAAATAAGTAGCCGTGATAACATAAAACTAAATTGTTTGAATACTAAACATCAATATAATCACATTCAAAGCACATTATTCATGGAAACATGCTTTTCAAATTGAATCCGTGATTTGCTCCCCGCTCTACCTCCTACCTCTCCTCGCCTACATTCATACGCCTCCGCTTCCACAATCATATGCTCGCCGTCCAATCCTCGATGCACACATACTCAATCGCCGAGTCAGGTCTTGAACGGCCTTTGGAGTGTATCAGAAGTTTCGCCATGCTAAATGCGGATTCACCGGCTATTGGCTCTATTATTGCGGATAGAAAATATTTCCTTTTGCCATCTTAGATACAAGGCTTCCTTTGCTCGCCCACCATTTTAATATATCAAAAGCCGATTTATCATTATATCGAATTCAATTCAAAGTTAGTAGATAAATATCGAAAGTTAACTCCTATCCGTGTCTGGTGTGGAGCGATCGATCTATTTCACCTAAAGTTCTCAGAACGCATTTCTGGGCGTGATCATGTTGACTTCGTATTTTAACTCCCTGGGCATGGCCACATTAAAACTTTGTATATTACTCACATACTACCTTGTCCATACCTTTGATTGGTATTTGCTATACATGTTATACATATATCGCTTTCAATTCCATCTTTCCATTTTCGAACATCAAAACTCTTTGGCTTCCTGACAAAGGGTAGTAAAGCATTCATAATACTTATTTCACATAAATTAAAACGCTTTTTAATTTCAAGTAGGGGATTCAAGATTATACCAATCGCATATGCAATGTGTATAGATGAAAATATTTTAAAACTTACCCTCTCCATATTCGGAATCATATCTCTAGCAACATAATCATTTCTATGTTTAGTCATATGAATGGAGAGATTAACACATTCTAAAGCAAAGATGAATATTTGGCCTCGATTGAGTTGAAAACTTTAAAGATAATCTTTAAGTTTCGCTTCCTAAAACTTAAGAATTCATAACAATGTTTCCAATTAGTATATGTGGAGCGGTACATAAACTCACTAATCGGAGCATACTTCCTATAAAAAATCGAGATTTCTTCCTATACATATATGCAATCTAACTAGTAGATCGTGTCGAAGTCTCCATCTTAGCCTACAATCCAAAATTAATTTCTTAAACTCTTACCGAAGCCTCAACCATTTTTTATATTCATGTCTTTCTTTACCCCGCCATTAATAAACAAAATTAACGGCTTTACGAATTGGTAAAAATAAACTCGCCCCAAACAACTTTCTTTATTCCATCTTTAGCAACTAATTGAAGGACGGACATAAACATCTAAAAAGCTCACTAAAACTGCTTAATAGGCCTCTTTAATTTTTTCTATCGAAACGGTATTAATGGACGACATTATCAAAATGAAATTGAAGTAATCTTTTATTCAAACATTTGTAATCATCAGTACACGCGAGTATACCTTCGAAATTTGAATATTGTTATGTTTTAGCACCGATCTAAAATATATAATTCTTCTTTGGTAAAGACCCAATCTTGATCAATCCAATGACATGTTACACATTATATCAAAATCCAAAAGACACCAATATCACTACTAAACACATTTTATAAGGCAAATTCATAAGAGCCAAAGTACTTGTAGCATCTCTTTCATTTTTAAAATATTTAAAAGCATAGGTTCGTAAAGTAGTACGGGGGATATGTGTAGCTCGGGGATTAACGACATTTTGAATCCATTTAGTAAAACCGCCATCCATCACAATGATTAAAAGGCAAAGAACTACCGATTACAAATTTCATAGTTTCAATCCTATAAGCCAAGACGCTAAAAAAAGTTCTTACTGGCTCGATATCACAGTTCCTCAGTACTCACCCTCCCCACCACTATCTTTAGTGATCTTACGAATTCGCCAAGTGTCTAGCAAGCATGACCGGTTCCCCTTACCCCCACCCGCTTCCATGATAGAAGAGTCTTTACAATTTATACAAGTTAAGCCGCTTTTGTTTTTCTACGTCTCCATTAAAATATTTCCAAATCCATGAAGCTTTTTTCCTTTCTTAATAGTAGGTATCCGTAGCACTAGATTGAGAGTTACCACGGGTAGTTCGCCATACGATCATCATCCTCTAAATTAACATAATCATTAGACATGTAATATTACTTCAGTACTCAGTACCTTTGGAACATTTTTACCAAGATTGGCGTTGATGCCATTAATTTAAAACAAAAAATATCACAATTTATAAAAAAGTTGGTAAATAATACCGAACCGGAGGATTGGAGAAAACGAGGGATCAGATTGTAGATTGAAACCCAATGTGCTCTACGCCTCGAGATAGAATCCTTTAAATTTCAATATAATTCTTCAATTATAAGATTTTGAGATTGCTTTGTTATTGCTTTGAGTTTGCTTACAAAATGATTGTGAATTGTGAGAAATGGAAGCAGCGATTATCCCCTTTATGTAATTCTTTTTGACTTTCAAGAACAACGCAGAACGCTTTCTGGATTTAAATCTGCATTCACGCTTATTACTAACGCTATATAACGGTTATTTATAAACGGTGAATGCTTAAATCAAACGCTACCACGCTTATACAAGTAGCCGTTATTACAATATATAATGCTATAAAATTCATAGTTGTTAAGGAACAAACGTGGTACCGCTTTAAAACCACCCGGCATTTCACGCTTGCTCAGACAACGCGGCATTTCGCGAGGGGTAAGAACGGCATTACGCAGCGCCTGCTGCGCCTTTGGCAAAGCGCTGAACCGACAGCCAAGATTTTAACGGCCGGGCCGGGCTTGCTTAAGCGGCCTCGGCCTGCCGAACATGTTACCTGGCCGCCCGGCTTCGTTAGCTATGACTAAATATAACTCTCACTACCTGTGTACACATGTAACATTGTTTGGATGAGTAACATTTGCTAGCAATGTTAAAAATGTACTATATACACAAGATTTGGGGCTCCGCCACTATGTAGTGGGTTGGCTTGGCTGTATATTTGGCTTCAGGCCCGATCCCAGTTTGAGTATGGTGGCCTTACATCATAATATAGAAAAGTGTAATAAAACAACTCCTGTCGAACCTACGCTTATTAGCTACGCCAAACATTTGGCTTCAGGCCTGATCCCAGTTTGGTTTCCTACGCTATTAGCTGAGCTGTTGTTATACACACACCCAAACAGCATGATAAATAACTATTTCTCCTTATTTGCAAGTCTAAAGAGTTAGAAAATTTACAAGAAGTTTAAAATTATAATTTAAAAATACTATTTAAGTGTGTGTATAGTGTTACCCGCTTATTAGGGACGGTTTCATAAATCTTTTCCTCAAGAGCCACGTGCCATACCCACCTGATCTGCTATATCATATCGCTTTCAATATACGAAATGTCCAGGTAATTATCGACTTAATAAGTGTTGGAAATCAATAGCTTATCGGGTTTCACGATATGCCTGGCTGGTGACAATTGTTTTAACAATTCATTTCATACATAAACGGAACGCTCAACTATAGTAATTGTGATTATTAGTCGGCTTCCTATGATAATATCGTGGTTATGCCGATTGCTGATTCTTATGTATAATAGTTATGTCATTTATTAATGTTCATTATATTATTATAATGCATCGCTATTATCTAAGCCAAAAATAACATACATCGATTGAAATTTTGGCCTCTATCTCTTCCTCGCTTTATTTAAAGAGCCTCTAAGAAAGCCTATGGAGGGGTTCGCTCATACGTCATTGCACTATTCTGTGCATAATCTACGCTGATTGTCTGTAGTCTTCTATATATTCCGTTGCAAACTCTCGCTATGATATTACACTTGTATATTATTGTTTTTATATTATTCGTGGAATCCTGGTTTCACTTTATTTATAATTGTTATTTTTAACCCGAAAACCCAACATGAAAAAACCTGTGCATCTTCTCTCTAACAAGAGGGAGGCTTTATTTTTTCAAGCCATGAAAAGGCCAGTGGTTTTGAAAGCGGGTTTTTTCTTATCTTAAAATCTTATGAAACCCCTATATATACATATATATTAGACCTAAACCTAGCCCATTAGCTTAATGAGTCAACCCGTTAACTTAATGAGCTAATTCATTAAATAACCAACTCATTATTTAATTGAGCTAACAAGTCAATTAAATAAACTCGTTAAGACAACCTACTCATTAATTAATCTTATCAAATTTAATTAAACAAGTTCAACTAACAATTAATTAATCGACGAGAAGTTCCACACTAACGTATGAACGAACCCCTCCGTGAGCTTTACAAGAGCTCTTTAAAATATTAAACTGCGGAAGAGATAGGGCAAAAATTCCAACGAGAATTCTCTGCCTAATACTCGACCATGAAATGGGGGAGAGGAGATTTGACTTTTGCTTTTCATAAAAAAAGAACAACAAAATAAATTTGAACAATTAAAATCTCAAACCTTAAACCCCTTTATATGCTTCTCAAGCCCTAAAAATAAGGAGTCTAAGAAGGTGGAATAACATTTTAGAAAACCCTAACCCTAATTTAGAAATTAGGAGCCTAAGAGAAGCGTCTTTAACCTCTCTTTATCGCCTGTAATGGGTGAGATTCCTCGATGAATCTTGCCCCATCATTTCCATACAATTTTATGTTAACCACGGAGGTTATAATCGTATTATAATTCGATTTTATTGTCGCGCTGCGGACCTTCTTAGGCTCGACGAAAATAAATATATTAATTTATGTTAATCAACATCATATTAATATATGTATTATGTTTCTGAATTTAAGAAACCATCATAATCCCTAATTTCAATCGAGTTACCTAATATGTCAATTGTCTAACAATCGAACATATATCTGAACTTATAATTATTTAAATGTAATAATCGATTGTACAATCTAATTGTTCAACTGACATCTCATATTTTCAACATTTCAAATGCTAGAACAAAAGTTCTAGCTTTGATTCATCATCCAATATTCATCCATTTGCATACTTGCCATGGGATCTAACTATAGCCGGACCTACCTTAAGCAAGTTGCACCACCAAATTCAAAAAAATTATTTTATAGATCAAGATGATCGACAATCGTTAATGGCAAATTACGATGGAAAGACGCAGTAGATGGTGGCTTCCATGCTTGTATGGAGATTTTTAGTGGATTTGACGAGGAATCGGGGAAGGATTTGTAGTAGCGGAGGAAGTAATTCAAGGGCGAGGCGCATTTTTAGTGCGGTGGTTAGCTTATTTCACGGGGATAGGTTATAAGAGTAAGATGATGAAGAAGAAATGCTTACATGAAAGTAAGAGAAACAATTGCAAGTTTAAATCTATCATTTGCTCTTCTAATTTTTTTTTCCTTTCTTCACTTCATTAATTTCCTTTCTCAATTGATTCTATTCATTTTCTTCTTTTAATTTTTTTTATAATCTCTTTTTAATTTTTTATTTATTTCAATTTTTAAACATCCAATTTAAACTATATTTGTTGAAAAAATAAGTCAATATAATACTCCCTCCGTTTCTATTTAGTTGATCATGTATTAAAAATCATTTTTCCTATTTACTTGATCATATAAGATTTAACTTCATTTTTATCTTAATCTTTCTATTTTTATATCTTGATAATTTTTTTTTCATAAAGTACTATTTAGGTGTATTGGTAACATTATTCAACAATTAGTAAAGTATTTTTTACCTCATGATCAAATAAGTTGAAACGGATGAGATATAAATTCAATTAGTTACATGTACATAAATTATAGATTTAACTTCAATTTTGATTGTTATTTGGATTCTAAATTATAGATTTTAATTATAGAGTTTTTGGATCAATTTGTTTTGATTAATTTGATAAGGGAGCAAAAATCCTAGGTTAAAAAATGACGCTGCTCCGCCCAAGTTTTAAAAAGATCGAATAAACGCGTTTGTTGTTGTTTTTTTTTGCCTCTACACCACTCTGGATTCGGGACTCCCGGTCGAGCTTATGATTCAACCCTGGCCTCGTGTAAACTAACTAGAAGCACTACTCTTGGAGTGCTTGAAGATTTGGATTGATGTTCTCTCCTTCGGGAAAGATTTGTTAATGACTTCAAATTTATTATCACTCAGAAGTATTTCGATTGATTTAGATCTGATTTATATAATTTAAAGCGATCCTGTTTATATGTATATTTGATTTTGTTCAAGTTATCCATATAATTTTCCTTCAATAAACTACATATATTTAGAGCTACATATGAGTTGTGTGTTATTTTTGGGTATGAGTGAATGCATTTTATCATCGTCGGATAAACTACCTTGTTGAATCTTGCCGAATAATATTATTTACTTGTAAGGTAATTGTTGAAATGGTTCCAATAATTAAAGGTCAGTTGTATTTTGGTCCCCGTAAGTGGCAACATTGCACAAATGGTCTCCGTAAGTGTGTATCATGTGCGCAAATGATCCTTAAATTAACACCTTCGTTAAATGTTAATGTTTATAACTTAATTTTGGGTCATTTTTATAATTTGATGAAATTTTGAGGTAAATATCTATATTTACTTTTAATCTCCGTCCTCCTCAGCTCATTAGTCCACTATCAATCCTTGAAATTTCTCCCACTTATCCAAAAATACCAAACCATTATCAATCACATTTGACAACTCCTAACCACATTTCAATTAATATTTGCACCACATTCACGATTCCTAAATGTAATCCACTTACCTAGGCTTCAACCTTCAACCCCGACGGCGTTGGAGCCGATTAGCTAATGAAACCATCTGATATATATATAGGGAGCCGATTAGCTAATGAAACCATCTGATATATATAGCTTTTCTTAGCCGCGTCCAACTGCTTGGCCCAATCATTTAATAACGGCCCCAGATAATGAAAACCCTCAAGATGACAAGTATCACAATCATTTATAAAAGAGGGTACTACGAGCCATTGTACTGGCTTATAAATAAACTACTCATAGTACAATTATTCTCTTAATTTCTATCTAGTACTTGCTAGTACTTTTTACTAAACGACATACCAACTGGATCACGTAGTGTCCGCGATAGCCCAATGCCAACATGCTTTTCAAAAGCATGCTGGGGATCAAGCTTGGGACTCGGCACTGCCAGACTGCTTAACTCCAGCCCCTTCCACGATCTGTAAGTACGCAGTTTTCTCAAACTGCACTCAGGACTATTTTCACTAGATCGACCCATATGTTGAAATTCTAGTCCCGCAAAATGAGAACTCGTTGTACTGGCGATCCTTTAATATACCGGATCGCCAATTATCACCATCAATAACCACCACCTTCTTCCTTCTTCTTCTAACATATCATCCCCTCGACTTTTAGATTTCCCGCGACAATTTCTTTCAAGACAATACCCATCTTCATTATCAAAGTGTTCACCACACAAGACCCCACAAGGTGGTCATATTTTTTTGCTCACCTGCACATTCTTTACATGGGGAATTGAATTTGTTATGAGTTTTTTAGGATTTGAACTGGTTGGGATTTAAATAAAAAGGTGGTAGTTTGACTTGGTTCTTGTTGGATTATGGTGATTAATTGTTGAATATACAATTTGACATTGTTTTGTTTATTGTTCACATTTGAATTAAAAAGTTAAGAATCGTCGCGTTGACGGTGGTTCGGTGGTTCGACGTCAGGATAATTTGGGAGTGAGAAAGTGGATTGGTTTGTTAAAATGATCATTCCCCCGATCATCTCTGTGGACGCGGCTTGTCGGTAAGCAGGATTGAGGTAAAAGTAAATAATACGGAGTAGATATTTATCTCAAAATTTTATCAAAATTATGCACTCCGACTAAAAATACAAAAGTCGCGATCTACTTTGATTCAAAGAAAGGCGAGTGATTCGGGAATGGCCCAAAAAAAGCTTTAAATGTTAACATTTAACCTGAAAGTGCTAATTTAATCATTTGAGCATTACATAATATACAATTACAGGATCATTCGCGACAACATCGCAATTTTACAAGTAATCAAAGTGCAACTAGACTCCCCAATTATTAAAACCATTTCGAGTAATTTACCCATGCATTATATACCGATTGATCAATTACAACTTGATATTTCATATCAAGTACGAAACGAGTAACTTGTTACGTAATTCGCTAACAACCGTTAATGTGGGCGACATTATAGTTTATACATACAAGACTAGTTGTTAATTCTGGTTTTAATTATTACTCCGTAATAAGAAGTCAACATATGCTTTTCCAGGAAAATAGTACGCAACACAAGAGAATATGAATTGAAAATTCTTGGACTACCCCCAAAAAATTCAATAAAATAAATAAGCGAAGAAATAATAGACAAATATGTACTCGTTAAATAGTTAAAGTCGTTCAATTCATTACTCGTCAGAGATTCTTTCCTTTATTTCTACGTTATATTTCATTTGCTCTCTTTCTCCAACATACATGATGTATTACATAGCAAACACTGCTAATTGGCCAAACGATTTTTCATTGCATATAAAATGATATCTATCAAGTCGGTTTTTACTTTCTTTTTGATTTATATATAGACTTCGAAGATTTTGACAATATATATACTTCTCAACTAATTATTCTATGGAGTATTTCATTCTACGCGTAATATTCAGTCTACACTCCATACAGAAACTAAGGAGTATTAAATATGGGTTTACGGAGTCCACTTTTTTATTAATAATTATTTTATTTATTATAAATTTCAAATCTTCTTACCAAAGCCTTTGGTACGATAGTAGTATAAGTACGCATGCATGTACGGCAAAATAATTTAAATCACTAGTAGCCCTTTAAGATCGTCATAAACTTGCATAACAAGAATTTCAATTAGCTCTCATTCATTCTCGTTCATTTCACCGTACAACATGCAGGTAATAATCGCTTCACATGCATTCTCAAATAGTACTCCGTATTTATCACTACATTACTAAAAGATCCTTTAATTTAATCATTAAACTTTATAATTTTGAACTGAAAACTTTTAATTTTTTACATGTTATATGATATTTTATGAAATACTCCATCCGTTTTTGTATATTTGTCATTCTATTGTAAAATATTTCTTTCTAATTACTTATCGTTTTATATTATTTTTAATGTATATTTAATTTATTTTTTCCCAATACGTACCTATTAAAGAACATTGAAATAATAACCACTACTTATATATATTTATTTAGTCTATTCAATCTCTTATACTACTCTTAACTCATTTTTTTTTATCATTCTCATCATATATATACCTCAATTTACTATTTTTCTTCTTCTTACAACCACTGTATTGTTCCAATGATTAACACCGACACAATAATTCAGATATTCATTAATTTAAGTTCAAATATAATTAAAACTCCAAATTATTATTTTTAGTTAGTGTGTAAATTAAAAGTCTAGGACGACAAATATAAAAAACAGAATAATTAATATATATACCAATAGTTTTCAACGAAGTTTAATATCAGAACAAAGTTGTGTCATGTGTGTTTCAAAGACATTTTTTGAGAGTCTATTTCACCTTTTATGTTCAAATAATGCATGCATGATACAGATAATCGAGCTGGGAGTTGACATTCACAGTGATAAAGTTCAAGCAAAATACATGCAAATTATTGCTGAACTCACTGGTATAATTCCTCATCATGATTATTTTCATTTATAATAATAGTCATTTTTTGCATGTCAAATGTAATTTCTCATTTGTTATTAACAGGAATTAATACAGTGAAAGCCAACACGGAAAAAGGAACAATAACTATAGTTGGAGAAGTTGACCCATTTAAGATCATAAAAAAGATCCGAAAGGCTAAAATGAAAGCTGAAATTATCCAGGTCTGTCCGGCAGTAAGGAGAACTGTACCACCATACCAGCCTGAAGTACAACATTGCACAAATAATAATTATCCTCCACCATACCAGCCTGAAGTACAACATTGTACAAATAATAATTATCCTCAATCCTATTATTACCCACCCGTTGTTACACGAATAGCATACTCTGATCCATATGATAACGGAGGTTGCTACATTATGTAAGCTGTGTTTGATATAAGTAAATGGGAATGAGAGAAGGAGTGTAGTTTTTTGTAGGCGGTGACTTTTACATTTCGATTTTTGATAATGTCATTTCATTTCTTTGTTATTTTGAGTAGATTTTTACATTAGAAATCAAATATAACATTATCAACTATTGGAGTGAAAAAATCATTATCTTTTATTATAAAGAATTGTGCAACAAAATAAAAATGTTTGTAAGAGAAAAATAAATTCTTTAGCTTAGTGGTTGTTTTCACATTGCATGTTTTTTCACAACAAATATAGTGGGTATTGTAAACAAGTTTTTGTAGAATAAATGAAATTTGACTTGAAGCTTTATTGTTCTTGTTCTTATACATACTTTTACTTGAATTCTGAATCAATAAAACTTGGTATTATGGTATATGATGCGGTTTTATTCGGAATTTGTTCATGTGCTAACATTAATAAAGTGTTACTTTTTTAAATGTTGAACGATCGATCATTTTAGTTGGTCGGGATTGATTATCATCGATCGAGGACGAAAAACGTTGACCGGCGTGTTGAAAAGTGAAGCCAATTTTCGGCCTTTGTTGGAAGAGACCATCAGAGGTTATCGAGACCCCCTCGCCCAGGGTCTCACGGGTGGGATTGCATGTGAGAGTCGTTTATGCTGGAGTTAGTTTATTTCTGTGGTTCTAACACTCAGGGTCTTTTTTTTTGCCTATAAATGAAGGTTCCGGGAACCCCAAATAAACCCAAACCACCTTAAAGTAGTACACTGACTATGCCTCAATTGTGCCTGCTTTTGCCTATACTCTCACTGTACTATCAGTTTTTGCCTATAAATAGAATGTTTCGAACCCAAAATAGTTTTCAGATTTAAGTAGACTTCAGAATTAAAAAGCTTTCAATCTACAAGAAACATCTAATCGGTAGATGGTGAGAACAGTGGTTCTCGAACAGTTTGTAAACACCCTTCCCGAGTTATTACTGGATTGGCAGCCATGCTGACGCATCTTCTTCACATCATATGTAATTGCGTGAAATACTGTATCATTTATCGCTTTCTTCTATTTGGTCATATTCTCAATTCTGGCCAAGTAGATTATCTGCTGGAAGCTTTACTATCATCCTAAAGTGGATTGAAGTGTTATTTAATTATGGGACGCTTTTAATTGTGCAATAATGCTGAATTCTAACACGGCGCCACCGCTTAACATAAAAAATATACACGTGGAATACATTTGTACTCTGTGACATAAATATACAAATTCTATCAACGCTAGTGATTTTTACTCATAACATTTTCTATAATATATTGTATGCATGTAATAAAATATTTAAATTTTATTTATAAAATAAAGACCGTAAAGGTGTTAATTAGCACACTAATAACCGCGCCCGTTTTATGCTGACTCCGGTCGTTGATTGGAAAAGATTTCATCCTTTGCAACGGACTCCCATTTCCCTGTTATTAATAGATGTGTGACAATTAATGACTCCAAAACATTAATTAAGTTAAATATGACGCTGTATAAAGATATGCCACTAACTTGAAGAGGTATATTCATACCACTTTCATTTCAAATTAGTTGACTTTTTTCATCTGGTATACAACTTAATTATCAATTACTTTATGTACATTATAAAAATTATCAAAAGTAATATTATGAAAATATTTAAAATCAAATTAATGATATCAATTTTATATTTTTGGATTAGTGAATAAAAATATAGGACAAAGACATTATCACGCACCAAAAACCACCACTCAAATGGCAGATAATTAACTTGGAGCACTATTAACCTCCAAAGGTATTCGTACGGGGTAAAAAGTTAGTGCTATTAATTTATGGTTCTATTAAGATTTTTATTACCCTTGCAATTTTTAAATTCTTATGGATTTGTTTGGTTATTTTAAGTTGTTAGGGGTCAAACTACAAAAGTCAGATATATATTATTATACTTCAGAATTTTATGAAAGCTTTAACATTTCATGTAAAGATTCTCAGATTTTAAGATACTCAAATATATCACAGATCTTATATTAATACTCAACAAGATATTTTGTCACAGTATCTTATATCTTAAGTTAACAAACTTATTAAGACATATTAATAACATCGCAATAGCTCATTCATACTGCACATAACATTCAATACTCTAGATTATTACGTTGTATTATCAAATGTAATTATGGTCATTCATATTGTTAGTTGCAGATATCATCACTTGGTGCTGTTCAATAGGCACATCTCACGGACATCGGCCGTCTTTACTTGCGCCTCACAAGACGGCATATGTTCATCCACGCTAAAGAAGAAAGAATTGCTGAATCCAAGGCCGCTTCGTGTCATGCCGATTCTGCCATGCAAGGCCACAGATGGCGCGACTACGACTGCTCGAAAGACATTTCGATATAACCTCTCTCTATTATCACATTTACTAACTGCTACGGCCAACGTAGATATGACTAAGTTGATCTTTCGACTTATGCTTATTAAATAATCCAATTAAAGACTTTACATCTGTGCATAGGGCCGGATTTAAAGGACCTTCAGGGTATTCAAATTTACTTTTTTTCTGTAGCTCATGTATTCATATACTATTTCTCAAGTCTGACGCAAATTTACTTTTTTTGGTAGCTTATGTATTCATATACTACCTCTCAAGTCTACAGTAACTTCAATAGTAGAGCAGTACTAGACATCATTAATATATTTATATTAACCTTTTTTTTAAAAGAAGATTATAAATTATATATACTCTTTATTTATATAATTTTTCTCATTTTATCTTTTTATTTTAAATTTGAGTCCCATTTTTTCTCATTTTTAAAAATAAAAATATCCAGAAAAATATAAGATAATTATAAATAAGTATATTAATTCGTACAAAAATTGGTTAATGATTATATTGTTTGATCATTTTTTAGTGAAAGAAGTCTTTAGTGCACTTGATAATCATGTTATTATCAACATTATTAGCAATGCAAATGAGAAAAATGTAAATAAATTTGTAGTGTAAACCGATATAAAATAAACAAATTGGGTGTCATTAACAATATTAAAAGTTGTAATAACTTGAATAAAATAAATACCCCGTCTTTGAATCCTGGATCCGCCCCTATATCTACACCACTCAATTGTCAACTAGCAAGATCATAGATGTGAAAAAGTCACCGAAGACTCGAAGAGGCCAACATAAACCCTCACAATTTTGTCAGGAATGTGAGTTATAATCGCTCATTTTGCTGTTAGCTTTTAACAGCACAGTCATAACAGGGACCAAGCAAAACGCAACCTTTAAGCCTCTATCAGGGACTAAATGACAACTTTTGAATTTTTTGAGATCAATTCTCAATTTCGTTCTACTATCTGGGACCATTTCACCAATTAATTCTTCTAAAATTCGAGTTCACTCGTAAACAACTCTTGGTTAAAAATTACACATCAATTAACTAGACGTCCATTTTATAATATCAATTTGGTATTTAATTATTTACTTCCAACAACAATTAGATATATTTAGAATCTAATGATGAGATAATTTAAAAATAAACATGGACAAATAATTTAAAATATTGTTTATATACTTACATAGGCGGAGTTGGGTGGTGTCCTATAAGGTCCTAGAATAACACCCAAATCTGAAAATATATAACATGGATAGACCGTATAACATAAATAGGAAGTAGTTCAATGGATAAATGTGTAACGTAGGACACCAGTGTTTGAATCTGGTGGGAAGCAAATTTTACACTTCATTTTTATAACACTTTTTATTAGGTTATCTATCTATACAAACATCGAAAATTTATTAAAATAATAATTAAATTGATTAAAACGAATTAATCACCACTAATAATCTAGTCACTAAAATGCCACGTGACTGACAGTGCTCTCGATTAAACCCTAACTTTAAATCAACCCTCGACAACAAGGATTCCGGAACGGCCCCGACTAATCTAGTCATAAACATAATATTCAGACATTAATTCACCCTAAAATTGAATTTGAAATAGGGTTTCCGAGAAAAAATAGTCTCAAATTAAATGTCAATCATATTAATAATTAAAATCCCTATTTTATTGATTAAAATCGCTAGGTGAACATTTCGAAGCCACATGGCTCAAACCCGAAGATTCTGTAGTTAACGGCTTAAAACGAAGACTCCAAAGTTAAGTTCGTGGGACTGATATGGAAACGGCTCAATCTGTAAGTTCGTAATCTTCCTGCTCCTGCTAAATAGGCGCCCATATGTTACTTGGACAGAGTAACTCCACAACCGACCTGGCCCACATCTTGCCCTCGTAAATCAACCTGCTAAGCATCGCGATCCACTGAAACGTGCCCAACCAATCGTAGTGTCGAAGATTCAGCGCATCTGGTGCCTATACGAACCCCCTTTGTTCGAAATTCACATACAGAAACACTCAAAAAACACCTGAGAAAATACAGAGAGATTTTTCTAAGTTAAATCTTTTAAACCGTCAACAAAACACCACAAGCAAGGGCCGGAAAACACCTTCATGTAGCCAAATAGTCGCTTAAATAAAGGTTATCAAGACAAACGCATTAATTCTTCAAGCTCATAAAATCATTTGGTAATCTTAACGTAAGTTTCCTCTTTAAGAACGCCCGAATATTCGCATTAAAACAAGGTAGCCCCGACATTCAAAATATTAAACGAATCTGATAGATCTCGTGATAATCAATAAGCTTCATATGCGAATAAACTGAAGCCAATCCCTGCGGCTGATATTAGCGGAAAACACGCCAAGCACTCGCTCTAGTTGATTAGTATCATCAACGCCGGAGCGTTTCTACCTTCATATCATCACCATCACTTATAGGCAACACGCCGCTAAGTGCCGCTTATAGTACAAGCAAGCAGCACGCCGCTTAAACTTTTGCTACCAATCTGCATAAAATTTCCTCGAGCTATATCCCAAATCAAGTCCCACTGTGACGAGTAGCCTCCTCAAGCCATGATAACATCCCACCAAGCCTCAATCAAGCAGGCTTAAGTCCCACCATCAACATCAAGTCCTATACTAAAAATGCTTGGAGTAAGTCCATCAAGTCTAAAATAGGCCGGAGATCAAGTCCAAGATCCAAGATCAAGTCTAACACAACCAACACGGCCGCTAAGATCCCACGCCGGACTATATCCAAGTCAAGACCAAGTCTCACTCCATCACATCAAAGACACATATAAAGTCGTAATGTGAAAGACCTATCCAACTCAAGTCAAGCCTGAACTGGCCGAGCTCATACTAAACTAATAGCAAACCAGCTCAAGCAAAGCAGTTTTACATCTCACCAAATCACAAGAACGCTTGCGACCTAATTTGACACACCTTTTTTGATTTGGTAAACCTATACACTGAGGAATTTTTCCCTACAATAGGTTTTATTTTGTACCCTTTTATAAATAATAAAAATTCTTCTTTATATTACAACATGTTTTATTAGATCATCCTATATTGATCATTTTCTACACACTTTTTGTTGAAGTTATTAAAGAAAAAAATATTCAAGATTAGCCATAGGGTGGACATACTGTATTATGCTTTTAGTGGAAATATGATAATTTTTTGGGAATGGAGGGAGTACTTTTTGGTTAAAAAGTCCTCATCTAAGTTACATAAACTAAAAATTAGTGCATTGTATTTTAAAGGTAACTATTTATAGGGGTATTTTCATAATTTAACATAAAATGTTATTAAAAAAATCTTCAACTAATAATTTTATATTTTACTAGCATTTGGGTACACATGATGAGTGCAAATTAAGAAATTCCTACCAACAATATTTTCTCTTTAACTTAATCCATTAATAATACTGCCATACTCAATATCTTCAATGGTTTCTTTTGTTTGATGCATTTTCTTTCTATTTTATGACATACATAACAATATAACTTGTGTTCATATATATAGATATATGATGTAGTTCAAAGAAAATTAATATGCTATATAGTGAGAAGTTATTGTCTTACATGGAAGTTATAGAGCTATAAAATTTATTATGCAAATTATTATTATGTCCTCAAATTAAACGAATAATCTATCGTTAGTGCGACATTAAATTAAAACTTATCGAACGAAGTTTCAACAACTGACTACACTTATTTACTTTATATATAGTATAAATAAAGACACCATACCTCGAATTTCTAGTTACGCCAGTGTATACATACATTAGTATGGAAATAAAATGTTCCTGGATTCGACCAAATGTTTTCATATAAACATAAACACCCCACAGAAGCACATTCCTTCCTTACCATTCTATTACATTATTATCCATTATCCCCTCAAACTTTTGCAAGGAATCAAAAACTAATCCTGGGTGCTAGATGTATTATTAGTATGTCACTATTATACTAATAATATACTACCTATCAGTACGTACTAGTCATGATGAACTAAGAGCTTCATGCATGCACCCATCTTATTCTCATCCAAAAGCCTTGAATATATTAGAACTAAGAGCTCAATGGACACTAATTATTAAGAAACCATTCACTTTAAGCTGTATGTATCTATCAATTTTGTTCCCTCACAATATTTCTTTATTTAGATGATTAAATTGCTAGAAATTATGGAAATAATTGTAACAGCTAGAAAGATTTTATTATTTATAAACATGTGTATCAACATTAACAAAATTTTTGGCGAAATTTTAAGGTATAAAATAATTTATCAAATCGATGTTGACTATCAATCTATCGTTTCAAAACGGATCAGTTCGAAGGCTCAGACGCTAGACTTTGATTCATTTAATCTCTGACTCGACTGTGATTGAAATTGGGTTTGAGGCCGCCTATTACGTGGACCTGACCGATTTTGTGCCCGGATCAATAGATGATCCTGTTGACTCAATTTGTAAGCAATCAATACGATCTTAAACTGTATTTAGATTTTGTGCCTCAATTGATGCGAGATCTGATTTTGAGCCTGTGATCAACGTGATTCTGACCTGGATAAGACTCAGCTTTGACCTTTGGCCTCACTGATATGGTTCGAGATTTGAGCCCATCAACAGAAAATCTCGTATACTTGCCCTGATTCGATCTCGTCTATGACTCGAGTCGTGGACTTAGACTCGATTTGACTATGTGTTTAGCAAGCAGTGGTCTTAGCAACTTGATCTCAGATAACCAGACTTAGTTCAGGTGTGCATATCAGCTATCACGGAACTTCAAAAGCACATCGTCACAGGATATGCTGTTCTATAAAAGGTCGCTTTAGCAATTTTACTGTTTCTTGGCCAGACAGGCTATGCAATTTTATATACTACTTATCATTTAATACAGGGCATTTATAAAGATAATCCTATAGTTTATTTGATTTATGAGATCTAAAATGATCAAATTCTCACGCTTTTGGGGTTCGATCCTCGAAATTATCAAGGCTTAGTAGCATCCAACTGTACCTAATTACGGACGCCATTTTGGTTGGGGTTGAAGATTTTGTGTTCTTCACTCAACTCTTCAATTTAGGCACTGCTTAGGCTTATAGGTTGAAGGTTTGATGTTTTTTCTCCCCGATTAAGCCATCAATCTTCGGGAAGTTTCTATGTTAAATACTCGAGCTATTCTTACGCTTAAATTCTAAAGAGTTTTGGCAAGGCTTCAGACGGAATTTTCAACATGGACGGTAGGTATTTAGGCTTTCGCGCCTTTTCCTGGACATTGGTCGATCCATGATCACGCTGACACGATCTTAAACCGTTAATTATTGGCGCAAAGATTCTTAATCAGTTTTAATAATATTAAAATAATATTTAATCTTGTGGAATTGGGATTTGCACCGGCTGCCCTTTCTTGGAGAATACTCATGCAACTTTCTTTTTTTTCACGGGTAACACTTTATCCTAGCTCGCTTAATTTTTTTATCTGACGCTATTTGGAAATATTATAAGAAATCCTATTTTTAATCCGATTTTCTCCACAAAATATTATTTTAATCACGTAAATTTAGGAAACCCTATTTTAATGTTATAATTAGGCTTTAATTAATGATAAAACCTAATTTCACCACTTTAATTAATTTCGGTGGCTAATAATTTAAACCCTCAATTTACAAGTGTTCTGTTTAATTTGTGCTCTGATGAAACCCTAATCAACATATGTAATTGTTTGATTGGTCTTTATTTAATTATTTTAATTAATCCAAATAAATTGAATTTAATTAAAAATAATAAATAAAATTTGACGGTCTACAATAATGGCTATTATTTACAATGTTATCGAGCCAGAATAACTTATCGCCTTGAGCCTCGAATAAATATATGTACGAAGTCCGAATACCATATGCTCAGATATATTACACGCATGTGATACTTTATCTTACACTTGTTTAAGATCATAATAAGTATATTATTTATAATATTTAAATTAATATATAAACAAACATGACATTGTCATGATCTTTAATTCGAATCGGGTTATAATGGTTTGCCGACGGCTCAATAGTTCCGCGACATTCAACCTGCTCTTCCACATGGTCTCTGCTCTTCTTGTTGTAGACATATTCTACTTTCTTTGTAGCACTTACTCTAATAATTGTCTTTAGTTATGAATTTATGTATTCGTAATTATATCATATTGTCTTTAAGGATTTACCTACTACGTGTAGCTCAAGACACGGTGAGCGACGCATTCTTAGTCGGTACTTTTTTTTAACCATTAAACCCATTATAATTTAGATAAACTCAAGTATTATATCAAAATCACTATTTCCTTTGGTAGACATATGTAACTCACAATCAGACACCGTGGAATAAGCAAAGTTATATACACCATGCATTTACCTAACGTGTCTTACTACACAAGCCTGTAGATTTATACTACAAGTATAATATCATACAATATATCCTAATACCACCCCTCAAATATGATGGTGATCATAACGCTTAACTCATGTGTTGAAGAAATCAAACCCAGATTTTCCCGAAGATTTCTGCAAAGCGATCACCGCTTGGTCAAGAAATAATGCAAGGGCAAGCAACTCCTCGGACGAGCACCATGAAACGACAAGTGACTTCAACGTGTGTTTGGTACGCCTGCTTTAAATCGGGTTTTGCAAGATACAAAGCCGACTCACTATCACACCGCAGTCGCATTGTGGCCAAAGGACGAATCCCAAGACTCTGCAGGAGACCTTTCAACCAAATAAGTTCACAAGTGACAGCAGCCATGGCCCTATATTCGGCTTCAGCAGACGATCGAGCAACAGTGACTTGTTTCTTGGACTTCCAAGAAATAGGAGAATCACCCAAATACACCAACCAACCGGACACAGATCGTCGCGTAAGAGGGCAACTAGCCCAATCTGAATCACACCAACCGGTTACCTGAAGATCACAGTCAGAATGCAAAAGAATACCTTGGCGTGATTGCTCTCAGAGTTACTTGACAACCCGTAGAGTGTACCATTCAATGATTAATCCTGGCACAATGACTGCATAATGCTAGTAACCGCCAAGGACACATCCCAAGCGAGTAAAGACAAATAGAGTGTACTCCACCAACCGCTCCTCAGAATACTAATATCCCCTGCAAATAACGGATCTCTCGAATCAGCTAAATGATGGTTAGGTTTAGCACCCAGAAGACCAATTTCAGAAATAATATCCAGAGTATATTTCCTGACTCGGGGAAAGATACTCCTTCGGGCTACTTCTGCAACTTCGATTCCAAGGAAATAATTAAGAGAACCAACGTCCTTCATATGAAAACAAGAGCTCAAAATATTATTATTTGCTAGAGTAACGCAATGAATTGTTCCTGTGATAGAATAAGATCATCAACATACACAAGCACATTAATCGGAGAAATTTAGACCAAAGGGAGTTAATAACGTAGAAATGACCCGAAGGAAACCTTATGCCTGGCTTTTTAACGCAGTTAGACAACTTAGAAAAACCAACACGAGGCCACTGCTTCAACCCATTGGAGAGACTCCTCGAGAGCCGACACACCCTCCGGCCGACCGCGAGAACCCCGCGGTACCCACATATATACCTCTTCTGTAAGATCGCTATGGAGAAATGCATTATGAACATCCATCTAATGCAACTCCCACCATCATCACCGACACCCCAACCTCCGTGGGACTCCCAATTCCAATCGCCTCACCGAAAAAAAAGAGTAAATACTGGTTGTCACCGCTTAATCGGTTGATAAATGGGGCTCGCCACCGGGTTGATCACCAAGCCGCTTACCAAATGATGCGCCGCCACCATCAAGGCCATCCGACATCTCACCTTCATCCGAACCGAATTCCGAAACAGTCTCAAAAATGTAGGGAGCAAATGTAAGTGCACAAATAAATAGTGTAAGAAGAGTACGGGAATTCATTCTCATAAAACACAACATCACGAGAAATGAAAAACTCATGAGAAGACAAGTCATAAAGCCTCCACCCCTTTTTCCCATACGGATAGCCCACAAAAACACATTTACGACTCCGACTGCTAAACTTGTCTAACCTACACTTTTGATCATGAGCATAACAGAGAGATCCAAACACTCGTAATTCTGAATAGGTAGGCGGACAACCGTAAAGTAATTCATAAGGAGTCTTATAATCAATGGCACTAGTTGGGGTACGATTAATAAGATGTTAGCTAGCTAAATAGTTAATTTCCCCAAGAACTAATAGGTGTTGACTTTGAAAACGTAAAAATCTAATCGACATTTAGAATATGACGGCGTTTACGCTCAACCCGACCATTTTGCTGGTGAGTAGCAACATTGTGATGTTTGAAAGACAATGCTATCAAGTAAGAAAAATAATCACAGACGTAAAATTATTACTATCATTACTACGCACAAATTGAACTCCGAATTAAATTGACGATCAATCATAGCTAAATCAAGAAAGTATCGGAAACACTTTGTCTTATCAACCAATAAAAATATCGATAATGAATAATCATCAACAATAGGTCGAAAAGAACGAGCACCACAAGACGACACAAGCATTTCATACGGTCCCCAAACATCACAATGAATCAATTCAAACTTACTTAATTACTTTTATGGGTACAACCGAAACGACTTAGTATGCTTAGCTTCGATTTACGTAGTACAAGCTTTATTCAAAAAAAGACTACTGTAACTAGAAATAAAAGGTGGGTAGACCGCACTATCTTAGCGCACGGACGCCCCAATCTCCGACGCCACACCCGGGAAGTTGCTCGAAAATACGCAGCTCAAGTCCGTATCTTCCGAAAATAGCATACCCATCTCGCATTCACCCACTCCAATCGTAGAGTCCTCGAACGACGGTCCCGAATAACGCAAACATTCTTAGCAAACCGAACAACACAATCAATATCCTCAACTAACCGAGACATACATTAAATTGCGTATAAACTCAAAGTAATATACATTACGTAATTTCAACTCGTGAGACAAATAAATGTAACTAAATGTAGTCGCAGTGGAGCCCGAGTACCATCCGAAGTCCCCACTCGACATTCCGACATTAACCAACAATTTGACAAACTATCAAAGAAACCGGTAACACGCAGAGGCACCCATCACCGATCCAAGTGGGAGCATTTAAACGCATCTATCTGCACGATCAATGTGAGGAGTTTCAGACTACCGATGGTGCCAACAAATTATGCTATCAAGGAAGTTGTATTAACCCACTCAGCCGATCACTCCGAAGCCTCCCCATAATCGTATAACTGAGCAGTGAGTAGCCAAGCCTCGGCCGCGCCAAGAGGCGGCTCCGCTCCTACCGCGGGCTTACTCTGGCCGCTGCCCGGCCAAGCTTCTCCCTTATCCGAAACCCATGCCAGCAATGTGTGTCTTCAAAGCGACCTACGCGATGACAAAATGTACACTTAGCGAGCATTGTACAAGGAAGACTCGAGGCTTAAATCCTCAATGTTCATGGCCATAACCTCATCAAGCGAATACGGTCAATGATACCGATTATTCACTGCTCCCGGATGAAGACAGCTTGATAAAGACGATCAAGTGGTAAAGGAGGATCCCGAGCCAATAAAGTAGACCGAGTATTCCAAACAACCACATTAATCCATAAAGAAAAATTATGCGGCACGATCATCATCATCTACCCATTTCCGAAATGTTTGGCCAAATTACATGCACACAAACCACGTAGACAAAGAGGAACAGTGGTTATATTGAGCCACTGGCCCCACAAAGGTTGCAACTTTCCCAAGTATTCAAAGAATAGACATTGTTTGAGATCGCCACATTCTCACAATGCGTCGCTGAAGTCATATTTGAGTCCCATTACTCCACATCAAATCAAGCTTCAGAGAACAATCCACAAAGTGGCGAGCTTCTTCATAATACGGAAGAGTCTTTCCGAGGGAGGATCAATGGTACTGGTAATCCATCAACTAACATACCGAACACATGCCCAATCCAACAAAGCCAGAAGATCCGTAGGTTTCGGGAATGGGCCTCGCAGTAAACCCGACTCGCGTGATATAAAGAGATAAACGCAAGAGATTCTCGACCACTCGGCCGAAGCCGCGGACCAAGAAATACGACGGTACTATCAAGGCTGCCCGATTATCGCTTGAACCGAGATAATACTTGGACGACATCAATTTTGGGGCGGAGGAGGCGGGCGCACCACCACCGAACTCGCCACCGCCGGCCGATTATCATACCCGGGAGGACAAGTCATGCACTGCAGACGCTTCGGCATCACTCCCATACGGCGTAGGCGATCGAAAGTGGACGAGGGTACGAAAACAAAACAGTAAAAGTGGTATTGAATGGGTGATCGATTTGGCTGAGGTTAAGAAAGAAAATAAGTCCTAGCCTTTTAGCTCGATATACTACGTAATATCACAGAATCCTCACAATCAGATAATTGCGAATACAAAAGCTATATACAATTACGTATAACCTAATTGGCCTTACTTCAAACTCCAAAATTTATACTACAACATAATATATCATACAATATATCTTAATATCCTTTTATCTTAATAACATGTCTATATTACATATGTTCCATTTATTAATTCCTGTCCCCATTCTTGATCATATCCTAACTTACAAATCCATCCCCCTTCTTCTTAAAGTCAAAATGATTTTAGAAGTTATTAATATGTTCTTGGACTTTACTGTTTAACGTATGACGCTATTATAGACGATACATACATTGAACCAAACACAAAAATTCCAACATGAATTCATGGAAAAATCGAGTTGTCTATTTTAATTTATTACATTTCGACTTATTCCAAATGTATTGGTACTTTATCGTATCTAACTTAAGGTAACTCTCTTTTTATTATTTTCTACTACCTCCCTTTAATTCAATAATTTTTGTGGGAAGAAAAAAAATTCTTCCCTACCCTAAAAATTACATTTTCCATTTTATTTCAATTGACACATTTTAATTCTAACCTTAAATAGGGATTCAATGGAGTTATTAGACCAATGAGTCTTATTTGTTACCATAACAGATTAAGTGATTTGCATCTTTTCCGAAGTCTCTTAAAGAGAATGTCTCGAGCTCGATCCTTGATTCACCAATCCTCAAGCCTGGTCAGGTTACGAAGTTTTCCTGGCGATTGGTTCTCCCATTCCCTTGTCTGACTGACTGGGCCTCGATATATCTCGAGGCAGATGCTGGTACTACAATTTGTTCATAAAAACCAACAAATGCAACCAAAGACGAATAAATATATACAACGAATTACAAATCATACATATATATAATTCATATACATACGAATACATGCATTTCTAAAAAATACGCAAATGGATACGATGAACTTTAACCTCAAGAATCCTCCGTTGAATCCCTTAGCACCTCAAGCGAAATGCCTCCAAGCAATTCACACCAAGAAATGCACAATCTCTGGGCGATCAATCATGTAATCTCACGAGCATTTCGATGAACATGACGAGTCAAAACTGACTCAAATGCTGTAGTAGGAGCAGGGATTGGCGGCTTGGGTTTAGAGAGAATATGAAATGAAAAACTTAGGTTTTTCATTTCATTTCTTTCCTTATATGTTCCCTTCCTATTTCTAATAGGTTAACCTGCTTGATAAATAAGCTTAACCCTGTCGCTAACAAAATTATTACTAAACGAAAAGTAACTTAGCAAGTTACTAACGGCTTCCCTCGTTAAACCGTCAATCGAATCCAGCAAAGCTAATTGATTCGTTTTTGTCCAATTTGTATTTTTACATTATCAATGTAAAACTCTCGATTGGGTATCTCGATTTTAATCAACTCCCAATTTGACAATCACGATTTAATTCCATACATGGAATATGATTCAACATCATCAGACATACATGACATTCTAAAGCCGATAATATTAATCGTATAATAATATAATCGACTATTATGATTATTATATCGATTATGCATAGGACGCATCCGCATAACCCACATATTATCGCAGTTCCACTTAGTAATTTATAATTACTATTTATTGAACACTTAGCTCGAGTAATCTCATTTAACTAAAATTAGTAAATGAATCATAAAACAATCGTCAAGAACGACACAATTATAGAAATCAAATACTCTAATTTCCAACACTCTACTTGTCCTTGGACGACATTTACAATTCCTCTATCACGATCTCTACCATGTGCCAACCATGCGCAAGTTGTCATGAAACACCTAATGACTTTCTTTACTCGAAATAATCAATCAGTAATTACGGCGTCCTATAAACCAATCACCCCAAACCCATTCAGAGGCCCTAAGATCTTCCTTGTATATCAAGGACTTGATAAATCCCTTTATAATATATCAACACCTACTGTTATACTCACTGTGTCACCTAACATATGCCGTTATAATCCCCGCTTAAGTGACAAGCCACATATACCAAATCACACAACTCATATAACATACAACTCATATAACATAAGTAGTTATATACGTAGGTCTAAGAATTATTAAAATTAATAGTTCTAAGCAAATATCATAGGACACAGATATACATATCTTCTGGGCGATTTTGCAATGTCAATCCAGCCCTCGCTTATGCAACCGATAGCCCATAAGATCGACGTTCTTTGCAAACTCTTTCGATCCAAAGAGAATTGATCATTAATCACTATGTTGGTCATCAAATGCTTGTCGCCTGCACTATCAAGATTCCGAATTAAAGCGAATTGCTACCTTTATATTTCTGTGACTCAAGCATTCTCTTCACAACACTTCCGTGCTGTCCTTCACTAGAAATCAGATGGGTACTCTGTGGGATTTCATTTTTTCACTGATTTAGAAATAACGGGTTATATGTAAATTAAGACATATACATTACGTACATAGTGAACAAACAAATCGAGCATATAAGAAGCCGCATATTCAATTATTATTCACATAACTCCAAACACGCTACTACCACTAAATTCAACACCATCGCGACATACCACAGTAGACCAATGTTCGCCGCATATGTCGCTGGTGCATCGGGTTCGTAAAGTGGGCAGTTGTATTAGCCCTCGCTCGCTTGGAACTACTCCACACCGCTCCACCATACGGCCGCTTTGAAAACCGGCATCAAAATTCTTGCCACACTCAACTATTCATCTCTACCATGTACCAAGAACGATCTTAAGTTCTTTCGTATACTACAAGATGTCCTTTACTACAATCCAACAAAGCTCGGATTAGCTTAGTATCATTGTACCACTGGGTACATACGACACATCAGTCGCTACAGACCATCATGCATAATGATGGACCCTACAACAAGCCAGAAAGAAGTCTCTATCTTCGGCTCCATCTCAACATTCACGATGGAATTATGACTTACGAAGTTGAACTCATGTCTTACGTGGAGATGACTTTTCCTCGAATCATTTTGAACCTTTGCTATACTTCATCGATATAATTGTCCCAACAAAGTTCAATCACTGCTATTTCGATCTCGACGAATCTGTGATTTCGAGAATGTATTTCTGCTTCACTCGAGTCCTTCATTGAGAACGCCTACATAGCCACAAGCTTGACTGAGTTCGCACTACTTTGTTTCCAATGATTAGTATGTTATCGACATACAAGACTATGAATGTCATGATACTCCCACTCACCTTTTTTTATATACAAGATTCTTCTTCTGCCTTCAAATCTAATCAAAATTTTTGATTGCTTTGCCAAAACGAAGGGGGTTCCAAATCCACGGATGCTTGCTTAAGACCATGAATGGACCTCTGTAGCTTGCAAACCTTTTAGTCCTCTTTGGGACACGTGAAAGTTTGGAGATCGTACATCATACATTTCTCTCTCGTGATTTCGCTCGTAAACGGTCTTTAGATCCATTTGTCACATTTCATTAGTCATGGAATGCTGCAATGGCTAAGATTATCCGAATGGAATTAAGCATAGCCACTGGTGAATAGGTTTCATCATGGGCCAATGCCACACTCGCTTCAAAACCTTCGCCACGAGTCTTGAAAAACACGGACGCTCCTGCCTTTGCCTGTTTCGTCTTTAAATACCCATTTACACTCAACGGGCGAAAACCTACTGGGTACCCAAGGACCAAACCTCATGGCACATCGAATCCATCTCTGGGACTTCACGGCTATCAACCATTTATCAAAGATCTTCGCCACGCATTGACTGCAAGCAGGTGTCAAGCTTTCTTTCAATCATGGTGCCTTCACCATACCAATCGTCTGCTTCGGTGATCTTTATTGGACTTCCTATGGTTGGTTCACAACTTCTTGTGGGTCAAGAATTGGATCTCTATCGATCCCTGTAAGGTACATTCGCCAGTAAGTTTTGCCTTCAAGAAGGGTGTGTATATACCAATGACAAAAACACATTTTATAGTTTCACCATCTCGACATGTATATTATTCTAACCGACTTATGATTCCCTGTTCTGAAACATCGAAGCTCACGCCACATATACGCACTCCCCTTTCTTGTAGCCTCTATCGCTCACCATGGAAGAGACACCAAGATTTCAGGGGGACTGCTTTTTGGGGCATAGACCAAAGGCTACTCCTACCGTCACTTCTCCTAGATTGGACGACTCCCAAGCCCCCTTGGACGCGCAACCCCTTCGTTCTATAATGGGACCACCTCCTCCGAGACCTGCAGTTCCCAAACCCTCAAAGTGGGGAAAAGCCTCCAAAGCAGCCCCCATACTCGGGACGGCTAGGCAAGACAAGACTGTCTCATCACCGGATATCAACTTCGCAACTGAAGTATTACGTGATTCGAAGAAAGGAAGACCGTGATCCCTTAGGAGAAAGCGCTGATGCCCATCCACGGCTAATGCAGGCTCCTAAAGCGGGGGCGAACCCGCGTACCTCCGCATCCCTCTCGAGATACTTCTATTTCGAGTTTTTCACCCATGGACTCCGACTTTTGCAACCGAGGTACCTGACGAGGCGCCGGGTGACCCCCCGGATCGCCTCCGGGTTAGTTAACTTTGCTTGGCCGGGCTCCACACCGTATTTGCCGCATGCCCACGCCAAGCCAATGCTCCTCAACATAGCTTTATTCAAGGCGATGTATAACGTCATCCACAAAGGCCGGGCCAAGTTTATTTCCAAGTTGCCTCCTCTTCTTACAACTTCATGTACACGAAGAAGGTAGACAAAGTGGAACCAAGCCGTTGGTTTAAGCTGTGGTTTTTGGCCAACAAGTTGTTTCAAAGAAATGGTGATCCGATCTCACTGTCTCTATCGACAATCCTACACTCATCCCAAGATTATGCCAAGACCCAAGTTCGAATAGAGAAGCCGAGAACTAGCTTCCGCATGCCCCGCCTCCCAAGAAGTCTTTTTATGCATTTATGACGATTGATCAAAGTCAAGCACCCGGCCGGAGTACGGAAATTCTCCAACACCAATTCGTAAGTCATGTCTTCCTATTTATTTTCTTCGTATATTATCTACGTAATTTTACTGGGCCTCCCGCTTGTCTTAGTGGACTTCTCATCACAAATACCTCCGGTTACGACAATGCCCGCGTTAATTATGCAACACCACGGGAAAGATCATTCGCTCAGTCTCCGAAATGAAAGGAAGCGGTACTCAGGACACCTCGGATGCTTCAGCCTTGGCTCCAGTTCCCAAGAAGTCCCGAAGAACTGCAAAGAAAGCCATTCCCGAGGATGCCCCTGTTGTCAATGAGGTATTACCTGAAACAACCAATCCCCCTTCTCCTGACCTTTCTCCTGTCATCACCCTCAATATCCCCGACCACATTCCTTCTTTGGATATCGTGGCTTCGGTCCAAGAGTCTCCCCCTCTGGCCCCTCCTCCAGTGGCTTCTTCTGCCCCGTGGCACGGCCTTCGTATCCCTACTTTCTTACCTCGGTACATCATATCGGTAAGACAGCTTCTAAAAAGTAGGAGCCTACTTACCTCTTTCTGCATCAAGAACTGTGAGGCGGCGGTGATATGGAGGGAATTATGGGTTATTCCTCTCCTTTGGAACTCCACGACGCCTTTTCCCATTTCCAACTCAAGGTATTTTTCCTCTTTTAGCTCTTGAATTCCTGGTATTCTCCCTTCTTCTTATCCGAGGTTCTATTTCCTACTTTTGTAGTCTACAGAGCGCGCCTCAAGGCTTATTCTTGGTGCTGAAAGAATATGAAGAACTCGAGCCGATCAAGGCATACAAGATTGAGTAAACCCTTCCGGCTATCGTGAGCAGTGGATGAAAGCCTCGGCCCAAGCAATGGATTTGAAGAAAACACGCAAACCTTCAAGCCGCTTGCAATGGGTCGGGTCGTCTAAACCCGATCTCCTCCCAAAGATTTGAGATTTATACGGCTATCTTCAAGAGTTTTCCGGAAAGGTTCTAACCGAGATTCTGGACCTCAAGGCTCCAATCGACTCTCCCGAGACTATTAGTCAGCTTCGAGAAGCTAGCTATCCCCGGTGCCTCCTCCATAAGTTATTATAGAGAATTTCGCGAGAACAAACCTATAAGGATATTCTCATTGATGACACTGTCTCTATCATGAAGTCCTTATCAAAGTCTATGAAGAGTTCCCTGGTGTTCATTCCATGTTTCCTGAATTCGTGGAGGAGCACTTCAGGGAGGAATACGTGATCCCTTCGATCGATACTAAGCGAGAGCGATGATACCGAGAGGCCGATGGTCGTAGCAATTGCATGGCCTCGGCATTTATGCGACGGGCCGACGCCGACTTTCTTGATCTGTTTTTTGTCAATATTTGGTTTCACTTTTGTCCATATTCCCTCAAGTCTGCAATTAGTGCGGGTGCCATTACTATGTAACACTCTTTTGGTTTAGTAATGGTTACACACTTTTCTTTATTTTTTGTAATTTTTATTCTCTTTTTTCTTATATCTCTTTATCACTTTGCTCTTTTCTTTATCTCTTTTCTTTTGACTTGTATATATTATTTTGCTATAATACTTTGCCCCCTATCATGATACCATCCTCCCTTCAGGGATTGGTTTTGTGATAGTTGTCATCCCTTGTCTTGCATTCCTAGGACATTTTCCTAGTGGGACCATGAAAGATTTAATTCACTGGTTTTTAAAGAAATTATGAAATTCCATTCAACTTACTTAAACCCCAAATGATCTCGATTTATTCGGGGACCACGCAAAGGATCTAATTCACTGTTTCTCCTCAGAGGTTAAGTTGGATCTTATTCACTCGAATTCCCCGAATGATCTTATTCACTCTGGGACCACGAGGATCTAATTCACTGGTTTCCTCCCGCGGAGGTTGTTGATCATATTCACTTGACCCCTCGAATAACTGATTCACTCGTGGACCATGAGTATCTAATTCACCTGGATTTCCCTCCCGCGGCGCGTTAAGTGATCTTATTCACTCTGACCCCGAACGATCCGATTCACCTGTGTGGGACCATTTGGCGATCTAATCACTGCTCTCCCGCGGAGTGTTGTTGATCTTATTCACTTGACCCTCGAACGATCCGATTCACTCGGGACCACGAGTGATCTAATTCACTGATTTCCCTCCGCGGAGGCGTTGCTGATCTTATTCACTTGACCCGACGATTCATTCTACCTCCGGGACCACGAGCGATCTAATTCACTGGCTTCCTAACGGAGGTTGCTCGATCTTATTCACTTTACCTCGGGACGATTCGATTCACTTAGACCACGAGTGATCTAATCTACCTTGATTTCCTCTCGCGAGATGCTGTCGATTTTATTCACTTAACCCCAATGATTGATTCATTCCTGGGACAACAAGCTTTGATCTAATTTATTTCGGGGTTTCCTCCTCATGGTGTTAAGTTGATCTTATTCACTGCTTATTCCCTCGAATATCTTGGTACTCAAAAGGTTTCTTATTTTCAAAAGGCACACTTCAGGCTTCCTCAAACTTTTAATTCGAAGTCCGTTTTTATTAAAATAGTGGAGATCATACATTGAAACGCCTTTTAAGTAGAATATCTGAGATATATCCTATGCCACGTATGCTTGATAAGTTTTCCCGGAAGCTCTTCTAGCTCGCACGCTCCCTTCGGCCTATGACTCGCTTGATCTTATAAGGTCCTCCAACTGGTCAGTTTGCCTTCCTTCTTGGGTTTACTAGCTTTAAAAGAGACGAAGACGACATCTCCTTCTCTAAATGCCGCCAAACTCCCGACCCTTCATCGTGTGTCGCGCCACTTAACCTGCTTGTTCCTCTACACTGCATAAAATTTGTCTCTAACTCATCCGTGAAGTTGAGATACTCTCATATACTCCCATTCTTTCTTCGCTTCGAAATGTAATTTTCAGATATTCGGTAAGCGGGGACTTACCGCAACACGGCCTTAGTCCCGAATACCAAGCCGAACGGGCCTCCCGTAGCGCTTGAGGGGTGGTTCTCAGAAGACCATAAAACTCGTGGATTTCATAACCATTTTGCCCCGACTGAGGGAGTTCCTTAATTCCTTCAAAGCACGGGTTCTGCCTCATGACTTCTACCCGTCCATCAAGCTAGGGTAGCACACTTCGTGCAAACGATGTTCAATCCCGCGCTTGTATATGTCCTTAAAGCAAGAGAGGGCATCGAATCGAGGACCATTGTCTCGATACCAAGATCTTCAAGATTCCATAACGAGTAACGATGTTTTTCAAGATAAAATCCTCAATATCTTCCAGCCAGAGAGGCTGCTTCCAATCTAATTTAATCGGTGCAATCCATTAAGCCACCACAACATCTTTGTATTTTGGTGGCAGGTTTCACGAAAGGTCCCACTCAAGTCGACAGCCCCACATGGCAAATGGTATGACATAGTACCGAGTCATTTCGAATCGGCCGCCAGATCGCTTTATTTTGGCAAGTGAGTCGCACTCTTGACGTATTCCAAGTGAGTCATTCATCATGTAGGCCAAAAGTATCCTCGCTCGGGTAATCTTTAGGCTAAAGACTTTCCTCGACGTGATGTCCGAATCTCCCTCATGAACTTCAAACAAAGTTTCGTATTTTGTTTTCTAGATTACAATAGCGCCCCTAACCCAGGCCTTATAATTCCCTTAAAACATCTCGAAACTTGTAACTTTTTGTAATTTTTGCTTCAACCTTGTCCTCGGACAACTCATCGGTGGTCAAGAATTTGATTATAGGTCGCGCTACCTTTCCCCTTCTCCTACAGGAACATTCGCTTCTTCACGATTGGTTTTCTCGATGCTCTATGTGAACCCTGAGGAATATCCTCATAATGGCAAGGCGAACTTGGAGAGATGGTCGGCGTGTTTCATTTTCACTTTGGGTATATACGTCAAGATTACGCAGAATCAAATCTTCAGACTATTGCCATGTCTTCGCATGGTATTTACTTAGGGCTTTTAATTTTTACCCACAATCACCTCCGATTTGCTCAATGACTAACTTGGAATCTCCTCTTACCACAATCCTGATTATCCCGAGTCTTTGGGCTAACAGGTCTGCCACCATACCAGATTCTCGTCATATCGTGTGTCCTCCGAATTGAATCTCAAAGCATATCTAAACACGACTCCTCTGTCCTGTGGATTAAGATTCCCCGCCCTATGCCTCATACATCGGCCCCATCCACATACAATGTCCACGTGGGTCGCCGAGAGGTATCAAAGCGTAGACTGTGATATTCATTGAACTCTATCAGCCAAGATTCCATCACGGTTGGTCATTCAGAACTACGGTTACGCGTGATTTTCAAGTAGGCTTCAGCTTCTTTTGCTAAAGTGATCATGGCCAACACAAATTTGTCAACGAGGGGTAATTTTCCGGTTCGCTGGCACGCGTTTACATAAGATACGGGCTTTTGAACCTTTTCTCCTCCTCTCTTACGAGCACACTCCTCACAGCCTCCTTCATGATATGCCTAATACAACCAAGTTCCTCTTTCCTTCCGGGTCGGGTCAATATTTTTGGGACCCCAAGTATGCTTTTAATTCTTCAAAGGCTTTGGAATATTCATCCCACGCTAACCCTCTGCGTAAGCCTTTGCCTTAGCTGAAGGGTGACATTCGACCGATCGAGATACGAATCTTATTTAACACACGAGACACCGCTAACCCTTGTACTTCTTTGTAGGATCTCGAGGTTTATTTGCACAATGGCATCAATCTTGCTCAGATTAGGTCTTTACTCAATTCCGCTCACTTATCACTTAAACCCAAGAATTTTCCTAAGTTACCCTAAATAAGCATTTCAGTTTGACGTGCAACTAACTTTTCTTTAACTTCACCAGAGTCTCCTCCAAATTCTCCAAATGTTCTCCCTGCTTCTTGCTCTTAACCAACATGTCATCCACGTAGATTTCCATATTTCTTCCTATTTGATCCGAGAAGATGTAATTCACCATCCTTTGATAAGTTGCCCCCGCATTCTTTAACCCAAAGGGCATCACGGTCCAACAATACAACCTATACTCCGCATTTAAAGTTGTTTTCTTAATCGTTTTTTCTTAAGCATTTGATGATACCTCGGTAGTTATCAAGCAAAGTCGAAGACTTCATACCCGGCACTCCATGCCCACCAATCTTCTCCCGATGCGGGCTGGAAGTAGTCTGGGGTGTTTTGTTTGTGTCAGCGGCCTGCGGCACATTCTCCATTTTCCATTAGACTTTTTACCATTACCATCAGTAATCCATTCCGGGAATTACAATTTCGACGGCCCCTTACCTTATCAACTCATCTATTTCTTCTCGGATAGCCCGTTCTTTCTTCTGAGAAAGCTTCCTCTTTTCTTCGCTTTACGTGCCTACAAGGGATCCACATGTAATCGTGTATGGAATATCGCATCTACCCTGCGCATGTCCTCGATTAAATAAACACCTCGTATCTTCGGAGTAACGCTTTCGGTTTGTCATGAGACAAGCTCGAAGTTCTTCATGGTAGAACCCTTTTCGAGCTTCCTTTCCCCGTGGGAAAATTGTTCAGTGACCAACTGACGCTGCGGTTTTCCATGACCCCCGAGAGTCCCTCTATGTCTCTCTTTTTTGGGCGGTTTCTTAAGAGAACTACTCCTGTGGTACGCCGTATTAACCGGTAACATAAGAGAGCCCTTTCCTCGATCTCCCAACTCCCTCCCCCACTCTTCCGTGGTCAATTTCATTTTCAAACGGAGCAGGAAATTACAGTCCGGGAGGTCGCGAGACAAGACACCGACGGCACTATCAGGCTAAGACGGATTAATGCCTACCACGGTAAACGATGCCTTATTTGTTACAGCCTGTATTTCTTCCAATCGTGAACCAAATCATATCCCCACAGGATAAATGGAATGTTCCGTGAACCCAGTGAGCGGTGTGTACATGCTTTGCTTTAAGAGGTTTCGGGGCAATCCCAACCGATCATACGCCTCAGATATAAAATATCTGGCTGGCCTTTCCCAGATTCACTCAACATCCTTGCTACCAAAAAAGATAGTACTACATGATCGATTATTGTGGGGTCATCACGGGTACTCTAATCCCATACAATTCTTTCTTCTGAGAACTTTATCCTCTTCTATTGATAGTGGCCATAGTGGCTAACATATACACGGCCTCCCCCTCGCAGTTCTCCCAAATGTCATTAATTCGTCCAAATAATTCGAGACGGACTTCAAGCAGCCTCAAATGCCTTCGGGAGCGTTTTTCGAGGCGAGCCCCTAAATACCTTCGAAACGTTTCACGAATTCCTCAGAGATGCCCCTCGATGCTCTCAATTTCAAAACACCCGAAATCATCCTGTCATGCCCATGGTCCTCAGAATACTCCAATTGGTCTCGCCTATCGACGGGACCTCAATTTTGAGGCCTTTTGGTAATAATGTCCTATCCGCATTTGGGCATATATGTTTTGTATCAAGTCCTCAATGGCATACGCATTGTAGCGGGTTCTTTGGTGCTGCCTTACCTATCCATTTTCTCTCCTCGGAGACCTTCCACTTGGTCCTCCACCTAGAAATTGTCTCTTCTTAGGTTTCTCTCAGAATCCTATCCCATACCGTTTCCTCTTCGTGATCCTCAGGGTTCTTTTTTGGGATGAACCTCGATTGCCCCTTCGGCTACCCTCTTTGCTTCTTCCAATTTTATTTATTTCACCATTACAGAGACACCGTGCGCATCGTTATCGACTCCAAGACCAACCTTTCTTTCAAGGGCCCGAACTGCAACCCGTGAAAGAACGAGATCATCGACACCTTTCGCCCATGTATGTATATCAAGTTAACACCTTGGAACTACTGAGTAATCCCGCAGCCAAGCTCACGGCTTTTGCCTAAATTTATCAACTCTTCGCCCTATTCAAATATAACGGAAGCCCCGAACTTATCCATGAATAAAGTCTACAAACTACTCGGAAAGCCCCTCAAGATAATTTCATCCTCACCGTCCAAAAGGATAATCGAATCATAACTCCTCGATATGATCGCTAGGTCTCCTACGCCATCATACATTTTGAATTTGGCATCCCTGAAGCCCCGCATCGACTCATGTCTCAAACCTATACGAAGTGGGAAGCCAGGTACTGTGGTTTTTACCGGGACTTGAGGAGGCAACAAATTTCCGAGCCTCAAGTATTTAGCCTCCACTCGCACTGAGCTTTCTATAACATCGGGCATTACCCCGGCATCGCTCTCTCCCCCGCGCCTGCTGATATTCCCTTGATCGTCCGGGGAGGCATCCTCGGCGGTTGTTCCTCTGGGAGACCGAATTGTGTGCTTTACCCTTGCTTATATTATCCTTCCGCTTGCCCCCGGACTGTGGACCCGACTCAGGTGTTAAGCCAGTTAATAGTCTTGACATAATCACGGCCCTTCACGGAGGCCACGAAAAAGGACTAAATGGATCTATATCTCCTAAGCATTGCCAGAGACGGTTACGACAAGTGGGACTATAACCCCACCAACAAATCTCTTCCACATACGACCTTGATTCAGGGTACTAAATGTTTGTTCATTGCTCACGCTGATTGGAGAGAATGCCTCGAGCCACGGTCATAGTTCCACTAACTTGCTTTCTGGGTTGGTGTCCTGAGTTCTTTCAAGTGATGTCTCCCGTCTCAGGGTGGGCCAGGATCGCTGGTTTGGGCCTCGGGATATCTTGAGGTGGAGTCCCCGAGGTGGTTGTTGTAATGCCCGCTCGCTTTGCAGATAGTTCACTGGGGTTGTGAAATGGTTCCTTACTCCATGAGTTCTCCGTGATGAAACCGGGGTGGTTGTACCTAGACCGTGACGAAGTCGATAAAGCTGCTTGACTCCGATCTTGGGATTGGATTCGGGTGTGGTAAAAGCTAATAATGAGCTTGATTATAGTAATTGATTTACGCACCTCCGAATGATGGTTTTGGCATGTGTGTATTTATAGGGAAATACTTGAGAGTCTTGGTGCCTTGAGATGCAGACAAGTGTCGGCCATCTTAAAACGATGTATTATCTGAGATGGGCTTAAAGCCTCTGTACGGATTGGATCTTAAATAGGTCTATAAGATGGAGCACATTTTTTTTATAAGTAATCCATAATATTAATCAAAGGATAAATGTCTTGAGTCTTCCCGACTATTACATGGATCGGAATCAAAAGAAACAGAAGTAAAGCCACTAATAACAATATCCTTCAAATTCCCAAAACATCCAACACTAGTGGGTAGCCAAATAATTTCACAATTGCTTCGACACCCCTCTTGAAGGGTAGTGCTATAATCTCCAACCTGCTTGATTTTATGATAGTTTATATGTCAAACTTGAGAAAACAATTTACAAAGAGATGATGACTATTTTCCTCTTCGAGGGCACAAAAAGGGTGTATAAGATTAATGTGATGTTTTATTTTATAGAAAAAAGATTCGAAGTGTGGAGCCGGTTGAAGGTCTCGAAGAGTTTGATTTTTCAGGGAAGGGTGATTTTTTTAGAGCTTTCCAGGTTTGGGTTGGAATTGTTGAGTAGGTTGATGGGGCTTTAGGGTGGTTTGGATCCTTGTTTATTAGGTTAGAGTAAATATCTTTTATATGAAAATTGTGTTTGGGCCAAGTTTGCACATCAGGTCCTCCGGTTGGGGTAATCTTTAGTGTTTTAATACTTATTATGAGGAGGCATAGATGAAAGGAGGGAGAGGTGTTCGATGTGTATTGTTTTAGAGGTCAAATGCAAGCTGGATGGTTGTGGTTTAGCATGGGTGTTGTAGTAGGAAGAGGTGCTTTGGTGATGATCTGAAGCTGGTTAATCTTCCAATCAATAATGTTGAGGCTATTACGATAGTCCAAAACCCATTTCATCTTTAATCACGGGAGGGCCGGACTAAATGCTCCTCCCGAGTCCATGAGGCGTTGGGTTTATTAAAGGGTGATGAGGGGTTGAGTAAAGGAAAGTATTTTGACTTGAGTATATGGTAGTCGTGGGTCTGAGGTGTTTAAAGAATAGATGCCCGACCATTACGAAAGAGGCCCAGGTTGAAGTGGTGCAAGTGTTTGAAACCTAAGCCTCCTTTATCAACATCGATGTGTAGGAAATCCTAGTTAATCCAGTGGATTGAAGAGAATTGAGTACCCCCCAAAGGAAATTAGCAAGAATTTTATCAATGTCATGCAGAGTGGAGAGAGGAAACTTGTAGACCCCTATAGGATAGACCAGGATGGCTTGGAGAACCAATTTGATGAGTGTGACCCTCCTTGCAAAGTTGAAAAACTTTCTTTTCCAAGAAAATATTCTTCTTTTGAATTTATCAACAATGTTGGCAAAGATTTGTACATTGGTGGTAATATCGAGGAATGTCTAGTAAGCCATGAAAGTATGCAATAGAGATGCCCAAAGTAGAAAGAGAACCCGTTCTAATGTGAGGAGTGTTGGGACTAAAGGTGATTATGAATTTGTGGTAGTTGATAATTTGTCCAGAGTCTTTGCAACAGGTAGAGATGGATGTAGAAATGGCTTGGATACTTTTATTATCTACGTGGATGAAAAAATAACTATCGTTTGCAAAGAGTGGGTGGGAGATATGGGGGCCATTTTTTGTTATTCACTCCTTTAAGATCTTTTGATTCTTGAAGGTGTATGAGGGTTGAAGAGAGAGCTTCGGTACAAAGGGAAAAGAGAATTGGTGACAACGGATCGTCCTATCTTAGCCCACACTTTGGAGTGAAGATGTCGAGAAGTACGTCGCGACAATAGCAGTATTAATTGTAGAAATACATTCCTTGATGAGATAAATCCGCCAGTGAGGTGGGAAGTTAAGCTTTTCGAGAAGTTTGAAAAGGAAGTCCCAACTAACTCTATCAAAAGCTTTACTCATGTTAATTTTTATAGCCGCCATACCATGTTTTTTATTTTTAGAAGATTTGATAGTATGGGTGAGTTCTTGGACCATGATAATGTTGTCTTGAGCACCTCTACCATGCACAAAGCCATTTTGAAAAGGGAACAAAAGAGAGTTCAAGTGAGGCTTAAGATGATTGACAAGTACTTTGGAAGCAATTTTATCGATAACATTGTAAAGGCTAATAGGTCTATAATCACTAATCATGATTGGATTGTCAATTTTAGGTATCAATGTGATGAAGATGTTGTTTATTTCTTTGAAGAGTGTTGATAGTGATCTTATTTCATCTCTTATTTTGTAATTAATATAGATGAAGGCTATTTAATGTCCATATCATTATGTTTCTAAAAATTTAAAATAAATTTAATTAAAACATGTCAATTGAAATTAACATATATACTGTATATAGACAATCTTTCTCCTTATTATATCCAGAACGAAATAAGAGACGAATTGTTTATTCATTATTTATACAACGTATCAAAAAGGAAGGGGGCACAAAGTTATGAAAGTACCTTGAGGGGAATTGAAACCATTTATGTAATCCGAACTATTTCGTAGCATTGTCACATGCATCCAAGAGTATTATCTTCAACTTATGAATATCTACATTAATTACATGGTGTTGTTGGGCAAATTATTACGGGATGAGTATGAAAATGAAATAGCTAGCACAATTAACATTATCATGATTCCAATAGGAAGAAAAAGAAGCATCGAGGGAGGTGGCGGAAGCGGCGGCAATACCAGCGGCGCCACCAAGAGTATGACTATCAGAAGAAGCAGTATGACGGCCAGCCATCTCATCAAGCTATTGTTATACCTGATAATAAGCAGTAATTGATCAAGATTATTTTTACCTTAAATAATAAATAATGGATATGTTAGTGAACAATATTGTTAATAATACAATATATTAAATAGAAATATATACGGAATATTTGAGATAGTAATTGTTGTGGCTAACTTCGTCATCCATCATCTCCACAAGTGTACCTGAGCATCAAATTTATCTTAGAAACAATGAATATGACAACTAATTTGAAATTGCATAGTTGAGAATTGTCATGATTGATGAAAGAATTAAGGAAAGGAAATGGGGGAGAAGAAATACCGGAAACGTGGAAATTGTCATGAAGTCGTAACTAAGGCACTAAGCTAGCTATGTCGTTTTATAAGTAATTTTCAGTTTTTTTTAAACCATTCTTTTATTTGACAACTTTGATGATCTAACAAGGTTGAATAATTTTATGTACTTTAATGAACTATGATTTTCACACTAAGTTTAAAATGTAGCAACTTTTTTCAGTTTTAGTTAAGATATTGATGTATTATACTTCCTCTAATCCACTTTAATTATCGTTTAATTTTTTTTACCATCAATTATTAATTATTCATTATTCTAAAAAATATAAAATTTATATAATTGGATTCGTCTTTTAAAATTCTTTTGATAATATTAATTTTTAATTATTTTTTAATAATATAATTAAAAGTAATTAAGATTAAAATTTGTTCTGGAGAGATGCAAAGTCAATTAAAAATGTAATCATGGAAGATATGGATAAAAAAATGACTACCTTTTGATATTGTTAATATAACTAATTTAATCATTTAAATAAAATATATATTTTAAATAACTAATTAATGGAGTCATCGTCAAACAGACATGCATGCTAACAAACCTAAAATATATCAAATTATCGGTTGATCTATCGTATGCATACCTGTCACTATAAACAATTCAAAAGGAGGTATTCATTTGTCGTTCATAGGATTATAATAGTCGACAATTTTTTTTCTTTCCGTTGACTTTTCTTACATGATACACTCCTGAGAAAGTACCTGTTTTCTTATTCGTTATCTCTTGATAATTTATGCATAACATTAAGTTCCCTTGTCCAGTTTTTCCCAAAATCCATTTCAATAAAGTACACGTAAAATATGGGTTATTTTATAAATAATACCTTCATCCCAAAAGATTATCAAATTTGGACTTTTAGGTTAGAAAATTAATAAATTTTACAATCTTGATTAATATCCAAAACTTTTATTTGAATTAAAATTATCAAGTTAATAATAAAATATGTTAATAATACTACATATTGATATATTTTTTCCAAGCAAACATATATAATTCACAAGTTTTGAGTTCAAAATTAAAAAATCAACTCATTAAAAATCAAAATGCCGATGCCTTTTTAACTATAGATAAGAGACCAAAGCAATGCATCAGCATTTAAATCGAACGTATTTCATAACTAAGTTTAATGTATTGATCATAGTCTTGAACTCTTGATTGACAAGTTCTCTCACCTCTCGAACTAGCAAGAAAACATTCTCATACTGACAGGCTCTGATAGTTCAGTGTGATTCATAAGTTATGAGGAATTTGTACACTACTATTCATAGTCGGATTCATGAGTCCAATGCGGTAAGTTATTAAGCCAAATATATTTCATTAAGTGATTTTCTATCTCCCATCAATCAATCAAACAAATTTACGCACAAACTCCTGCTAATTAAATATACTAACTCCTCCATTATCATGATTGAGGCGCCCTCAAGCTGCTTTTTTGCTTTGTCCAAACTTTGACCATCAATTACTTTTATTTTTTAAATCAAATAATAAAATTTGATATTGACAAATTGTTCTTAAATAATTTATAATTTTACATAATATAATTAACCATTATGTTTTGAATTGGAGGGGTATAATTTAGAATCTAAATAACAATCAAAATTGATTAATGACAAAAACTAAACTAAAAAGATTCATGCCCAATTAATTAATAAAGATGATTAACAATAATCAAATCCAAAAATCAATAACAATTAAAAAAGATGATTAACAATTAATAATTGCATAAGATGATTATATATTTATCAAATGTTAAAAGGGATGATGTATAATTTAAATGATCCTTAATTTGGCCATCAAGCCATGACTAAGCACAATTATGTTAAAATGGTCTAGCTCATATTTTAAAAATGATCAAAACCATTTTGAAAATCAAACTTAATTTTCTACTCTTTCTTCTTTTTTTCCCACATTCTTCACCAAATTCTCTTCAACTGCCCTTTCTTCTCCTTTCTTTTGTTTTTCTTTCTTCTTACCCCTCTTCTCTTTCAGCCTTCAAGGTAGATTACGCCATCTATGCATCATCATGTATATCAGATAATCTAAAATTTCAACAAAAGCAAGCGGCGCAACCGCTTAGGGTTGGTCCGGCTATGCTACTATCTAAGCAGCTAAAGCAGATGAAGATTATGTTAGCTCTTCTCAAAAAATGCTTGTGTTTCTTATTAATACCTCCTATGCCCTTTTTCTACATAATATTATTTCATATCGTATACTCCCTCGAATTCTTAATGTTTGTCACTTATGTTATTTTTATTATTTTTAAGATAGTGAGTATCCGAATAAATTTAGGTTTACGACACTCTCAAAATCAAACTTTATGAAATATAGCTAAGGGAAATATACTTACCTCATTAATTAAGGGTATATTTTGACAAAACATGATGTAAACGAAGAAGTTAACAAATAACCAATAAATAAAAATTGATTGTCGGACAAACATTAAGGATCGGAGGGAGTATTTAAAAATTCAGTATCGAGCATAAAGCTCTATTACAATGTAGTTCTTTTATAGCTATCCATCCAGAAATGAACCAAAGTTCTTCATCTATCTGAAGTATTAGGTCTAAATAGCTCGGCCTAAACTCCGTCTGGAGGTTCAAACGAAACCCATCCTTTAAATTAATATTCAATCTAAGCTTAACGGTTCGAAAAAATCACCGGGTTCAACTATTTTGTGTCCAATAAATATATAACTTGGCGGATCGCTCCAAACCTTTTGTCCCATATTAATCAAGCCCAGATTCATTACATAATATCAATCTCAAATAACCATTATATAGCCTTCCTCCCCTGTAAATCATGATAAGAAACAAGTCAAACAACACCCTTCCTCCTGTACTCCCCAAAGTTTCCAACCTGAATTGTCTCCAAATTATTAGAATTAATATTTCTAGAATCCTAAACTAAAAAAAGACAAGAAACAGTTTCTCAAGCGGCCCAGAAAGTCCTCCCAAATTATTCCCTCTATAGGAAAACAAACTACATCCACAACACAAGACCTCCCACCTGCTCTAGACTAATTGACGACATATGTGTTTCCAATTAGATATACAATACTCCTCCATCTTTAAATGATTGATCATCTAAAGATTTCTTTGCTATTCAGATTAAACATGTGATTTTTATATTTCCTTTCAAGCGAATCTTTTCATATTTTCCCTTTATATCTGTACCTTTCTCTTTTCTATTTTATGATCCAATCACTTTCAATGCTATATTTTCATATTTAATAGTATAATACTCCTGTAATTTATTTGCTTTTTTTAATTCCGACATCTTAATTAGCTCTAGACATAGGCTGAAAAAATTAACAAGTGGTAAATAGAGTAAAATATTAAAAATAAATAGTTAAGAAGCCTCATTTATTATGCCCACAGCGACAATTGTTGCAATAATTCACGCATTTCATTTGAAAGAAATTGTGATTACATAAACGAACATTCAACCACAAGAATTAAAATTATTAGTCGAGTTCTCAATGATAATACGGTATTATGCCTCATTGTTAAATCCCATGCATAATCGCTAATAATAATAGTCAATTATATTATTATATTGTCTTGTATTATCCGTGAGTCCGCATGTCGCGACACGCATAAAGGTGTTGAATTATATTTTATGCATGAAATTAACTTATTACAAAATTGAGAAATTTCAATTGTAATCGTAGAATCTCAATCGGGTAATTTACATCTATCGCCTAAACATTAATTGATGAACTAATTAACCTTGCCAGTTTAATTTGTCTTAAATAGTGCTGAGTTTGAGAACCTCGTTATAGTATTTTACCTAATGAGTTAGTTTAAATTAAACGAGTTTCATTAACTAGTCAAGCTGAACCTTTGTAGTTTATCGTAAAAGCCTATAGCTGGCCCCATTAGGCTTTCACCATGAAACCTAATCACCACCCTCTATATTTTCGTCCCCCCTCTACCTCCATTAGAGTAGCCGATTTTCCAAGTGTAGAAACCTGGAAAGTTCCACTTGATTTATCTTCCACCATTTTAGCAGATCAAATATAGGACTCAACCCCTCCTCGTGTCGTGACCAACCTGAGACATTTACCTATCAAACAAATTGGAATTGAAGGAGGTTTTAGGAGAAACTTGTTAAGTATTATTCCATCTGTTTTATAATATTAGGGTATTCTATTGTATTATATGTTTGATTTGAGACATAACACTAATTCAAGTCGTTAAGAATATACTTAACAAGATTATTCAAGTTACATGTGAAATTCCTTCATAAAAAAGTCATCCCACCCAATTTGTCCGCATTAGCCTAGATGATCAATCTTTAGAGACTAGAATTGGAATATTTAATTATTGGTTCAATTATTTCAATTGAGACGCCAAGAACTGAATCCTGATGCACTTTTTTTTGTTTTTTGGTTCAATTATTTCAATTTGAGATTTTAATTATTATTTTATCATCAAATTGAACCAACCTATTTTCGAATGGTTCAACAATTAACCTAATACAAATTTCAAAGCATATTTGGCATCGAACTCGAGCCAAACCACAAAAATTAAGGCTCCGGTGGTTCTCTGTTTAGCCGAACCTCGAAGGATGCCGAGTAACTCTGAACCTATCATCTGGCCATGGCAAACCACCTATATATTATTGATAAACGACACTTAGTTCTAACTTTCAGTCCACACTTAAGACTGTCCAATAGCCCAAGTGAAGATAGAATGGAGAAAATTGAGGAATAACACTCGTTGACTTAGCTTTTGTAAATCTAGCACTCTTTTACCTTATTTGCCTAGTTGTTAATATCTTTTGATAGCCCAAATACCCCAACCATTTTTCTCTATTCTTTTTTCACTCTGTTCTTTTCTTAAATCATCAATACCACCCACTGTTTCACCTCATCTACCAAGTTCCCTTACTACTGGCCCACTGATCAACAACCCCTTCCCATCCCACTTTTTCCTAAACGAACCTACCCCTCACCCCAATGAAACCCGAAACCCCACCCCACCAAACAGCTGCTGGGAGGATTTGCAGTGGGGGCAAGCAGCATTGGGGGATCTCAAAGTATGAACAAGTGTGATTCTCGAAGAACAAGTTTGAAAAAAAGAACGAGAAGAAAGATTTAGCGGATGAAGCTTTATATGAAAGTGTACTTTTCAACAAATTAATTAGTTAGATTAAAAAGCTGGTCAAACCAATGCCATTTTCCCAATTTAAATGGACGTGGTTGATACTTAGATCAAAAACCACAAACCATTTGAATCATATTTAGTTTGCTAACAACATTATTAAAGTATTGACATGTATAAATAAACTATTCAAGTTATTTAATACGAATATTATATAAATAATGCATTGGACGCATTTTAATGCCAAAACAAATCCAATTATTTAAAATAATATACTGACTCCATTTAATGCTTTTATTCATGTATTGTCTGAATAGTATAAATATAAGATATCAAAGAATATTATATGAATAACTTTATCACATAATTAAATAAATAAAAATACTATCATTTATCAATGAGGATTAACACAAAACAACTTTTTATTATATATAAAGAATATTTATATTAATTTAGTCTTTATAAACATATCCATTTATTTTGGCAATACTAAATAACTTTCTTATGATTTAAAATGAACTATTTTAATATTCTTTATTATCTCTAAAATAATATATTGATGCATCTTACGCCATTTATATACTATTTTACACAATGTCATTGTGTTACCTTTACTTTCAAGAGGCCATGAAGCCTCAATTCCCACTACTAACTATAATTATTTTTAAGCACATGTGTACGCATCCTGTAATCTTATATCCCAAACTTGGGGGCAAAGGATAAATGGGTTACCAAGAGGTCAGTTGGTTCGGCCGAATACCCACCAAATACTCAGGCCTGACTGGGCGGGACATGGACCCAAAAACCTGACCCCTGGCCCCGATCCAAGAATAAACGTGACCGAGCCCAAGTTCTGGCCAGCCTAACTGGGCTGAATCCCATCAATTCAATAAATAATACTGGGCTGATTCGTTTGTTTAGTGTCAACCGAGTTCATCCAGCGCAGAAACTTCCCAGCCTCCACAAATATGGACCGGCAAGGGAGTCAATTGGTTTGATTTTTTGCATAATTGAGGCAAGCCATCAGAATCTGACCGATGGCGTGTTCTTCTAAATTAAAAGCATCCGCTCAAACCTGTCTGCCCACTGATCATATTTTGCCAGTTCTAATAGTTTTATCTGCTAAATATGGGCTTATACGGGGTAATAAACAATAAACAAAGGTGATGAATGTGCTTCTACACCGACGAATCTTCTTGATCATTGTTTTATATGTTTGCTTAATCTCGTAGGCCTGTGTATAATTACCACCCGTTAAGGAAACAATCCTGATTTTAAAGTACATGTCTGAATTTGAATAAACCACCATTTATACCGATACATTTTTATTTTGACCAACATTTATAGAAGAAATGGAGAAATCTAAGATATAGGTTTAAAATTTAGATTTTTATTGAAGTTTTGCAAAATCAAATGGAGCTTAGAATTGATGGAGAGTGTCATTGTGTATCGAACTAGAACATAACGTGGGTATCGCCATCATAATGAAATAAAAATGATATTAATTGAACTAATAAAATTTCTAATGAAATAGTTTTAAGCATGTTAGTTGCGCCCTTCTCACCAATGAATACAAGAAACCACAACCAAAACAATGAACGACATGCTCAAATTGGCTTCCCAGAGTCATGAACCAACATGTATGTCTCTCAGAAAGAGACTACAGGATGAGGGCGAGGATAGATCGCTCCATTACGCAGTTGAGATGTGATCGCACCATGCAGGGATGCCACCACCCACCACCACCGGCCAATTACTGGATCAATCAAATAGAATGAAGAGGATGATGAATTGATATGATATATACTTGGCTACTCGAACAATTATTTTATGACATACCCCTTCTCAATTTCAAACAATTAGATTTTCATGTATCATATCACCTAATTTTGGATTACTTGTTCTTTGTCGGTGATTTCAAACATTTTAGTTTTTATATGAAAATTTGTACTTTGATTCTCACATTTAGATCGTAAGGTTATCGCCTTGGTCAGATTTCCAATATTATTAAAGAATACTATGGTGCTTAACATCTTAGCTCTTTGCAACATTATGTTAACGCTTCACGTTGTCCTAAAAGATTTAAATGATTCATTGTTGGCAATGGTGGATTTGTGGGGAATGGAGAAGGCTTTGTTTGGCTTTAGCAATGATTTTAGTTTTTAAGACATACCGCCTCAGAACCAGCCATTTTCTGCAATGGGTCCGTAAAAAAGAGTTCAATGAACTCTTTGTGGTTAAGCCTATATTTCACAAAAGATCTAACCGAATACCATGCACATTCACAATCAAAGAATTTAAATGTGATGAAAGTAGGTTGTCCACATCCCCCACAAATGCCCAAACAAACATATAATCAGCTCTAGTTAATGCATTTATTACTTCCTACAACACCACTATTCAGAACTTAAGATCATAATGTTATTGGCCGTACACCTACCACATTTTTAGGCAACACGACGCCCAGTGGTTTAAGCTTCCCATACACTAGGATGGTCCAACTTAAAAAGTCATAGAACTAATTCCTCCAACACTCAAGATGAAGGTCCTTATTTAGCCAACACCCAAGCACAATATTTTAATTCACCTAATCAAATATTTTTTATTAAAATAAAACAGTGATATACTCAGGCCCAAATGCAATGTCTATAAATCAGAATGAGTACATACTAAACGGGCTTTCACGTCATTTTTCTAGAGAAAAAATTGGCTAAATACCATTTTTTTAATTTTTAACATCCACTTAATTTTTTAAATAGCACCTTTATATGAAGACCAACTGCCCTCCTCAAACTTTTCTCATTTTCCTTTGTAATGTCTATATGTATATGCATATGAAGCCTTGAGATGCTCTATATATGGCGAGTACTGATTTAACTAGAGTTTCATCTCATATGAAAACAATTTACAATTTTCGAATCTTTTTCATTGAGACCATTCCATAGCAGTTCTTCATCTCCAAAAATATCAACTGATTTTAAATTAACTCAATATTTTTAATGAAAGCGTATAGTTTTAAGTTGTTATGCTAAAAGTTAGTACTACTCTCTTTCTATAAAAAATTAATTCACTTTGGACTTTCATTTAATCCCTTGAACTCTAACCATATATTTCTTTGCTTGCATTGTATAGCTTACTTGATGAGAACTAGCATCAATGAAAACACATTTCAAACTCCTTTTCATTGATATATGTTCTGTAACATTATACAACATGCATAAATATATTTGGGCCATGTAATGAAAATATATAACTATAAAAAGAATTAAATTTTATTTCAAACATATTCATTATTAACATGCGACTAGATTCAAATAATAAGCTATGTATTAAATAAGATGAAAGTTTGTAGGTGAAACAATATTTGAAGGAGGAGCATAACCTAGGTGGGTATTGAAAACTGAAATTTATATAAATTAAGTTGGGAAGAGCAACAGAAACAATGAACTCCTCAAAAAGAAGCTTAATTTCGTTTTTTTCGTGTCTAAACATCAATAAATTAATTAATTATATTATGATAAATTGTAAATTTATTTTATAAATATATTGTTATAAATTGATGACATCAAATTTATATTTTTTAATTTGAAAGAATACACTGAGTAATAAACTGAATACTTAGAGTAAATCAATATGTTGCTATTGAAGAAAACCTTAATATAGTAATATACCCGTGAGAATATACTGAAGAGGTCAAAATGTTCATTGTCGGAGGAAAAGACAAGATTAAGAATTCTAATATGCAAAATCTAGCAGTTGACACATCATTATTGCACAATGCCAACAAACAACAGCACTTATTACTACGTTTTCTCCTAATAACTGATCAGACCTCACTACTGGAAAGGAAACACAATAATTCATCCCACAATGAAACATCAACCATTCAACCCCTGTACATATTCTTGCTTCTTCTCTAAGAAATAATCCTACTTCCTTGAGGAATTTTCACAATTTGTTTATTTGTGAATTGAAGATATTTTAACTTTGTTATAGCTGTACTTTTTATAATTTAGAACACTAAGGAAATTTTGGCCCTTATACTATCTAAATTGGCAACTCTAGGTCTCTCAAAAAGTTGAAAATGATCAGCCCATACCGGCCAATGCTGGCATTTCTATCCTCATGACAGTTTCAAAACCAACCAAAACAATTGACCGTAGCGGGCATTTTGTTGAACCAAACTAACTGTAAAACCGACGACCAAAAACCGAATTACTGAATCTGAATACTGAAAATATTTAGGTGTTTGATAATAGTTCAAAGAAAAAGACTTAAATTGAGTTGTTTTGACAACTTTGCCCTTAACTTAGTTCATTTACTTATATATGAATCATATATTAAATAAATAATACTATAATAGATAATTAAATAATAAATCTTATTAATTAGATTGAATAAAATACAAAGAATTAAATTGAAAATACAAATAATTAACAAAACAACGATAAAATAATTGACTATTCATATTAACAATACAATACATTGAATAAAATACAAAGAACTAAATTAAAAATAATACATCCGAGTATTATAAATTGAATAGAGAAAGTGGATAAAAATTATTATCCTTGTGATAAATTGGGAGAAGAAGAAATGTGTAAAGACTAAAGAAGTTATGTTGCATTGTTTCTTTTAGGGTTTTAACAGCACAGGAGAATTAAGATTATTTGATTAAAAGGTAAAAAATAAGCTAGAATTTTAACTTATTTTGTTAAGAATTTTGATAGTACTTAATTTATTAAGCACTTAAAATAATTCATTGACAAATGCTTAATAAATTAAGTGCCGAATTAATTAAATTCAAGTATTTAATAAAATTTAACAAACACTTTACTTTATGTGTGGTTCTATCAGTAAGTAGAAATAGCTCTTAATAAAATTGGACTTTATTGGTGAATCATAATTTTAGACACCAAGCAATTATTCAATAAACCAAATCAATTAACATATTGGTGCATCATAATTTTAGACACCAAGCAATTATTCAATAAACCAAATCAATTAAACATAGCTTTCTTAAACCTTGTAGGCTTCGGTCACAGAGACGCAAACAAGTTTGAAGGATTATGTATCAATTTAAATATAGCTTTCCTATTGTAAATACCAGCAGAGTTTCACCTCCTCACATTCTCTTTGATTCATGTCAATTATTTATGACGAGCGAGTTATTTACTTAGCATCCAAGTCAATCTCCTTTAAATTAGATTTTACCATTATAAATTGTAGAGATTATTTGGAAAAAAAGAAAACAAGAATGGCAAAATGTATGAAAAAGAATTTACTGAAACAAAAGAGAGAAATATGAGTAAACATGACAACCGCTGAACGCAGAGTCACAATCGTCATTTTGTATTACACTTTAAATTTCATAACAAAGAACTGCACACAACCTTAAAAAGCTCACTATCGTAGCATTTCAAATCTTGAATCTTTAAGTTTGTGGAACTAATTGCAACTTTTTTATCCTACTCATTTCAAAAAAAACCATTTCACCACCAACTCTTCATACCACATGACAAATTTCTTATGTCTAATTAAATTAAATCAAGTACATACCATTATTGGTTTTGTTCTTTTTTTTAAAACCACACTTTTACTTGGTAGCATATAAAAAAAATTAAAATCCATTCTGCTTCAAGTGATTTTATTTAGGTAGAATAATAATGAAAGAGTATGCATGAATTTTTACAAGTCATGATGATGATGATGATGGTATATATGTAGAAATGAAGGCATTAAGTGTTCATGTAGGAAAGTGTTAAGTAGCAACCGATTTGGATTATCTTTTATTTCTCTTTTGTTCAAACTTCATACCCATATATTATATAATTATATATACATATCATGTATGTAATAGGTGGCATCACATTAATGGTTGAATATGCCTTGAATCTATTTTGCCGTTGCTAAACCATCGAAGATCGAAAGTTGCTGATCGAGGGCCTGCAAACCCCACCGGTTTTTGGCCTATTGCTGGGGGAGCAATCAAGTCTCCCCTAATCGCTCCTCCAGTGACCCATCAGATTGAGGCTTTGATTTGGCTGGTTTCTACTGAGGAGCAATCGGTTCTTCAGGGCTGACATTCAGGCTGATTACTTCCGTCAATGCGATTTTTTTAGGTGCTTATAATAAATACTTAACGCTTATTCGATCATTATAACCTAAACATTCGATATAGGAAAAGCTATATATCAAGCTTGATTATAGAATAGCTTTAGCCCAAACTATTCATCCATGCATAATCTACATCTAAGAAGTCGTTTAATCTTATAATATGTTTTCTTTATAATAAAAATTTGTTCTACCCATTGTATAATCTACAATTAGATAATTTAATGAAAAATATATGATGTTATTTATTTTCTGCCTACAACTATTACGTAATTTTGGATCCTAGATTCAGCACCGCAATGTCGGCATCGTAGCCTCCAATCAAAGATCCCATAAGATTTATAAGCATTTGGAAGTAGATAGGCGAATGAGAGAGAAATAGTTTTGCCTGTGCAAATTGGAAGATGAGGGTGTTAATGAAGCTAAGTAGGGATCCGGCCCCTCTTATACACCGTCGCTAATCGTGTTCCTCGAAAATTGGGAGGAAGGTTAATAATACCTAACGTTAAGTCAAGTAGTTCTCGGAGACGATTATTACCAAGTTTCTCGAAGAAACCACTACCGATCGTATGGGTTAAGCCGAATGTTCATATACACTCTGTAATCCTTAACTACAACATGTTGAAACAACGCCCCGTCACCGGTACTTTATGGAAACATACATCCTTAAAAGACCACCTCAGATAGACTAAAGACAATATTATTAGATTGCATAATATTAATATTTATGTTGATGATGAGGATGGCGCTCTTAATTCTCTTTTAGTTTTTTATCGCATCATATGAAACTTAAGGGAATTCCAGGATACGGTAAAGATTTGGTGTTCTGAAAAAGTTAGAGTCGCTTCATAACAGGAATCGGTGACATGCCTAGTATAAAATGTCTTCAGTTGATGAAGTCCCGCCGGGTTATTCGCCACACAGTAACTTTATACCGAAAGAGGAAAGCCAAGAAATAATTCAATCGGGTCCCAAACTAGATGTCTATCATTACCGTAAGGAGCAAGTGACATTGGAAAACCATTGTCCAGCAGTTATGCGTAAGTACCCAATGCACCTGCAGTGTTAAATGCTGCCGAGAGTAGTACAAAATGCAAGGAAGATATAATCAAGAAGGCCGGAACTACATGTTTTACAATCGAGCATGTGGATACTTTGATTCTAGAGTCAATTTGTATCATATATGTCCTAAGAGGGAATGGTTTTCAATTTATGCAGAGATTTGCGGCAATATTTCATGCACAAATGCCCATTTGCAAAGCAGTCTGGATAGTTTTAGAATATTAGGACCTTGATGGTAAGTTCTGTACCTTAGGAACATGTTTGTGTGGCGTTTCACTCTATGACGAAGAATCTAATTTTGCTAAATCTATCAGATGTATAATTTGGGCTTCGTGAGGTGGGAGTGATAAATGTCCAGAGTGCGAAAGTAATTTTGAGCGTGTTAAGCTGGGTAATGCCGTATTTTTGCGCCACCTTCCCGATTAACGGGCCAAGCAGCATTCTCCGTTGCTGAAAACGATAATGATTGGTAGGGAGATATGAGGTTTAGTCACATGAGCGGTAGGGATGCGTTGCTTTTATATCATGAATGAAAGTGCTGTAAGGAACCAAGGGTAAAAAGAAGGTATATTTGTAGGTTATGGTGATAGTGTGGAAAGCGGTATAATTTATTAATATCTATGAAACCATTCTTAAGCAGAAATGTGATATTTGGGTGAGAATTCTATGTTTAGTTCCAACCACAAAATCTACAATCATTGGCGAAGAGGGCGTTATGGGTTAGGGAGTGTAGAGATTCTAGTGTTATCGTGATGGCTGCTTAGAGTAGAAGATCGTAAGTTCCATCCCCAGATGAACATCATAGTGCCTCTTGATTAGTCGTGAGAAGAGTTTAATACTACGGAGTACCTCCTACGAGGTACAGTTATGTGAGGATATATTGGCCTTGCTTTGGCTGTGTTGTAGAGGAAGCTGATCCCTAAGGAGTAAGTTCTTATAAAATCAGAATCGGCACGAGTCATCTGAAATGATTTTGTTGTCATGGGAGAGGAAATGAAATCACTTCAAAAGAATCAATGTGACTCGGGAGTTGGCCAAGACCAACAAGAAGAAAGATCGCCACTTGCAAGTGGGATATTCAAGGTAAAAGAAGTGGTTGTCACCACGAGGTACAATGTAAGTTGTGAGGGTTAAGTGAGGGTTCGGCCAAGGGAGGGAGTTGACTACAATGAGATATTCTCACATGCAGCCTCCACACTCTATCAGTGCTTCTGTTGCAGCTGGCACATCGACCCCAGCTCGAGCAAGCAGATAAAGCCACGTGCCTTCATATTGGAGCTTGATGAAGTTAGATTTATATGACCTACCTGTGATGATTTTTGGGAATCAAAAGGAAGACTATGTTTGTAGGTTGAAGAAATCTTGTATGGTTTGAAATTCCCCAAGGCAAAGGGTGGCTGCAAGAGATTTTACAGCCAAGATGACGAGAGACGATATTCGAGGGTCCATATGACAGTTTAGGTTATTAACGAAGTAGTGATGGCCCTCTCATCTACTTAGTTTTGTAAGTGTAGATGATATGTTGATAGAGCCGAGAAGTCCATATTCAAAAGCTGAAGGGTTCACTTAGTGCCGAGTTTGAATGAAGGATTTGGGTCCTGCAAAGAAAATTTTGGGAATAGAGACATTTAGGGATAGAAATCAGAAGAAGATTTTATTATCACAGAAAGGCTATGTTGAGAAGGGTTCTTGTCTGTATTTCATATGTGACCACCTGCTAAAACCACTTGAAACCTTAGTTCTCTCAAATGTGCTGGCCTGTCTGTTGTATTTGCACCTAAATCATTCACGAAAAGGTATACAGGAACTTGAAATTCTACGCCATGCTAAAGAGGAAGTTTGATGCACGCCTATTGTCTCGATTAGACCCGATCTTGCACATGTCATTAGTAAGGTCGTGAGGTCTGCGGTCACCCATTAAAGAACATTGAAAGATGATTGCTATCCTCAGCAGGGGCATTACATGCTTTTAGATAGCCGTTGTTTAATTTCGGAGACTCGATTGATTATGTTGAGATGAGATCAGAAGTGAATGCCTGCCCGGCGCACCGGGTCGGCACGTTATTAGACGGATGGACCGGCCTCACAAACCACCCCGAGTCTTTCCAAAGACGTTTTTGTCCTCACTCACGCAAGCTCACCGAGAAATCTCCCCAGCCGGGTCACCCATCCTGCATTACCTGCCAGCCAAGACGCTAACATCTATTTTATGTTATTTAGCCTAAAAGAAGAGATGATCTTTAATGTAATAACTAAATCCCCTATCAACATATCAATAATTTCACACAATAATAATAATAATATATTATTTTATGTTTGGGTATTATAACTCTCTCTATTTTGAATATTTAACAAGTCTCTTTGAGCCATTATCACATTCAGACTGCATTCATCCGTAGAGACTGTAGGCTCCACGTGCCTCAAGAGGGTGGCCGCCTCGACGTAGCACTTTGCACTGATAGCACTTAGTTCTCACAGCCCGGATGGCCCGCCTTATTATTTGTAACGCCCGCCCGGCGCATCGTCAAGAGACGTTATTGGGATTGATGGACCGACCTCACAAACCACCTCCCGAAGTCTTTCCAAAGATGTTTTGTCTCACTACTGCTCACCGAGAAATTAGTAGGTCACCCATCTGCACTGGCCTCAGTCAAGCACGCCAACATTGAGTTCTTATGAGATGGCTTCCGAAAAGAAGATGGATTCATGCATATGAGTAAGACTAATCAAATCTTATCAAACATATCACACACCACACACACACACACACACACATACATATTTTTGCGATTGGTACATGTATAGTCTATGACTGGTTATGTATTTACCCTAGTGGTTTGGAGTAGAGTCGAGAAAATTTAACCATGGTGACTTTGTCTACTATTAAGCAAGTATATGGTACTAAGGCTTCCGAGGAGTATCTTGCCGAGAGTGGATTAGTTAAAGGATTCCGCTATATCAGAAGTCGTGGGTATATCAGATAGTTGAGGGCAATATGAATTCAAGGATCAAAGTTCATCATGATAGGACAGCAATACGCTGCTGATATCATTTCTTTTCGAGAGGTGAGAAGAGAATTAAGGTAAACAAAGTGGGTACTATAGATAACCCACCCGAGAGGTGTTTATTGCTGAATGCCTCAAAGATCGCCTCGACTCTGTCGGAAATCAGAGTTGTTAGTTGCCCGTGGCAACGCCTACATCCGGTGCATTCCGGATATTTGTTCATTTATCTTAGCTAACATCCGCACAGCCAGTGCCATCCGTGCACATTCTAAGTACTCCGTTTTTCCGTGTTATTTATTTTCTATCTATAACCTTTACGTAATTCTATGATCCTATATTTACATCTATTATAACATTAATAATCCGTGATTTTCAAAATATATTATCAATCTAAGTATGTATTGAAAGTGATAATGGGATTACAAAAACAGAAGAACAAAAAAAGGCCACTCAGCTTACCTCCCCGAACTATGCTTTTATTTCGCTTGCCTCCGAACCATGTGCAAATACTTTCACTTTGCCTCAGATTTTTATCTTTCGGTAAGGTCCCTTGTACTTTCCATTTTTTCTCGACCGCCCCCTCATCCCATTTTCCCACAAAATTTTTCAGCCAAAACTTAAAATGACTATTTTGTCCCTAATACTTACACTAAAGTATAAAGTGACATTTAAAATATTTTACATAATTACAAAACCCCACCACCTCGACACACCCCACCCTACCCCCTGCACCTCCTCCCGAACTTTCCCTCCCAACTTTTCCTAACTTCACCAATCACAAATTTTCCTTTGATATCCCAACCTACCTCGCACTCCCCCACCCTTCCCTCTCAACTTTCATCAACCACAAATTTCTTTGGACATACTTCACCCCTACCTCACCTCTTCTCCCCTACTTCTACCCCTCTTTTCCCCCGAACTTCCCCACTAAACTTTCACCGACCACAAATTTCTCTTTGACACACCCCACCCTGCCTCTACCTCTACCCCCTTCACGAATCTCTAACAACTGATTATCTCACAAATTTCTGACACACCCAACCCCAAAGATACTCCCTCACTTTCCCTCAATCTCTTCTCCCTCGACTTCCCCTTCTCTCGGTCTACCAACTAAAATTCTGGTTTTAACATTGGTGGTTGGTGAAAGTTCAGAAAAGTTCAGGGTGAGGGTGGGAGAGTGTCAAAGAAGAAATTTGTGGTTGGTGAAATTAAAATGGAGTGAGTAGAGTAGGTAGAAGTACAAAGAAGAAATTTGTGGTTGGTCAAAGTTCAGGGAGGGAAATTTTAGGAGGGAAGGGTGGGGGTACGGTGAGGTATGTCAAAAAAAAATTTGTTAGAAAGCTTAGGGGGAAGGGTAGGTGGGCACAAAGAAGAAAGTGGTGGGTTTTATTATAATTATATTTTAAGAGTTCCCTTTATACATTAGTCCTTATACTTTAGTGTAGTATTAGATAAAAATGAAAAATGAATGTAGAAAACTGATGAGGGGCAAATTAAAAGATAGAAATATGACACCTTAAAAGATAAAAAGTATGTGTGAGGAAACCCGAAAAAATTACAGGCTTTCAAAGAGGCAAATCAAAAATAAAATCATAATTCAGAAGACAAACCACTAATTAGGCTAAATAAAAATCTTCTGTTGGGTTACTGAGTGGTGATCAAACTAATAAGTGGAACTGACATATATAGTTCAAATTAGATACTTTATTTATCAAATAAAAATATCTATTTTAATTACTTTTTCCATTCTCCTTAACTTGTTAAATTTAACTAATTTTTACATGCATTTAACTAAATAGATCAATTTCAACTATTAAAATAATGTTACTTTTTTTTTCTTTTTTTTAAAAAGAAATTTTGTATGGATAGAAAGAATAATACAAACAAGACACTATCCATAATTTTGTGACAGCTGCTTCAAACTCCCACCCCCATACAAATATTTCACCACTCTTATGTCTAACTATATCCCTCCCAAACTACTTCATAACTCTTAATACTAAATGCATTAAGGAAGAATATTACATTGCTAACTTTTGCAATTCAAATCTTCAAAAAAAAATCTTATTTATTGTCATCCAAATATGATATATTACAACCACAACACACAGCCTTCGAAGCCTTCTCTTGAATGATTTGCTAGTACCTTTCCTTCTAACCGAATCTGAAAGTATTACACTTAAAGAAATACTAATTGAATGATTTGTGTGGGTAGCCAAGTTAGTATGGTTTACATCGGCACCCCAATTTGACTGTTGAATGACTTGTGTGGTTCCAAATTCTAAAACTAGTTGGTAATGTAGTGGAGTGTTCCAAGACCTTATAAATTGATCTGTATGACCCCGACTCCGTAGGATGCGGACATTACTACTCTTCTTGTAACCTCCCTCATTAGACACTGCTGGTAGTCGAGAATTATATCATGGGAAGTTACACATGTTGTATGTGTGAAGCCTAAACACTTGAAGAACCCTTGATTATTCCGAAGCACACACCCTAAAGAACACTGGAGAACAAGAGCCGGAAAGTTTTAGAGTCTTTTCTTGGGAGTAATTTCAATTTATTTCAGCGTATCAATGCATTTTTTCTGAACAGCTAAATCTTTCATAGGCTTATTTGTGAAATATATAAATACTCTTCTTTTGTGTAGTATTTTTAAAGCGTGGAAACACCATCAATTCTAATGGTGGTCAGAAATCAACCTTTGTAAGTTATAATAGGAAAGTTTATTTTTATTCTTAGAATTATGAGAGTTTATCATAATTTGGTGAGTATGAAATAGTCATGAGAGATTCAAGAGAGCATATACAGAAACTTCAGTCGACTTTCGTATTTAGAAAACATCTAGCTGATAGGTCGTAGAAGGTGCTAGATATACCTTTCACATCAGGGGGGAACAGGTAAACCCTTTGTGTCTCATTTAATTTTTGCATTATTTTTCTTTCTCTGCTTGTTATATCCGAATGCATATCATCCTGGCTCGGCCTGCTGTTGCTGCATCCCTGCATTTGAGATCCGAAAGTTATTGCCGCATGTGGCTGTCACAATGTGGTGTAGGGATTCCCCAACAACACGCGCTTCCCTACTGCCTGCCTCGCCTGATACCATGTTAAGAGTCTAAGAGTTCCACCCCAAACCAATTGACAATAGAGGAAGTAAACAACACTTATAAATGGACTGGGAGGACACCACTTTCTAATGCGGGACGATGACATTAACACTCTCCCTTTCACGTAACCTCCTCGAGGCATGATGGTTTCAAAAGGTATTCTGGAATTTACATCGGCGGGTTACATACTTCATCACTCATTTGGTTTGGCTTTTTAATAATATGTTATATATGTGGGCTCCCCAATGGCAATGTAGGAGGAGCCCAATACCTTATAAATTGATTATCGAAGGCACTTACTTCCGAGACGTGGCGAGACAACATTTCAAAAACCTTAACATACTGACACTTCTAAAAAGGATTTAAGATATTGTTAACCTTTTTTTTTAGTTAATATTACAATAATTCCCAACCCCCTTCCCCTACATGACATCTGAACTTTTGGATTCCTCAAGTGGATCCTAGTCACCATGTATCATTTGATTAATTTTTTTAATTCTGATAATTTAAAATCTAAATTTCGTATTTGATTTTTTTAATATATTGTTTAATACTTTGTAAAAATAATTTTTCAGTCTACTATACTATTAATATGAGAATTTTAATCCAAGTTAAAATTGTGTATAATTAATTGCTATAAATTTTAATAATTTAATTATTAAAAAAACAAATTGATTTCTATGACCGAGACAGTAAAATTTGATATTCTATAATATCTATTTATTTGTTTTTCAGTATTCCAATATTTGCTAAAGTAGTGGTATCTTAATCTGGAAGTCAAGTCCTTTCACTTGATCATGTATTCAAGATGGTTGTATCTTTCCAAATACTTATCCAAAAGTCTTTGTTGCATTAGCTGTAAAGTTGAATGAAAATTGATGGGTAAAAAAAGAAACATTGATTTCAGCCAAAAAATCAAAATGCAAGAAAGTGCAATATAGAAGAATCTAAACGAATTTGGATTTTTATGTATTAAGTTCACAACAATACAAGAACATTCCTATAAGAAACAGTGATGATTAATGGTAACTTAGTCATACAAGTTTGACAATAAGAAACTATGTACTCCGTATTTATGTTGTTTGCATGCCGTAAAAAAGTGTCGTTGAGTATTAATATCCTATTAAAATTTAACTAAAGGTGTTTGTTAAAACAAATGAGTACAAAAATAATTTGTCGAAAATTAAGAATATTACACTTGTATGAAAGGATAAAGATGAACGCTGTTACAAATAATAAGATACGGAGAACACAAGTCATAGCACAATTTTCTTCAAAAATTACAGATCATTCAAATAAAAACTATATTGTAGTAAATTTTAATTTCATTCGTAATAGACTTGTCCAACATAATAATAGATCTTTTTCTATTTAATTGATAACTAAAATAATAAACAACACATAGAATAGAAACTGATATAGATAAGCGATTGAAAAGCGTCGTATTTATATAATCTAAGAATCGGGATTGGGATAACTTTTTGGTTAATTTGATTTAGTTTAATTGATAACTATTAAGAGCATGTGCATCAAATCACCCCAAAAAGCTAAAATATTGAATGAAATCACTAAGAATGAAAAACATTGCTATAGCTCCACTAAAATTAATAAGTTCTTACTCTTATAAAATTATTCCTTTGTAATGCTCTTCAACCTAAATTTATACCTCCACTATTATTTTTTTGTGGTGAAGTGATTAATAGTGAAGCTGTTACAGAACATACATAAAAAGCAAATCCTAAAAATAATAAAAATAGTGATTTAGAGTGAACTTTAGGAAATTTTTAGGAAAATTGATATATATATAAATGTTCTAACGTACTCCCTCCATATTAAAATAGAAATTTTAATTTTTCATAATAGTTGATTGTTTATAATTTTAATGTACATTTTTACGATTCCAATATAACTTTTTACATTTTCAATGTAGAACTTTTAATAAAATGTAGGTACTACAATCCCATTAATAAAATATTTTAAATAAATAATGTTTATTATGAAATTGAGAGATATGTTATTTATACTCCCTAAAATCGCTTTATCTAGCATTCGTTTAGCACCGAAATTTAAAGAAGATTGAATATATCTAAAAACAAAATTTTCTCCGATTTTTTAATTTAGTTAAAAAATTATTTTGAAAAAAATCGTTCTTAGATTAAGGGATTAAGATTAAGGGATGAAGGGAATAGTTTTCTATAATTGGTATAAAATGTCTACTCCTCACACGTGTAGCCCACCATATCTATTTATGTAATTTTAGAACACTTCTCCCCATGTGCTAACAAAATCTTGCACAGCCCCCAGTGTCAGAGAATCTGGTCCTGATTTCTGTAATGGTCAAAAGTAGTTTACTTTATGCTAAAAACCCAAAATATACAAAAACCAACTCTCTTTAAGTGCGAATCCGCGAAAGCATAGACTCACAAACCACTTGCAAATCAAAAAGCAGCAAGAAAACCAGGGAAAAAAGCTAGTCATATAAAAATCAAGGAACAGAAAAATAGCTTTTACAAGACATTCCACACTATATGTTTGTGTAGTGCTGTTTCCTGCTGGAGGACAATGACCATAGCCGGATTCAAGCTAGACAGGTGGTGATTCTAAATTTTCTTTAAAAAAAATTAGGCGAAATATCAACGTCGTTTTGGATTTGCGTGAAAAATTGATTTTGCCAGTATCATCGTTTGAGGCATAGGGGAAAAATTGATTTGGGGTTTTCAAAGAGCCGATTATTAATACCTGACCCACTATAGAGAAACAACCATGGGCATTTCTTGTATGTCTCTGTTTTACCAAATTGCTCGCTCTGACTTCTATAGCTATCAGCCCCCAGAACTCCAGAGTCCGGCTATTTCGTTCGCCGCCTCTAAGCGGACTAAGCCTCTGAGTCTCTACAAGCCTCATTTGTCTCATAAGGTAAATATGTTTATTTTTATTATTTTGTTTAATTTCTAAATTTTAACCTAATCATTTGTAGTGTTTAATTTTATTTCTTATATTTTTATGTTTAATTTGTGGCATAAATTTAGTTTAATTGCTGACCTATTTTAAATTTTCATGTTTAATTGATTAATTAATTTCTGACCTACTTTGGTTAATGTAGTTGATTAATTAATTCTAATCTAATGTAATTATGTCTAATGTACTTTTATAAATTGATTGATAATATGATGAAAATGCTTTTCGAAGTGTATGCTAAAAAGAAAGGCGAAGCTAGCTCAAGTTCACAAGTTAAAGTTTCTCCACACTTTGCTAATGAAAGAGAAATAAATGTTGACTTTGAGACATTACAAGCTGATCCTGGGATAAGGAAACAAATTTCTGAGTTCCATCCGGATATTCAAGACGATGTAAGGAAATCTTATCTGAAAAAAGGTCCACATCAACCTCGCAACATTGATTTTCCGTGGACTACAATTGGTAAGTTTCGTCGTCGATTTAATCCAGAATGGTATGATAGATATAGTGTTGGTTGGCTTGAGTATAGTGTTCATGAAGATAAAGCATATTGTTTTCCTTGTTATTTGCTTAAAGATGTGTCAGATTATGGTGGTGAAGCCTTTGTGTGTTGGATTTAAAGAATGGAATAACCTTGTTAGGCTTGGTACTCATGTCAATGATAGTTGTAGTTCTCATCGGGATTGCGTGCACAAGTGTCATGATCTTATGAACCCGAAGCAAAGTATTGGATATTCATTGATGAAACAAAAAGACCAAAAAAATATTGATTATAGAGTTCATGTGACCACATCACTTTTAGCTAGTAAGTATCTTTTAAAGTGTGGTATTCCATTCTGAGGAGATGACGAGTCGGACGACTCTCCTTATAAGGCTCCATTTCGTGAATTGGTGGAAACTGTGAAGGAAAGTAACCAATATTTAGTTTCTATTTTAAATTCTGCTCCAAAAAACAATTTCATGCTTTCTCCTAAGATTCAGAAGTCCCTTTGTGCTGCTTGTTCCTTTGAAATAACTGCACAGATTATTAGTGAGATTGGGGATGATGTTTTTTGTGTGTTGATTGATGAATCCGGTGATTGTGGTGGGAGTGAACAAATGGCTGTTGTTATTCGCTATGTTGATAGTGCAGGTCTTGTTAAGGAACGTTTTCTTGGCATTGTACATGTTAAAGAAACGAGTGCGATATCACTTAAAGAGGCACTTGTTGATTTGTTGTCCCAGAATGGTTTGAGTTTGTCTAGTATTCGAGGGCAAGGTTATGATGGAGCGAGCAATATGAAAGGCCGGTTGGGTGGGTTGCGAACTTTAATTCAAAATGAGAATTCATCAGCTTACTATGTACATTGTTTCGCACATCAACTTCAGTTGGCACTCATGCTTGTGCGAGGACTCATCCTGGTGTTAGTAATTTTGTTGGTAAGGTTAATCTTCTTGTTAATTACATTCGCTCCTCCAACAAGAGGCAAGAATTGCTTCGAGGGAAACAAGCAAAACACTATAAGGACTTGATTGAGGAAGGTGAGATAGAAACTGAAGTGACGTAATCAACACCGCATAGTTCAGCAGCGATACTACTGGGGTTCTCATTTCAGACTATAACAGCTTTGAGGAGTTTGTATGTGTCATCATCAGTATTTCATTTAGATAGGAACGATAGCTCATACTGTAGATTCGTAGCCCAAACTTTTTGAATTTTCTAAATCATTTAATTTTATCTTTATGTTATAATGGACGGTTGGTGTTTTGTGAGATCATACATATTTGAATTTAACTTTACAAAGACGTGTTCAAGATCTTTGAATGTTTTGTATCTAATCAAAGGTCAGCTGAACAATTTCAAGAACGAGAACGATGCATGGAAGAACTTTTGTCTAAGGTTGTGGCAACTTGCAATAAGGTTAATGTTGTTGTTTCGGACATAGATGCACCATATGTCCAATGTATCCAACTTACATCATTACAAGAATGATTGTTTGTTTCATATTCTAGATTTGCAATTGCAAAAGCTTAATGCTAGATTTGATGAAGCAAATGCTGAACTTTTATAATGTGTTGGATGTTTGAGTCCTTCATCATCATTTGGAGCTTTTAATGTGGATAAGTTGATGAGAATGGTTGAACTATATCCTAAAGACTTTGAGGGTGAACCTGTACTTCAAAATTATATCAAAGTTGTTCATTGTGATCCAGATTTCAAAGAGTTGCGAGGCCTTTTAGATCTTTCTGTATAACTGGTGAAAACAAATAAGTGTAACACTTTCAGTGCGGTGTATAAGCTTGTGGAGTTAGGTTTGCTTTTACCGGTAGCAACCGCAAGTGTCAATATGTCTATTCTGCTTTAATCATGTGAAAAGTGACAAATTTAGTACGACATGACAATTCGTTAAAATGACCGTCTAGTAATTTATCTAGAACGAGATGTGCTTAGTACTATTAGTAATGATGTAATTTTAGCACATTTTCAAGAATTTGATAGACGATTTTCTTTGTAATGAATACTTTCACATTAATGTAATTTTTTGTTAAATTTGTGAGAAAAAGAATTTGCACTTTATATTATTGAATTTGGACTCCTGAATCCGACTATGACAATGACATTTACCAGAAAAATTCCCTCATTTTCGCATAACAATAATTAACAAGAATTTCATTTACCAACTAGTGATGCGTCTACAATTTCCTACATTCTTGAAGCTTCCATCTCAACTCACAATCTGGTTTAGGTCGGCCCAAATGATGCCACTATTTGTTCTAGAATTTTGACATTTTGGTATGGTACTTGCTTCATTTCTAGCCTTCGGTATTTTGGTATGGTACTTGCTTCATTTCTAGCCTTTAGTTTGGCCGACTTTATGGACTTTGGTATGTTAGGGAACTATAACTTAAAAAATACTCCGTAAAAATCATTTGTTATCTTTCATTTTATTAATAAAAACTTATTCCATTTCATTCACCATACCTTCGTATTATTCAATATTTACGATTTTCGATATCAATTTTGAAGCCAAATTAAATTCAAAGATGATTATTAATGAAAACTAAATCATTACATAATACTCCCTCCAATTTATTTTAATTATCATTTGACTTTTTAAAAATTAAACTTTGACCATCAATTATTAATTATTCAATTTAAATAAAATTAGAGTAACAACATTAATGAATGAAATAGTACGGAGTAGTGTATGTATGTGAGTCCGTGAATTGTTTTAATATGCTTTTCTTGAGAAAGATGATTCGCAAAAAATCTTGAACTAATTAATTATATATGTTCAATTAGATTTTTTTTTTAAATCCAAACATTGATTTTGTCATTATTATTCAATTGTGTGGTATTTGTTTATTTAGTAATAAGAACTTCATTCTGCAAAATTTAATATCATGAATAATGAAAAAAATGTTGCTCGATCAGTATGATTTGTATTATGTAATTACACAAATGATATAACACTTTATATGTCATATAACACTACATATTATACGCTCCTTGTTCCAATTTGCAGGATACATAAACTTGAGAAGTTATAGCTATCTTGTTGGCATTTTACAACACGTATGCAATAGAATGAATTGCTCACCCTCAAATTCACAACTTACCTACAAATTAACCTATAATCTCAACCAAACAATAAATAGGAAGAAGAATCAAAACAAGTTCTTACTAATATTTACACTAAATAAATAAACATGTATCATTCTCTTTATACCAAATAATCTTCAAATCATAGAATATTATCCATAATGTCTGGTGCCTCTATGAAATCGACATACTTCTAGTTCTCGGAACCACCAAATTCTCCGGTGATCCAGGCTCTGAAGCACTCGAGCTCATTGCAGGCGATGGTGGCGACATAACCCTCTTACAAAACGAAACTAACCCTCCGAACAACCTACGCATTCCACCACCACTCCTCCTCCGAGTGTCCAAAGCAACGCTCCTTGGCAAAGCATTGTTACCACTACCCATAAATCGCCCTATGGCATAGCCTCCACTAGGTAATCTCCATATGGTAATTCCAAATGGTACATTCTCGTTTCCATTATTATGATTGTTACTATTTTCATTCGGATTCGAGTCGAGCTTGTTCCCGGTTTCCATAGACAATTCATGTCTACATATCGGACATGAATTCCGAATGGATAACCAAGAAACAATGCATTCGGAATGATACAAATGTTTACACGGCATTTCACGAGCTTCGGACCCGATATCAAACTCCTCATGGTGCAAATCACGCAATTAAATCCGAACAATCATGGCTCGCCTCGATAACAACATTCCGGATCGATCTAATCGCACGCCAAGCCGGACCATTCTCCGTGTTTGTTAATTTCAAGCCGCGATAATCGATCCAAGCCGATCAGCCGAACTAAGCAAACACTGACATTGAAGGCGTGTAAAGCGCCGTTTCGTCTCCAAAGACCGCTATCAGAGAACAACCGTACGCCTTCACACCACCTTCACTTCTCTTAATCGTCACGACGCCATTTCCGGTGATTCTCCGCGATCCGATTCGGACTTCTCAACAGAACGACGTGGGATTGTACATTTAGAAATTCACCACCGCCGCCGGCAGTTCGCGCCGCCTCCGACAAACCTAAGTCTGCCTCCGGGCGGAGATCGTAGCCCGCGATATTCCGGGCGGGGAGACGGGGAGGAGGAAGTGACCCATTCTCCTCGGTTTAATCCACTATTACAACGGGACAGTTATGTCTCATCGGATGGTAACGAAGTCTGCATTGATAACACCAATACGACATCGCTTCTGCCATTAAGATAAAAATGAATCAAATGGAAGATCAAGAAAAAATAAGGCGAGAAATTGAATGAATAGCTTAGTTTAGGAAAGAGAGAGAGGGGAGGACAAATGAGAGGTGTGTCCGAAAAGTGTGAAGTGTAGAGAAGAGGATCAACTTATAGATTACTAGCTAATCGGGTCCGTCAATTAACGAGCCGAATACCGGATTAACTAATACGGACCGACTGCTATTATATCATCAAAGATTATGATTAACCAACATTAATTTGAAATAATTGTCATGTTATTAATTAATATTTTATTAATTTATAGTAAAATAATACTCAATTACAACATCTTTCAAACTTCTACTTAATTATTGTACAACGATGTACGCTCTATCAAATGAAGTCCCCATTTGAACTCTTTCAATTCTCATCTTATTAAAACGACAACACCATTCATGTAATATGTAAGGTGAAATTGATTTCAACAAAAAACAAAAGACAATTGAGTCATTTTTCAAGAAACTTTCATAAATCATTCATGTAATATGTAGTATATAAGGAATTATTAATTTATATTTTATATGGGGTCTATAAAAATTATCAAAAATGTATTATCTTATAATTTTAGCAAATTATTAGCTCTAACACTCTATCCCTTAAGAGTTCATTCCGACTAAAAATATTATCTAGAGAGATTATTAAATAATCGAGTATTAATTTATCGAGTTTTACTCTATTTGGTAATTGAAATAAAATAAAACTATAGAACACCTAATTATTAATTTAGCACCCTATTTCCGACTTGAGACTTGCCAAGAATATTATCTTAGATAGTTTATTAAATAATTGAGTTTTAGTTTATCGAAGTTTCTACTGTAATTGATAATTATAAAAAAATTAAAATTAAAAAGGAACGAAGAAAGCACAGTGGCATATGACCGTAAAAAAAATTAAAAAAAGAATGAAAAAACACGAATTATTAATTTATTAGCAACCTATTCCCTAGTCGGGAATGATTAAAAATATTATCTTAAAGAGTTTATTAAATAATCGAGTTTCTACAATAGTTGATAATTACAAAAAAAAATATGAAAAAGGAACGAAAAAATCACGAATTATTAATTTAACACCCTATCCCCAAGTCGGGACAGAAAAAAATAAAATATTATCTTAGAGAGTTTATTAAATAAAGCAAAGAGTTTATTAAATAATCGAGTTTCTACATTAGTTGATAATTGAAATGAAACAAAATGAAGAATGAATCGTAAAAAGGTATTTAATTATTAATTTAAGACTTATCCTAATTGGGACTATCAAAAATAAAATATTATCTTAGACAGTTTATTAAATAATCAAGTATCAATTTATCGAGTTTCTACTATAGTCGATAATTGGAAAAAAAACGAAAAAAGAACTAAAAAAGATAATGGCATACACCTCCATAAAAAATGAAAAGAAAGAAAAAATATCAATTATTAATTTATTATTAGCACCCAATCCCCGAGCCGGGACAAGCAAAAAATATTGTCTTATAGAGTTTATTAAATAATCGAGTTTCCATTGTATTGGTAATTGTAAAAAAAAAATAGAACGAAAAAAGCACAGTCGCATATGACCGTGCGTAAAAAAATGTAAAAGAAACGAAAAAATCATGAATTATTAATTTAGCATCCTATCTCCGAGCTGTGAACGGTCAAAAATATTATCTTAGTTAGTTTATTACTCTATATTATTAAATAATTGATAAATGTAATAAAAACAAAAAAAAAAAAAAACAAATATGCGCATAAAAGGAAAAAAGAAAGCAAAAGGCAACAAAACCACTGCATGGGTAAGCGAGTGAGCCCATGTCAGAAAACGCTGAAGCGCAGGATATGACCGCGCGTGGTCTACACCTGCATGCACTCTTTATATATCACCTTATAGATTATAGATTATAGATAATGAAAACAATAAAATAGTACTCATCCGCTTCAGATTATTCGATTTTTTAGATAAAAAATATTTATTAAGACAATCATTTATTATATAATTTTAAGGAGATGTAGTTAATTAATAAAAAATTAATATTAGAGATAAAATAAATTTCAAATATAAAAAATTTGTATTAATAAATAAAATAATTATTAATAATAAGAAGATAAATTTTTTATTATATGATCAACTAAATAGATACGGAAAGAGTATAGTTTTCTATGAATAAAGACAAAAACATAAAATCATAGTTACGTTCTTGCTACTTTCAGATTTTTTTATTGAAGCAATTCCAGCAGTGAACTCACAGTTGAATCTCAAGACTTCAGATTTAAGCTAGAAAAAAAACACTACAAGTTGAAGAGTGACAAGATACAGTGAACTCGGCAAAAAGTAGCCTTTAATTATCTTAATAGTTTGACTCACCTTGATTGCATTTGTATATTCCTCAATATCATGTGGAAATTTTAGTGATGTACTAGTATTGTATTGAGAGGGGGGATTTTTAAAATATTTTTGTCAGGAAAAGACGAGATTAAGAATTATAATATGCAAAATCTAGCAGTTGACACAACATTTTTGCACAATACCAACTACCAACTGCACTTACTAAAGCTTTTTCTCCAACTGAGTGATGAGATCTCACTACGGAAAGGAAACACATTAATTCATCCCACAAAGAAACATGAACCTGTACATAATCCCACTTCCTTGAAGAATTTTCACAATTTGTTTTTTTGCAGCGAAAGTAGAGATTTCAACTCCATTGTTTTGTACGGAGTATTTGTTCTTCACATTACATGAAATTTTATGTACAATTAAGTCAAATCAAAATTACATATCGTTTGATTTTTTTTTTCTAAACTACTGTTTCATCTATTTAGCATATGAATAAAATTAGTTTCTACCTCAAGATATGTCATTTACGGTAAGATAATTGCAAAAGATTATGGTGGTAAATGTTTGATAAGTCTTGATGATGATATGTCATTTAGGTAAAATAATAATCACAAAAGATTATGCTAGTAAACATGTGGATTACATTAAGTTGTTCATGTAGAAAGGTCTTTGATGATACATTAAGTTGTTTATGATTTTGACTCTCTCTAGCAATACTTTTTAATTAATTATGTTACAGGAGACTTGATTAGTGTGGTTTATGGCTAAAGACATGTGCGAGAGGGTACTCTCCACAGGGCCTCACCCACTAGGAGCCCACAGTCCACCTGTCAACATATAAAAAAACCTAAAATAAAATTATAAAATAAAATAAAACAAGGATGCAAACAGTGGGCATAGCAAAAGTGATAAAATAAGAATGGACAGTGAATGCTTTTATGATTATGAGTGTTTATCTCATATGACATATCTTTAGATTAAAGTTGAATTTAATTGATTAATTTTTCATCATTCATCAATTGTATATTTGATGTAAGTAAATATTTAAAGTTATAATCTTGTATATATTTGATGTAAGTAAATACTTAAAGTTATAATCTTGTGGTATTGATGATTTTGTTTCAAAATCAATAGAATTTTTTTTGAGAAAATTAGATACAAAGAATTGATTGATAATTTTGCTTCAACAAATGTCGATAATTTCAATTTTTAAATGAATGGTTTAGTTTTTTGCAACAAAACTTTCAATGAATGTTCGGAATAATCTATTAAATGAAACTTACTTTTAAATTTATATGGTTATTTATTTACATAGAAGAAAAGTTTATTTAATATGAATTTATTTTATATTTGCAGCATTTGTATTCCAATTATTTTATGAGGACGGTCATTGGCTTATCTAACATGGTTTGAATGTTATTTATTCGATCAACCCGAGATTTATATATCCAATACGCATTCGACGAGTAGCTGTTTTGAATCTCCCGTTATAAAAGGAAAGAACTCCTTCAGTATGCTTTGTGAGTATTAATCAAACTAAAGCGGAACTGACATAGAACGGATTGGATATTTGCTCCATCCCATAAAAATTGTTATTTTCTTAAAAAAATGTCAGAACTTAACAATCTCTATTGGAGTATTTCACAACATAATGTATTTAATAAACTCCTCGAATTGTCCACGAGGCACATCTCACGACATCGGGTCGTCCTTTGCGCGCGCTCAGCACATCGACGTCGATCCACAGCCAGCAAGAATTGTTGCCGAATCCGGTGGCCTGCCTCTGCATCATGTACACCGGGCTATGTTTACCGTACGTGGGTGGCTGACGACCCCTCTCTATACACATCCTGATAACCTCCCCCACATTGGGCGACGGACTACTGCATTTTAACGCTTCGCCGAACGTATCAACTAATAAACTCAATTTTTTAATTATTGTTGATTTTTCCACCGTTACCTTTATTTGTCACAAAAGTCTTCCCAATAAAGTCTATTTGTATTGTGAAAATCACTATCGATCTTTGTTGATACTAACTTGAGCACCTGCAACGAACGTGCCATCCTAAGCATAAAAATAAGTGGATAAATTGGATAAGTTTATGAGAAATTAATGTTGTTGGATAAAACTCCTTTCTAATGTACATATACTGTGATTGTGATATGATAAAATTGACTTCAAAACCTTGGCGTACCGACTACTCCCTCTATCCTTAAATTAGGATGATTCATCTTAAAAAGATTTCACATATATTAATCATCAATATCATTCAATATCATAATTTTTTAATTTCAATTATTAAAAAATAAATTGAACAATTTTTGAAAAAAGATGTAGTGCATGCTAAATTTGTATATTCTTGAAAATCCATTTGTTTTCCTTTTCTAGCATTCAATATTTGCTGCTAAAGTGGTATCTTAATCTGGAAGTCAAGTCCTTTCACTTGATCATATATTCACATATATGGCTACTGTACCTTTTTCAAATACTTATCTAAATATGTATAATTGGTCGTTGTTGCATTAGCTGTAAAGTTGAAATAAAAATTGACAGAAACTTTGTTTCTAGTCAAAAATCAAATTGCAAGAAAGGGCAATATAAGAAGAATCTAAACGAATTTGGATTTTAAGTATTAAGTTCACTATAATACAAGAACGTAGCTATAATAAACAGTAATGATTAATGGTACCTAGTCATAAAATTTCACAATAAGAAATTATGTATAGATCGAGGTTATTTAGGCGACATCTTACTTGTTAAGTGTTGTTGATATTAATAATACTATTTAAAGTTAATTTAAGAGTGATATTAGTAAAAACTATTGAGTCAACAAATGGTTTGCCTAAATTTGAAATATTACACTGGTATAAGAGCAATATTACACCGTATATCACTTATACGCTCTTCCAACAAAGTGAGTCTCCACAAAATTTTTTACTTACCATTCACCTCTAAATTTACATCCTTCCTATTTTGGTGTGACTATTTTTTTCTTTCCTCATTTTACTCTTTTTCAATTATATAAAATAAAATAAAATAAATAAATATTTTCACATATACAAATATAAATGAAAAGTTATTTCATTCAACATCCATATTTAACATATTATTTTATTTTTTTTAAATTTAATTTTATCTTAAATTTCTATCGACATATTTCCAAATATTCGATTACTGTTATGAAGAAAGTGTCGCTAGCAGCATACATGTACGAACCAAAAAATAAAAAATTGTACAGAGTAAATTTTAGGGAAATTATAAGGGAACTGATGTGAATGTTGCATGTACATCAGCTTCCCTAAATTTTCCCTAAAATACACTCTAAATCAATACTTTTTTTATTTTTAGGGGTTGATTTTTATGTATGTACTTTACCAGCTTCCCTATTATTCATTTCACTATTAAATAAAAAATATGGAGAATATAAATTTAGGGGGTAAAGAGGGTTGGAGCAAATTTTATGACCTTATTTGAAAGTAGAGTCAAAATGCATTTTTTTTTTTAATTTTAAAGGATTGCTCCTATTTTAATTTTTAGGGGAGCTAATGTACGTGAAGGAGAATTAATTGCAGCAATGGTCCTAATAAATTTTATTGAGTATTAATATTTTTTTTTAGTCCTATCGAATTCACACCCCTCCTGAAATAAAGTAATATTTTGGATGATTGTGTTCATAAGGAGCAGCCAGCCATACTACCATAGTGAGTTTTTTCACACTAATCATTTAATTTTATAAGAGAAAATATATAAATAGTACATAATTATTCTAGGATAAATTTAAAAAATTGGTCACAAATGTCAACTCCCATCTCGCCCATTATATCTTTTTTTTTTGTTAAGTAATGCATATATTAATTGAAAATGTCAATTACATTTGTACTATCAAGAGTGTTATTAAGGCTATTGTTTGAACTATTACAATCCATAGAATTGAAAGACAAAATAGTAATATCAAGCAAGTTGACAAAACAACCAACATCGGGCCAGAACCAAATAACTTGAAACATCCTTCATTTCTTCATTTTTGATTGAGGGTAAAAGAGTTAAACATGAGGTCATTTCCGACAACTGTGATTGTCCAAAGGATATCACAAAGAATGGATGATTTTCTATCATTATTGAAGTTAACACAACTTGTGATGATGTCAAAAATATTTTGGTTTTGATTAAGAATTTGAATCTCAGGTCGATGTCCGGTCCAAACGTGCTTAGCAAATGGACAAAGATGAAAAAGGTGGTTACATGTTTCAACTAGTTCGATACAAAAGGCACATTTTGTGGATATGCACTTGTTTGTTTTAATTGAGAGGTGATTCAGGGTTGCAAGTCTGTTCAAAAGAAGTCAAATGAAAATTTTGATTTTTTTTGAAATTTTGAGTTTTCAGAGGTTTTTTCAAGTTTTTTTTGGGATATAACTATGGTTTTTAAGGTTTTTTTTGTATATTCGATGACTTTTTTATATTTCTATCTATGTATGGAATTTGAGTATATTTCTGCCCATATGCTAACACAAACAAAAACTTGATCACCCCACAGTTTCAGAGGATGGGGTCATGGTCATGATTCTGGAATGGTCAAAAGTTGATCCTTTCTTTTATGCAAAAAACAAAACATAATACAAAAACCAACTCTCTCAAGTGCGAATCCGCGAAAGCATAGACTCACAAACCATTTGCACATCAAAAAGCAGCAAGAAACCCAGGAAAAAAAAAGCTACTCATATAAAAAATCAAGGAACAGAAAAATAGCTTTTAAAAAACATTCCACACTATGTGTTTGTGAAGTGCTGTTTCCTGATGATGGACAATGACATTTACCAGAAAAAAACGCCCCCATTTTTGCATATCAATTACGGAGTAACAAGAATTTCATGTACCATTGTAGTTTGTACCAACTCACTGATGCTTCTACAATAATATCCAACATTCTTTAAAAGCTTCCATCTCAACCCTATATGAGGAACTATCTTTTCTAGGTCGACCCAAATGATGCACTATGTGTTCTAGAATTTTGACATTTTAGTGTGTACTTGCTTCATTTCTAGCCTTTAGTTTGGCTCACTTTATGGTCTTTGGTATGTTAGGGAACTACTCCCTCCTTCCCAATTTACTTTATTATATGAAACGTTTTCTTCATTTTTACTGATCACATAAGAATTAAACGTAATTTATCTTGGATCTTCCCACTTTTACCTCTTAATAAAGTACTTTTTATTTTCATGATTAATTAAATTATTTTTTGATAAATTACCTTTTAATATTAATCAAGCTCTTAATAAAATATTTTTTACCTCCATGATCAAGTAAATTGAGACGGATGGAGTATAACCTAAAAAACAAATATCATTTGTTTTCTTTAATTGTATTAATATGAACTTATTTCATTCACACCTCCTTAATAATACTTCAAACAATTCATTTTAGTTGACATTTATGATTCTTGTGACCAAATTTAGATAACACCTCTGTAGACGAAATTTATTAAATAAATTTAATAAAAATCGATTTATTTTAATCGGTGAAATCGATCAAAAGAAAATTAATCACATGGGCTATACGTGGCAATTAGGGTTCAACTCGAGCCCTAATAAAAATCAAACATGTATGGAATAATAAGGATTTCCAAAAATTAAGCCCCCGAAATTAAATTGAAGTCGAAATTAGGGTTTTATACATTAATTAACCCTAAATTTTAACTCAAACGAGTTCCCGAGAAAATAGCCTCGAATTAAATGTCAATCGGCTGTGGCTCAAAATCCCCTAAATTTATTACATCAATTTCGGCTATTTGGCCCGCCGAAATGGAAGTTCCGAAAGCTTCAGTGGCTTAAAATAAAGACTCTAGAAAGAATCTGATTAAACGAAAGATCTAAGTAGTGGGCTAATATGAAATTTAAAAAGAAACTAAGTGAATAACACAAAAATCTTCAACCTATAAGCCTAAACAGGTGCCTAAATTGAAGAACTGAGTGAAGAATATAAAAATCTTCAACTTCAGACCAAAATAGGCACCTAGAACTAGGTACAAGGTTGAATTGTTGCACAAACGCAGTAATTTCATGATCAAGACCTAAACCGGCGGTAACTGATCATTCAGATCTCATAAATGAAATAAACTACGTGATTAAGCTTATAAATGCTCCTCGTAATAAATCATGCATGATATAAGTTTGATAACTCGGCTCATCGGTCGGAAACACGGAGTAAGATGCTAAGACATCCCTCGACAAGACAAGCATATCCACTGGATAAAGACCTAAAGATCGAATAAACCGCTACACACGAACTCGCTTTAGCTATACGGCATCAGTCAGCCGAGGCCCTCTTACTAGACACATAACCAAATCAAGTCTGAGTCCCACGATTCAAGTCTAAAAGACTAAGATCAAGTCCAGATACCATACGACTATACGCCGTAAGCAAGGCTTCCTCATCGAACCATATCCAAGTCAAAGCTGTCCAAAGACTAAGTCTTTTTGTCTGGGCTTGTGAGATCACATTGATCGGTGACCTTATCCAATTCACATCCAAATTGAGGCACAACCCAACCAAATTTTAAGATAATAACGGTCTAAGAACAAATTCAAGTCCAAATTTTAGGATCATGGCTACAACGTCCAGTAACAAATCAAACACAAATCCAGCCGGGCCACAAATAAAGGCCAAAAATCAAGACTCCAAGTCCAAATCAAGTCCAAGACTACATCGTTGAAACTAAAGATCTCAAGCAAATAGAAATAATAATAAAATCTATCTAGCGGTTACAACCTCCTTATAATATTTTCATTCGCAGGTCACACCTTCTTATAAATTTTTTCATAATGTAGTTATATATTAATTTATGGTTAAGGATTCGTCTTGAAAATCAAAAATATTAACCAAATGAACTCAATAAATAACTCTTACTAATCTAAAGATTCGTGCAAGTGTTTGACTAAACTTTAGTTAAGAAAGATGTTATGCAAAAAAATTTAAACTAATAAAATTACATATGTTCAATCAGAATTTTGTTTATCCAAGTAGTCAAGTACTCATTATCCTAACAACTCTCACATTGAAGGTCATTGCTATTCAATCTTGTATTGCCTCCAATTTAATTTGAAATTTTGCAGCATGAGCGATGAAAAAACAACGTTGCTTGATGTGTATTTGCAGTATGTACTTAGTACTTATTACACAATTAATACTATAATTTAATATAACAAACTTTGTAGTAATAAAATCACCTAACACATAATGATGTATCTCACTTCGTAACAGATAATTACGCATCCGTTCTTCGATTACTCCAAATCAATTAAAATAAATAAGTATTAAAAATTTCTATTGATTTGTCATCTAAACATGTTGTCATACCGAACATCCAAACCAACTTTCAACCAAAAAAGATACGCAAATACGTAGTAATACACATTCCTTGTTCCAACGTGCAGGATACATAGACTAGAGAGGTTATAGCTGTCTTATTGCATTTCTCAAATAAACGTATGCAATAAAATGAATTGCATCACCCTCAAATTCACACTTACATTAACTACTTACAAATACAAATTATATAAAAAAGAACAATTTTAAAAAACTGCTTACCAATATTTACACTAAATAAACAAACCTACACGTTTTCTTTAAACAATATAATCATCAAATCATAAAATTCTAATCAAGAATTATTCCATGCCTATGAAATCGACATACTTCTAGTTCTCGGAACCACCAAATTCTCCGGTGATCCAGGCTCTGAAGCACTCGAGCTCATTGCAGGCGATGGTGGCGACCCTTTACAAACGAAACTAACCTCCGAACAACCTACGCATTCCACCACCACCTCCGAGCGTCCAGCAACGCCTTGGCAAAGCATTGTTACCACTACCCATAAATCGCCCTATGGCATAGCCTCCACTAGGTAATCTCCATATGGTAATTCCAAATGGTACATTCTCGTTTCCAAACAATGCATTCGGAATGATACAAATGTTTACACGGCATTTCACGAGCTTCGGACCCGATATCAAACTCCTCATGGCAAATCACGCAGCTCAAATCTGAACAATCATGGCTCGGCTCGATAACAACACTCGGGATCGATTCAATCGCAGCTTTCGAAGCCGGACCATTCTCCGGCTTGTTAATTTCAAGCTGCGATAACTGTTCCAGAAGCCGATCAAAACCCGCCCCAAGCAAAAACTCGGACATAGATGGTGGTAAAGGCTGCAGCCCCGTCCCAGCACCGCCATCGTAGAACAACCGGTACAGCCTCTCGCCACCACCTTCACTCCCATCGGAGCTCTCAACGCCGTCGCTGACGTCACCTCCGGCAGCCTGATTCGGACTTCGGAGAAGAATGATGGGATTGTACATTTCCGTCTCAGCACCGTTCCGGCCAAACCCAAGCCTGACTCCGGCGGACCCATCTGAGTTCCGGCGAGATTCCGGCGGGGAGACGGAAGCGGAGGAAGGACCCGTTCCCGCCTCGATGAACCCGCTATTACAACGGGGACAAGTTAAGGTGTCCTCATCGGACACGTTAACGAGTCTGTTGCATTGATAACACCAATACGACATTGTTTCGGCCATTAAAATGGAAGATTAAGAAGAATAAGCAAAAGACAGAATGAAAGAAAAATGGAGTTTTTTAGAGAGATTGAAGAGGAATACTTATGTGAAAGTAGGAATATTGGAGGAGTATATATAAAGAGACGGAGGAATATTGGACCGTTTTTGACTTTTTGGGATGCCGTAGATGTGGCCTTTGGCGTAAAACCAGAACTGTGGGCCACTGTTAACTGTTCAACCGCTTTTCAAATTTTTTAATGTATGACCATCATCATAGTTTTGTCTACTTAATTGAGTTGATTCTTTTTATATAAATTTCGATGTAAAATTATGTGAATTATCACATAAGACAGTTTTTATGAAATTGTTTTATTACTTTTAATTTTCGAAGACTATACCTCGATGTATAAAGAAGGTATACAAAAAGTTTAGTATATACACCACAACATCAAGAATTCAAGATGTATGTAAAGCAAATATATGGGCATACTAGATTATGTGTGTCATAGAGAAGTCTTAGCTCTACTTGAGTAATAAGGAGTACAATCTCAACAGTCAACACTACCAATTAAGGTCCATTTGAAAGACTACCAATTGATAGAGGCTAGAGCAAAGATTTTCGGTATTACCAATTGTTAAAAGCTTGATAAATTAACATTATTTCCAACACTACCAACTAATAAGGTCCATTTGAAGTGACAAAGAAGTTGATGGAAGCAAGACAACAATAATGCACCGACTTCAAAACATTTTAGGTTAAGTAATCAATGCTAATGGCCCCATCGGCCATTCCAATGTTATATAATGCTTTGTATTTTTCATTGGTTGGAGATTCTTCACCACTTTACTTGGCTTGATGGTGATGATCAATATATAAGGCAATGGGCAAACACACGTTGAATCCGCATTATAAATTATAATGTGATTTAGACCTTACACATTCTTAATTATATTCTAACCAATCATCGAATTCATTATCAAACTGAAGAATATAAATTAATTATGAATTTATGGTAGTGTGAATGAAGACCTAGCATCAAAGGCATTTAAATTCTAATGATATCCTGATAGAAATTTCTTATTCAAGTTATGCCTCTACGAATTCCTCTTGGGAGAATTTATGATTAATTTTCTATTTTCATGCTTTCAAGAAATTTCAATTAACGATTTCAAATAAATATGAATCCCAGGTAATATCCAAATGGTCACATTTCCGCTCACTCATCGACTTGTACATAAAGCTGTTTACTTTTGTTCTACGTTAGTGAACTCATAACGCCAAGTAGCTTCATGATCCTATGGCGAACCCACAACATGAAGAATTGTTTGACAGACTCAAAGAATCCTATTATACGATCTCTCAATTAAATATTTTGAAATTCTCTTATGATTGAAAGCTCTAAAGATAATCTCACAAATCTCTCAAGACTATTTTCTACGATTCTAATATTATTTGAGTACACAATAATCAATCAAGATACCTTTACTTATGCGCTTAAAAAGCGTTTTACCTAATCCAGATTATTCGTGGCCCAAATCGCTTTTAGCCTCCAAGCTTATCCAAACTGCTTTATCAAGTTGCCTCAAAGATTGCCACCAAGCTTATCCAAATATGGCTTCACACTCCAACAATCTCCCACTCAAGAATATTTCAGATAAATTGCCTTCAACATTACCAACCTCGGTAATAAAGACTCCGAGTTCATCATCCCTCGAACTTCCATCAAAACTAAACCCAACTTAAGTGTCTTCTTAACCAACTAAGAACATCATCAATCATCAACGTCACCAACTCTATTTATCGAAGAGACGAGCTAAAACCATCATCTCCGCTTAATTTCCTACATTCAAATCAACAACATGTTCTTCCTTCACCTACCAGACCTTCTTGATCTTCTCTTCCCAGCGACTAAAATCCTCCGAGCCGATTGGATCATCAATGAATCCTCTTCTTCTTGGCCTCATTCCTCCCACTCGATCCACTCCTATCGACATTCGGGTATTTGATCGTAACATCTTCTTCAACTAAGAAATATTAAGGGGTCGGTGGTGTCTCTTACAGCCGTCTTTCCCTCAAGGCCATAACCCCTGACGATCCTTTCAACACCCTCGTTGAAACCTTATACGTAGAACCCGACAGACCCTCAAAGAACAATATGTGCCCTTTGTCACCTTCCAAGACTCACCACGAAATGTACCCCATAACCTCAACATCCAATTAACTTACTATAATAAAATACTGTCACTGGGCACATATCTCCGACCTTCATAATCTTCCCATAATAACTATTTAATAACCTCAAATCAACGCTACCCATTCCATACACATTAAGGGCCCTTCCATCCGCAAGATCAATCTTCCTTAAATTCCATCAACATAATTTACCATTATGCTACAATCACCAAGTGATACGAGCATGACGCTTCCGTATCTAACACCCAAGCAGCTAATCGAACTCACTCAGCCATCGAAGAGCATCTTCAATGTATACCACATTGACACTCTCTTCTTTCATTACCTCTTAACGTGACCTCGTACACAAGTCCAACATTCAACCGCCTGTCTGGAATCTACACTTGCGCCTTGTCTGGCTTTTGTCAAGTTTCTTCCTACTCATCCCCTCTACAAATAAAGAGGGTCTCGACTCCACACCTACCTCCTTCAATAATTTCCTCATCCAAAATCCGAGCAACATCCCCCAGAGTCAACGGGTCATTCCTCTCAGCAGCATGACTCACTGAACCCCTCACGGATTCATAACTATTTGGCAACGACGCCAAAATAATTAATGTTTATTCATCGACAACAAATCCAACAATTGCCAATTGATTAATTACGTTGTCCATATATTCAAGTATGTGTTCATAGAAGTACATTCAACCATCTTCAAATTAAGTAGAATTTTCAATGTAGACATACCTTATTACGAAAGAGCGGCTTCTCATATACGACCGATATTACTTTCATTGCCCCATGCGTCAGGATTTCTTTCGCCACATTACGAGACACATTATCGCCGAAGCTCAATCTGGACGCTCTGGGACTTTCCCCTTGCCTAGTTTGTTCCACTTTTCCATAGTCATCTCTTTCGGCTTCTCAGATAATGGTTTAGCCAAGTACTTCGTATACAGATAGTCTTCAATTTGCATCTTCCACGGCGAAAAATTAATTCCTTCAAATAGCTTCATACCTTGCAGTATCGCAACTCCTTCGTCTACATCCATAATACTTTTGAATTACTCTTGATTATCACAACCTTCGCTCTGATACTAATTGTTAGGAATCCTACAACGTTACTAGACTAATTCGTGGTACCTCAAATTAATATAATAACTAGATTCCACCCAGGATGATAAACTACTTTCGGATTGATAATCCTATGCTAATTCAGATACATGAAAAGCAATAAATCCATACACAAGAGTTACCCTGGCTTCACCCTCAATGGCAGCCTAATCCAAACTCCGTCAAGTAGATCCATACCACAACTTTTAAGAAGAATTGTTTATAGGACTCAAGAACCCTATTCTACGCATCTCTCAATTACTTTTTTATAGATCGAACACTCTAATTACAAGCCTACAAATCTCTCATGTTTATTATGCTAATATTCGAGTACAATAATAATCAACCAATAGAATTCTATCTATGCGCTAAAAGCATTTCTACCTAACTGTATTACTGCCCAAGTCATAAATTTCAAGCCTATCCAAACGTATTTATTAAGTTGTCTCAAAGACTGGCCACAAACGTATTTATTAAGTTGTTCTGCAAAGATTTGGCCACAAGTTATCTAAACTCGCCACCAAATTATTCAAATATAATACACCTAATGCCTGGGCCTCCCATTATTACTTAGCTTTAAAATTTAATTATTATATGATATAGTATATATTTTTCTAATTTCTATTATTTGGTAAAAATGAACATCGATCGATTTGCCAGCAATAATAATAATAATAATAGTCAAGGAAATGCTTCATTGCTGTATTCCATTTTAAATCTTTTACTTCATTATTAATTGTATATCATTTTATATTATGGATTACATAATAATAAAAGCATTGACTATTAATGTGCAGGGGTTGATCTTCATGAGCTAATGAGGGCTAATGATTCAATACTTAGTTTTGCACTTGCGACATTATTCATTCAATTTGGTTAGAGAGAAATATATTTTTTACCACATTAAATACGATTTGATCTCCAAATGGAGTTTGAGATTAACTCAAATGAAATGATCTAACAAAGTGAATATAATTCATATATATCAAGTACAATTTTGGTGGTAAAAGTAAGTAATTCATCCCCGGTCAACGGTGGTCAATCTCGATCAATCCGACCAACTCTAATAGTCGACGATCAAGTTAAATATCTTAAACACATAAAGGATTTAAGCACTTGATCCAATCATGTAACCAATGCCTTAAAAGGGTAGCTAGAGTCATTTATACACATGAAACTCCTATTACAATGGGAGATTACATATAATGGAATGATCAAACAACTATAGGTTTATTTGAGATTACTTCAAATGGAGTGCCAAAGTAAATGGACAATGGAGTATCATTCCATTTCATTAAATAAAAGTTTATTTAGATATATCATAATGGGCCGACTAACATGGACCTGATCCGTCCTGTTCGTTAAAAATTGAGCCGGCCTACCATCCACCTCTAGCGCCCGGCCTGATATTTTTCTTCGACCCGCTAGGCGCTAGACTCGTTATACTTGGTCCGGCCATTATTTAAGGAACCGGGTCGCCAGACTTGCCCATTAGACAACAGTTTCCTTTTGTTTTGTGAGTAATTGTTTTTGGTTTTGTTTATATATCCCTACTAGCGATGAGATGAATTTTGAATTTAAGACGTTTTAATAAGTGATAACTAACAAAGCCTTTCTCACTTGACTATTTAATTACTTTGTTTTCTAAGTCTGAATAATCTCACTTTCTTGATATGGATAATTTCAACGATAAATCTATTTTTAAATGTTTGAGTGAGACGTGTTTAAACAATCCACTAAAGTTATTTAATTCTTACATATTAATGTCTCAATGTAATTTTATTTTTTAATATCATCTTAATCACCTTATTAGTATATGAAATGTACATAACATGTAATGGTGTAAATATATTTTAATTAGAATTACTATACTGGTCTATAATGTAATTGATTCACATATGAGTGGACTGTAAGAATATTCTTCTTCATTAGTATGATCATTAGTAGGATGTTTATTATCATATTAATATTGCAAATCATTACGACTGCTACAAATCAAGTATTTAATCGCTACAAATCTTAGCCTCACGGATGGTTAAACGTGGTATCACAGACCGATAACGGTACCACGTTTTAACCAAACGTGGTACCGTTAAGTATGAGGTGGTAGGACTTTTTAATGGCATTTTGAGGTATTATAAAATGTATCACTTGTAATTGAAACAAATTAGACATTTTAATATGCTGCTCGCTTACAAATTTATACTGGGCAAGGGCCAGAGTTTACATAGGTTCCATTCAGACTTTCATGTTAATACAAACTATACAAATCTATTCATCATAAACTAATTCATCTTCGGACTCTTCTTCGTCGGAGTCGACTTCATGATCTAATGTGTAATTCTCTTCTTCTTCAATTTCTTCCTCAATGTCACTAAGATCGTCGAACATATCTTTTTGCTTTTATTCTATGAGTGACTCTTGATCTTCGCATCATATCGCTTTCTGGCCGCCCAACTTTGACACACACACATACTTCCAATTTCTAGCTTTTTAAGTCTGGAACGCCTTTTGGATATATATCAGAAGCCAGAGACATAGGTATAGAAAATATTTATTTCGCCATCTTATACAATAATCTAAAAACAAGGCTTCCTTTGCCGCCCACCATTTTAATATATCAAAAGGATTTTTATCATTATATTGACTCAATTCAAAAGTTAGTAGTTAACATCGAGTCAACTCATTCGCTTTCTCTTGTGGAGGAGTGGAATTATTTTCACCTAATAATTGTAAAACATTTCTAAGATGATCATGTTGACTTCATATTTTAACTCTCGCAGGGCACATTAAGATATTTGCTATACATGTTATACAAATAAGTTTCAATTTCATCTTTATATTTTTTTTCTATCATAATTTTTTAGTTCAAGAAACAGTTTAAAGTATCATAATACTTAATCTACGAGAAATGAAAATCTTTTATTTAAAGTTACTAATCTAGGTAGAATGAAAAAAATCTTTATTTAAAGTTAGGATCCATTATTGCACCAATTGCATCTGCATGTGGTATAAGATGAAAATATTTTAAAAACTTATCTTCCATATTCGGAACCATATCTCTAACAACATACTCATCTTTATGTTTATTCATATGAATGGAAAGATTAACAACACATTCTAAAGAAAGATAAATGTTTGGATGATATTAAGTTGAAAAAACTTTAGTAGAATATTTAATTGGCTCTAAAAACTTAAGCAATTCATAACAATATTTTCAATTACTATTTGTAAGCGGAACATAATATTCACCAACCAGAGCATACTTGTCATAAAATGTTGTGATTTCTTCCTTATACATATATGCACGAACTAGTAGATCGGAAGTCGAGTTCCATCTAGTTTCACAATCCAAAATTTATTTCCCAAACTTCTTACCTGAAGCCTCAACCAATTTTTTATATTCATGTTTTCTTACCCCGCCATTAACAACAAAATTAACCGCCTTCGAATTGATAAAATAAACTCATCCCAAACAACTTTTATTCCATCTTTTAGAATTACCAGCGGACGGACATAAACATCTAACATGAAAAGTTCACTAAAACCGTTTAATTGGTATCTTTAATTTTTTCAATTTAAACATTATTGTAGACTCATTATCAAATGAAATCACAATCCTATTCATACATTTATAATCTTCTCACACATATTTATATTAATTCCAATAATTTGAATATTGTTATGTTTAGAAATCGATCTAAAATAAACAATTCTCCATCAGCACTCCAATCTTTATCAATCCAATGACATTGTACACATATTATATCAAAATCCATAAAGATACCAATATCACTAGTCAAACACATTTTATAATTCGTAGTCGAAAGAGTTGCACCTGGGAAGAGCTTATTTCATTTTTAAAATATTTAAAAACATAGTGCTCGTTGTTAGCACGGGGATACGTGTTAGTTCGGGATTAACGACTTTTTAATCTAATTAGTGAAACGCCATCCATCACAATGTATTGTACAAGAAAGAACTACCAATTACAAAAATTCATGTCATCATATGCTCCAAAATATTAAAAAAGTTCCCGCTGGCTTATATTATTCTTTCACGTGCACTCACCCCCACACCGCAACTCTTAGTATTTTAAGGACCTAATAAGTGTCTAAAGAAGCATTTGACTTGATCCTCTTTTACCCCCACCCGCTTCCATGACAGAGCTCTCTTTACAATTTATACAAGTTGCTTTTTTGATTTCACTTGTCGCCACAAAATCTTGCCAAACCATGACGCTTTTTTTCCTTAACGCGAGTATCCGTAGCATTAGATTGAGAGTAGAGTTAATTACGGGTAGTTCATCCATACGATAATCATCCTCTAGATTAACATAATCATTAGACATACTAGCACTACTAATTTCACTTTGAACATTTTTACCAAGATTACGTTTTGATGCAATTAAAGAAGAACAAATATTACAATTAAAAAAAAGATGATAGATAATACCGAACAGGAGATGGAGCAATGTAAGATTGTATATTAAAACGAACAAGCCCATTTAATTTTGAAAAGAATCCTTAGACTCTCGACAAATCTAGACTTCCAATAAAATTCTGTGACTTCAAAAACAAACAAAGAATGAATTGACTAAATACAATTATCAGATCGCATTCGCTGCTCGTACGTACTTAATGCTTCATGAAAAGGTCTATATCTTAAACTACTTATTTGAAGTATTAATAACAAATTATTTCATAAGAAATTTTATTTGTTCAATTTTAAACAAATTCTTAAGCGTAATAACGGTACATTGTTAAATCCAAACGCATCATGAAAACCAGAATCTTATAAACGTGGTGAATTACTAACTCCATGTATCTGGGATTGGGTCCTGTGACATACTTCGCCTCGAACTCCATTGCGCCAAGAATCCTTTAACGGCTGGCCGGGCCGGTTCGTTAAGGATTCTTGGACCCGTCGAACATGTTACACGGGTTGGCCCGACAGGACTTCTAAGCGGCAGACGGCCTGCTCATTGTATTACCTACTAATAAGGAGGATTCTTTTCGTCCGAACCAACTTTTACATGTTTACTAGCTTTAAAAGCCTGGGCTTTGACGTGGGCCCAAAGGCTGTGTTGGTATACAAGGCGTAATTTGACGGGCCCAAAAGCTGTGTTGGTATATAAGGCGTAAGTGGGCGTGAGATAAGATAACAACCAAAATAATTCTCCATACATTTTTCCTCATATGAAAATAATGATATTGCCATATATTAATATAGAAGTGTAATTTTGGACTTTTGAGATGAATGGAGTAAGTAATAATCTTTAGGAACCAAATGCCCAAATAATCTAATCTAACAAACCCAATAGACTATACAGGAAAGAAACCAAATTGACACGAGTAGCTTTGTACGCAGTGATGGTACTTTCATGTTCAACAGTTTCTTTCCGAACCAAATACCTATGATACTACCACTTCACACTTCATCTTCAAGTAAAATGCCATGGAATCTCCAATATTAATAGCAAGAACAAAAATATTATCAAAAGCTTCAATATCCCATCACGGATTTCATAAAGCTCCTTCGCAATCTAGTATCTATAATCTTTGATAGCATTGATATGTTCTGTATTGCATCTTAACCCCTCATTCTGTTCAATAGATGAAACAATTCTCCAAGAAGCACGACGTGCACCAATCACGTTCTTGTAGGTAACATAGAGGAGGGTGCATTTCCTAAATAGCAAGTCCCTCATTTGAGGGTAAGGAGGTGAACCTTAAAATAAAAATGATCTATATCAAATACATTTCTATCCAGCATGGTTCAACTATTTCAGCTATACATGATCATCAACCCTATAACACACTCTCGGGAGTAATAACAAAAAACCTACTGATATAGAGGAGACCCTGTTAACATGTCTTGTTGATTTATTTATGCTGGTATAGTAGGAATCGATACTCAATGCATCCCTTTAAAATAAGCGTTATTTGGAAAATAGTGAAAAGAATAGTGTTTATAGCAATAACTGTTTTAAAATAATGAGAAGAATAGTGCTTTTAACAATAACTTTATCTCTAATTATTGAAAATGTTTATACTTTTCCATGCATAAATGGTATGTTTTTGTCAATTTGGGTTAGAAAACCATTTTAATAATTTTGGCTAATTTAAGTTAGAAAAGATACTTAATAACAATCAAGTTAAAGAAGCAACACTTATTTACTAGAATGGAATATAAATAACAATAATTTTCATGAGTAAATAAGAACTTAAGCAATATCAACAAAATATACAAACCAGACCTTCTGCTGAGGACATAGGGCTACATTATAAGTCAGAAAGATCTCAAGCTTTGCAGCTGTTAAGAAACAGAAGATCAACAAATATAATAAATTTCTCACAATAGTTTAAAACTAACAAAGGAAAAATTGCACATACTTTTGCCTCAATGCATTAAAATTTGAAAGCACTCTAATAACTACAATAGTTCATTATACGAGGATGGAAATAAACAATACATAAATGAAAGCAGTATACGAGAGCCCTAAGGTAATTAGCCATGATAACAATAAAAGTTGTATTGAGTCAAACAACAACAACATACGCTTTTATTGTCCTCTGAGAAGTAAAGATCAAATGAAAGATCAGGTGGTCTATAAAGCTTATTCAAATTCGATAAGCATTAAATGCAGTAGAACATAATGCCAACAATTGAGCTAGAAATTTTCGATTTGTTTTGTAAAATTATTACCCGAATTCAAAGCACAGCCACAAATGTAATATTTGCAATTAAATGGTATGAAGATGAGGAAGGAGTGTTAGGAGTAAAATGGAAAATGATGTATAAAGTCAACCTTTAAATTTTTTTAAAAAAGCTTAAATCGACACTTTGCAGTGATGAAGCGAAGAATAGTTTTATTACTCAGATGTATGTTGAACAAATTCAAATCAACATTATGATAGTCTTCATCATCACTCCCATGTTAAAATCTCGACCTCTCGACTAACGACTAAATTTATCAGAACATACGGCAAGAGCTTTTAAGCTCACAGACAGCTTTGATACTTTATAATAAAAAGCTGAATATAATGCCTTCTTAATACCATAATTCAGTTTAAGGACATTTCCAGATGTTAATCAAGAAAACAAGAGAAATAAATTTTGGTAGTGAGAAACTTTACACCACATTATTTAACAACATTTTGTTGGTGTGGCCGGTGCATCTTTTAAACTAGAGAATAAATCGCCCATAAATTTATAGGTATATACAGTACTACACATATATTTCTCATGTTTAAGTTGCTCAAGAATTTAAACTTCCATTCTCATAATTCAATCCGTCCTCGATATAGATTTACATTTACGTATACTTTAACATGTTTTTATTTTTCATAACTTATTCTATTTGATCAATGTTTGTGCATATTTTAGAAAAGAAGTAAAACTCTAACTAATATTTTCTTTATCCCTGAAGATTATCTATTTTCATTTCTAATAACTTGTCTCATTTGATCAATATTTGTATGTATTTGGGTACTAATCAACTAAGTCAAGTTCAACTAACATTGGAAGAGTTCACTATTAAATTTTTGAAAAAGTCAAAACTACATAATATTAATGAAAATAAGGAAATATATTGTTTAATAACATTATATATAACAAGTTTTTTAAGAAAATATCAAATGTAATCGTTTTTCAAAAAATAAGTGATCCATTTATTACATCACCCAAATATAAGTAGATAGTTCAATAACTAACCTAAAATTAATCAACGTTCGGGGGCAACGGCTAATTAGTATCGGCTTATAAAGGACGTTAAGGTACAATCTCCAAACGGTAACGATCTTATCAAGGGAACCTTTTTTTTTGGCTTTTCTAATTTTTTTTAAAATTATCAACTGCCAAGTAGAACTCGAGTAAATTAATACTTGATTATTTAATAAACTCTAAGATAATATTTTTGGCCCCCCGACTACTAATACTGTGTTAAATTAATAATTCAGGCTTTTTTTTTTGTTCATTTTTCATTATTTCTACTATCAGTCATATGCTAATTATGTTTTTTTCTCAACTTCTAAGAGAAACTCGATAATTAATACAAAGTTATTTCGACTCAACCGAATTTATGCTGCGCTAAATTAATAACTGTGTTTTTTCGTTTTTTTCATAACAATCATAAAACACGCGAATGGTCACGGATTGGCGGCGCGGAACAATTTATTTATTTTTTCCTTTTCTTAATTGTTTGTTTACAATTATCAACTACAGCAGTAAATTGAGCAAATTAATACTGATTATTTAATAATAAGCTCTCTAAGTTAATATTTTCGTCCGTCTTACTCTGGGAATAAAAAGCAATTAACAATTCAATCTCTTTTTCATTATTTCTAAAAGACTACTATACGCAATCTGCATTTATTTTTCTTCATTTTTCATGTTAATATTTTTCCCCCTTTTTTAGACGATTTTTTTTAATTATCAACTATAGTAGAAACTTAAGATAATATTTTTGCCTTTCAAGATTGGTGCTTAAAATATACGTCATTATATTTACAAAAAATTGGGCTCGATCAACTATTAAATATAATATTTCGACCAACTCGTCATTTGACGGGCACTTTACTACTAGTAATCAAATAAAACACCATTTTGTATGAGGCCCACCTGAATCTAAGTCAAGTGAGCAGTGAGCTCTCAACATATTTAAATCAAAACCCTAAACTTAATCCTTTTTTCTCCTCCGCAGTTAAATCTTTTTCTGCTAATTTGATTTTAGAAGCTCCTTTTTTGCAATTTGGGTTTTCATCAAAATAGTTGATGGTTATTTATACACAGAAACCATTTTTCTAGAAGTGAGTTTTCTTCAAATTTAATTGATTGCATATTGTATTTTTCTTAGTTCAAAGTGGTTAATTATTAGTATCATTCATATGCTTTGGAGTTTTGGGTAGTTTTTCTTGTTTAATTATGATACTAAAAAAAAGTTTGTTTTTTTGGTGAAGCTTGCTTAATTTTATTGGAATTTTGTTTTTGTTTTAATACTAATACATTTGATTTTGATAAGCTCTTTTTCTGAATTTTGGGTTTTCATCAAAACAGTTGATGGTTATTTGTACACTGAAACCATTTTTCAAGAAGTGAGCTTACTTGAAATTTAATTGATTGCAGATTGTATTTTTCTTAGTTCAAAGTGGTTAATTATTAGCATTTTTCATATGGGGTTTGGAATTTTTGGGTAGTTTTGCTTGTTTAGTATCATAAAGTTTGGTTTTTTATGAAGTTTGCCTAATTTTATTGGTTTTTTTGTTTTGTTTTAATAATGCATTTTATTTTATCAATAAAATTGAGAAGCTCTTTTTTTCCAATTTGGTTTTCATCAAAACAGTGATGGTTATTTGTACACAGAAACCATTTTTCAATTCTTGAAAGTTAATTGATTGCATATTGTATTTGTCTTAGTTCAAAGTGGTTAGTTATTAATATAGTTCAAAGTAATTAATTATCATAAAGTTTTTTTTTAGTGAAGGTTGTTTAATTTTATTGGAAAAAATTTGTGTTTTAATAATAGTTTTGTTATTGTTATTTCAATTTTTAGCTGAAGATGATGTCGGAATAAGGTTGCTTAATTGTATTGGAAAAGATTGTGTTTTAATAATACATTTGTTATTGTTATTTCATTTTTAGTTGAAGATGATTTCAGAATTGGGAAGAAGACCAATGCTTGGGACTAATGAGAATTCATTTGGGGATGAATTGGAGAAGGAGATAGGGCTTTTGCTTCGCGAACAGCGTAGGCAAGACAACGATGATCGTGAAAAGGAGCTGAATATTTACAGGAGTGGCTCGGCACCTCCAACTGTTGAGGGTTCATTGAGTGCAGTTGGAGGGCTGTTTAATGGGCATATGTCGGAGGAGGAACTTAGGTCTGACCCTGCGTATTTGTCTTATTATTACTCCAATGTGAATCTGAATCCTAGGTTGCCGCCTCCATTGTTGTCAAAGGAGGATTGGCGGTTTGCTCAGAGGTTACAAGGTGGGAGTTCTGCCATCGGGGATCGGAGGAAAGTGAATAGGACTGAAACTAGTGGGAATGGTGCTGGTAGGTCGTTATTCGCAATGCCTCCTGGGTTTAATAACTCGAAAAATCAAGAAGATGAAAATGATTCTGATATAGTGCAGAGTTCAGTTGAATGGGGTGGTGATGGATTGATTGGATTGCCTGGGTTGGGTTTAGGTAACAAACAGAAAAGCTTTGCTGACATATTTCAGGTAGATTTCTTGCGCAGTTTTACTACTTACAATGTGCACTTGTAAAATCCTAATAATTTGTTTTATATATAATAAACTATATGTTAAAATTTCTAAAGTTTCGATTTTTATAAATAAACCCAATTAGTATAGGCTGACACCTGGTCTAATTTTTTTGTATAATTTACCGTGTTTGTTTATTATCCTTCTATATTCTAACTAAATATTTCAATTGAATTGTAGAATGATATCAGAATCTTGATAGAATTGTCTACTTTTAATAATAATAAGATCAACATTAGTGCCATGTCAAGAATATTTTTTCATATTCAGAACTGCCAATTCGATGCCTCAAACTTTCTCATTATTTATTTGTTAGTCGCACTGTTAGTTATGTGGACGCCCAAGAAATTCCTTTGTTCTGCTTTATTTGCTTCTTTATTTAGTTTGTGTAACATTTCCCGACTGTTCCCGCTTTTTTATTGTTCTGTATCATAGCGTAAAGTTGTCCCCGTCTCTGTTAAAGTTCAATCCTCAATTCTACCATCTTTGTTTCACAAACGTTCTGTGAAATTTGTGTTAAATCTTTTAAATCTACCCATACTGTTTCACAAACTTTCAGTGGAAATTTGTGAATAGGATTTTAATTTTGGTTTATGAAAAAAGTCTCTTGCTTTACCATGAATAAAGTCTTCACCTTTGTTTAAACCTCTATACAAGTGCATCAAATGTTATGGAAACCCCAATATCAGTAGTTGTATGTGAAAATATTTTGTTTATCATTGCCTCCTCAATCAAATTAGAAAGGGGGGAAATTTGTTGACTTATCATATATGTAAACAAATTGTTTGACGCTGTTCTCGCTTGCTTGGCACTCTTTAGAGGCGTTGGGACATGTTATTGTTGCTTGTTTGGCAATCTCATGTTCATGTGATTTAGCATTGAGAAATACCATATTGTATCTTTATTGAATCCTTCTCCTGAGCCTCTTTCCAGTTTGAATTTCCACTTATGATGAAGTGCCATACCATTTTTCTCGAACTGGTTGGTTAAAAAATAGAATCTTTTACAGGATGACTTAGGGCGCATGACTCCTGTTTCTGGGCACCCTTCACGCCCTGTTAGCCGTAATGCATTTGATGAGAATATTGAACCTCTGGGTTCCTCTGAGGCTGAGTTGGCCCATCTTCGCCGTGAACTAGCTTCTGCCGATCCGTCACTATCTTCAACAACTAACCAACATGCTGGATCCGCTGCATCGTACTCGTACGCTGCTGCTTTGGGTGCTTCTTTGTCAAGAAGCACCACTCCTGATTCACATCGTATTGCAAGGGCACCTAGTCCTTCTCTTACCCCTATTGGTGGAGGTAGGGTTGGCAGTTCTGAGAAGAGGACCATGGACAATTCCAACTCATTTAATGACATTGGAACTCGTCCGAATGAGTCTGTTGATATAGTAACTGCTTTATCTGGGATAAGCCTATCTAATGGTACCAGACATGAGGAGAACCATTTGCCCTCTGTGATTGAACAAGACGTCAAAGATCAAAATAGCTATGTATTCAATCTTCCAGGTGGAGAGAATAACTCGAAGAAGCATGCACACTTGCATAAATCTGAATCCGCACATTTCAACATGCCTTCTGTCTCCCAGTCTGCGAAAACAATCTATTCTCACTCTGGTGTTGGAAACATTGGCAGGTCTGATCCCAGTCTCTCTTCTCTTCATGCTGAATTGCACAGAACTTCTGTTCCAAACAATTCCTACCTAAAAGGATCTTCAACGTCCACTCATAGTGGTAGGGGTCTTCCCTTTCAGAATCAGCAACTGGATAGTCCTAATTCACCATATTCAGGTTATGGTGTGAGTGGTCACTCTATGAATCCGTTTTCTAGTCATTTGGCAAATAGTTATCTTCCCCCTCTGTTCGAAAATGCTGCTGCATCGGCCTTGGGTATTCCTGCTATGGACTCGAGGATGTTCGGGGGTTCGATGGGCTCTCCTGGATCAGATCAGAGTCTAGGCAGAATGGAGAATCATATGGCAGCAAACACTTTGCAGGCACCGTTTGTGGACCCGATGTATCTTCAGTACCTGACTCCAGATTATGTTGCAGCAGTCAATGATCCTGCTGCAGACAGGAATTATATGGATAATTCATATGTGGACCTTCTGCAAAAAGCCTATGTTGGTGCCATGCTGTCGCCTCAAAAGTCACAATATAACTTTCCGGTTGGGGGAAAAAATAATTCGTCTAATTATCATGGCTATTATGGAAATCCTTCCTATGGACTGGCCATGTCCTATTTGGGAAGTCCCTTGGCGAGTCCAATTTTTCCTACCTCTCCTGTTGGACCTGGCAGTCCCATGCGGCACAACGATTTTAATATGAGGTTCTCGGGTGGAATGAGTAATCTAGCAGGCGGTGTTACGGGACAATGGCAGTTAAATAGTATGGATAACAGCTTTGCATCCTCTCTGCTGGAGGAGTTCAAGAGCAATAAAACTAGAAGCTTTGAGCTCTCAGAAATTGCAGGGCATGTTGTTGAGTTCAGGTATATGCTACTCCATACTTCAACTTTATTATAAATTGCATTGATACCTGGAAAATTATATTTTGTGTAGTGTGGATCAATATGGAAGCCGATTCATTCAGCAGAAACTGGAGACGACCACCATAGAGGAGAAAAACATGGTCTTCAAAGAGATCATTCCTCAAGCTCTTACTCTGATGACTGATGTTTTTGGTAATTATGTGATACAGAAGGTATACATTTTTTCAACTCTTCTATTAACTCTTGATGAGTGCTAAAGAAATGACAGGAATATTTATTAAATTAATTCTTTCATTCTTTTTTCAGTTCTTTGAACATGGACTGCCAACTCAAAGGAGAGAACTGGCTAACAAGCTTTTTGGTCATGTGCTTACCCTCAGTCTGCAGATGTATGGGTGTCGTGTGATACAGAAGGTGATTACGATCTTATTTCTTTAGACTTTAATTTCTCCATATGTCTGTCTTTAGAGGGTAATCTTGTATGCAGAGTGTTAGTTTTCTGATTTTGACTCATTTCACTTAATTTCAGAAGTTCTAAATATTCTCTCAGATGGTGTCTTTACTCTTTATATTGAGTTTTAAGTTTCAATGTTTTGATGCATGAACTTTTTCCATTTTAATTAGGCTATAGAAGTTGTAGATGTGGACCAGAAGATCAAAATGGTGGTAGAACTTGATGGCCATGTAATGCGATGTGTTCGTGATCAGAATGGGAATCATGTAATCCAGAAGTGTATTGAATGTGTCCCAGAAGATCACATTCAATTTATTGTTTCAACTTTCTTCGGTCAAGTTATCACTCTTTCCACTCATCCATATGGTTGCCGTGTAATACAGGTCATTACTATATCCACCCTTTCTTTCACTTTTTGATATTGGATGATTGAACTGATTGCTTATGAGATATTTCGGATGGCAGAGAGTTCTAGAACACTGCCTAGATCCAACTACACAAATTAAAGTGATGGAAGAGATTCTAGGATCTGTGAGCATGTTGGCACAGGATCAATATGGCAATTATGTTATTCAGGTTTGTATAATTCCTTGATAATTGCATGTGGTGACTCTCAAGAAGTATATTGTGGTTTATAATGATTTCACTCCTCTTTTCTTGGTCGATGTCTATTGTGCATATCGATTAATGGTTTAAGGGTGTAAGATAGAGTGATTTGTTTTTGGTGCTTTTTATAATGAGAATTTGTACTTCAATTAATAATAACGTTAATTTCATGTAAGTGATGTTACGTCACTTATATGAGTGAGATCCTATTGGAACATTGGAGTAATGCTTGTGCAACATACATCTAAAGCAAGAAAGTTGTTACAAGAGTCTTGAAGATCTGCAGTTTGCACACTGATAGTTCTTTGGGTAGTGCTGGCGGATAGCAAAATTCATTTTATTCTAGAATTGATGTTCCAGATTTTTTCATGTGATATCTGTTAGTATTTTGGTATTCAGACGCTGTTAAGTATTCTTTTACTTGCTCAATAGTCAATGCTCTAAAGTGTTTTGCAATTTCGTTGGCTAACTCGGGTATGATTTATTTGTTCAAATTGAGCAGCATGTACTGGAGCATGGTAAGCCCGCAGAGCGCACTGCGATCATTCAGGAATTAGCTGGGAATATCGTGCAAATGAGCCAGCAAAAGTTTGCCTCCAATGTTGTTGAGAAGTGCTTGACTTTTGGTGATCATAGTGAACGCCAGCTCCTGATGAATGAGATGCTAGGTTCTACAGATGAGAATCAACCTCTTCAGGTATCTTACTACAGATGGATTATTGCTGCATAACTTAACCCACAACTGTGCATGTCTATGTCGTTCTGAGTTGATTCTTCACAAACTATGCATTGGAATCTGAAATAGTTTGCTATTCTCTTTGTGAACCGGGTTATGTTTTCCATTACCGCCCCCCCCCCTGCTCGTCTTCTCTTCTTCTATTTCTTCTCTCTCCCCATTACTCTAATATTCTGAATTGCCATTTGTTTTGTTGATGTTTCGTATATATCTGATATTTGTATTGACAATATGCTTGGTATGCGTGCAGGCGATGATGAAAGATCAATTTGCTAATTACGTTGTTCAGAAGGTTCTGGAAACTTGTAGTGATCAGGAACGAGAACTTATCTTGTCCAGAATTAAGGTTCATCTGAATGCACTCAAGAAGTACACATATGGAAAACACATCGTTGCTCGTGTCGAGAAACTTGTTGCTGCTGGGGGTATGTTTTTTAATAATCAAGTTTCTTATCATTTAACAAAATATGAGCTCTTCGTGATCATAATTGTTGCTGACATTTACCATCATGGGGAAGTGGGAAGGAGAAAGTGTCCCAAGCAATCGAGACACAAGCTTCCCCCCTTCTCCCTCTTCATGCTATGGTAAAATTTGGTTCAGCAGAGAAAGGAGGGATTTAGGCACATGCAAGAAGATGAGTTTTTCAGGTTTTCATTACCTGTAAGGGCCAATTCTCTCTGGATGTGGGTCCTTATAAGGCAATGGACTGGGTCACTGAGGAGTTCCTCCTATTTTATTTTATATTTTGGCCTTGATGGTTTTATTTTCTAATTCGCCGTTTTCAAAGTCAAGTCTCATGTTCTCAATTTTTATATATTCAAGGAAACTGCTATCCTCATTGAATCTTGGAAAGGTTGAGTCACCTCTTAATTAGTGACCATCTTGGTTTGGTTATGTAGTCTCTGATGTTTTCATTCATCTGCAGAGGAGATACTCTCCAGAACCCAAATCTTTAGGCCTTGTAGAAAGAGGAACTTGTACAGCTAACTGAGGCTAGTTTGAGCTACCTCTCTTCCTCCGTTTTTATTTCAGTATTTAGTCCATCAGGCCTACTAGCCTTCCTCCAGAAGGTATATACGCGCGTTTAAATTTCTTGCTTGTAATAGAAATTGTACATTGAGTGTAGTAGTTGAGGTCTATACATAGAAGGTAGTAAGCCCTAAGGTGCAGATGTTCAATGTTCCTAGTCTGTCAATTATGATTGTACAAATGCTACCTGTGGAGAGTTGAATGTTTTATATTAGGTCTCAATTTCAATATTATGGTGTATTGACAGTTATCTTATTTGGAGAAGTATATAACTAATTATTTTCATTTTGTTGTTTTCTGACATTTCATTACATAGTGTGGTTATCTCTTCCCTTTGGTACACATGCAAAGAAAAAAAAATCTGTAAAAAGGGTGTTTGTCTATAGCTTTTTTCGGATAGGATCCTTTGCCTCCCATAGTCTTGCTTTCATTTGTTCATCGTGTGTTGGGATATCATGAATGCTTATAATGTGCCACTTGATGCATGCTGGGATATCATGAATGGTTATGATGTGCCACTTGATGCATGTTGTATATACAAATTTTTCAGGAATGAGATGCAATAAGAGACGTAAAAAGGAGGTAGATTATGCATCTTTGTTATGATCGTTTAACACTTACCAAATCAACTTTGAATTCTAGTTCTTCAAACTATTAGCAAAAGAATTCATGAAATAGAGCACAAAATCTTCAAAATGTTGCCAAAGTAATCCATAGATAGAACGATGCTTGAGTTGATCCATTAATCATCAAAATCATCAAGTTCTACTTTTTGTCCAAACCCTCTTGGTCCATCTCTTCTAACTCTAACCTTGCCCTTCTTGCCACTCTTCTTTTTGGCAGCCTCTTGCTTCTCAAATTTCTCACTTTCCCTTTTCTGCAAGAAATCTGTAACAGCTATATAGATCACCTGAAACAAAAATGCCAATCAAACTTTTCAATAATATTGAAAATTCAATAATCTAAGGAAACAATCAATATTAACATGTCCCAATGCGTCCGAAGAGTCTCCCGTCTAAGCCGGGATAAGGTCATATGTTATTTACCACTTCATAACATATAATAAGTCTCGGTAACTTAATGAGCCAACAAAACAGTAACACTAAATCAAAAGAGTTCAAGAATATGCAGATTTACCCCTATGGTGAGGATGGATAAGCCTATAAACGCAACGATTAGAAGTGAAGAGACAATAGTGTTTACACCATTATCAGGTGATGAAACTATCTGTTGTGTATCTTGCACTGCAGCATTTGCATCTGAGAGCATAAAATTTTCTGGAGTAGCAAACAGTCTCCATCTTCGTTCAACTTTGTGATGTTGGAAGGTTTCTTTAAGAGAAAGAGCTGAGGAAAGTCCATGAATTCTTGAAATGTTTGATAAAGAAGTGTGAGGTGGGAGATGGAGATGGAGAGATTTAGGAGTATGAATTAAAGAGGAGATTGGAAAAAATGTGGCAGCCATTTTTCTTTCATTTGCTACCACTATTTTCTTCTATCTCATCAACATTTTTCCAAGCTATGCAGATTGTCTGGATAACATAAGCATGGTGAATTATTTTGATATCTAGGATGGAATAAGATGTTGACACGTTTTGGAGAATGTCTTGAAAGACATCATCTAACGACGAGGATCTCTATTTCCTTTATGAATTTTATTATTATTTGATATTTGCATCCTTATAATATTGTAAATCATGCATTAAATTGTAACAATATAACTAATTATGATGTCCACTGACAACATAAATTTATGAGTTAGAGATATTCAGTTAATTAAATAACTAAAATAAAAATAACAAATATTAAATTACTAATGGACACCTGATTTCGTTAGATCGTCGTATTTAATTAACTATGAGATTATTTATCAATTCATAACAAGAGAATTCTAAAATATTACTCCCTCCGTTTCAAAATAGATGATTGTTTAGATGAAAAGTGAAAATAGATGATTGTTTAGATGAAAAGTGTTTTATTAAGGTATAGTGAAAAGCTACATTGAGATTGTAAAAGCTACGTGGAAATATAAAAGGCTACGTTAAGGTTGTAAAATGTATATTAAAATCACAATGATCAGCTATTGTGAAAAAAAGTAAATTCTTTCTAAATGATCATGTATTTTGAGACAAAGGGAGTAATATTCTCTCGAGTAATACACTAACTCTCGGCTGCATGATAAACTACTTATATCTACATGATAGTTTAAAATATTGAGCCAGGATGAAAATATGATGGCCGCATAAACTTTTGCGTCATAAACTTGCGTAACACGTCACGCATATCCTATGCTAAATCAAAATATGTGTTCTAATTATTTTCTAAGTGATCACACTATCTCTACCAATTAACCACTTATGCAAACAATTCACTAATGACTAGTTAATAAAAGTAATTAGTCACAATAATTAGAATTATAAATAAATGATAAATAAATCCCACATAAAATAAATACTTCGAATCCAACTACATCACGGTCCTGACTAATAACAAATTAGTTTAGAATTGAAAGCGAAAATAAATAATAAAAGTTACTAGAAAACATCTGAAAAATAATAAACGTAGAGTGACGTATGATGTTCTCTATGCATCTGGCTGCGTGCGTCCGGACTCCTTTTTAGTGCGTGAAGAGCTCCCTTTTATACAAGTCAATCCTAACTTGACATGAGATGGGGTTGGTTACCCTTTTGAGAAAGTGGCCAGCAGCCCAAATCACTCTTGGTGGCTCATGGCTGTAAATCAAAGCCCTAATCACCCAATGGCTCCTTTTATTATACAGAATTACTGGGCTGCTCAACATATAATAATGGGTTGGACCTGGCTCTCATGGACTGCTCCACTATGAACTTTTAATTCCACCTTCTTAATTTATTAGATCATTTTTTTGTATATATTCTTTATTTCACTCACAAATGACCTACAACCAAAATTAGTGAAAACAAGTGTACAATGTATCCAATTAATCATAAGTAGCATTATAATATAGAGGGTGTTTGACTAAACTTATTTATCTATAAAATCAATTTATAAGTTAATTTTGAAGCGTTTGGCAAAAACATTTAACAGAAAACCAACATAAGTTGTTTGTTTTAAAAAATTCACAAATCCCAACTTATTTTTATCAACTTATTTTGCATTGAACAAGTAAAGTACTTAAATACCCACTGTTTAATAATAAAAACAATCGTTCTTGATTAACCGTTATCGCGAATTCTTACGTTCGGCCTTCGATCCTTACATTTGTTCCCAAATTAAACTCCCACTTTGTAATAATCATCTCAGCATCACCGTCCAACCAATTACTTCAATCTGCCAAACTAACAACCTCCAAATTAACTTCTTAATTAATTATCCTACTGACGATTAAATTATACATCACATAATGAATCAATCCGCCACCGGTGATTTTTAATCCGCTTACCGAATCATTTACGGACGAATTGGACTCAAATCAAGAAGAAGAAAGAGTCTAAAGGAAGAAAGCACCTAAGAAAGAGTCTAAAGGAAGAAAGCATCTATTATCAATTGTAGGTTTATCTTTCACTTTTTATTTTGAGTGTTCAAATGCCCAATTTTCTATATAAATGTTTATTTATTTTCATTTAGTCATTTGATGTTTAAATTTTGCATTCGTATAGATGGATAACTTAGGATCGAAAGATGATAACAATAATGATAATGGTAAGGCTAAAAGAAAACTCAAAAATGTTGATCGTAAGTCTGCTAAGTGGAGTGATGAATTGAGAAAAATATTTGTTGATTTTGCTATTATGGAGATTGAAAAGGGGAATAGGCACCCATGAGTTTTTAGTAAATTAGAATGGAAAACGTGGTAGGCGGCTTGATCCAACAGTGGTTTGAATTATGATATAAGACAATTAAAAAACCATTGGGATAGAATGAAAAGTGAATGGAAAATCTTTGGGCAATTGATGAATAAAGAGATAGGAATTGGTTGGGATCCTATAAAAAAGTCAATTGATGCCCTGCGAAGGTTGGTGGGAAATAAAGGTAATTATTAATGAATTTATTCATGTTCGAATAAAAAGTTTAGCTTAATATTAGTTTTATCGTTATTCTCTGGAAAATAGTGACTTTAAGCTTAAATTCAAAAAACAAAGGACTTATTTATAAGTTGGTTCCGTTACAATCTTATTTTTGATATAGCTATTGGAGAGAGAGGTAGTGCTTGAGTGACATTCTGGTGTTGGATTAGACATACATGATGACGATTCGTATAAAGATACTTACACTAATGATAATGAAGAAAGGAGCGGTGATAGTCATGATATTCAAAACGTTGAAATGCAGTCATCTTTACATGCAAGTTTACTCGGTGATGATTACTTGTTTCCTAATAGTTCTTCATTTAAAAGACAAAAATCAAATGAAGGTAAGAAAAAGTTATACAGAAGTACGAGAGTAAGTAAATGCTTTGAAAGAAGATATTGTTCCGCCGTGAGGTTGTAAAAGCAAAATCTGACCCGTCTTAACTGTATGCATTTAACCCCTCCTCCACCTACTATTGAGCAATGTATGCTCATGTTGCAAAACATTCCAGGAGTTTCAATATCAAGTCCTATTTGGAACTATGGTTGTCATCTATTAAAAGAAAACGATAGTAGAACTGTGTTTTGCCAGACTAATACAGTGATGAAGCCTGTTGTCTTCCCAGAGTTTAGCTATCAAATGTTTCAATAATAAGCATTAGAGTGACGTGTTCTCTATGCATAAAAGGCTGCGTGTGTCAGTTCCTTTTGAGTCGTGAAGGCCCCGCCCACATGCAAGTCAATCTTAACTTGACTTGAGATGGGGACAGTTACCTTTGAGAAAGTGGCGGCCCAAATCCTTTCTAGGTAGGCTGTGTAGGCGTGTCTATAGAGCGAGGATGGGCGGATGACCGCTGAAGGCAACCGGGCGGCCCATTGTAACGAGTCCAAGAGGCCCCGATTTCCTTAGCGAGCAGGCAACCCGTTAAGAGGTGTGCACCCACTATTTGGTTCGAGGCCTATGGATTGAGGACCCGGCGTGGTACCGTTTTTTATTAGCAGTGCTGCTGTCACTTTAACATGTTTTTTTTTAATTAAATGTCCACCCGTTTAACTTTAATGGTGCACCGTTTATTACGAAAAAATTTGAACATTGATGACGAATTGAACAAATAACGTTTATAATGAAATAACAATTTATTAATAGTTCAAATAGGTAGTTTAAGATACAATATGTTTTTTCTCCCAACCACTAATACCGTACAAACGGACAACGAATACGATAGAATAATTACGTTCGGTCTCTTCATGATGAAACTTGAACGTTACAAAATCACCATAGGTTATGTCGTAACGTTGCACAAATTTACTCCACTCATCCGTGAATAAAATATGCTGTGTTTCGTCACCATCCTCGAACCTTCCATTTTCAATTTTGACAACATGGGCGCAAATTAAATTCGATGGCTAGCTTACCTTTCACCTTGTACAAAAGGTTGGCCTTGTGAACAAAGGCGGGAGATAGCTGAGCCTTTGTGAGACAGTTTGTTATAACTTGTGAAAATCTCTTACTGACGCTCCGTGGAGAAGCAGGCACTGTTAGGGAATTCAACTTTCTCTTGACATAGTGAACAATATGCTAAGAAACAATGAGTGTAGAGTGATTAAGTTGATAGTTGTGATTGTCGAACAAGAAAAAAGATTTATTTATAGATCCAGAAAATACTTTTCGGCCATTTTCTACAAGCGGTACTGCGTTGTTCTAAGCGTTACCCGTTTGATCCCGACTACTGAAGTACTTGACTGTGCGTCATAAAGGTGGTGACGTTTGGATCCCGCAGCGATTACCACGTTTCATCCCAGCGGGTAGTTTTACTAGCGACTTTTAATATATTGCTTTTATGAATGAGCATTGGTAGCGTGTGATCTCCATCATCCGTTTATTCCAACGCTAGCTAATGGCTCTGTTTGTACTAAACGTAGTACCATTTGGATCACATGGTACCACGTTTGATCCCAACGGATAGTTTTTTAATGGATATAATTTAATAACGGCTATTTTTATGAATAAGCGTGTGCGGATCAAAAGCGTTACCGTTTGAATCAATGGCTAGCTAACGGGTCTTTTTTGTCTTCTAAGCGTGGTAGCGTTTGATCAAACATTACCACGTTAGTTCCCTTGAAAATGCCAAAGCGCCTATGGAAAGCTTCATAAAGGGGCAACTTCCTTGCATTTCTAACAACTCCTGATCATTTTGTAAGCAATATAAAAGAAATAACTAGCAATCTCAACACATTTTCTAAGCAATTTTGCAACTTCATTACTTGTTTTTTTTATTAAAGTCTAAAATTTTATAGAAGTCTAAAGGATTGATCGAGTTTAAGGATTACATCTCAGATAAATTAGGCTTAGTTGATCTACAATCTTATCTTGCTCATCAGTCGATATTATCTATCAACTTTTTAGAATTGTGATATTTGTTCTTCTAAATTAATGGCAACTCAAAATGTAGTCTTAGTAAAATTGTTCAAGGTAGGTTTGCTAGTGCTAGTATGTGTCTAATGATTATGTTAATTTAAAGGATGATAATCGTGTGGATATCCTTTATTAACTCTCGTCTAGTGCTACGGATACTACTAATGAAGGAAAAAAAAACTTCATGGATTTGTGACATTTTGAGGCCGACGTTGTAAATCTACAAGCAAAGCTCGTTTAACTTGTAGGAAAATTTTATCATGGAAAGCGGGTGGGGGGGTAAAAGAGGAGGAGCAGTCAATGCTTTCTAGACACTTGTGGGTCGTAAGATCACTAAGGATGGCGGTGTGGGGGTGGTATGAGGCGATTAATCCCAACGTGGCGTTTCTTTGTGTTTGGCTTATGGAATGGAAAATATGAGAATTTATGTCGTTAGTTCTTTGCTTTTAATCATTGTGATGGATGGCGTTTCTACAGTGGATTCAAAATGCCGTTAATCCCCGAGCTAGGCGTATTCCTCGTACTACTTTGCGAACCTATGCTTAAATATTTTAAAAATGAAAGAGGTATTCTAGGTACGACTCTTAGTCTTTGCGCTTATAAAATGTGTGCATTGGTGATATTTGTATTTTTGATGATTTTAATATAATGTGTGTTACATGTCATTGGATTGATAAAGAATGAGTTTTACAAAGGAGAATTGTATATTTTAGATCAATTGTTAAACATAACAATATTCAAATTTGGAAGGTATACTCGTATGTGAGAAGATACCATGTTTTGAATAAAATAGCTTCAATTTCATTTGATAATCGTTAGCTAATAACGTTTCAATTGAAAAACTAAAGATGCCAATTAAACCAAATTTTAGTGAACTTTTTAAGTATTAGATGTTTATGTCGCGTCTTTGATTAGTTGCTAAAAGATGAAATCAAAGTTGTTTGAGATGAGTTGTTTACCAATTTGTAAGGCCGGTAAATTTAGTTGATGGCCGGGAGTAAGAAAACATAAATATAAAAAACGAGACTTCGGTAAGAGTATAGAAATTAATTTTGGATGTTGAAACTAAATAAAACTGGAGCTTACGTCTATTAGTTCGTGCATATATGGCATAAGGGAAGAAATCACACAATTTATGAGAAGCATGCTCGGTTGATAGATATTATGTCCCTTCACATATAATAATTAGAAATATTGTTATAAATTACTTAAGTTTCTGAAATAATTAAATATTATACTATGTTTTTCAACTTTCAATACTCAATCAAACATTCATTTTCTTTAGAATGTGTTGTTAATCTTTCCATTCATATGACTAAACATAGAGATGAATATGTTATTGAGATATAGTTCTAGAATATGGAAGAAATTTTTTTTAAAGCTGCATCACATACATAAATATGCAATTGATGCGATAATGGATCCTAACCTTAGATTAAGAAATTTTATTATTAAATAAATTGATAGGTATTATGATGCTTTAGAGACAATTCATCTCGAACTTACCAGAGTAGGTAGGAAGAAATATAAAGAATGGAGTGGAACTTATTTGTATAACATGTATAACAAGTGCAATCGAGGCATGCCTGAGTAGGCCGCTTTCATATAGTGCACAAAGTTTAAATGTGTCGCTCGGGGAGTTAAAAATCTGAAGTCAACATAATCACCTTATAATGCTTTACAATTCACGAATGGCAAATAATCACTCATTCCCTGAAGACACGAATGAGTTAACTCAATATTGTAACTACTAACTTTGAATTAATTGATATAATGATAGTAATCCTTTTGATATATTAAAATGGTGGGCGAGCAAGGGAACCGTTTATCCGGTATTGTCTAAGATGGAAAAAAAATATTTTCTATACCCATGTCTACAATAGCTAGTGAATCCGCATGTAGCATAAGCGAAACCTGTCTGCTCAAAGGCGTTCCAAGACTTCTGACTCGGCGGTGGAAGTATGTGTGTGTATCGAGGATTGAATGACCATGGCATCGGATGCAAGACAAAGACTCACTCATGGAAGAAAATCAAAAAGCTATGTTTGACGCTCTTAGTGACATTGAAGAACAAATTGAGGTAGAAGAGAGCAGCATACTAGACAATGAAATCAACTCCGACCAAGAAGGGTCCGAAGATGAATTAGTTTATGATGATTATGATTAGATTTGTATAATTTGTATAATTTTTATTGAAGGGAACTCATGTAAACTCCTGGCCCGCACGAGTATAAACTGTGAACGGCTTAAATAATAAAATGTCATTAAATCCATTAAGTTAAACTTGTATATATTTTACAAAATGTGTTCTTAACGTGGCAACGTTAAACTTAAGTGATACCACGTTTAATTCAAGTGTGCCCACGTTTCAGTTTAACGTAACCACGTTTATTACACAAAAATAATTACTTTTTTTCGTGTGATAAGCATTAGCGCGCTTCCAGAAAAGAAAGTGAATCACGTTTATCACCGAAGAAAAAAATTGTGCATCGATGGTGACGTTAAAATGGCGATGAATACGTTAAATCAGTCGCGGCTTTAAAGGCGTCTGCGCCTCGGTTTTTAAGCCTAAGCGTAGCGTTTAATGGCGTTAGCCAATTAAATCAGTTAAGTTAAAATGAAGCACTATTAAGCAACACAAATTGCTTTGATAATTTCTCAGTTGATCCTTAAATACCGTCGAATCTGTCTCTTAAACATGTTATTCCTTTACTGATTTCATCAATTTGTGACAATTAAACTTCAATTAGAATTAATGACACAAAAAAAATCAAAAAAATAAAGAAGTTCAAGATGAGGAAGTTGCAACCGGGAGAGGTTGTAGAACGAGAGCCCGACCCAACACTCACGCCGCGCGCACTGACAACAAGGTCGAGGCCGGGGCCGAGCGAAGGGGTCAACTATTTCAATATAAGGTTGGGATTGTACCTTGATCAAGCGGAACTTATGGAGGTAATGGGTAGTGCTTTATTTAAAGTATTAAAAGATGTCAAAGTTCAATTATTTACAATTTTCACTAGTAATTGGTACCCCGAGATAGTTGCACAATTTCATAATACACTTAGGATTACTAATTCGAATATCCGTGTTGTATGTAATTACACTATTAATGGTGACCGTGGTAGTAACGCGGAAGATGATTTAGTTAGTGTATTCGGTTTGAGTAGAGACTCCAAGATTATAATGAAAGGGGGTGTTGTAGTAATTGGCATTGAGTTTGAATGGTTGTGCGGCGATTCTTAACAATGGCCGTATAACTAAGAAACCACATTTAGCGTATAAGTACAATTTGAACGGCTTTCAAAAGTTTTATTTTGAAGATTGTTCCAGGAATCTTTTCACTTATTTAATAGTCAGCGTCGGAGGCTTTGCTTTCATACATCGTTTGTTACATGAGCTGTATGAATGGGGTTAAAAGGTCGATTTACCTGTGGAGATTGAAGCCACATTTTGAGCCTGCTTTTTAGATTCGGTGAAAAAGAATACATGTTGTTGATCGAAATACCAAAGAAGACTCTGGTTAAAATACCAAAGATTACTTGGTGGCCAAAATACTTGTTAGTAAGCTTTGAATAAACTTGATGATCAAGTATGTAGTCTCTATAAATATGGGTCTCTTCGTTGATTACTTTTTAGTGTATGTGAGATATACTTTTGAAAAGTAAAGATTAAAATAAAGATTCGCAAGACTCAGAAGAAATATTCGGAGATAATTAGGATTTTCATGTCTGTAAATACTTAATTAGAATATGTATTCTAGAAATTTGAGTGCATTAGCACATCGATTTGCTAGATGGTAGGAATTGGATTCTTGAAGTCATGTAACAATTTCTTGGTGATTATTGAATTGGATCTGCGTAAAGTGGATTATACTACCCATTGAGGGTGAACACAAGGTTAATCTTGTGTGTGTTTAATTTTGCATTGTTCTTTCCGTTATTGTCATGTTTGGAGTAGTGGGTATGATCTGGTGGATCTTAGTAATTAGAGTAATTGATGATACCACGGTTATCACGTACGGGTTAAGATCGTAATAATTTATGTATCTGGACGGGATCCAAGTTCTTGTCAATTATGGGGTTGCCAATAACGATTGTAAGATTCTAACAATTGGTATCAGAGCGAGGTTTGGATTGAATGACTATTCAAATGTTGTGTGATTGGAGTTTGAAAGAATAGGCGTTGACACGAAGGTGTGGTACATTGGAGATAATATGGTGGAACATGGGAATTGTCTCTTGCGTTTGATTCTAGAGTATCACATGTTGTCGATGGAGATTTTTTGGAAAGGTTCGTCTTGAAGATAAAAGGTCCCTGGAGATTTGTCATTTGCATGGCGTGAATTGGCATATTACGGGTTATCGTTGAAGGTGCTTGGTGCAGGAAAAGGTCGTGATTAGATGGAAGGTTCTGAGGAGGCTGTGACATGGGTGATGTGTATTTTGAGGTTTATCATGATTTCTATGGAAGATTGGATGAATAGATTTGTTGCCGGATCCGATGGGTAATGTTGTTCGAGGCAATTTCAAGTGCGGTTCGAGGGCCGTGTGGATTAAATCGATTGTCGGAGGTCAAGGCCAACGTCATGATGGAAGCAATAGGCTCAGAGTTGATTTCGGTTGTGTGGATTCGCCGAATTGCTCGAAAGATGATGGAGGTCACGGTGAAATGCGAAGTCATTCTGCGATGTTGTTAGAGTGAGGGCGTTGTTTGGTGCGGTGCGATGGAGGCTATCAAATGAAAAGGGTTCATAATAGGAATTGTGGATGGATTTGGTGGGATGACTATGAAGAACTTGATGGGGAGATCAGCCTTTTAAATATGGTGGAAATCAACATGATAAGTTTCTTAGGTGTGGTAGAAGCGGTTGTCGTCTGGCAACATGGGTTTCTCGGTGTTTAGAAAGCTGATTTTTGTTATTCAGGTAAGTCCTAGGTTGAAGTAGGTGAATGCTCGAGAAAATTTTAGGATGGCTGAGATGCAACCCGGTGTTCTGATTATCATCGGGGTTAGGTAGTGTTGCAAGGCGCCGAGTAAAAGAGAGAGCTCTGACCTCTTGATGCTTCTTGGTGATTAATGAATGTGATTAAGTGGGGTTGTCGGCCGACAAAGGAAAAAGAAAGAAGAAGAGAGAGATCATTAATGACCAATCGGGCTTAAGAGGATTTCAGTACCTCGAGAGAAATTGAGAAGATGCAGTAGGTAAAGAAAAGAACATGGTATATTTGAATGTGGTGGGTGCTGGCAAAGGATTTGGCTATGTCATAGCGATGAATCGAGTTGTGTTGAAGATTTGTTCTTGGATTGGTGAAAATCATTAAGTAGGGGATCAACCCGGTGGGAGTTAGGATGATGAACTCGGAGTAAAGGATTGCGGCGGATTGAAGTTTGAAAGGGGTGATCCGAAATTGGTCTTCAAGTGGGAGATTGTGATTTGAAGCCACGTTTGTGCTTTTGAACTTAGTAAAAAGAATACTTGTTGATCAAGAATACCAAAAAACTTATTGCAAAGAATACAAAGTGCACTTGGTATTTAAAACTTTAGATGACGTGATAATCAAATTATATAGCCTATATAAAATATAGATGCCGGTGATTATTTTGGTATGTGTGAGATATCACCACCTCAAAGGTGAGGATTGAAATAAAGAGATTCATGAGAGACTCAAGAAGAAAAATATTACACGAGGAAACATGGTGGGTTTCGTATACATGAGAAAACACGATTGAGATTTTGTTTCTAGAGATTTGAGTGCATTAAGCGCATCAATTGCTAGATGGTAGAATCTGAATCTTGAAGTCTTACATAACAATTCTTCCGGTGATTATTAGTGGATCTACATCGAAATTTGGATTAGCTCTTATATTTGGGTGAACGGGATAAATCTTGTAACATTCTAAATTTTCTTTCTATTATTGTAAATATGCGAGATTAGTGGGTATATCGATCTGGTGGATCTTAGTAATTAAGTATTCTTCGATACCACAATTATCTTAATTATGGAGTTAAGAATCGTATCGTTGTGCATCTGAGGCGGGATCGGAATTCATCGATTATAGGGGTTGTCAATAACGATTGTAGGATTCCTAACACATATGATGCTACTACATATGAGTTATCAAAGAAATAAGCTTCCGCATCAATATGTGATGATCCTCTCTCATTTGTTGGTCAATCACCAAAGTGTTTCATTTTAGAAAATCAACAAATGGTACTTTATAAGAAGGACACTATGATAGGAAAACAATCGTTACTTACCTAGGGGTTGTATATGTGGGAGAGTAGGTTTCTTTCTATGTGGGAAGTGTTCGAATTGTTTGAGTTCGTGAAAGATATTAGTTGTTAACCAATGTGCTCACGATACATAAATAGGATGGGGCAATCTTTGAGGGAGCATTTACTATCCACGGCCCCGTTTGTTCCTCGGCGGCGGGGTTCTCATGGATCATCGATCGAGGCTTTGTTAGAATCCATGAGCACCAACATGTTAACAATGTTTGGTGAGATGAGGACAGAGATCTTAGGGATGAGGCTTGTGGTGGATAGGTCGGCGATGTAGGTGGAGGATATGGTGACAATGCGGGAGGATGATTCACGGCCACTACCACCGCCCGATTAATCGTCGAGGAGATAGCAGTGAAGAGGATGACAATGGAAGAGATGACACCGAAGAAACACATGAAGAATGTGTTTTGTTTTATGTTATGTACTTTCAAGTTTTAAATAATTATGGTTCCTTTTATTTTATGTCTTGTACTTTGGTATTCGAGCAATTTATGTTTTATATTATGCATTTTAGTATTTGAACAATGATTATGTTATGTGATTGTCGAATATTTTAGATTGTGTTATCGCCTTGTCGGTAATTTCAATTTATGTTGTTACTGGTGTTTAATTATCATGCATCTCTTATCCCTCAAATTCTCTATCTTCTATCATCCATTCTAAACTCACAATCTTTCATCTCTTATTATTCTTTTAATTGTTCATTCTATAACACAACGATCCTACCAAAATAAATTAAACATATTGAAAACTTTCAACACTTCTCACCTCCATGTCACTCAACAACTTATTTAAACTAATTGATTCAACTCTTCACTTTTTATTTAAACACTATCAATGCACATGGTCTAAGTCGATATTACTGCACAAGTAATCCATGAAGTTCGATAATGCTGTGTGTAAGTGCAATTGAAGATATATAAATATTGTACATATGAGTCATCTAAAATTATATAAGTAGTGCACACATAGTATATACTAATATGATTCTATTGATCAAATATAAAGCTTATCTTAAAGTTTTAAATAACATTTATGTCACTTTGAAGATTTATTTATGTCAATGCAAATTTCGATGAGTAAATATTTACTTTTATAAATGGTCATGAACATGATCCAAAATCAACAAGATCAATCCAGTACCTTTTTTCCGAGCTACAACAATAATGCAGAATTTATATAACACAAACATTCTCCAACGTAACCAAATATACTGTACTAATCAAATCTAAATCATGAAATCTTGGACATAATAAACCGTTTAAATCTCTATGGCTTTTCACAAAATCCCTTATCTCTATGGCTTCGTATAATCTATGTTCCAAAGATACAATTGTTGAAAACCTAATAATCTTTTTGTTGCTTCATATATTTTTTGGAGTTGAAATTGACTGTGTATGTCTGTATTTCGTCTACCAGATTTGAATTGAAAGTGAATTTTCAAGAACACTTAGAATATTTAAATTGCGGAGAGAATAAATTTTGTTTGTGAAAGATATTTTCGGTTACTTTGGTAAATGCATAACTGATCAAAGTAGGGAGGGTTATTTTAGGAAAAATTATTTTTGGCTTCAAGAATGTGGACTTCCACGTTCAATAGGTTTGTAACTTGCAATTTCCATGCTTAGTTTATATATGGGGAATTATCGATTACATATATAATGTGTAAGTAGTTAGCCCGGTTATTAAAGTGAAGCCGAATTTTGATTTCCTATTTCTCCTTTGAAAATTCAAATCTCGCAATTATTTAACTTTCATTTAGTATTTTCGTTTTATAAATAACTCGATAAATGCTAAGAGTATTCTTCGCCTATATTGTTAACAAACTTTTATATGTGAGGATTTCATCATATAATAGATTGATTATTTTTCTTAGTATAATTTTGAATTATATAAAATCACTTTTTCTCCTCTTACATAATTTTAATTAAATTATTTGTCTTATAAAAAAATATATTATAAAATTAATAGATTAATTTATGCGTGTAAGGCTGTCTTGAAATAAGCTAGTATAAGTAATGCGCATAGTATATGCTAGAATGATTTATTTATCAAATATAAAGCATATCTTGAAGTTTTAAACAATATTTATGACTTTATGTCACTTTCAGGTTTATTTATACCAAACGCAAATTTTGATGGGTAAATATTTACTTTTATAAATGGTCATGAACATGATCCAAAATCCAACAAGGTCAATCAATCACCTCTTTTCCCGAACGACAACCTTAAATTTATGTAACACAAAACATCCTCAACGTAACCAAATTTACTGTACTAATCATGAAATCTTGGACATAATAAACCATTTAAATCAACATGGCTTTTCACAAAATCCCTTATCTCTAAACAAAATTATTTCAAAATGTGCAAAATTAAGGTCCATATACTTAGGCATTCAATTGCATTGTCATGTTACAAAAATTGGGTTTGATTCTAATATTTATATTAATAGTTCTCTTGTTGATATGTATGGAAAATGTGGGTTTATTACATTAGCTCATAAAGTGTTCGATGAAATGCCTGAACGAAATGATGTTACTTGGAACACGTTAATTTCTGCTTATCTTGACGGGCACTATACGGAGTATGCGATTAATTTGTTTATTGAGATGCAGAGTTTGGGTGTGCTTTTGTCTCCGTTTAGCTTATCGGGGGCTTTAGTGGGTTGTGTACAGTTAGAGGAGGACGTTCTCGGCGAGCAAGTTCATTGCTTGAGTTTGAAGCATGGGCTTGATTGTGATGTTGTTGTTGGTACTGGTTTGATTGATATGTATGCAAAATGTGGTGATGTAGTTGCTTCCCGACGGGTCTTTGATCAATTGCGTAACAAGAGTGTAATGTGTTGGAGCTCCATGGTTTCCGCTTACTCTAGAAATGATTGCCTAGATGAAGCTATAGTTACGCTGAGAGGAATGTTGCGGGAAGGTAATAGGCCGTTTAATTTGACGTATAACAACTTGTTAAGTTCTTGTTGTTGTCCAGTGGATTTGCCTATCTGTAATGAGATACATTCCTTGATAATCAAGGAAGGTTTTGAGTCGGATACATATGTGGTAGTTACTCTCTTAATTGCTTATTCTGAGTGTTTTTGTAGCATAGAGGATTTCTACAAGGTTTGTTTCAGTCTCACAGAATGGGACCAAGTAGCATGGAATGCTGTTATTGCTGGTTTCTCGAACTTAGGTGTTGGTGAGGAAGCGGTCAAGTGCTTTTCTAGGATGAGGGATGCAGGAATCAGTGTTGATTACTTCACATTTTCCAGCCTTATAACTTCTTTGGGAACTATGTTGGCTATAGAGGAGGGAACCCAAATCCATGGCTTGATTTTTAGAACAGGGAATGATTTGAACATATATGTGCTAAATAGTCTTGTATCAATGTATGCAAGATGTGATAGGATTGAGGAAGCAAAAAAGGTTTTCTTTTCAATGCAAAAACACGATGTGATCTCGTGGAATGGTCTGCTCTCAGGATGTGCTTATCATGGATACACGAGGGAAGTAGTTGAAATATTTGAGAAAATGAGACGGAGTGTTGTAAAGCCAAATCCAACCACATTCCTTATAGTACTCTCAGCTTGCAGCCATGGTGGATTGCTTGATGATGGACTAAGGTATTTTGATTTGATGGTAAAGGACGAATCCCTTACAAGACCAAAATTAGAGCACTATGCTTGTGTTGTTGATCTATATGGGAGAGCTGGCTATCTTGATATAGCAGATTCCTTTATTAACAGTATGCCAATAGATCCAGGGCCTTACGTATTCAAAACTCTGTTGAGCGCCTGTCAAATTCATGGAAATAGAGAAATCGCTGAGCGATGTGCCAGAAAACTCTTGGAACTATGTCCTACTGATCCAGCGTCTTATGTACTTCTAGCCAATGTGCTGTCAACAGAAGGTAACTGGAATGATGCAGCCGAAATACGGAAAGTGATGATGGAGAAAGGAGCGACGAAGCAGCCTGGATGTAGCTGGATATGAACGGTAACACATTGTTACTATTTATTTGCTTATTTTTTAACTTCCGTTTTCTTGTATTTTATTGTTATACAAATTTAAACATCAGCATGTCAAATACTTTTGAAATTTGTTTTTCTACCTTGTTCATCAATAATTCAAATTCTCTTGCATTGCTTTGCCTTGACAGTTAAATTTGATTCTGCTAGTTTAGGCATTTTCTTTTTTCATATTGTATATTTTAACTTCCAAAATGAAATAGTAAAGCTTTCTCACTGTGGGATTGTAGCCACACAGTATATTAAAAAGATATTTTAAGAGAAATATTGAAGTTTTCTTTAATATTCAAATTTACATAATGTAATAATCCAATGTATATCTTTCTGAAAAATGATTGTACTCCACATCTTCAATCCTAATTTAAAAAAAAAAAATTAATCATCTAAAGTATTTTGTGTTATCTTTTTAATTAATTAACTAGCAATGTGATTAACTCGCATCGCATATACTTACATATGTGAAGAAAGAAATGAAAAATAAAGTAGATCACTGATTTGCTGTTGAATGAGCTGAAATATAGGAAATTAGCTAAAAGGTTAGCTCTTATCAATGATTTATTCAGCAGGTGAGCCATTGGAAATTTACTGGGTGGCTATAATCAAGGATTACCAATGTTGTCCATGATGGAGAATTCTCCTTAAGAAGACCAATGGTTTGCTTATAAATAGTTTCCAATTAGATTTATCTTGCTAATCGAGAGATTGTGATAAGAAACATCAATCTGTGAATGTAGTAGTTTATCCATTACAATGGCACAACTTGAAAGGTTACCAAGATCTCATGAGTTCTCTAGAAGTCCTCAATGTCAAAATTCTCCCAAGTTTGAACAATTTTTAGAAGGTAAATATATTCAGATGAATATATACAAGATAAATGGATCTTAATTGAGATTCTTCTATTGTTTGTTCTTCTCCTCTCTTATAGTGTTTTTGAACCTCAGGAGATGGTTCGAGTGGATTGTTAATGACAAGTACCTCACCAAGGAGCTGTGACCAGGAAGATCAACACAAGAAATCCGTTCTGATGAAGGTGAAGGAGAAAGCTATGAAGCTAAGACACTCTCTTAGTGGCAAGAAGAAACATGGAATGGAGACCTACGATGACAACACCACACCCTCGAGGAGTCTTGACAACACCACACCCTCGAGGAGTCTTGCATTGGAGGATTCTGTGGATGTTGGTGAAGATCCAGAGTATCTAGGAGCTCCAAGTAATTTACTTTATATGATACTCATAAGCAATGCTTGCTTGTTACTTTCTAAGATTTTTAATATCCTTGCATCGATTCTCACATGATGGCTGACCTTTTACTTATAATATTGTAGTGTATGAATCGGAACTGGCCCCTGAAACTTTAAAAGAGAATTCTCGACAGCATCCACGAGCAGTTCCAGTGGTTCCTGGAAATCATACCTTAGCAAGCTGTTTGAAAACTAAAGTTACACAGGAAAAAAATGAGAATATTAGTCCAGACAAGACAACAGCACAAAGTGTATCCGTCCAATCGGCACCAGCTTATGCGAAAGTATCTGATGCTACTCATTCTATTGCTTCCAAGATTACAGGCCTGTCAATAACCAACCAAAATGAGCAAGATACTAACACACACTCTGGTGGAACTCATGTACCAGCATCAGCAGCCGTGGGCTCTGGATATGTTTCTGGACCCCTTAATGACAAAGGCCTCAACAATTCCGAGAGGAAGTCGGAAATTCGAGAGCATTCTTCTGACAGCCCACAAAAGTTTGATAAAGGAGTTTCGGTGAAGGAATATCTTATGCAAAAGGTTGAGCCTCGAGAAGATGAGAAAGAGCTGTCTAAGGTCATATCTAATTCTTTAAGTCCAAAAAGATCTCCAGGCCAGATGGGTGTTGTTGGTAAGTTTAAAGATGCTGTCTCATCATTATTATGGACCGAAGAAGACTCAGAACCAACAGGCAAGAATACTACTAATAAATCATCTCCCACAACAAGTGCAAGAAAACTGCAAAGTAGAGAGGCCAATGATACTACAAATCCAATTTCCTCTTCAGAAACTTCTGTAAGCAACCGCACGAATCCATTGCTCGCTCTAGGACATACAAATACAAGTGAAGGTAATTATCTATAAAGTATAAACGATCTCGTTTGTAACATATTTGTGTTTATGGATGCACATGTCATTGTATTCATTTCTGGTTCTAATCGCAGTGGTTGAAGAACAAACTCTCGGACGAGTTCTTCAAACTAATTGAAGGTTGGCTTCAAGTCAGTATGCCTTCAGGTCCAATTCTTGATCATGTTGTTCTAATGTATCATATATGTAACATATCTTATGTCTTTTCTTCTTCTTTTTTCGTCCTAAAAGTTGTCCGACCTTTCCGGACACTGTATGTACTTATAGCCGAAGAATTTCTTCCTGCATGGGCCGCCTCTGTAGCTTATAGCCATCTATATTGATCTAGAAATGTAGCATAGAAAATAAACTGATTATCAGTGTATGAGGAGTTATTTATTCTTTGAGATAATGTATCCTCGAAGTAGAATTGTAATGAAGTAGTATAATCATGAACAAATGGAAGAACAATTTTCAGTCTCATACTTCAGCCAACTCTTTTATTTTATCAACCTCTATCAAAATAATCTCAACAAGTATTAAAAGACATCAACTTAATATTAGCTTGAGATAAAAATGCAATGCGATACTGCATCCTTTAATGTAGCCTTCAAAAATCTCATGATCACTCAGGTAATATGAGAGAAGTAACTCAGCATCTTATTAGCTATTAATTTCTCATGAAAATTTTATAACAATGTGATTATGTGAGTTACATGATCACATAATAATACCTCCCTTGTACACATGTGAAATCCGGCCCCTTCAGTTTACCGCTGATCCACATGAACCAATGGAAATCAACTAAACTTCCAATCCAGACCACAATCTGAGCTGGGTTGCATATGGCCATATAGCCAGAGGAATGTTTTGTTCCATGATTGTGAAAAAGCTCACCAAGTTTGTTTGTGCCCCTTTTATTACCCAAAGGAAATTGCACCAGCAAAGACCAAGTCTTACCAGCTCAAGTGAATTGAGGATGAAACCATTCTCCAATCACAGAAATTTCCAAATATTTTCACATCATGGATAATAAAAATTCAAGGTTCAATCGCTTAATCCATCTTACCTCAAAGCCTAACCCAAGTTTGTTAAAGATTTACATTTTGCAGGGAAGCATTATTAGATTTGGATGAAAACCATTCACCAATCCAACAAATACTCCACAATAACGATAATAAGAGTTTGGTTCTGAATCTTTTTAACAATAATCAAGTCAAGCCGGGCAAAGATCATCTTTGCTATAAAATCAAAACTTCCTCCACACCTAATGAATGGAATGAGATTGTATTTAAGGTGTTAGGTGAGTAAAAGCGTACTTTTACATCTATTATTCTATTAAAGTAGCTTTACAAGCCAGGGATCAAATCATTTTATATAAAGATCACGACAAAGATTTCAGCTTCCTTTCCTTTCTATTATTCTATTCTCTTTATTATTCTACTTTGAGTCTAGCTATACAATATTCACACCCTCATGATCAAAGCCTTATTTTACTATATATATATATATACATTTAGTGCTAATCTTCAAAGATCGATCGGCCTAATCGTTGCCAACTTTCTTATCCCAAAAACCACAACTCGGGAGCACAAATTGCTGTAGTCGACGAGCCTCTCGCGGAGGATACACACATGTAACGTCGTAGAGCTCGATTCTTCAAATATGCGGGCCAACTCAACGGCCCATTGACCAAACAAGAACCTCTTTCTACTCCTCATTCCCGAGCTTAACTCGCTATAACGCATCAGAGGCTCCCAATCTCAATGATCTTGGCACTTTTTCCCCACCTAACATCTCAATTTATCCAAGAATGAATTTTCAAAATGTCTTTATGAAATCTTTAGTTAACACGCTTAACTACTTTGACACCCCATAATGCATTACTATCGAAATTTATTTTCAAATGTTTTAACCAACTTTTACAAAATTAAGCCAAGTCTCTTTGCATTATTTGAATGTATTCTCATCTTTTCCGAAGAATCTATCTTCATCCCTAGAGATTGTACAACTTAAATGGGTAACAATCTCGCATGGCAACCCGCCATACAAAGCATATTTCCCCACCCGCCAAACTTGGAAATTTTGATTTTTCAGAGGAAATTCAGCCTCCATGGCCTCTTACTGTTGTCGACGGACAGCCATACAACTTGGGAATGGCTGTGACCTTCCTATATTCAATTTTCGAAATTACTCAGATCCATGGGACCGAAACTGCCTCAAGTGTTTGGATCTATCAGACGCTGGATCAGCTGAACACAGCCATCCATTTCACTGTTCCCCTGACACCTGCTATGAATCCTCAAATTTCGTTTAATTTTACAAAAAGCTATACCTCCTTGAAGGTAATCAATCGGGTCTCGGCCTTTAACTCTACTAATTTATGTGTTAGACCTTTTAATCATCATCCGGACTCCATACCAAAGGAACTCTCTAGCCTCAGCACTCTCACCGTTTCAAGCTTCTTCATCAAACAATTTCAGTTGGGCTACTAGACAAAGTGATATCTTTCAAACATGAACACAAGATTCGATCTTTCAATAGATCGCCTCTAGTCTCAAAAAAAGAACTCCACTCTCTCCAAAGATTCATCGAGGAACTTAGGTTGGTCAGCAACATAACAACAGTTGAAATCCTGATCCTTTTGACGATCTTCAAATACATATGTTCATATCTAACAATCAATTTAATGATCCCATCTTCAGTTTGTAGAGACTAACTAACTGTAAGTATTTGATCTCTCCAACAACAAGTTTACTTCGGTTCTATGCGACCATTGTGTTGTACTGGAAAACACGAGTCAATCTCTCTCCTCAGACGGATATTTACTTAACGAAGTTCGCTTTACCATTCCTCAAATATGCTTCTTCATGAGCCTCGACAAGAATTTAAAAATTCCAATATTCGAGAGGAAATATTCCATCATCACCGGCTAACGTGAACTTGAAAGTTCTGACTCGCAACAATTTGAATGCCTCATTTCCCTTCATGGTTAGAGTCCTTTCCTCACCCACGCTCTTAATTTGAGACCTGTGATTCCACTCAAGAAAGATTTTGTCAACAACAAAGCTTCATTTTCAAAGTTGCAAATACTTGATCTTTCTCGCCGCAATCGGCCATCGGGTACCCTCCCATCACGTTTTCCAAAAGTTCTCACGATTGAAATCGATCAAACCCAGAAGCAGCAGCTAACTACATGGGAGATGATTATGTGTATTACAAGGATCTACCACATCAAGTAACAAAAGCGAATAACCGAGCCTTGTGAGAATCTTAACAACTCGACGACTATCGATCTCTCTCATCCAACAATTGGCTGCATTATACTCAAATTCAGTCGCAAGCCTAAGACTTCTAAGAATCGAATTTTCAAACAACATACGAAATTTCATTCAAAATCTATCGGTCCTTGAATCTCTAGACACCAACTGATCAAGATGTATCACAAATTGTTTACCTGTTGTCTTTCAAAATTGAATCTCTCAAACAACCATCTCACTGGTCGAATTCCTAACGGCCCACAATTTCAAACATTTGAAAATGATTCATACATAAACAACGATGGATTGTGTGGAATCCCTTTGTCAGAAACATGTGGAGGAGATAAAGAACATGTGGTAGGTTTTTCACATGACTGGGATTTTATTGATGGATTCAGTTGGAGATCAGTGCTCGTAGGCTATGGTGTTGGAATGGTTCTTGGATTAGAATTGCGCGTTTGATGCACCAGCAATGGCTTATCATGATGGTTGAAGAGGAAGGGTATAGAATTAAAATGAAGATGAATAGAAAAAAAAAGATCTTCAAACAAACTGGAAGGAAGAATTAGGTGCTCCATTTTTAATTCCACCAATGTCATGTGAAAAGGTATTCAACTAAATAAATTGTTGTGAATATTTCCCTTAGTTCCACCAATGTCTGTTATCGTCCTCTATAAATGCATGTTTGCTATTTATGGCTATCAAATCTGTATAACTATTGAATTTTTATTTGATTTCCATCTTCATTTGTGCATTAACAACTATTGATTGACTATGTGCCTCGGATCACAGAAGCAGCACAATTTTGTAACATTTCTCAAACAATAATTACTATCTGTACTGTTCCATCATTAAATAGTATTCATTGTCAAAACAAAAAATAAAAACTTTTTCATCAAGAACCATCCTCCTATTAGAAGGAATAATCAGCATTTTGTAATTTTTTCCTTTTTAATGTTTATCGTTTTATTTTCAATTATTTAAAGTCTTATTAATCTAATATTTTTATACATTTTATTATATTTTGTATTTACTTAATCGATTAATATTCATATTTTTTATATCTTTTAAAATCGGATTAAGCATTTTACAAAATGCACTTATTTTCTCAACGTTTTATATATACTCCAAGATGAAATTTACAGAATCAAGTATATGCGCTGAGCAGGCGAGTTGTATCGCTTAGTTATATTTCGCTTAATTGGTATCATAATTTTCTTTCGATATTATTGACATGTAATTTTACCGATTTTCATCCGATTACATGCTATATTCATCAGATCTAAAAATTCTACATTTTGGCGACAAAAAAGATGTTAGAATAACCAATTCCAAAGAACACATGGAGGATTAAGGCCTAATTACGGTTTTGTTCTGATCACATGAAATAAAGTATCGCTTCAATACACGCTGTCTATCAATATTCATCCTACATATAAAGCCCAAGAAATTACATCAAGCTGCATGAAACCCAAACGCATTAAATTTAAACATCACGTGTCACTACAACCGAACCCCACCGAACCTCCGGTCATGCGCTCACCTCTACTGCAGTTACAGGCGAGATTCGGCGTTCGCTCAATGAGTCAATCCAATCTGGGAAAATCGAGGCTCCATTCTGCCTCGAAGTCAAGTTCGAGGTTCGGGTTCAAGTCATCGAAAAATTCAAATTTTGGCGATAAAAATTTTGAAAAAATAAAACAATGTATAAATTTATTGGTTCGAGCCGCATCGTAGCCAAGCCGTCAGCCAGCTCCTGGCTCAACCACGCTTGAACCGAACTTCGAGCCGAATCGGTATTTCGTGCTCTTACGCACTCCATGTGTCACTCTCAATTTAATGGAAGTTATTTTTAATACTTGGTGGTTTTCAAATTTTACACATCTACTTTCTTTATTATACGCTTAACAATTGTTACAAAAAATATTTATAAATTAGATCATATTTATAAATTATAATTAGTTACTTATTTTTTAAATATTAATTTTAAATTTTTTATTTAATAATTATTAAAATGCACAAGTATTGATATGCCTAAATAACTAATATATATATTTCACGTCGTATTGTACAGTCACATTTAGTAATAATTATCACGTAATACCTCACAAACCATTATGGCAATAATTAGTTTTGAACGAGATGCACCAAATAGCGTTTCCACAAGCCTTGGGCCAGCTAAATAATCAAAAGACACATTGATGACAAAAATTTGATATGAATTTTAGAAAAAAGAAGACAAACAAACACCTTGTATTAATAACCATAAGACTTAATACAAGACATTTTATTTGAGTAGAATTTAAGAAATACCATAAGTCAATCTAAATATTCGACTACACATATATTATTTTTTTATTTAAAGAATAGCCATTTAAACGACTATTATACTTCCCCATTAAATAATAATATCCATATCTTTCATTTCTTCTTCGCTTTTATTTTCACTTTCTCTCTTCAACACAAAACAAAAATCACTTCTCTCTAAAAACTATCTCATAAACTCTAACAATTCTTAGTCCAAAAATATTCAAAATCGAAGTCATATCATTGTATTACCTTATATAATAATATATAATACATTATAACAAATTATAAGTTATAATATATATATTATGATGCATTATAATATATTATAATTTATTATATTATATCATAAATTAAAAGGTGCTAGTTGACATCATATATGAATTTGTAAATAATTATTTCTCTATATATGGAGGGCACAATTACATTTTCTAAAATTTTATCAAAGTAGATGGATCGCATGTGTGCAGTCTATAGATAATGAAATTTAACAACTAAATTAAATTGGGTTTAATTTATTTGAATTCATTAGTTGTAAATTAATTTATTAAAGATCGACAGACGAGTCACACGCATGTAGGACAGGCTTCAACTCAAAATTCAATGAAAATCGAACCTCCGTGTAAAATTAGCGGTTCTCAGATTTTTAACCACCGAATTAATTAAAATCTACGAAATTGTGCTTTTATCATTACTCAAAGAATAATTATATATAATATTACAGCAAATAGGTTCTCTAAATTTTACTGATTAAAACATTATTTCATGAAAAATCTGATTAAAAATGTGATTTTCTTAATAAAGCCAAAATAATGATCCCATAAAAAATAAAGCGAGTTTGCTACCCGTGAGAAAGTTGCCTTAATTTTCCGAGAAAGGCAGCCAGCGCAAATCCTCTAATTCCACGGTAGATTAAATATTATTTTAATATTATCCGCTCTGCTCACCTCGCTTCAAAATTCAACTAAGCAAGATCAGAATCCACGCGATCGCTGACAACCAATCAAAAGCAACAAAGTCATAAATACCCCTCCCACGGGTAACCGAAATTTCACACCTCCAGCCTATCCACTGCGATAATACCTTAATATTTAGGAATGACAAAGATTTAACCCGCCTAACAGACGTATCAAATCAAGCAGCTTCTTCTAAACACATACCAAAGAAGTTAAAAGTCCACTACCAAGTCTAAATACCAAGATTAAATTCAACAAATTAATAATGTGTACGCTACGCTTCCTGCTCCTGACCATATCCAAGTCAAAGACCAAGCCCAAAGTGCCAGTTCTATCCAAATGATCACATCGATTCAGACCATCCTGGCCTCACATCCAATCGGCGACAAATTGCTCCAAATATATCATAAATTTGCAAGGTTCAAGATAAATCCAAGCTCTGGCCAAGATCACACAAATCCGCCTAAACATAACCACCACACAAATAGCCACTTCTAATCAAGACTCCAAGTCCAAGTCAAGTCCAAGAGTCTAAAGATCTCAGTTACCAAGAATCCGTTGTGAGAATTAATCAAATATCGATACTTAAATCAATCTGATAAACTTTCTTTGTACGTATGATTTCTCCAAAGAGTGCTTATCAGACGTACACATACATTATAAATAATAAAAATCTTTCAAGAGTTAAATCTCGACACGGCCGACTGGGATTAATCTCTACTCTTCGCTATCACGACTTATTAATGCCTGGTCTAAACAACTCTTTCTCCTTGTTTCACACACATCAACCAGCGTGTACTAACAATCACCCAAAGAAACTGAAGAAATTCTCAGCGCTTGCAGCCTCAACAACCTGGAGACGCAACATCAAGCCGCGCTATAGATCCGAAATTTCATCCATGAAAGTGGCGTCAAGTCAAGATATGTCCATTAATCGACTCTACCATAAGTGTATATGTCATGACGAGACGGGTATTACCACACTGAGAGGAGTTGGGTGTAGCTTCCCTAGTAAAGCGATCGAGACATACCAACGCACCCCAAAGCGAGGTATCCAACATGGTCGGGAAGACAACACGAAGAATATCATCAGATAGTGTAGTTTAATTATAATCTCATTTTCCTAAGAGGCGTTTGCACACTTTCAAAGGATGCACCAAAAGTCATCTTACTCCACCATCAAGCCTCCTCAAAACATGTCTCACTTTCACAACCAACAAAGATAAGAAGGAAGCACTCTACGCTCCTCAAATTACCGGACCATATCCACAAAGACAATTCAGTGAGTTCATATTGGGGGCAATCAAAGATAAATCCGTGACGAGGTCACACCCCTCATAATTCCCACAGCAGTTCCCACCTCCCGCAAGATGACATCAACACCAAGATGCCTCACGACTCACGCCCTCCCAAAATCCAATACCGGATGGATTTTTGAATCCTAAGCAACATACGCTTCACTTTTGTCGGTATACGCAATAACGCTGGGACCGACAGGACTCATGGTTAAATATTGCTCGGGACAATACTCAAAAGAAAATGCATTCTGAGCGGTACAACGAATCGGAGCTAACTAATTATCACCGCTGGGTACGAACGCGAATTCCTAAATCGCTTCTTTCAAGCATTCCAACGCATGGGGCTAGTAACATGTATTTATCCAACGGCCGCACGCACTGTAATGACTTGGCAAATGACGGAGTAAGCTCGAGTCCGAAATGCAAAGATGGGGACTATCGAAACACGCCTATCGCGTGCATTCAAGGCATTTAGACCTCGACCGCAATACATCTCGCAAGCGTATACCCCGTAACTTTGCGCCTATCAATCCGTAGCTCACGACATGGAGTCAATTAGCCTGCCAACAGCAAGGGCACGGTGACATCTATGCTGCCGCTACAATACCAAATTTGAAGACGCAGATGTCGAAGAGCCATGTAAAGAATACGTATACGTCACAACTTCCAAATCAATAAAGTCCTCCCTTCAAAATCAAAAAGAACACAAAGGAGATACTAAATACGGAAGCAGGTTCTCCAACCGAAAGAGACGCAGTTTCTCAAAGAATATCCATTATTTGACCTCGGCCGTCCCAATCCTCGAGAGTCGCCAAATGAAAAGCTCATGTAGCTGCCCGAGTCCAAGCGACCAAGCATTTGGGTCGTAAAGATCGAGCCAAACTATCGTATCACCGTCGCTTAGTCATCCCACGTAAGTTGCTTCACCTTCTTCAAAGAAAAAGCGATTTTTCATGGATCAAGTGACCATATCCTCGGAAAGTAAATACAAAGGCCGCCAGAAATCACGCGACCGCCAAGGAAGAAAAACACATAAGTGACACCGACAAAAAGAAAATCACGGAAAAGTTACTCGATAACTCCTCCCATGTCAAGCCTCTTCGTAAGCCTACGCTACACAGCAGTCCCGGTAACAAAGCGCAGAGCACGACCACCCCAAGGTTCTGAAAAGCATTTCAACCAAAATTAAAAGATGATAACACCAAAAAATCGACCACCAGCTAATTGAAACGCCGCCTGGGCAAAATGGCTTATGCTAATAGTTGAAGAGGAAGGATATAGAATTGAAATGAAGATGAACAGAAAAAGAAGATCTTGAAACAAACTGAAGGAAGCTGTGCTCCATTTTCTAATTCCACCATTGTCACGTGGATAAGTATTCACTCAATAAATAAATTGTTGTCAAATGAACAAGATTCTTTTATGATTAGTTTGATTGGCTTTCTTGGTTTGTTTGTTAACTTTAATGAAGAGTATTCCCCTGGCCTTGTTCCACCAATATCTGTTCTCATCCCACTAAATGCATGTTTGCTATTTATGGCTATCAAATCTGTATAACTATTGAATTTTTATTTGATTTCCATCTTCACTTGCAATTAACAATCCACATTGACTATGTGCCTCAGGATCACAGACCCAAAAGCAGCACAATTGTATTGAGAAATAATGTTCGGTAATCAAGTCTTGTTGATCTTAAAGCTTATTATTAATCATATTATCAAAGCTCATCTAAATTTCAATAAGATCTCGCTCAGATATTCTCTAAAAAAAAATTATATCCTGCTCAATTTACACAAGTGATTTCTCCATAAATAAATTCATATATCAAGCACTAAAGACTTATTAATCATATTAATTTTTTTAGGCGGCAAGTTAAATACTCCTACAATTAATTTTCATTAGCTTCTTCTGGGGTGATCATCGAACTTGTTTGTAGTGCTCAAAGTATATACTTATATTCTTTTAATTTAAATATTTTTTATTCAACCAAAAATTATTATTTTAATTTTCGCTAAAATTTTATCTAATAGACAACATTAAAAATAAATAATGTGAGTTAACGGTTAAATGGAGTAGAAAAATTGAGCTCAAATGGGGATCCTTGAAAATAAAATTTCCCTTCAAAAACAATTCCACAACCACCCTATCGTGTTAAGACTTAATTATGCCATCAAATTGTTGACATAATTGCAACAATTTAAAATAACGAGGATCAAATATAACGATGTCAGAATCACCAATCTAACTGCAGCAAATCCTTCAGAACTTGCAATTTCATTTTTGAATAATTAGATTAAATGTATCAAATTATTGGCCACACCAGATAAAGATGCATCCAAAAGCATTTAAGTTGGAAGTAGAAACTTCCCATTTACAATTAAGTTGGTGTTGCTGTACATGTGGCTTTGCAATAAGATTAAGTTATTGGACAATAATTTTAGCAAAAGTAGTAACCAAATTGTTAAAGAAAAGAATCAATCAAATGGATCTCGTAGCATCTCACCCAGTGCATTTGAGTAGTGATCATCTCTAAGTTCCCCATCTGTCAAAAAGATACCCACTGGCTGGCCATGAGCTTAAGGTTAAGCTTGTTTGGTCACATGGCAAGTAATGGAACGTCACATTATTAACTTTTTATATTTTAATGGTAACTTGAAAAAGTGCAGAAAAATGCTAATTCTGCCATTTGCCTCCTCAACTTCAGATTTTCACTTTACTCCTCTCGAATCCACATGCCATCAAGCTTCCGGCCAGTCTCAGATTTTATATTCGAACCCATTTTTTAACATGAAAATTTATTTTTTTCACTAAAAAAGCTTCCCTATCTCGATGCTACAAGACTTCACTAGTTTAGTAATCGAGGGCAAATTAGTAACAACACTCACTGAGGAATTTGGCTCATTTGTCTTACCGATGTCTTCCCAAATCAAAAAAACCCCAAATCGGAAAAGTTAAACCCTAAATTGAACAAAAAAGATCAACCAAGAAAAAGACCAACAATTATCATGACCACACGCAGTTCAATATCGTCACGTATAAGATACTATCGAATGTGTAAGCCTTCACGGTAGTAAAACCCGGAAGTTAAAGATTTGTCAAGCCAGATAGGTTCGTGGGGTACGCTTCCGGGAGTTGATTGGGATGAATCCTCGTTTCTCCCAGATTCAGCATGAGTAGTTTGAAGGCGTTGAAAAAAAAATTGATTTCGTTCTCTACTATCGCTATTGTATTATTTTTAGCACTGAGAATAGATTATTCTTCACTCGCAATTGCAATCAGGGTCATAAGGATTCCTCAACCTCAGATACCAGTATCAGACTTTCTTTGATGTCAATTAGGTTATGTACTTTGATGGTAATATTTGGCCTTAGTTAACACTATTTTGTAATCGACGCGACTTAATTTGACAATGCCGATTAGATCCGTACTTTTAAACGACGGTAACGGATCCGGCCCTACAATCGGACCCCCCTCGCATCCCTTGTAATTCTCTTCATTAACTGAAGGCATATAAATAACATCGAACAAAAAGTAACATGCATGTACTAAGGTACGAAAGAGAGATATAATATTCCTTGAAAATAGCGTACGAAAAAGATAATATTCAACTCACTTGTTGTGTACCCACTCCCAAGTAATTACCACCATACGACTCAAAAGACATCAAAAGTTTACCTACTACGCATCTGGCAATTACATTTATGTTCTCAAAAAAAGTAGAAGATAATTCATCGTCAACGTAGTTCACAAAAAAACATAGTTCACAAAAATGCTTCCTGGGCCTTTTTTCCTAGCTCGTCAATTTTCTAATTAGACAAGCAGTTTGGGACGTTATGCTCTGTTCTTCCTCTTCTTCTAGCCGTCACTGTCAGCCTCCTTCCATTTCGATCATGAAACTTCTAGCTTGGTGCCGCCAGTGTGACGCATCTTACAAAATTGCATTTAATAACCCCCTTCCTCAAGCCTCCTCAAAACGCCATCACCTTGTCTCTTCTCGGGCCTCTCCCTTCCTCAACGCCTTCTTTCTGTTTTCTTCTTTCCTCGACGCATCTTCTATCTCGCATTCCTTTAGGTCTTCCTCGAAGAACCTTTATATCGGCGGTAGTATGTCCGATACGTGGCTCTTTTGTCTAGAAAAATAGGACTCTCATGGTTCCAAAGTTAGTTGTTATAAACATCGAACTCAAGCACAGTGAGAAATCTTTTTTATGACATATTTCCTTGGATCTTTCATTACATGACTTATACACGCAACCGCGCTGTCACAAGCGAATCCCTCCTCCCTAACCGCCACAAAGCCCACATGTCGAGCATTCCTTCTTTCAATATTAACAATGCCATGCTGGCAGAAACATTTCCATACCTTGAGAGATCCTGGACCGTAATGTATTCAAATATTTTTTTCTTCAACACTTCATCGACCTCGACGACGCCACTTCCACTCGATCTCCTTCGACGCCTCCTGCTTCATTCTATCTTGATCACAAGGGTATATCAGAGTCGAAAGTATGAGTTCTGTCAAGTCCGGCTTTGATTACGAACACATCAATGCTTCTCACCCCAATTATTCACAAGTCAGCGGGGCCAGGACAGGAGTGGGAACGACACCTCATCCATTTCTTTCTCTCTATTCTCTGTATTTAGCGCCGTATGCTTCGTAACCACACACTCTCTAATCCGCCGCATCTTTGTGATTCGAAGTAAAGCCCATACAGCCTCGCAGCCTTCCACATCACTCAAGGCAAGTTTTTCATCATCTTCAGAAATCTTTTACTCCAATTTACGTGAAGATGTTTAACACACATCCTGTCTGGCTTCAAAGCTCAGTGATGGCATTTTCGAGGCCCCACAACGATAATGATAACGTCAGAAATACAGAGGCATCTTATGGGCATGTGATGGGTCATATTTCCCTGGCATATTATAGTGGGCACACTACTGATCAACATCATAATCCATGAATGTCAAGCTGGCTGGTCCATATGAAGATTTTCAGTAACCTCCTCACAAATCACATCCGTGGATTCCGTGATTTTCAACCTCCACCACCTGCCCGCAAAGCCGATCGGGTGTATACCATTATCTCCATCAAGTCCCACCGCAGCCTAAAAGTTGACCCCTTAAACGCCTCTTCAAACATCCTGGCCTACACAGAGCAACTTCCTACCGAAAAAAACTCCTTCAACGGCTTCGGGACACACATTATGTATTCCTCATTAAAAAAATCACTTGAAATTTTCAAGGATCACAGCCTAATCTTGCCCAACAACCTCTTTCGCATAACTCCACAACCGCAACCGGTTGATTTTCCATATAAAGGTGTATCCAACAGCCTTTCATGGCTCATGCCGCGTCACATATCTCAATGTTCAAGTCAGCCGTAGATATCCCCAACGGTTCTTCGCAGAAATTTTGGTCACCTCTAATCTTGTGACATTTATGTATTTCCCGGTCGGCAACTTAACCTTCACCATATCTATTATTTTTATGCAGTTCTACATGAGTGTACTCAATGCCATAGCTTTTAATGGCTAAGTCGTTTCAACTTCTCCAACGCTGAACAAAACACCGAATGTACAATCCTCAGACACATTTCACCTCAAGACTCTCCAATTGGCCATTCTGCAATGTAAATTTCAAGCTTCTGTTTTTCTCAAAGCATAATGCCCAACGAGCTCTCTAACCTCAACAACATTACCGAACACCATTTTAGGTATCATCGACGCGTTTTATGAACCTCCCGACAACAAATGTGACCTGCAAGGACATACTCCTTCTTAACTCAAACAAACCCTCTTACCTACTTCTCCTTTCACTTAATTTGTATCGCCTTCATCGAAAACTCAAATGGCAATGGGAATGTCTCGACATCATTCAAAATTCTGCCTGCTCATCAAGATCATTCTCATTCAAGCAATACGTCATCCGATTTCATTTATATCACACTCATTTTCCTCGCATCACAAGAGGTTCATAATTCATCAAAGTAGTCCTCCCTCATGAACGTGACTGTGATTGCAAATCATCATCATACGCATGAATTCATCACCCCCTATACATCATATTCCCCAACAACATCATCCCCACAACATTATCATTCAAGTAACATACTTCACCCCTCGTACTTCCCTACTACCCCCCCTATTTCTTCCCTTGTACATCATCCCTGCCCAACATCTTTTTCGGCATTTTATGTGACGCCATTCTAACAACCTTAAGCCTCTTTAACATTCACATCATCTACTTTCCTCATCTTTGAACCTGGTATCAACCTTTCGCCTCATCATCAATTCCTCCAAAGATTTTTAAACACATACTTCTAATACTAGAATTACATCTCACCCTAATAAATAGAAACTTCGACAAAGTTTTACTGGCCAGCTGCCATACAATCCCCACTTTCTAACCCCATCACTAATCCATCTAACTACGCCATCAATATCATTTTCAGGTCTTGTTGTACTAAACCATCATCCAAAAGTGTTCATGCGACTTCTTTATAATACAAGTATGGCATTCCCGTCACCCCCCATTTGCCAAACAATACATCAACTATATCATTGCCAAATTAGGCCCTTCAATCAAATTCAGATACCTAACTCACCCGCCAATACAAAGGGCTACGCAATGACTACGGAATTTCTTAAACTCTCGCCATTCCCCAAGTGTTGGGTGGTTTCGTGTCTGGAGTCGACGGCATTTAAAAGGACTGGGTGGAATTTTGTCAGAAGAAAACGATATTGATTTTTAGTGTTCAATTTTAGAGTGTAAAGCGCGACGCTAAGCTTCATGCAGAAGATAAGTACTGTGTTACAGGCTTTTTTACCGAAAATAAATTTTAAATGTTAAAAAACGGCTCTCAAGAGACTCTCGAAGATGTAGTGATAAAGTGGTGTTCTGAACGAATACTAAGAGAGATATTCAGTGATAAAGTCGAAAATAAAAAGAAAATTCAAAAAAGAATCATTAAATTAGCTAAAAAATAATTGAATAATATTTTATTCTTCAAATAACATGTATAAGTAATGAATGTAGTAGGAAGAATCTGGGGTATGGTCGATTATCCCTCACCAATAACATATCATTCCCTAAACAAATATATATATATTCAATTATTGTATTCTAAAATATATTTTAAGGTATGAATATGTAATAATTTTTATTCACACAAAAGCTTATGTTGTTCATGAATATTATAAAGTTTTTATTTAATTTTTTCTAATTAAAATTATATCCTTGTTAACAACATTTTTTAGGAAAAAAAAAATTAAACTTGCTCATTTCTTCCGATATAAAATATTTATAAAATCTGACGTTTTGTTTTAGCAAATGAAAAATATAGTTTTATTTTGAAGCCATAGAAATATATAAAACAATTATGATATTCATCATAAAATTACAAGATTTATTGTCAGACGTAATTAACTCCACCAGTTTGATATCAGAATACTTTATAAAAAATAAAATGAAATCCACTAAATCAATATTGTACAACATATGTAAATACACTTTTTGACACTTATACTTCTAATCATAATTTGGCACACCATACCTAAAGACCATCACCAAACAAGGCAGCGTTTCTCAAAAATGACACTCAAAAATATTCACGCTTAAAAATCTTCATTCGATAACTCACGACGATCCAACTTGTGAAAGATTTTCGATCACGTCGCCTCGCAAACTTGGTAAAAGAAAAAACCCACTAAGGCTACAAATCATCAATCAACTAACATACAACATCGAATCTAAAACTTGTAAGCTAAATTGAATGATTAATATAAATTTTTAACAACGCTGATTAAATTGTCCAATTTATATAAAAAATTAGTTAGTCACATAAAAAATAATGATTTAAAAAAGAGAGGTGTATAATTATGCAATTATTAGCTTAGTATATAGTTAAGAGTAGATCTATAGATATAAAGTGCGAGAGAATAATTATTGATCTCGTCCGGAAGGATGGTGAATTCCATGGTTGAACGGGCCACTAGTAACATGCTAATCGGGCCTGATTGGGCTATGAATGTTGAGATTCATATTTGCAACTGATCATGCGTATGCCTCTTCATTTTAACTCCAAATTATTATTATTATTATTGTTTATTGTGCAATTTAATTTGCTCATAGCTTAAAATGTTATTTATGTCGAAAGAATGTTGGGTTTTGAATTTTGATAGTTGACTTTTAAAATGCCCTGCTCTAAGTATATGCTAGTATGATATTTGATGAAAAATATATCAAATGCTTGTATGATATTTGATGAAAAATATATCGAATGCTAGTATTTTCAATGTGATTTGTTATTTTTATTTGTTGTTTATTGTTCAATTGAATTTGATATGTTATTTATGTGGAAATATTGTCGGGTTTTGAATTTTGATGGTTGATTTTTATAATGTTGTGCTCTGAGTATTTGATTTAAATAATATTGAATGCTAGTATTTTTAATGTGCTTTGTTCGTAATACGATGATATTGATTCGAAGTAAAGTTACGTGGCTGGAAGGTTTGTTGATTTTGATCGTTGAAAATCGAACGAGGCAATTTATATGAATTCATTAATTGATCTTCATATGTGAAACCATGGTTTACCACATGAATCGCCATACATTCTATTAAACGTTGTTGTCTCGCGAAACAGTCTTGCTAATTCGTGTGGATCCTTATGCTACAACATAGATTTTGATCTAGATATCTAGTCCTTTTGCCTAGTATTTGATGTGTTGGTCGTGTGAAGCCAAATAGGAAACCTGGCCGGTAGTCAAATTCCTAACATATCACTCCAGAGCTCATGTTCCTTCTATCTTCATATCCTTATCATGACTTCATTGTTTAGTGCCTTGCGGATCACCCATTGGATACATATCCCAACTGTGTTCTTCATTAGATAGCCTTTAGTTTGTGAAAATTTGAAATAAGAAGGAATCCACAGAATTAGAATCCTTATTTTCTGTTTTATGTGTATACATTGTAAAGACCATTCCTTCTAAAGTTTTAATAGATAACCAAGAACCATTGAAAAATTAAAGGCCAATTTGGTGTCAACATCCTATTACAATTATGTGATTTGTTAACTATATTGTTCCTCATTTGGCTTAATATCCAAAATTTCATATTACTGTACCACTTCTGTATTGATCATGCCTGCCAGCATTTGATATCATGTGACAGAACTCAGGAGTTAATACTGGAAACTCAGAAAGTTTCCTGTGCAATGACATACTCTATTTTTTATACTTCATGATAGTATATTTTGATTTATGATATTCGTTTCGTGTGAGCTATATTCTCGAGATAGCTTCTTCTAATTATAATTTTGGTGACCAGGCAAGCTAAGGATGTTGTGAAAGGCATTAAAAAGCGTGTTGGTAGCAGAAATGCAAAAGTACAACTACTTGCATTGACCGTAAGTATTTTATAACACTTTCATTTCTTTGTTAGTGTTTCCTTTATATGCCTCTGTCACCTTAGTGACTTTACGAATACCTAGCAATTAAATAGAATTATGTCGGTTTCTCATCCGAACAATGAAGTAATGATGTGTCTTAACCTCCCTCCACTTACAAAACAGAATAATGTTCTTCATATGTCCCTAGCTTCCCCTTCCGTAATAAATAATGTGAAAAAAAATTCTACATTCTCTCGCCTGATCCTTCTAGCAATTATTTCCCCCTGGAGTTTGGAACAATGTGACTCATATGGTTGAAGGTTTAGGAGGCTTTAATATACATTATTAAGTGGTAGGATATAAGGCTATTTCTCTGGGTTGAACAAGGTTCTGATATTTATGTGAGCAAAGCTCTTGATGTTTCTAAAGGTGTATGTTTTCTTTTCCACTACTCCCATTCTCATGGGGGAGAGTGTGTGCATGTAACTCTGTTGATGTAAAATACTCTGAGTAAAACAGCATATGCTCGCAAATTTTAGTAGCATTAATTGATCTTGCAACATTAAATGATAGGCTAGTGGCATTTGATTTATTCACTTAAAAGAGGTCCAGGTAATGTATAGATCATCAACAAATAGTTAGAAAATATAGTGTGTATTCGTAGTGGCATCTGCAGAATCAAGATTCACATGAATGGTATCAAACATGTAGCATGAGATTGACTAGAATTAAAAGTGTTCCTGTATTGTTTAGCTTGAGGACAAATTTGGCACACATAGCCAATTTTTTATTAATAGGAAATTGAATGGATAAGAGCAATTTATCAAAAGCAAATGGCCAAGTTTTAAAATATATCATAACAAAGACTCTTCAATACATAACTTGCAATTTATATCAATAAAGTCATATTTACAGAAGGAGCATTAAATAATTTCAGTTAGAGGTTAAAGATTATGACAACTAAATGATGCGAACTACTAGAAGAACCACCGCTAGAATTTCTAAGCATGACCGTGTGTGCATCTTTTAGATTATGTGAGTTCACATGTAAAGTCCAAGCACCAAATGTGCCTCGTGGCCCTAGCCATGCAAGAGTGATCAGCAGATTTGAGCCTTTAAATCTGAAGTTAGTTTCTGAACTGAGATGAGATTATAACAAAGTCAGATACAGCAACACATTATGTATGATATGTCACTTGTTACACAGAACCAATGTGTTTGATAGGGACTTTTTGTTTTATTTAGGTATAGTAATATGCAGATGAGTGTAAGCTTATATGACTGAAAAGATGATAGGAAAGGTGTAATATGATCAGTTGCTCCACTATCAAGGATCCAGGCCTGAGATACTATAGGACTTTGAGAATTGAGGATTATACCTGCCATTAGAGCTTGAGAAGTACTAGCTCCATTATCATCCTTAGAGACTGAAGCTACAAGCAAATGCAATGCTTAGCAAACCACCTCGTAAATATCTTTTTCTCTCACATTAGCAGCAAACTTCTTTGCAGAACCATGAGCATTGTTATTGTTTGAATAGCCATGAAGCTTGTAGCATTTTTTAGTAGAATGGCCTCTAACTCTGCAATGATCGCTACATTGGTCTACCTTCACAGAAACTACCTAATTTTGGTGTAAATCCTTTCCTCTGGCATTAAAGCCACCTCTATTTGTGTATAATGCAGTAGCATCTGAGAGCACATGAACAGGATTACTCATTTCTCGTTGCTTCTCCTCCTGCAACAGAATTTGGAGCACAATATCCAATTTAGGAAAATGATTTATCATCAAAATATTTCCTCTAACAGTAGAGTAAGCTTCATTCAATCCCATCAGAAATTGCATTGTGCATTGTGCATTGTGTCTGCAGAAACTTCTGAATAACCACAACACTATTCTCTTCAAGCTCAAGAGAATTTGAATACTCATCCCTCAACTTTTGCAATTGAGAGAAATACACTGAAATAGACTTGTTCCCTTTGAGTGTTCAAAGCCAACTCTCGTGCCGTTGATACAATCGAACATGATTAGTTTGAGCATATCGATTCTTCAATTGATTCCAAATTGTTTGTGCAGTGGTGCAATATATCACACTTTCAGCTATCTCCTTCTCCACCGAATGGATCAGTCATGAAAGAACCATTCCGTTACACCTATCCCATTGTGCAGCATCAGTTACATTAAGAGGTCGAGAACATTCACCATTCACGAATCCTAGCTTATTCTTTGCTAGTAATGAGATTTCTACAAAACGCCTCCATTGATAGTAATTATTCCCATTCAATAACCGAGTACACAACACATAGCTGGGATGATCTGAATGATGAAGCTACAAAGGATTAGCATTAATGAAATTGCTCAAACTTTCACTACGAACTTGATTATTTGCTTGATTGTTCAAATCAGCAAAATAATTCTGATTTTCATCTTGAACATCTTCCTCAGAGTGATTCACTTCATTTTCACTATGACTCATTGTGAATTTCAATAAAATCGAAGCAAAATGATAAGAAATTAATCGATTTTGACCAGCATTGACTCAACTTTGACCGGCAAAATAAAGCAATCAAACGAAACAAAAAAAGAAATCGAAGATGATATTCAAGCAATTATAAACAAAATCATGCTAATGAAGATCGAAATTAGCTCTGATACCATGTTATAAGCCATGATTATGGCTTGATTTTGATGAAGAAAGCTTGAATATTCATACGATAAAAAGAGAGGAAAAAAGAGGGAAAATGGAGAGAGAATCTGAAGAGAGAAAGTTTGTTATTCTCATATTATTGTTGAATGATTACACAATGATTGAGTTAGATATTTATATACACTTGGAGCTCAACTAACTCCCTTCTCTAACGAACTCTACAATTAGTTAATTAATTAGCCACACACTTCAACTAACTAACTAACTTGCGCATCACTCTCTTCACTATTATCTGAAAATATGTGGAAATTATTGATTTGGGAAATGTCTAATTGCCAAACCCCTTGTAAGATAAGAACTTGTATTTGGGGGATGGTTATGTAATGTTTTAGGTTAATATATAGATGATTCTGTTTTCGGAAGTGATAAATATAATTTCTCCAATATCTTTTTGTTTTGGTTTATTTCATTGTCTGTTACAAAAGTCTTGTGATCCTTCCTTGCATATTTATTCCTATTATATAGCACAATCACAATGGCATCCACATGCTTAATTGAAAGAAAAATTGAATTGGCATATCATTTACTTTTTTTTCCAGTTATTGGAGACCATGGTGAAGAATTGTGGAGACATTGTGCACATGCATGTTGCTGAGAGAGATGTGCTCCACCAGATGGTTAAAGTTGTAAAAAAGAAAGTAAGTGCTCGCGGATACAGATCGCTATTTCATCCCTCCTACCCTTAAATATCTACTTCAAAATAACACTGTACTGCACCAACTCGTTCTTCCAAATATTAGAAATTTGTATTTTATATTGGCATTTTGTCTAATAGTACTTGAATATATCAAATCCATTTTGGACTGTTTTTCCTTTCCATTTATCATGAGAGTGAAAGGGGTGGGAGCGAGAATGTAACTATACATTATTCGAATTTTGTCAACCCTATTTTAACAGTTTCTGGTTTTAACTTTAACCATCCTACTTGATAAGTCTAAAACTTACAGAAGGGATTATTAATATTCTCATGGTTAGCCTTGACTAACCCAATTTTACGTCTCTAGCCTGACTTCCATGTGAAAGAGAAAATCTTGACTCTAGTAGACACTTGGCAAGAGGCTTTTGGAGGACCCCAGGCAAGATATCCACAATATTATGCAGCATATCAGGAATTATTGGTACCCTCCAAATCTGTCTATGCAATTTAAATTTTCATTTTTGTGATTTTTGTAACTGCTGTTTTATTTTCAGTCTATGTTCTCATGGTGCTGTTTCCTTATTATATTCTGAATGACGTTTATTTATGCCAGACAGATCAGGAGAGCACAGCACCTGTATTTACACCTTCCCAAACTCACCCACTATCATCATACCAACAAAATGTCCGTAACACAGAATCTGGACCAGAAGGTGCAGAATCATCTGCAGATGCTGAGTTTCCTACTTTGAGGTATCCTCTGGCTTACTCATCAGAAGTAACAAGCCATGGAATTCTAAATATGGCTTTGCAGGTTGATTATGGTAATGTTGATCATCATTGTAAGTTGTAACGATCGTTGAATTTTGTGAATTCTAAAATCTTCAGCACTAACCAAATTTGACTAATGGTAAGATTCTGGGATATGATATAACAGTGAAAGCAGATCCAGAAACTAGTGTTTTTGTGATCTGTCTTTTTTCAGTTTAAATACTAATTGCGTTTTTCCAAGAAAGGAAAGTACTTTTTGTGAAATAAATTCGTGGAGGGGTAGTGTTTTCTAAAAAGTTTTGGTTATTAGAAATATATACTCACTCTCCAAATGTTGATAGTTGAACACATTTTACATTTACAAAATCCATCCCAAAAGGTTACTCCAAAAAATATATAAGTAAAAGGAGGTGTAATTTTGTCGAACAATCCACTTTTGGAGTGTGGTCATCAACTTTGAGTACCAATATCAATTATTTGAGAAGTTTCTGGAGTAGTAGTTCCATTTGAAATATTTTGACCTTCTTTGTTGATTTGATTTGAACAGCTATATTTAGAGGGTGTTTGACACATAAATGCACAACTTTAGTGAAAAAAGCTGCTCCTTGTAAGCTAGCTTCCTGGATAAATAGCTTGAACTTTGAGATTTTCTTCAAAACCTTATAATAAGCTACAAGAAAAAAATTGTATTGGAGCACTCTCCTTGTCTATAATCCTTGCAGTGCCCATTAATTGGTAGAAGATGTGATGACAGTGTCCATTGCCATTCCTACTCCATATTAATGGCTTTGCCCACCTGAATTTTAGAGTATTATTCTACTTTTTGGATGTGGAATAGTGTTAGATCTCATGTAGCTATATTGGAAATATAATATTGCCCTCCTCTGGCTACTTTGTAATCATTCCTTTCATTGAGTTGCTTCATTTTCATATCTATTTCTCTTACCTCATACTCATAGATTTGAGCATGAAACCTCTTTTTAGTCTGTAAGATATCTACTGATGCTACCAGTACATTCATTATGGTGTCTATGGCTATTATTTATGGTCTTGCTTTTATTGTGCAGTTCAACCGAGATTCAGAATGCACGTGGCATTATGGATGTACTAGCAGAAATGTTGAGTGCATTAGATCCCAGCAATGAAGAGGTACCTTTCAAGAATACCAACCTTTTTTTTTTGTTACAGTTTTTTTTTAGGTGTTTGACCTGATTGTGTTGGTCATATTATTCAACTACTGACAGTTTATATGGAACTTTGAACGACAGGGGCTTAAACAGGACGTGATAGTTGATTTGGTGGAACAGTGCCGCACGTTCAAGCAGCGATTGGTACACCTAGTCAATTCAACTTCGTAAGGAATCCTTCTGTAGATAGTACTCTTTGGAGATCAATTTTCGCAATTTCTTTCTTCTTCTTCAACTCCCTTTCCTTTTCATGGAGCTTGTCTTCTATGCGATTCTTTCAGAATACATTTAAATTAGAATTCTCTTACAGATCCATTGTTGGCTTTGGATTGAAAAAAAGAAAGAAAAATGAATCTACATTGTATGCTTGAGATTTTAGTTTTGTGTCTGGATGGGAACTGTTCTTTTTACCATGTCAGACAAAAGTTATTGGATGAGTAACAAATAATCCTTCCTCCAAGGTGTGTTTTCCTGTATAAAAGTTACTGAATAGTGTCTCACTTGAGTGTTATTTGAATGGACTTGAATTTATTTACTCAAAAGAAACTTTTTAGGGACTGCTATATTTATGGTTGATGTTCATTTATATTTATGGTTGATGTTCATTTATGCAGCGATGAATTATTATTACGCCAAGGACTAGCTCTGAATGATGACATGCAGCGGGTATTGGCCAAACATGAAGCTATTTCTTCAGGAACAACTATTCCTGACGAGAAACCAAAACCTGGAGCCTTGGTTGACGTTGATGCTCCTCTCATAGATACTGGGGAAAGCAAAGAGCAAGCGTAAGTTATCTTCAGTTTAATTGTTGAATAATACTAATTCAGTGGTGACATAATGAAATAACTTTTGCAGATCATCCTCGAGCTCCGGTCTGGAAACACTGTTAGCACTTCCAGCTCCTTCTTCGACAAATATGACATCCTTAACACCAGCGAAGTCAGACCCCAAGATGGACCTGTTGAGTGGAGATGATTTCAGCTCACCCAAGGCTGAAGATGTGCTGGCTCTTGTTCCCAGTGGGGAAAGTCAGCCAGGAAGTTCTGTACCATCTCAACAAAATGCGCTGGCTGTTGTTGACATGTTCGCACAAGGTAATGGTACTCAAGCAACGTATTCAGTGGGGCAATCACATCCTCCATCACTTGAATTTCAGCAACAGCAGAATTCGCAATCTCCACAACTGTCTTTATATCCAAATGGAAGTGCACAGGGTGCAAGTACACAAGGCTCTACTGATGCCTGGAACGGCGAGACATTGCATCACGAACAGCAGCATCAGTCTCCTTCACCTGTTTATGGTATGCTACTTTTAATTCTTTGTTTTGTTCTTTTCAGAAGTCGTTTGTTTGTCACTCACTAAAAAAATAAACCATCTGCTATCTGAGTCATCAGCTGCAAGTATATTTGTTCAATTTACTCATAATGTCATAATTAATAGTTTGAAATTCATTTATTCAGATTGGTCCATGCCATTCGTTCAATTAAGGATGTGATAGTAATGCCATTCATGCAGTTAAGCACCAGTTTAACATTAAACTGGTGTAATTCATCATGAAGGTGGTAATTATAGTGAATTCATGGTTTATCTGGTTGCAGGTGCTGACAATAGTGATACACTTCCACCTCCACCCTGGGAGGTTCAGGCTGATGAACCTGTTCAGTCGATGCAAGGTGGTCAGACTGTTCCACAGTCACAACCATTGCCTGCTGGTGGTCAATATCCTTATGCGTCACGGCCAGTAAATAACCAGGCCGGTGGTATGTATATGCAACAGGCTCCAGCGACTATGCAGGGAAATCAACCCGTAGGCATGCATGCTCAGGGAATGATGCCAGGTGGTCATCAGTCCATGGAAATGTATCCTCAACCGATGCAACAGATGGGTTACATGTATCCACAGCAAATGTATGGCAATCAAATGATGGGCTACGGTGGGTATGGATACAATCAACAGCCAAATGCACAGTACCTCGACCAACGGATGTCAGGACTATCAGTAAGCGGTGGTAGCGCCATGGAAAGTTCCTCTCATTCAGTTCCGACACCTTCCTATGTGCCGTCTGGAAAACCTAACAAACCAGAAGACAAGTTGTTTGGTGACTTGGTTGACATGTCCAAATTCAAAGGCAGAGCTGGAAGCATGTGACAATGGTGGTTTTTACTCATTTGGCATGCTTTTTTACCATTTTTTCTTCTTTTCATTTGTTTCTGTACAAGTGTTTTCACTCATCTATATATTTGATCTTCCCATGAGATGCCTGTTTTCCTTGGTGTACATTCATTTGTAGAAAGAAAGAGGATTTAAGATGAATAAGTGAATAATTGAATATACAATCCTAAGTGATAAATTTGAATGTTGACATTGATTCTTCTAATTGGTGTGCGAAAGTTGAAGATTGACTTGCACATTTCTGATATATATACTGCTTTCTGATGTTTGTACAAATGATCTTTCATAAAATGAAATGTTTTCTTCCTTTTTGTGGAACTTTGAGTCCGGATCGTCCGTTATATTTTGTATTGTCAAATACTGTAATATTCATTTGATTTTTTTTTTTGGTTTGGTTTATTGAATTACAATGTTCTTAAAATATCATTTGAAGAAAGGAAAGGTAGAACAAAACACTTCACCAAACATATTAAGGAATCAATCTCAACTAACTAAGATAACCATAAAATATGCCTCTTACTAATACTCCGTACGTAGTATACAAACATTTTATTGATGTATCAACAACAATATTATCAATTTATACATAAGCTGTAAGCTAATACCATTCAATCAATAAGAATTATCAGTAAATTAATGGTCTTTTTGTATTGAAGTGAATTTAGATATAAAAATTTTAAGTTCACTATAATTGGGAGTTTATTTTTTATATTAATCTAGGTTAATCAAGTTAAATGATTCACTAAATTTAATTGTGATATTTCACCAAAGTTCATATCGATAAATAAATAACTTATTGGCTGAGATCCCCCTGAACTATGTTTTAAGCTTCTCATGCTGGCCCCGAATTATTTTAAGCTTCCTGACACCCCCTCAGATTTCACCCAAATTTCTCAGACATTTTAAGCTTCTCTACACACCCCCTAACACGATTTTGACACAAAAATACTGATACCCATCTCATTTGGGATTAAGGTGATGACAAATTAGTAATTTCATGTAATAATTAGAGGGCACATTAGTAATTACACATAATGGGGGGAAAATTTTGTCTATTAAAACCGTTGGCCCCATTTTTACTTCATTACAACTGAAGAACCCTAAATTAGAAAAATTGAAGATTAAGCAAACTCAAATCAAAAAATTCAAAAACTAAGGCCAACTTCTTTTCATGGGCCACGACCGATATATTAGGTGTCAAAAGGAAATATTGCTGAAATGCAGTAGTTCTTCACAGAAGAATCCAGAAGTTAAGTGCTCCGCGAGATACGCAGACGGGTTCGGGCGCCGATTTTTGGGGTGGTTCGATGAACTCTATCTCCTCTGTCGATTCAAGTATGAGTGAGAAGTTAAAGAAAGCTGAACGAAAAGTGTGAATTTTGGATTTATTGCACATTTGTGTCTTAATTCAGTATTTTGTCAAGGCCTGGAGTAGTCCAACTTGCAATTGTAATTGTGGTCATAGTGGATTCTCAAGCTTTTCAGATTAGGGATTGTAATGTAGGCTTCTATTGAGGTATTTTTCTAGTTTGTCTACAAGGAAGTTTCGTATTTTTGACGACGGCCGACACTCGCTCAATTTTTACTATGTTTGCAATTTCAAGGAATGAATGTACTTTTGCCGGTTTGAATTTTGTATTGTTTATTGGTGTTTACATTTCTTTGAGAATGATGCCCCCTATACTATGTCCCTTATACTTTCTAACACTGGCACATAAGTTGTAGACCCTATACTATATCCCTCGTACTATACCCCCATAATATCTTGATGAAAGTAAAAAACTCAGTAAAAAAAATAAAGAAATAATGACAAAAGCAGTAAAAAAGACATAAGATTCCATTCAAACTATTCTTACGTTAAAAGACATAAAAAAGTTTCAAGCCACCACTAATTACATAACCAATAAAGGTTATCAAAAGCTTCACCTACCACATATTAAATACATTTAAGTCCTCAAAAAGGGTGGTGAAGAGGCTACATTGGTCACATTTGACAACAAGAAAAACAGATCTAACAACAAAAAAAAAAAATAGATCCGCCTCTCCATTCTAGCCCATCTAGCTCCTCTCTCTGCCGGATGTTGCAAAGTCGTTATGATGCCCAGCCTTTCTTTTTCTACTTAGATGGTGCATTCCAGTCGGTACAGGACGCGCTCTCTTTTCTTGTTCTTAGATGGTGAAGGGTCTCCATCCACAGGACAAGTCCTCGTGATTACGGGCGACACCACCACGCATTTTGCAAAGTGACGGCAACTCCTTTCCGCGAGGCCTCAAACTCCCCCGTGTCCGCTTGCTCACCTTTCTTAGATGTTTGCTTTTCTGCTTCTTCTCTTCTTTCCGCAAAGATTTTCGTCCGATTTCTTTTAGGTCTTTTCTCGAAGTATCATAACGTGCGTAAAAACCTCTTCTTTAAATGGGACGGGCACACATATATTCGCCGAATTTTTGTTTTTCTTGTTTGACGTACGACAAATTCACCCAGCATTATGTCAATCATCTCTTTTGCATAACTCCACAATCTAGCAAATTGCTGGTTTTCATTCCCATACATTAGGTATCCAGCTGCCTTGATGGCTCTATATGCAGTGCTTGTACTTATCTCCACTTTGAGGTCGTCATATATATTACCAATGAAGGCCTTCAATGATATGTTTGGGGTTCTTCGAACCTTGTTCACATATTTCTTCGCCAAACCAATTTCCATGTAGACGTTGAATTTTGACGGACGCCCTGGGCTGTATTTATTCTGGCCCATAGTCTTACGTATAAGACCGTCGACTTGCCAACTTGTGAACACACACAACACGGCAAGTCACAACTTAGTATCCACTCCGCCCCAGTCGGCCGCCCCTCGGTATAATCATTAAAATCTCGAATACCCTAGTCACCATATATCTGTGATCTAATTTAAAAGAATTATTCGCTTCTTCCAAAAATTTGATTTCCATTAAGATTCTCAAAAAAAAAATAGTTTTAAAAAATTTACAATCCATCGTGATACTCCAAATCCAATCAACTCCATATATACACAACATATCCCAAATAAAAACAAGAATGCCGGCAAGTGCTACAACCGAGAGTAAAGATCAGATCAATACAAAAACAATCACGACAAGTGCTAAAGTTCAAAAATAAAGTGCAACAATCAAAAAACGATTGACAACACATCAAAATGAGATCATGAGGATCCTCAACCCACCCGATGCTCACCTAGCCACTCGAACAAACTCTCCAATGTACCTCCCGGGCTCAATCCAAATTACCACACCTAGCACAAATGAAATCTCGCCCAAAGTCGGGGTGGGCGAAGTTCATGTCTTAGTGAAAACTTAACACGGGGTGAACTTACCACACGAACGAGATGCATAATATTATAATGGTCAAATATGAATAAAATACGTGATATATCCAGATCACCCAATAAGGTCATAACAAGATTCCAGCATGCCTCAGTGATATCACGCAAGACATAATGGGCGGCCCCACAAGTGCACACACAATCACCCAAAATGAAATCACAGTAGACTAATAACTAATTATAACCTAGTCATCACCTTCTATCTCCTCATATATTCCACAAGTATACTCAACCTCTAACGCGATACTCAATCCGCCTAATCGCCAGAATGGATCAATCGCTAATAAACACCGCTCTTATACCGAAGAGCAAGTGCCAAACCGCACTTATATCGTAGTATACACACCGATAATGCACAAAGAAGTGATCATAAAGACTCATACCGCTCTTATAACAAGTATAAGGTCAACCGCACATTATACCTCAGTATAAGGCCACACCGATAACGCACACAACAAAGTTGATCAAAAGAGTCATACCCGCTCTTATACCTTAGCAGATAAGTGCCAATAAATACATATCCTCGCAAGGAAGAGAGGTCACCTAACTCATAATCATCCCAACTATAGGGTCATATCCTAATACTCAAGTCACCTCAATGTCACGCATAACTCCAGCCAACACCTCTCAATAACCAACCACTCTACTCCCAAACAATATCCAAGACACAGCCTAAAACATCTCACAATCATAAATCAATCACAACCGACAAGTTTTATTTAAATATAACAGCTTTTACAAGGCCACGTAAATATAACAAAGGTTTACAAGGCCACGTAAAATCGAATATAAGTTGGGAGTTCAAGCTATTACTTACCTCCTACAAATCTTCAACGCTACGTAAATATATAATCGCATAATCATAATACTACTACACAAATGAATCACACATATTCATACCACAATAACATGTATACCATTCTCACATAATCATATCACAATAACATGTTCACACAAATTAAAGTAAGTATCGCAAGTAGCACCCAAGCAGATAAGTACTCACCTCCGCTACTACCACAAAAACCTCACTTAAACACAATCACGTAACGCCTCTTTCCACGATCAACGCCTAACAAAACACCCGTAAAGTATAATCAAAACCTTACTACTATACTTCACAGTTTTTGTGAAGATACACAACCAACTCCTTAGTGTGGAACGACATTTCTAAACGGTCACAACGATGGATAAAACAACTAATAATAACCCCGCTGACACAACCTACCGTTCCCTCGGCTAATTCCACCTTTAATATTTTAACATTTCATATCAACTTATAAGTCATTTAGTCAACCCTCAAGTCCATATAATTAACAACCTATACTCCAAAAATATCAATTCCAACCCACCCCATAAATCACACTTTTCAACAACCCCTTTTTAATCAATTTTAAAATCACAATTTTAACCTTACAATAGTTACAATAAGGTCCCAATTAAACTCCCTCGCACATTTAAAAGCCTTATAAAATATCAACAATAAAAGTCAACTAAAACCTAGAAAAGTCAACTTATCTCTAACATCCTCAAACAACCTCTAAATCATGAATTAATCACTTATATACATCATAGCACCCATAACAAACTTAGAATCATCATAAAATTGAGTTATGCAAAAAGTCAACCAAAAGTCAACCATTAAAAATCAACTAAAACTCTATCTTCATACCTCAAATTTGTAGTGAGCATTTAATGTAAGCCTTAATAATCAACTCGGCGATCTTAACAAGTAACAAAAATAAGTTAAATAGAAGAAAATTTTTTGTGCTTCAAGGCTATGGGGGACTCTCTGCATGTTCTCAAGAACGGAGGAGATGATTTTGTGTTTTTGTAGTTTTTGTGATGATAAGGATTTAGACTAGTTACTTAGCCCTTAAGTCTTAGAAATCACAAGTGAGTTTGCTAGCGCCTTTAAATCAAGTTGAATCGAAGTTATCAAACGACTTAACAATCTAACTTAACCTCGAATTATCCCTACTACTACTACTAAATTATAAATGTAATTCGGCTCAAATAAATTTTATGAATTAATATTATTATCGAATTTAACCGGAATCTTGGTTATTACAATCCCCTGATACATTTTGACACCTAACTCTCATCTTCTCATTTTTCACAAACTCGAGGGCTTTTTTGTCGCTATCGTGATACTTCCTAACAAGTTGTCTAAAATCGGCAACATTTCCAAAGACCATGCTAGTGGACTAACACGGGATTTTTAAGATTTGGCTTCATCAAGATACTCTAGACGGCACCACTCACATCTCCGCTTCCGAACTGTAGCCAACCTCCTTCCCTTCGCTTCTCTTCACTCATTTCAAAACTCGTTGCAGTGCTCAAATAAACACTGTGAAGTCGCCCAATGTCATTCAGACCGCCCCCAAATCCTCAAACATTCCTCCCTCATCCGCTGCAGTACGCACCCCCAATCTATCTCATCAGAAGCCTCCCCCGCTTTCAATTCTCCATTTCTTCTTCCTCAATCGACTCATAATCTCTACTCAAAAATTGTTCCTCCCCTCATGAAAGCTTCAGCTGTCTCCAATCAAAATCCTCAAAGATACGTCAAGTCATTGCTGCCCATGAGTATCCATCCCCCGACACCCCCCCCCTTCGAACTTCTTACTTCATCCATCCCTGCACTCCCCCATGTACTTCTTACACCTCCATTCATCGACACCCTTCAACATTCTCTTCTTCAACCACAATAGAATCATCAGGGTACCACGGTAACAATGGAATTTTCTTATTAGAATTTTCTTTAAACCCAATCAATTCGCCTCTTCGCCACGTTCCTTCCAAGTAGCTTTAGGGGCCACATACTCGATGTAATCATAAATCTCACCTAAAAAGCAAGCTCTAGCTACCTTTTGACTGTGCGGGGCGCATAAACATCCTTATTTCTCTAACCCCTTTAGCCCATCGAATCATCTCATCCACATCTTCTTGGGTCTTCAGCTGAACTAACCCATCATCTAAAGAAGTCATAGGCTTCTTGTAAAACAAAAAACAAATACTGTCAGCCCCATCTGCCTCAACGCATACATCAACCATATCATTGTGAGTCGACACCCCTCACAATAGTCTAAGTACCTAACCTTACTCCTCGAATTTATGACGATGAAAGCACCAAACTTCATAAACCTTCCATTCGCCTCTAATCTTTTATCGCCATGCTGCTCGTCATTCCTCCCCGCCAGAAAAATGCATGTTATCATAAGTACTAAAATCAAAGAAATTGAAACCAATTCCAAGCATAATTCTTCAAAAACTTACCATACGATTCAGTAATCTGTTCATGACTCCTTCTTCTCTCCAAAAGTGGCGGGGTTCTTCTTCCTCGAAAAGTCGTAATCTGCAATATCTTATCAAATCTCTTCTTCACCTTTTTCATCGCTCTTTCTCGCTATCGATTCTCGCTGTGTTCATCGATTGAGTGGTCAAGAGTTCGAAGCGTGAAAGCGGTTTCGCTGAATTGATTAAGAACCGATATATTAAGAAATGGCGGTTAATCATAGCTAGCGAAAAGGTTATAATAGTCATTTTATTGTGTATTCTTGTGTCAAAACTACAAGCAGTGCGCCAGAAACTCAAAATAGCATACGAGGCCGCCCAAGAAAGTTAAGATGTTAGACGGCCCAAAAACTTAAAATAGTACAGGACCAGATAGAAACTTAAAACAAAATTAAGGGTCTTAGCCAATAAGACTAAATAAAATAATATACAAACAACATTTTTAATCCGATCCAAACATTAATGTTAAAAAACTCAAAATCACTAAGTGAAAAATTGAAAAGATTTTTATGTATGCTATAGTTTGTTGTTTGGGTTATAACTGGATTACTTCATCCCAATTCAGTGAACAATATGCAGGTAAATTTTGTCCTATATATTTCAGCCTTAATTATACCATTTTAAGGAACCAATTAAATGTTTAGTTAATTGTGCTGAAATTGAGTGTTTTTTGCATTTGGGACCTCTCATATGTTAATATAAAAATAAATTTTCTAGTTTTGAATTTTGATGGTTGACTTTGTTAATTTGGAAATTTAGTGTTTTTGTATATGTTGTGTTTTTTTTGGTCATTTGGTGAAAATTATATAAAAAAGATTGCATTTTTAACATGTTTTGCTATTAATATGATCATTTTGATACGAATCAGGGTTATGTGTGTTAATTAAGGCCGCAAAGTTTGTTAATTTTGACAATTGAAAATCAAACTGAACTACATTTGGGGATGGTGGTAGTGTTATTTTTTATTTTTTGTATTGTTTTATAGATCTGAAAGTAATTTTAGTAGGACCATTTTGCTTGCTTCATAGGATGCAAATTTCGGTTGATGCCGTATAATTAGTCTAGGATTCTCCATCAATTGGCAGAGATATTTGATCCTAAGTTGGTCTTTTGAATATGAGATGCAAATGGTATGTAATTAGTTGTAAAATGTTCGTAGACTAGAAAAAGGTTTAAACTTTAAGGGTTTCGAGGTGCCATGATGATTTTTGTTGTTTCTGGAACTATACATAATTGTCAGCAGTTTGGTTGCTGATTTATTGTTTTGATTTCCTCTTTTGGTGATATAGATGCCGACATCTTGTAATAGGTCGAGCGTTTTTTTTTTTTTTTTTTGGATATTTGGTATTGTTTGTGGTGCAACTAAAATTGATACTGAATTGCGCTAGTGGTTTGTATTGATGTACATGGATTTAGGTCTAGATTTACTTATTTCGTCTGGAGATTATATATTATGTAAGTGTGTTAACCTTTCTTTAATTGTGGGGAAAAAGGCATCAAGGGCAAGGTTATTTAAAGAGTACAAAGAAGTGCAAAGAGAGAAATCAGCTGATCCAGATATTCAGCTTGTTTGTGACGATACCAACATATTTAAATGGACTGCCCTTATTAAAGTAAGCATATAATTTGAATGGCATTGGATTATTTTTGGTTGATTTTATTAGGTTGAAATTGATCAGGCTTGTTGATTAGTTGTATATTCTTTGTTGTATATATCTATAGGGACCATCGGAAACTCCTTTTGAGGGTGGAGTTTTCCAACTTGCTTTTGCAGTGCCAGAGCAGTACCCTTTGCAGCCTCCTCAAGTGCGGTTCCTGACCAAAATATTCCATCCAAATGTACATTTTAAGGTAATGTAATAGTCTTTTTTTTATTTGGCTAATTTTATGAAAGAACTATTAAGTTCGATAAGCGAAACATTCCTACCTTTTGGGCTTGCTGCAAAATCCTAAGCTCTCATGATTTTATCATGAAGTTATTCCTTCAGTTGGTTTTTGACAACCGTGATCCTAAGCTCCTCTTTCAGACTTTAAGATTTCTAAATTCGTGATCAGAGAAATTACATAAGGGTAAATAAACTCCAAATTTTTTTTGGATAACCGTGGCAATTGATTTTGCAATTGTGTAGTGAGGTCGTGACTCGTGAGGGTAAATGAGATGTGGAGTAGAATTGCGAAAAGGTTGTTGAAACTCAGTTTAATTACTGGGTTGAAGTTGCAGATCTGTATACATAGTCTTAATGATTATTTTGTTGATATCCCTGTAGACTGGAGAAATATGCCTTGATATTTTGAAGAATGCTTGGAGCCCAGCTTGGACTCTCCAATCTGTTTGCAGGGCAATAATAGCTTTGATGGCTCATCCAGAAGCTGACAGCCCATTAAATTGTGACTCAGGTATTGTTTGTTACAACCAGAATAATTTTTCTTCCTCGGCTTTTTGGTAATTGCAAGTGCAAGTCAACGAGTCATATTAGTAATTATGTTCTCCCGTCTCTATGTGACCTTGGTCATCTTTCATTGTTTATTGGTGACTTGTGACTTTTGAAATGCATAGCTTCTGTCACTGAACTTTACTTCCTACCTAGTTTCTTTGATAGCTTGGGGACAATTGGAAAATGTTTGTTTTGGGTAGTAACAACCTTATTGATTATTAGTACTAAAACAGTCGAGGGTCAAAGATTTTATATCCTATCTCATGTATATACAGAGCATATTTCTAAAAAAGTTCTTAGTTGCCTGTTATCTGCTACAGTAATATCTTTATCGCCCCGCATTAAAATGGCAATAGTGTGTTCATTTATGTGGTGGCCTCTCACAATTAGCATCGTCTTTGATTTTCTTTTCATGTACATTCCATTGGTAACGTTTTGCTGCTGTGATTCTTTGCCCTTCCGTAGGTAATCTTCTCCGATCTGGTGACATTAGAGGGTATCAGTCAATGGCGAAGATGTATACCAGGCTAGCAGCTATGCCAAAGAAGGGGTGACATCATGTTCGCCCCATTCATACGACTATCTGGAAGCTTCAGTACTACTGCATTTTCATATTTCTGTGCAAGATATCTATTAATGGAAATTTGGTGTTTTCAATAAGTTTCATCCTTGTCTCTATCAAGTGCTTCAAGTGTTAGATATCTATTAATGGAAATTTGGTGTTTCCCTTTTTTTTTCTTCTTTAAATTAGCTATGAAGAGTAAGATTACATAGTATTACATTACATATAACTAATACATAAATTTATAACTAAACACAGTTAGAGTAAGTGTTGTAAATAAAGTAGAGAATATATTCCCAATAAGATTTGAACCCAAAACCTTCTTGTGTTTCACTTTTGTGTTACTGTAGCATCAATTGTAGACAATTGCCATATTATTCATTACTAGTTGTAGGTGTCCGTCAAATGAGGACCACCGTGTTATGGTCTAACTATAATGAGTGAAAAATTTAAATACTTTCTTGTAATATCAAGTTTAAATATATAATCAAAATTAATAATACAATCAAAAATTAAGAAAATAGGTCAATAGTAATGTTGGTAATATTTTTAATCTTAATCCGATTGTTTTTTTTCATATAGCAAATTTTTTATTAACAAAATATTTGATACAGCAAGATAATACACTGAAAGTTTAAAAAAATTTAAATACATCAAAAGATGGGCCTAACTATTTGCTTTTCTTCGTTAAAAAAATTACATCGAAAGTTCCATAACCTTCATGGACAATTTTTTAAGAAAATTTAGGACATAAATAATAATTAAAAAAAATGACGACCATTGCCTATTTTATAACTACCTATTAATTGAGTGCTGAACATCTAACAAAGTAAACAAACCCCAGATAAACTTAATTATGTTGTCTATTATCTTTCCATAGAGTTTTACCCTAGAGGTTTAGAACAAGCAACATGCTTTCCTTTGCAATGAAATTTGAATAAGATTAATTGGGTTCAAAATTTAGTTTTTTCAAACTGATTAGTCAAAATCTTCAGTGAATTAGCACAAAGTACATCTTGTGATGCATGAAACATAGTAACAGAGGGTAAGACATAAGTCCTTCCAAATCCATTAAATTTCTACTTAACATCATTGTACATCATGGGACAAGCAACATTATTGAACCACTAGATTTGGACCACTTTGACCACATAATTGTATCCCTCCCTCTATTCCTCCTAACATCACTCGTGCTACACAGTACACATACATCTTTAAACAAGTCAGGATCATATATTACACTTTTTTTATAATAATTTTTATTATATTTCATTAAAATCATGTAACATCTTTAAATCATGTAACATTTTTTATAACTATTATTTTTAAATTAAATTTTAAAAATAATTAAAAACGCATATCATAATTTCATGCAAATATAACAAAATATCTCATAAAATGTAAAATACGATATATTGTCATTTATCTTCTTAACTCAAATCCGACCGTCCATTCTCATGCAGATTCTTGAGCAACTGGGCCGCTTTCCTCTTAGCTCTCTCACTACAATCTCCCTGCAACGCCAACACCACCGCACGCGCCACCTCCTCCGGCGGCGCCGCCGTCAATCCCTCACCGGCGCCACCACAAACCACCCCCAAAACACTAATTGCATACTCTTTCCCCCTCCCTTCCATCCTCCCCATAACTTGCACCATCATGGGCACTGACAATGCATGAGCTCTCACTTCCGCCGCCCCTTCCGCCACCGTACACAGCAGCTCCACCGCCGCTAATGCCCTCTCCGCCACCGCAGCCTCCATATCTCCCAACCCTTCAACCACCACACTAATAGCTCCAGCCTCTACACCAATATGTCTGTTTTCTTCTACTAAACAAAGGGCTAATAATATTTTACTTGCCGACTTTGTTCCAACTTTGTCCCTCAAACAATGCACCACGTTGCTCATTACCGCCGCCGGACATGCCACCGTGTCGCCGCCGTCGAAGGCGGCGCGTTGGGTTGGGACTAAGGAGCGCTCCAGTAAGTGAAGCGCTCTGAGGCGGTCATGATCCGACCCGGATGCGAATTGGAGCTCCACTGCATGGAACATTTCTTGTAAATTTGTGAACATTGGCATATGTGGAACAAGTTCCGGATTGGTGTCGTTATCGTATCTCGGGTCGGGTCGGGTTTCTGGGTGCCGGGTCGGGTATGGGTTGTTAGGTAGGGGGGAGATGGGTAAGGGGAACTTCCATTGAGTGAAGCTTTGGGAAGTAGTGGAGGAGGATGAGGTGGAAGATGAGGATGACTCGGGTTTCGAGCGAGGGTGGTGATGAGGTGGTGGTGGTGGGGGTGGGGGGATGGATGGTTGTTGGGGAGAATGGGATGTAGGAAGCGGTGGCGGATTGGTGGTGGTGGGACTAAGGACAGTTTGAGTACAATGGCGGAAGAATCCACAAGTGAAGATAGTTGCACTACTACTTCTTGGAGTAGTTTTGAGCTTAGTTGGTTGGTTTGTTTTCATTATTCAAAATGATCTATAATTTGGGAAAACTTATCAAGGATATGAGAAAAATGTATATAAATCAAGAATCAACATCAATGGGCTAGTTTGTGTGAGAGAGGATAGGGGGTTGGTAGATGAAATGGTGTTGGACTATTGATGAGTTATGAAAATGTTCAAGAAAGTAAGAGAAGTGACAGTATGTAAGGGGTGTATGTGCATGGATGTAGGATATGAAAAAGAGTGGAGTGATAGATGGGAGAGGTGTGGGGACTTGTAGTTAAAGTTTTCAGCAATAAACCAAATTAGCATTGTAAGGTTGTCTGTATTGTGGGTCTGCCCATAAACTGCAAACAATTTAGTAGCTTTTTCATGGACTAGACTGTTTGGAAAATTAATGTAGCAGTTGCAATGTGTTGACATGAAGTCAATATGCCCGAGTGGTTAAGGGGACAGACTCGAAATCTGTTGGGCTTTGCCTGCGCAGGTTCGAATCCTGCTGTTGACGCCTTTTTCTTTTGCTTAAATGTCTCCATTGTAGATGTCTATAAAGAGTAACTAGCATTATCAATATCTTTCGATTCCAAATCTCGCAACAAAATATTATGCGAGCATCATCTCAACTACATTTTTTCGTAGAAATGTTTCTATTGCGATAGATCCAGAATATAGTAGGAAATATTATACTCAAAGAGTATTAGATATAAGAGAACATCCCTATATAAGGGAGTTGCTAATGACATGTTGAAATTCAACGACGGTTTTACCCAATTTGGGAGGGGAGGAATGAAAGGATCTACTGTCATTTATTCCTGGAACTATGATAGTCATGATTCATGAAAACGACGGAAGTGCAGCTTGATTGTGGATCATCTCCCTCCCGAACATGATCATTGTTTGACAATTATAGGAGAGCAGCATGTCTAATCCTTGTTAGAACTTAGAAATCATTCGATAATGTAGCATAACTGAACCTGAAGTATTTCTGTATTTGTACTAAAATTTGTTCCCCATGTTAGTTGCAGCTCTTCATGTTCCATTTCCACCTTTAGTACTCCTTGTGTATGTCCATCTATAAAGCTGCCTTGTAGGAACTCCTCTAGTATGTTCCTTGTTCCGTTTCCTGATGTGATTGCTACTGCTTTTAAGGAAACAAAAGAATGTTTCAATATAATCCTTTTGCATTTAGTCTATCTTAACTGAAGAAAATAGACGATGGACGAACATAAGGGATGCAAGGAAACCTATAGCACCAGTAGCAAGCATTATTGCAAACACCATTAGCAAAGAGTACCCCATGTATAACGTTGCAGATATTGGACCGCTGAGGTTCTTGAGGTCGAAAACAAGATAGTTTATGGAGTAGAAGAAGATATATACTGCAACTGAACCAGACGCGGAGAATGATTTCCACCACCATCTCCAGTCCTCCACACAGAGATGAATGTAGGTTACGACTACTGAGACTTCAACGCACACCAAAATTAGCAGTAACAATACTATGAAGAGGAACCCGAAAACGTAGTAGACACGGCCTTGCCAGAGGCTAGACATGATGAAGAAGAGTTCAATGAACAAAGTTCCAAAAGGGAGAGTTCCTGATCCGATAACAAGCATCCATGACTTGAATCTCGATGTTGGGATCTCTCGGGCAATCTGATTGGTTCGAATAGGATACTCGAGACTTCGTGCTCTTGTCCCCAGGAATCCACCGATTAAGGTAAGTGGAATTGAGACGAAGAACCACAAAAGTATCAGCACTATATATGTGGTAACAGGAATGGCTCCGGTGCTACCACTTCCCCATAAGAGGAAATTCAGGACTGTGAGTATCAAGAAAGCAATTCCAGGGAAGAAACATGCAACCTTCCAGGACACAACAGACCAACCTGTAGCGTTTCCTCCGTTTATTGTTTTGAAGAGCCAAACAGCTACAAAACCTGCAAGAATCCCCAAGAACACATAAAACAGAAGCATTCCTGTAATCAGGGCTCCCCTGGAGGCGGGCGACATGAAACCTAGAGCCGCGAATAAAATTGTCACGAACGCCATGCCTAGAATCCGACATCCATCAGCAACCATCACACATAGAAGTCCATGACAAGTTGGAGGTCTGAAAACATCGCCTGACACTAGTTTCCACCCCGATAACTCTTCATTAATATGCGCTTGTGCCTCCTCATCAAGTTCCTCATACTGAGCTAAATCTCTTCTGATAGTCCTCAAGAATATCATCAGAACTATCAATGCCAGGAAAGTAATCACCATCAGGGAGTTCAAAATCGAAAACCAGTGAACTTTAGATGCCTCCATCTTCAAATACGCGTCCCATCGCGAAGGCCATTTGATATCACTCTCCACAAAGGAAACCTCATAGCTATACGCCAACACGCCTCCTTTATATAATACTAACTATTTCTATACATTCTCACTATTATAATAATTTTATTAATATATGAGATTCTAAAGGCTTTCTAATATGAAATTATGGGACATGTAACTCTTTAAATACATTGCTTTCTGAGGCTAAAATGAAAAATCAAATTAAACATCGTGACGTGGGATTTCAAAGTCGATAAATATTTCAAAATAAAAAAAATTACCAAGATGCCAAGAAAAAATCGGAAAGAAAGATTCGTGATGCTTTTATATTTGTTTCGCACTTCAAGTATTCATCTTATTAATCGACGTTGGATATTCTTGTAAAACTTTGTCAATCAATTTTTTATATATATAAAATTAATATAATAGATTTGTATTTAATATTATTTTAATATAATTTTTTCATAATATACTAAAAGATATTTAATAAATCAAATTTGATACGTAAAAATAAAAATGATAATTACTTAAAATGGTTAACCATTCAATATTTCTTTTTTTCCTTAGTACACACTTACACACTTCAATTCTAAAGGATATATGGTTGCACAATAAATTTTTTCATTTCAAAAAATCGTTTACTTTTTGATTTTTATTTTTTATAATCAATTCCCTCGACAAGAATATTTTTATTTCAGATTTTATAATATTCACTAAAAATATATCAATTGGGCCAATAATTTTTATTTTTATTTTATTGATATATTTTTATAAAATCTTATAAAATACAAATAAATATATCTACAACAAAGCACAAATTTAAAATTTTAAAAAATTAAAACTCAATAATCTTTATAAACGAAATGGAGAGTTCATAGTATTATTTTTACATATGCTTCAAGACAGGGAGTAGTTATTATTGTTGGACTAGGACACCAATATCAAATTCGAATTTCATATTTTAGTAATTTGTACTCTCAATAACCTTTTCTAAGGATTTTTATTTTTTTGATAATCTGAAAACAAGTTCTTTTTAGTTTATGAAAAGGATGGGAAAATTTAAATTACTTAAATTTTTTTTATAGAAATAAATGGCCCTTAAGTATTATTGATGGAGGTAGTATTATTATTGAAAACATAGTTAGAAGTCGTTAATTCGACATCTCATTTTCAACACCCAAATCCAAAAGTCACAACTGATTAAGACAACAAATGACCATTTGGTCAACTCTCCGCCGCTTCAGACAACAACCTCACCAACTCCGCCGTCTCTCATCCGCACCACCACCACCACCACCACCTTCCTCCACCAACTCAGACACCACTTTCTTGAAATGGGTTTCAGCCATCGTGGCCACGTCAGCTCTCAGCATAGCAATTCACAACTCTCATAATTCTCCATCTTTAGCCTTTTCCGACAACTCAAACAACGTTGTCTTGTCGTCTACAACTGATCATGCTCCACCTAACAAATCCAAGTTTCTCTTTGCAGGTATTTATTAATATCCATATTGATGCAGAATATATCTCAATATATTATCATATATACTCGTCTCAAACTCACACGTACGTTATTAATATATACGTTATTAATATAGTAATCGGTTTTACTATTTTCACAAGTACGTTATTAATATTAACTAATGAAAATAAAAATATTATTAGACCAAAGCAAAAAGTTGCATTGATAAAGTAAGCTCGGAATCCTCTACATCTCTCCGTGCCCCTTCCGTGCCCCATGTTCATGTATTTGTACATTATGTATCCATTGATTATACAATTTGTTACCTATGATATCACAAAACATGGTGTACAAAAATGTGAAGCATAGAGCACAGAAGGGGGAATCGAAAGGGGTAGAGGATTGGGAGCCGAATAAGTAAACAATCAATCATCATGATACAAGAAGTTTTTAATAGATGATCAATTAAAGTGAGAGGGAAAGGGAAGGAGTATTAGTATTAGGAAACGTATTATACTATGGAGTAATACACTTTTATATTATGTATCCATCTCAATTGTATATTTTTTTATGGTTAAATTTATTTTTTGTTGTTTGTTTGATTTTTTGTTTTTGTTTGGCAGAGGCATATAGAAGAAAAGTTTTCTTCAATTATGAAAAGAGGATAAGAATGAGGAGTCCCCCAGAAAAGGTAGTCTATGTGGCACTTCATTTGATTATAAAAGATCAGATTTTTATTCTAAAATTGCAAACATGGTTCATAAATAGTTAACCCCCATTTTGTATTCAATATAATTTCATCAGTAAATTAAGTTTTCTTTGCATAGTATTTTGATTGTATACAGTTAAAGGTTTCCACACACTGAAACATTTGCTGCAAACTGTTTGAATTGATACCACTTTCCATTTTTATTGTCCTGTTTGCTGTTGTTGAAACTTCGCTCGTGTTACTTTGTGTAACATTGTTGGTCCCATGCCCGAAAAGTTGGAGGATTGTGTTAGGTCTCACAACCACGGGAAAACTTGTCGAAACTCTATTATGAATAAGACAAGTAATGCCGACCCCACTTAGAGGGATAAAACCTGGTTTGATTTGGTTTTATTTGTTGTTGATTTATAGAAAGCTAAAATGTGACAATTGAAATGGGAAGTAGGTGCTACCTTAGTTACACAGCTTACATCTTATTCACGGTTATCGTTGAAGGTGCAACCGTGCAAGTATCTTTCTACTTGATTCAGTTGATTTGTCGTTTACTGAATGGTTAGAGCTGGTTTTGACTAAGAAGATCAGCTTCAAGCATTTGAAGTGCTAGACTGCTAGTATCTACATGTACAAATGATGAGCATTCAGTTAGCATCCAATTAGCTCAATACTAATCATGATCTCTATTCGATCTAACCTTTTGGGGTTATCTCTTTGGTTCAAATTATTCTATGAGTTCTCTATAACCTCTATTGCACTTCATTTTATTGTCATTTAATGAAATTTACAAGAATCTATCTGCCACAGTCAACTAATCATGTAATAAAGGCCACTTAATAATTTCCATGTTTTAGTCTAACGATCTAAGTGTCTAACCACTATATGAATGCAACATGCTGAAGATGGAATAATTTTCTACCCATGATCATCAATATCGAGAACTATAAGGTTACGTTTCTGTTTTATTTTCATTATATGTCCTTTTTGGAGAGGTGATATTATCAGAGTGAACCAAATTAAATACAATTTAAATGCTGGCTTCTTCATTTTATGCTTGACTATTAACTCATACAGTGAAGATCTTAATACTATAAATCGAAATTGGACATGACTTGAATGTTGCCTCCTCCTATGGTTCTTGATAATCTACTCCTATAATGATACTGGAAATATCTGTACTTTGTAGTGCTTCTCTGGAATAGCAATCATACAAGTGAGCAATCAAATTTTATTGAGGCATCTTACAAGGTTTATTTCCAGGTATTCGAGTACTTTGCATCTTTCCGTGGCAATGGTGGGGAAATATTAATGACCCCAGCTGATCTGATGCGAGCGGTTGTCCCTGTTTTTCCTCCCTCGGAGTCCCACCTGGTGAGAGAGGGCTCTCTAAAAGGTGAAAGAAGTCCCGGTGAATTGAGATGTGCTCCTTCAGAGTTCTTTATGCTTTTTGACACTAACAACGATGGGGCCATATCTTTCAAAGAGTGAGATAACTTGTTTCTGAAGTTCTATTTTCCTCATTTTCTAAGTTTCCTTTGTTACTTGTAAAACCATCAGATTCTTTTCATTTTTGTTGCTGAATTTTGATCTCAGAATACTGAATATAGTGTGTGTCGCTATCTTGTATCAGGTACATATTCTTTGTAACATTACTCAGTATTCAGAATGGAAAGCTTCTCAGTATTTATTACAAAATGTTTGATCAGAGTTCTAGGGTGGGGAACCAACTTCAATTTTTATTAGTTGAATTGTTTGCTGGTTTACAATTAACCTTTGTAGAGACTTTTGTTGTTCTCCGTTATGGTGTAACTTTCACCTCTCTACTTGTAGTTACGATAGTAGAATGGCAATCCGTGGCGAGTGAACCCCAAAAGAATAAATTAGGTAGTGGTCTTGTTATGCTTTGTAATCCATGTTTTATTATTAAAATAATATAATAACATCAAATGAAAAATAAGTAATAATTGATCAAACAAAGATTCAAAATATATTGTCTAGAAAGATACCAAATGACATGATGCGATCGCCAGTACAATTTTAAAAACACAATCAAGTCATAATCAAAGCCACATCTCAAGTAAACAAACCTAATCAAGGTTACCATTATCATCTGAGAATCATCACAATCAAAGGTCACCATCATCTCAAGTAATGGTTCTGTAACAAACGGAAATTACAGAAATTAAAATGGAAAAGAAACGGAAATTACAGAAACGGAAATTAAAATTTAAAATTTAAATTATTAAAAATTACAGAAATTAAAATTATATCTCTACTTTTAATCAATTTGATAACATTTTTAGCAGGATGTCAGCATAAGAAGAGAAAAAGAAAGGAAAAAAATTGAAATGAAACAAATGTGATTGAAGGCAAAAGCCTGAATTTTTCTCTCTTTAAAACCGATCATCTCAGGTAAAATCTCCATCCATACCACTCTTAGGTGGTCTTCAGGCGACATGCGGATGCCATTTCACAACTAATGTCTCTCCTTTGGATTAAATTAATTGCTTTTCGTGTATTTGGCATCCCTAAGAAATCAGTACAAACTAGAGATTACCATCTACTTATATTTATGAATATAATATGTGGGTAAAAAACAGTACATGTGGTTCTCAACCCACAGAAGAACTAGTGGATAAACATCATTATGATCTGCCTGTTTGTTTTCTTTGGTGAAGTCGTCTCATCAATAGCAGAACAGTACTGATTTTCATGAATTATGCTCCAATGTTCATCAATTCATTGGGACATGTTATGTTAGTGTATGCTCCAATGTTTATTATCATGACACATATGACATCAGTGTTCAGTTTTTTAAACTAAATCAGTCGATTGTGTTTAAGTCATTTTCTTCCAGCTCTGTTGAAGCCATGAAGCTATGGAACCCTATTTACCCATGTTCTGCATTCTGGTCCATTTTTCTTTTATTTTTCTGTTGTGCAGTCTTGCACTTATGATTATGTACGCTGTTCTCTATCTCTGTTACTATGAAATTTGCACAAATTATGTGCATACTTTCATGTGGTTGTAGTTCTTCCGGTTTACTGCCCATATCTTCTTTTAAACCACGACTGCAGCCTGCTCTGTGACCAGCTCAAGTCTCTTCACACGTATTGTAAGACCTAGAAAGAAGTTCAAAAAATAATAGCATTGAGGGCATACCTGCTGCTGGAGCCAGAACATATGCTCACTGGCTGTTGGAGCTTGAATAGGTTAAAGGTAAGGTGGTTTTAAGTGAAGCCAAGCGGTGTATATAATTCGAGTATTTCTTTTGAGCAGAGATGGCAACAAGTCTTCGACATGACAAGATTTAATTTTTAAGGTCTGCACATGACGAAATCGTCAATCTGCCTCTTCTAGGACAATAAGTACATAACAATCATAAAATTTTCTTATTTGCATCTGTTCACGATCCATTCATCTTTAACTTACTATTTCATCCCTATATTGATGCCCAGCTGCTTTCACATGGATTAAGGTGAAATAAATGTGCTGATATGATACTCTGACTTCTACTATGACCCTTTTACCAACTTTATCAATAACCTTTAACTGATATAATTAGACGTACTCAATTTAAATGTCAATTCTGATATCATCTAATCTAATTATTCTAATTTTATTTTAAAATTTGATCCATGGGTTGGCATTTTTCTGGAGTACAATGAATCATTTGTTCGGATGTTTATAACTTTTATATAGCTTTATGGTTATTCTTGGGTGGGAATGATAATTTGTTTTTAATCTAATAGAGCTAGGCTGTATTCCCTGAAAAATAAAATCAAATATGGTTTTCTGGAGAGTTGCTTCATCATGTTAGACACACGAGGGGGTTTGGATCCTCTCAGGTTATTATCACTCCAATTCTCTGAAGTTCTAATATCAAGCATTGAAATTACAATCTCAATGATTGATTTGGAAGGTTACATTTTTTGTAATACATTAGCATTCTTCTTTTTTGTGCTGAGAATCTAGTGATGACAGTTGGAGCTCTTACTCTAGCGAGGGTTCCAGATTTAAATTCTAAAACCAATTTGTCCTCATTTGCCAGGAGTCTGCATTCTTTCTTGAACTAAACACAGTGATTATCTAGAATATATCAAGTCATAGAACACAATTAGCATCTATTAAAATCTTTTCTCGCTTTATCAACTTGTATTTTGTTATCAACAGATACTGAGGTTGGAGTTTTCACATTATGACTATAAGTCACGGGGAACCATATCTGCAAAAGATTTGCATTTTCTATCAATGGTTTAGATACAGCGATCCCCTGACACACACTTAAACAAATTGATTGATGAGTTTGCAACAGTCCCAGGCTACTTATAAACAACATCCTTGTCACACCAATTCAAGAGTTTTGCAGAATTGAGGAAGAAGTTACAACCTTTCTCTCTGGCACTTTACAGTTTTGGACAAGTGAACGGCCTCCTGACGAAGAACGATTTCAAGAGAGCTGCTTCCCAAGTCTGGCCCTGAAACTCAGTAGCTAACTATAATGCTCTTTACTCTCAAGATAATTATCAGTCAAAGAACTCTAAATACGCTTCTTTTATAATTATTTTCTGTTTCAAAATGATTTTTATGAAAGGTACTTTTCAAATCGATGCTACAATAATGCTCACCGGAGGGCTCTAACATAATGTGTGATGTGTTTCTGAAAATATCTTTCCCGATGATCTCAATGATTCAATGAATTAGCATAAACCACGATAATTGCTATTAGTTGATTCTTTCTATAAATAACGGAACATCTTCAAATTTTCAGGGCATCATCTCACATGAGAAATAAGTATTTCATAGTTTCTATCTGTTAATGTCAGATGTAAAGGGGAATTCAAACCTGTCTGGGTTTTGATGTGGATATTTGTCTAATGGTCTGTGGTGTCTCTCTTACAGACAATATGATCGAAATCATATTCCATGTATTTGATGCAAACCGAGATGGAAATTTAAGTGCAGATGAATTTGTAAGAGTTTTACAGAAGAGGGAGAAGGATGTTGCTCGACCATCAGAATCCGGAATCTTCAGCTTCTTATCATGTTGTCAGAATTGTTCAAGAAATTCCCCAATCAGCCGCTTGCTGTTCGTATAACTTATAACAGGTAATAATGATATCCACGATCTTCTAGTTGTGAGTGTTGGCACGCACTCGTATCATATGTGTAACAATAATCTCATGTTATCATGGTGGAAATATGATTGCCAACCACCTTTGATCTAAGATGCAATCTTTCCTCCGACTTAGGGAAGACGAAGAGGAGCCTTCAGTGCTGGAGTCTTCTTCATTGATGTAGTAGTAATTTGTCTGGCCTATTTTTTTCCTCTGTTGTGTCTGTAATCTGTATGGTCCTGCTAGATAGACTTTGTGCATTTAAGGTTATCACCTTGTAATATTTTCTTATGTGGAAGTTGGAACATATATGAACATAAGTTTTTCATGAATTTAATGTCATCTTTTCTTACCATCTTCAGTAACTTTAATTTCTTTTTTTCTTTCTAATCATGATATATTAATTTATTTATCCCTTTGGACTTCAGAAACTGAACCCATCCAGAAATCAAAATGTTGGAGGAAATATGCTTAAATGATTTTTAACTTTGATCATAAATAAATGTTGATTCAATATATTTTTATTAACATACAACATGTTAACATATAAGTAGCTAATGGTATTTTCTAATTTTATTAATAATACGAAGACAAGGTTAAATACATGAATTTTAGCTTCAAACGTAGGTTGATTATTTGTCGAATAAAAGTCTTCTAGTTAATTTAAAATTGAGGGCGAAAAAGGATCATCTACCCCTCTTGCACCGATTGTATACCCATACTTTGATTATTTGTACATCATTTTTTGAAGATATTATGTGATAATTATTATGCGATCAAATAATACACTACATCAGGGGTGGATTCATGACTATAAATAGATGAGGCATATAGTGCATTGTGATCTGTTACCTATAGTGGATAACTTTTTATCTCTTCTCATTTCTTTTGGACAACTTTGTTACAGAATTGTGTTGCTTCTATGATCTGAGGCATATAGTCCAATGTGGATTATTTGAGGATGGGTTACGGAATTGCATTGTACATGGAATAAGGGGAACTAATAATCTTCATCAAAGTTAACAAACAAGTTGACAAAAGCCATTCAACCTAAGCCTTGTAAGAATCTAGTATCCATTTGACAACAATTTATTTAGTTGAATACTTTTCCACATGACATTGGTAGGATTAGAAAAAGAAAACTAATTCTTCCTTTATGTGCGTTTGGAGATCTTATTCTTTTTGTCCAGCTTCATTACAATTTTATATCCTACAGATAGATTCAATCATTATGATAAGCCATTCAGGTGTTTCTGTTTGAATCATGAGAAAACCAATCCACAATCCAAGAACCGTTCCGACGCCATAGCCTATGAGTACACATCTCCAACCGAAACCATCAAAAAAATCTGAATCATGTGCATAATCTACCACATGATCTTTATCACCTTCACATGTTTCTGACAAAGGGATTCCACACAATCCATCGTTATCAATGTATGAATCACTTTCAAATGTTTGAAATTGTGTGCCCACAAGGATTCGACCAGTGAGATGATTATGTGCCAGATTCAACTTTGAAAGAAAATGCAGAGTTGTGAGCCGTTTGGGTATTGTTCCAGTCAGTTGGTTTGAGGATATGTCTAGAGATTCAAGGACTGATAGATTTTCAAATGAAATAGGAATTTCACCTGTGAGCCTATTGTTTGAAAAATTCAGTTGCCGAAGTGATCTTAGACTTCCAACTGAATTTGGTATATTCCCTTCAAAATTGTTGGATGAGAGATCAATAGTCGTCCAAGTTGTTAAGATTCTCACAAGCTCGGTTTCTATTCCTTTGTTCACCAATGTGGTAGAATCCTTGTAATACACATAATCATCTCCCATGTAGTTAGCTGCTTTGCCGGTTTGATCGATTTCCATCATACTTGAGAAACTTTGAAAGAGCATTGGTGGCAGGGTACCAATGAACTGATTGCGAGAAAGATCAAGTATTTGCAACTTTGAAAATGAACTTGTTGTTGACAAAAGTACTTTGCCGTGGAATCTGTTGGATCTCAAATTAAGAACTGTTAGGTTCAGAAGGACTCCTAACCATGAAGGAAATGAGGCATTCAAATTGTTGTTGCCAAGGTCAAGAACTTTCAAGTTCACACATTTAGCCAGTGATGATGGAATATTTCCTCTCAAATGATTGAATTGCAAATTTAACGTTGTCAGGCTCCTTGAAGAAATATTTGAGGGAATGGTCCCGCTTGAGCTACCGTTCATGCAGCATGTCCAAGGCAGGAGAGAGAGAGAGAGATGGACTCATGTTTCCAGTACAACGTAGTATGGAACCCCGTAAACATGTTGATGAGATCGAACACTTTGATTAGTTAGTCTACAAACTATTGAAGATGGGATCATTCCTGAGAATTGATTGTTAGATATGAACATATATTCAATAGTAATAGATACTTGTGGGAATTGACCTTGAAACAAGTTTGACCGAATGTCAAGAGTTTCAATTTGTTGAAAGTGAATTTCTCTTATATGGCTTATGGAATTATAGGAAATATTCAGGTATGCAATGTTGTTCCACTTAGACCATAACCAACTTGGAACTTCCGTTATATTGTTTTTGGAAAGATCCATCGAAATAAATTTAGGTGCACTTCTTAGAAATTCCAACTCTGTTATATTTGCAAACTTGACCCTAAGTTCCTCGATAGATCTTTGGAAGAGTGGAGTTCTTTTTTGACACTAGAGACAATCTATTGTCAGAAAGATCAGAATCTGAAGTTGTTTTCATCATTTTGAAAAGATATCATCTAGCCCTTGAAATTGTTTGATGAAAGAGCAAGAAGGGGTCAAATTAACAAGGCTAGAGAGTTCCTTTAGTATAGAGTCCGGACAAATGATTAAAAGCGAAGAGTATAACACTGTAAAATTAACAAGACTAGAGAGTTCCATTGGTATTGGGCCGGACAATTGATTACCTTCAAGGTCTAGCCCTTGTAAATTAACAAGACTAGAGAGTTCCATTGGTATTGGGCCGGACAATTGATTAGAGCCAAGGTATAGCTCCTGTAAATTATGAGCCCGGGCAGTTCCATTAGTCTTGGGCCGGAGGAGTGATTAGAGTCAAAAAAGTATAGCCTGCGATGATGAGAAGTGAAAGTAACCCAGATGGCTTTATTGTTCCACTGAATCCACATCCTGATAGATGCAAACGCTTGACCTTGATTTCCGATTGGTCGAGGTAATTTTCCGAAAATTGAATATAAGAAAGTCACAGCCATTCTAAAGTTGTATGGCTATTCCATTTGACACTTGGTAAGAGGCCATAGAGCGATAATTTGTTCATCGAGAGTTTTCAAGTTTGTGGTGAAATATGCTTTGTGGCGGTTGCCGTACAAGTTGTTATCCTTTAAGTTGTACAACCTCTAGGGATGAAGATAGATTCTTTGGAATAGATGAGAAGATATTCAAATGAGGCAAAGAGACTTGGCTTAATTTTGTGAAGTTGGTTAGAAGCAATTTGAAAATATCAGGTTCAATAGTAAATGTATTATCAGACAAATCAAGAGTAGTTAACTACATTAGCAATTTCGAAGGAACGACACGAAAATTCATTACTTTGGATAAATTGAGATGTTCCAACTGGGAAAAATTGCCAAAGATCATTGAGATTTTTGAGCCACTGATTCGATTGTAAGCAAGGTTAAGCCTCCGGAGATGAGAAGTAGAAAAACTCATTTGAATCAATGGAGCCATTTTATTGAAATAATGATGAAAAACGAAACCAATTCAAATGCTTAGAAGAACTGCTTTGTTACGTGAACCTTTAGTATCGAAAGCTTATATTAATTTGTGATTAATGCCGCGAAGATAAATAACAAATAATTTGTTTTGTGGTTTGGATTCACTTTCCCACTTTTCGCTAATAATAGCTATATTATTGAAGAATAAAATCAATGATTACAATCACTTTCAGTCTTTAAATCCTCTCAACTAATGTAGCTAACTATGTTATATATCTCAATTATTTGTGTATGCTCCTGATACCCAAGAATAATACGATCCCATTTATAAAGCTCAATGTCGATTCCTACTGAAGTTACAACTGACATCTCTAGACCGACAATGACTTGGGCAATTTCGCTACCATGAAACCCATGAGTTTGCTCTGGATAGATGCCTTTGCATGAAATCCATGCACATGAGAATTCCAACAATTCTCCCCCCGCTTCCGAGCTGAAGAAGAGAGTAGTCATCCGTACAACATGGCGGTAGCGATGCTTTGAGAGCTATACTGGCTTGACAATTGAGCAACACTTATCAAGCTTACCCTTGGGCAGAATCTTGGTAAACATATCTGCACCGTTATCGTTGGTATGAACCTTATCGATGAACACTAACTTTCTTTCCAGCACATCCCTGATCCAATGATACCTGACCTCTATATGCTTTGATCTTGAATGCAATGAAGGATTACTTTCGAGAGTGAATGGCACTTTTTGAGAGTCAGATTACAAACCGACCTTGAGGCGATTCCGTTACGCCAAACAAACTCTTGAGCCAAAGTAACATGACACTTTCGGTAGTTACAGCCCATATTCAGCCTCCGTAGTCGAAAGCCTTGACGCGCCTTTATGCTTCGGCGCCATGATATTAACTCCCTGCTAGTGAGCAGATAACCAGGGCGTAGATTTCTTAGAATCAATCTCACGCCATGTATCGCGTCCGTAAAGCCTTCAAGCCTTTGACACCTTGTTTGCCATAACAAATGCACATATCCGATGTACCTTTAAGATCTCGAAAGCGTCCATTTAAGCGCCTCCGGTTCTCCTTAGGCGAGATAAGAACATAGAAATGCGCCAACGAGGGATATGCCAAATGCGGCATGCAGCGACATTGCGTACATAAGACTTCGATAGCGGCATATGGAACCGCGTTGCATTTCTTCAACATCCATCTTACATCCGGAGGACATGTTTTCAAAGAGCTCAACTTAAAAGTGTGCACCTAATGGGCCGGCTTACGGACTTGGAAGATTCCATGTTAAAATCTAAATTTAGTATTTTAGATATACTTTTTCTTGAGACAACCATAGTACGTTATACCGATCTCGCTTGATTTCCATTCCCAAAATATTCTAGCTTTCGAGGTCAGCAAATCTCGAATACACTTACTCAATTTGAGCCTTTTAAATCCCTTGTCTGGGCCGTATATTTGTCAACAATTAGCATATCGTCAACATAGAGTAATAACAATATATAGTCATTACTAGCAAACCTTTTAATAAATACACAATGATCAATCAAGGTTCTAGTAAAGCCATACTCTTCCATGAATGCATCGAATTTCTTGTACCATTGTCGAGGCGCTTGTTTTAATCCGTGAAACTCTTGTTTAGCTTGGCCCATATGTTCTACTTACTCTTGGCGACAAATCCTTGAGCTGCTCCCGCTGATACATCTTCATCTAGGTCTCCATGAAGAAGAAAGGCGGTCTTGACATCCAAGCACTCAATCTACAGATTAAACACCCAGCAGCTAGGCCAAAGTACTACCGTATTGGCGTTATGCTTGGCCAATAGGGGAAAAATCTCGTAAATGGTGGTACGCCTTTGAGCAAATCCTTTAACTACTAGGCCAGGCCTTGTACCTTGGTTTAGTTTGCCATCTTCATCTTCAATTTAAGAAGACCCACCTATTTTTAACACTTTTTTGGTTTTGGAACCTTCTCAACAAGAGTGAGCGTTTTATTCTTCACGTAATGGAGTTAAATGCTATTTCTCTGCATTCCTCTCAATCCGAGCTCATGTTCATCTTTTCTTCCAATTACCTCTTGATAGCAAATTGGTTCCCCCTCACTTGTGACCAATACATAGTCATGAGGAGGATATCTAGTAGATGGAGTTCGATTCCTAGTTGATGTGCGAATAGATGGTTGACCTTGTTCATTGTCTTGAGGATCAAGAGTATCAGTAGGCTCTGTTAGCTGAATTGACCTTAGGGGGGGGGGTGAATAAGGTTTTACGTTAAGGTATTCCCTTTTTTGAGTTTTAATTTAACAATGCGGAATACAAAATAATAAGAATATGTTCTAATGGATAAACTTCGATAACCCTAAGCTCGAGAATGATTAGTCAACAATAAAACAACAAGATGATTAGTAATAATATAATGATGACTTAAAGTAAAGAGTAAGGAAGAAGAAATACAATACACAAGATATTAGCGAGCTTCGGTTCCCCTACTGCTCGACCGTCGGCTTTCCAACCTCGGGATTTTGGCAAAGAGATAACTAGGCGCTTGAGAGAAATGTTTGATTACAGCTTGACTTCTGACCTATTATCAAACAACAGCCTCATTAAAATGACCCGAGCTACCAGCTAAGGATTTCAACTCCCGATCAACCTAGATTGGGAACAGTACTACACTCTTAGGATTTCAAAGTACTACTCAACCTAGAATAGTAACCACATGCTTCCAGCACTTGGGATTTCACTCAAAACAATAAATGTTTGAGAAGGAATGGTGTCATAGCGACTAGGAAACTCAATAAAGATTGCCAAAGTAATAAATGTAGGGATTATGACTTTTGCCTTTTTGCTTATCAAAAGAAATAAATGCTTTCGAGAAATTGGAGTTTCAAATAGTTGCGAAGTTGTTTTAGGTTTTGAAAAGGGGCTTATATATTGCACAAATTTTGAAATTTGAAGGTAGCGCGTCGTGACCCGTCGAACCCGAGAGTGCCGATGGAGCCCGATGGACCGAGGCGGCGGCTATAAGCCGCTGCGTAGCCAGACCTCGTGAGGAGGTCCGGTCATCGGGACCCCTACTCGAGGTTCAGGGGTCTCGAGAGGGGTCGATAAATGCGTGACCGAGACCTACGAAGGGGTCTCGATAGTTCATAGTGTCAATTCCAGAGCCGCGATGGTTTCAAGCTGAATTGCGAAGCGAAATACCACTTAGCGATCATTTATGCGAGACTTAACTATGAATCAATCTATACTTAAGATTTGAAACTACGGACCTTCGTTTTCAAACACAATTAAGTTTAAATGGCAAGAAGTCTATACTACTTAAGAATTTAAAGCGACAAAATGCTTAAAAGTTTCGCACAAGCGCTTTATAAAAGAGAACCACGAGCTCCTTGAAAGGCTTGGCGTTTGTTTGACTCATCAATGAGCCTCCGAACTTTCCGATCAACAATTTTAGCACTTGAACTTATTTAGGAATAAACATGAATACATGTTCGCGAAAGCGGGATTAGTTGATTAAACAATTTTATTTATCTTCAAAAATAGGTTTGAATGGAATCATTTATTCAACGAGGCTCCCCGTATTACTTAATTGATCATCATGATCGTTATCATAATTAAATATTTCAATGTTTTCATTGTTGATTATTGTCATAATCATCATAGCGTCATCTGCATGCGAGACATTAGTATTGGCGATGGAAGTAGTTCGATTTGTGCCATTAAATCGGACTCGATCTGTAAGATTTCGATCCCCATCTTGACTTGTACTTCCATGGTAAGGGAATTCTTGATAGTTTGATCTTGAAAAACACAACATCTACACTCCTAACAACTTTTCTTAGACACACGGATCATTACAACTTGTAGCTTGAATTTGTATCGTCTGTAGCTTAGGTAGGCAGCTGTTTGGATTTGCTATCCAATTTTGTTCGTCCCTTTGGAATATGCGAGCAGCCTACGACCAAACACCTAAGATGTTTTGTATGAGACTTTTTGCCACTAAAACTTCTTCGGAACTTACTTCGAAGATAGTTGCTTAGGTGATAGATTGATAATTTGCAAAAGCGGCCACGTAAAGCCTCTCCCCCGAGATGTAGTTGGTAGACTAGAATGTGACAGCATTACGCCCGAATTTTTCTCAACTATGGATTCGATTCATCCTCTCGGCTAAACATTTGTGTTGAGGAGTCTTGGGCACACTTTGCTCGTATTTGAATACCGTACTCGCTTTACTGATAAGAGATCAAAAGCTCCGGTGTATTCCCTCGGAATTTAATCGGTCGAACACGCTTGAGATCTTTCTCCGGTTTCTCTCTGGAAGCTAGAGATATTTGGAGTTGTTTGAACACATTGATGACTTGATCTTTAGTTTTCAAAGGAGTAAGCACACAATTTCCTTGAATGATCGTCTATGAGCGTAACAAAGTAAGAGCAACCACCCAGTCCCCAGTCTTGGCCCAGGTCCACATACGTCGGAATAAATAAGCTCGAGAACGCTTTACCACTTTCTTTGAGGCACTTTTATTGAGCGATACTCTATGTTGTTTGCCCATCAAACAATGGGTACAAGGCGAAACATGAGTGTCTTGAACCTAGGAATGAGATCTACTGAGCAAGATCTTAAGCCCCTTTTCGCTCATTGTGTCCGAATTTTATTATGCCGCAGAGTCTATCTTTGGTTCCACGACATGAACTGCATTGTTGAGAGCAACCCGGTCTTGATAAATCTGATTGTACTGGCCTCTTTGGCATAGCCAGACAATTAATGTTGAGTCTCTAATGAGCTTCCACTTTCCTTCCCCGAAAAAGTTGAAGAATCCTTGATCATCCAACTTCCCAGAAGAGATCAAGTTTAATCGAAAATCCGGAATATGACGAACATCTTTCAAGATTATTTCACTACCCAGGTCCGACTTTAAGCATATGTCGCCTATTCCCTTAATTTCCGATACCCCATTGTTTCCCATTCTTGCTTCCCCAAGATCTCCCTGTTTATAAAATCATGAAGGATTTGAGGTAACATGGAGCGAAGCCCGAGCGGGCCACCCGATCATATAACGTGCATAACATACATCAATCACTTGATCTACCCGCTTTGATCAAATCCACCACTCGGATTAACAATTTGCAGCATTATTGTTTTGATTCTTCTTGTTCTTAGTACGACCGTTGCTAAATCCTTTTTAAAGGTAGCATTGGGATTTCGATGACAAATCTTTATTCTGATAATGGCATTGATCCTCCTTTTTCGAGCTCTTTGATTTTCCAGGATGAACTTTTGTGTGTTTCTTTTTTCCTTTCTTATGCTCGTAAACAAGCATGTCATTGTTTGAACCTCCATGCCCGTTGTCAAGTCCTCCTCCACGACGTAATTCCTCATTCAAGATGGTATTAGATACCATCTCTTTTGAGGCATCGTGCCGTCGGGCGGGCGCTCGAGGACACGGATAGAGTTTCCCACGAGTCCGGAGGCAGACCAGAATCCCATGACACTTGAACCTCGTCGTTAAAATGAGAGCTCCCATAGCCGTGAGTTGATTAAAAATATGTTCAAGTTGATTAAGGTGTTCTGTTAATGAAGTACCATCAACATACCTTAATTTTCTAAGTTGCCTAACTAGACTAACTTTGTGCCCAGAGGTTTTTCTCTCATACAATCCTTGCAGCTTTGTCCAACATCCAAATGCCGTTGTCGTGTTCTCGACATGATGGATGGCCCTTTATATCAATGTGATCCGCAGGATATGGCCCAACCACCTCTATCTAATTCACTCGACTCCACCGGACATTAGCGTCGGAGGCATACATACTAGTTCCTCGATTGGTCGTGCTAATATCTTCATTACAAGCGATCGATCATCTTTATCTTCAAATTGCATAATTGTTTTCCATTAGCATGACCATCTTTGGTTTGTCTCCACCATTGAACCTTAGGCTGCTTGATACACGGCTTTGTTGAAATAATGATCGAAAAACAAACCAATTCAAATGCGCGAAGAACTTCTTTGTTCGATAACAGACCTTTAATCCTTCGAGAAAGCTTATATTAAGTTGTGATTAATGCCGCAGAGATAAATAACTTCGATAATTTGTTTTGTAGTTTTTGGATTAACTCCATGCTAATAATAGCTATATTATTGAAGAATAAAATCCAATGATTACAATCACTCGATCTTTAATCCTACCGACTAGTAGCTAAGCTATATTTATATCTCTCAATTGTTGTGTATACAATGATACAGAATAATGATCCCTATTTATAAGCTCGATGTCGGTTCTACTGGGATTACAATGACATCTCCCCAGACCGACAGCTTATAGACGATTCATGTAAGGACACTCTTTACCTTGAGTTTGCTCTGGATGAATTCTTGCTTTGCAGCAGAAATCCATGCACATGAGAATTAAACACCACCGATGTAAGTTGGCATGGCTGAGATCAAGCTAAAGCGTTACATGTCTCGTCAGTGACTCCGTCAAACTACAACCCCAATCGTACTCTCGTTCCGAGTTAGTTTTGGGATAAGAAGGTTGCTTGAAATTGATAAGTAGTAAGATGTTTGGTAAAATATAATCGAAATTAAAGGCGATCAATGTGAAGATTAACACAAATGTAAAGTAAAAAGAAGAACTTTTTGTTAGAGTGTGAATATTGAATAGTTGAATGGCCCAGAAATGAAAGAAATATAATAATAGAAAGAAGGAAGCTGAAAATACTTTTGTCATGATACTTTTATAAAATGATTATAATTAAAACTTGACATGGCTTCTTCAGCAGAATAATGGCAGATGTAGTAAAACACTTTTTACTACTTTAACACCTTAAAATACAATCTCATTCCATTCATTAGGTGTGGGGGTGGGATTTAGTGCCAAAGATGAAGTCTTTTGTGACTTGACTTGATTAATATTGTTAAAAGATTCAGGAGACAGCTCTTATTATCCATTATTGTGGAAGTATTTGTTGGAAAATATTTGGCTTGATTGGTGAATGGTTTCATCAAATCTAATGCTATCAAAATATGAAGTCTTTGCTTGACTTGATTCGACTTTAATTAAGATCGTTAAACGATTCAGAACCAAGATTTTATTATCCATGATGTGAAAGTATTTGTTGGAAATTTCTGTGATTGGAGAATGGTTTCATCCCACTCGAAATTTAAGCGAGGCTGGTAGACTTGGTCTTTGCTGGTGCAATTTTCCTTTGGAGTAACAAAAAGGGCACAAACAAACTTGGTGAATACTTCGTATTAGACACGGCTCATTCAATATTCGAAAGAGGAACCTCAAGTGCTGGAGTCTTCTTCATTGCTTTAGTACTAGTTTCGTTGGCCTGTTTATTTCATCTGTATGGTCCTGCTAGATAGATTTCTTTAACATTTGAATATAATTGTGGATGCTGAACTAGTATGTGCTTCAACTGGCCTTTTATTTGTTAATTTTCTTCAAACTTAGTTTGTTTTTAGTAATAACTCCAGTTCTCCAAACATGGCTGAAAAGGTAGATAATGAAAATGATTGGTTTGTTGGAATTAACCAAGATATGGAATAATGATCAAAATAAATGGGGTAGTTTCATCTGATCCACAGGTTCACATATGAAGTCAACTTCATGTCATGTATTAAGTAAAGTTATCAGATTCACTTGTCAACTTAATTATAGTTTGATTTTTAAATTAAGCTTTAATAGATAATTATTAATTGATACATAAAATATAAAGTTTATATAATATTTAAAATTTTTTAATAATATAATAATTAAAGAATAATTGAAGATTAAAGATTTATACCGATATATGATAAAAGTCGATTAAAATGGATTGAAGTAAATATGAATAGAAGGAAACCACTATTGGAGCAAAATTGTTCCAATAGAGTATTCCAACTTGAATCATCATTAAACTGCCTACATGTTTACAATCTCTTAAACAATTATATTTTGATGAAAATTGGTAATTGTCCTTTTATATAATCCCATTTGCTAACCTACATGTAACCTCCCTCAAATACCAGCTAGTCTTCCCATAAAATTAGTCCATTATTGATACTCCATATATTTTCTTGATGTCTTCATATTGACATCAATTTCTTGGCCTATAGAGATGCCATATACAAATAGCGATGAACCTCATCATTCTTTTTCTTACCAAATAGCTTACTTAGTTAACATATTGGGGTTGTGTTCATGGTTGTACTTAAACAACCACCATAGCTCAACATCGACCAAGGGTGTCAACGCCACCAATAGCGTGGTATACATCAATGGAGGCGCCGCCATTGGAAAGATTGATGAAGATTTTATATGTGCTACTATTGATTGGTGGCCACCAGAGAAATGTGACTTTGGAAGGTGTAGTTGGGGAAAAGCTTCCATTCTTAATCTGGTCAGCTCATTATAATAAACACCAATTCTTCATATATTTTTGTTTTTTCCCTTCTTTTCAAATCACTAACTGCTGCATATGCCTCAATAGGACTATTTCTTAGTTCTTGACTATTTTATATGGCTAGTTTTGCTAGTTCTCTTTAACAAACTATAAATAAACTATTTCAAAAAAGGGGGTCAACGTTTGGTGGAACATAAATATTATTGACGATAGAAAGCTATAATTGGTGTACTTCTTCAGCTGCCAGCCCCCATCCCTTTGAAGTCCGAACGATCCACTATCATACTAATACTATCATAACAATAATAATAAAGGAAATGGGGGATTTCCATTTTTTAAAGTATGTTTTTTGATATTTTAAGTTTTATTAAAATTAATCCATAACTTTAATTATTTAAAATTTGCTCCAAATATCTAATTGTTAATTATATTCCAAATTTGCGCTGTATTATGCATTTTTTAATTATGAAATTTGAGAGGCGGCCAATCTGAAATGATAATGTAATTGAGAGAGCGTCACGAAATGATAATTAGTTAGGGGAATGATTTAAAGGTAGAAAAAATTTAGAACGATTTGAAGTATTGACAATAATTCGGGGGATTATATGAAAATAAGCCATAAATCTAATACTATTTTTGCCACTAGGTAGTAATGAATTCGAGATTCTGATCGTATTAATAATCGTAATAGAATTTATTCTTTTAAGATATAAAGATCTTCAGCGTTCTTGATATGTCCTTGAGTATCTTAAAATAAAGTAATCTTCTGAAATAATAATAAATGAGTATCGTGTTAAGCTGCATTCTGAATGCTAAACTTTATAATGCAATAATATAAGAATTACGGAGTATAATAATATATATGTACTTTTGTAAATTGACCCTATACGAACTTAAAAATAGCTAAAGAAGTTTATAATAATTTAAAAATTACAAAATAAGTCCTTTAAGAATTTTAATAGAACAAAATCTTAATAGGATCCTAACTTTCTACATCTAATAACGTACAAGATATTGCAATTTGATCCCAATGAACCGTTATATATTAACATGAAATGTGTAAATCATATGATGCCTTTAGAAGAAAAAAATTAATTGTTTCATTCATTATTTAGGACCAAATTATAACATCTCGCGTACACTATCAAGACGCCCTGCCGAATAATGTTGCTAAAAACATTCATACTCCGTATGTGTTTATACATGAATACGTTCAAGTATATTTAGCTAAATTAACTAGTATGTTTCCAGGATCTGAACAACAAAGCTTTATTCAATGCAATTAAAGGTACTCAACTTTTTTATTTCGTCGTTATTTTAAATATTGGGCGAATGACTAAACTGTGTAATTATTAGAACTAACTTATTTATTAATATAATGGGTGAAATCATAACTATATACGGAGTATATTCCTTATCTTTTTTATTTATAAATATTATTGTTTCCTCTTTTCAATTTAATGACCTAGCTTATTACTTGGTCGTAAGATTTTCTCGATGAAATTTTAGAGTTAAAACTTGTCTAGTCATCCCTAGTTACTTTTTTCTTAATGCTAAATTATTTCATCTCGAAGTTCTCCTAATTACTTTTTTCTATCTTCTTACTGATTTTAGTACTAATTGTGGAAGAACACATACCTAAATTGTTGCAGCATTTTCCCCTTTAAAAATAAGATTGGGTGGCACATTACAAGATAAAATGGTATATGAAATTGGAAATTATCCAAGACCATGCTCTCAATTTGCCAAGAATGACTCGGAGATGTTTGGTTTCACTCAAGGTTGCCTCTCCATGACTCGTTGGGATGAACTGAACATTTTCATGAACAATACCGGGTAATCATTGAAGTGGCATATATATCGTTATAATGTCTAAATACATATGTCAATTTTGAAAATGACTAATAAGTTACATTTATTCTTATAACTTTATTGTTCCTTTTGCACATTCCATACCTTGAGTCGGCATCTGTTCAACCGTTCCAAAGAGGGTCATGTGATCTTAACTTATCTTATACTCCGTATAATCTTACCATATTTATTTGAATCTAGTAATATTATACTCTCATAGATCAATCACACATTAGTGAAAAATAATACTCCGTATATGCATATATATTATTTGGGACGAAACTATAGGGACAACCGACACTCAGCTTCTAGCTAGATTTTGAAAATTTCTAATATATTTTATAATTTTTAGCACAAATTTAATATCCAGCATTCAAGTAGATCTTTCACTTTTTGGCTCCTGAATTTTAATCATAGTTTTGTCCTTTGAATATTACAAAGATATCGTGCAACTTGTACATGGAGAAATATTTTGTATTTATATTGCGTATAGAAATAATAAAATTTTCTTGGAGAAATCTTTTAAAGTACAAAGGGATTTATCGAAGCCGGTTGGGGATTCATTATCGTCTAGTTATCTCTGCGTATCTTTGTCTTCGGTATAGTTTGACATGATATGAATTGGTGATTTGAGCTTAGTAGGGCTGCAGGGGCCGAGGTCTTGGTCTTGACTTGGGATATGGTCCAGGCCGGTAGTTAGCCGTGAAGCAGTGATCAGGTGTGATTTTATGAACGTCTTTGGTGGGCTTTTTGATCCTTGTATGGGTTGACTTGTGTCACTTGAACCCCTCTTTGATTTGAGGCTCGGCTGTTGTATCCTTGAATTTCTTCTAACTTTAATATGGGATGATTGGTATGCAGCTTGGATCGTTCTTTGATATGAGCTTGATCTTAAAAGAACTTGGATTGATGTTGATATGGATATGGTCCTAGTTAGGATACTTCAGCAGCTTGTCTCTGTGTGGTTGGACTAGTTCAGGAGCCTTAGTAGCGTAGTATTGAATCGGATGATTGTGGCTTGGTGAATTCATACAATGAGGCACTTGCCAGGCTTCCTTGTGCCTAGTATTTGGATGTAGAGTAGGGGACTTCATTAGGCATTCTACGATTGATTTCTTCTGAGGGCCGCCGGCGTGTACCATAGTTTGCCTTGGATATTTGAGCTAAGATCTCAGTTTGTATTTCAACAGGAGGGTCGCAGCTTCACCCTTGCTCAATCTTCCAGACATGGAATAGGTAGCCCGGTGACTTGTTCTACCACTGCTGTAGGGCCGCTTGGCGGCGTATTTCTATGATTTGACTTGATGCAGGTTGGCAATTTCGGCTCTTCATCATATTTTGAGATTATTTGATGTTCCTCCTTTGGAGATTTAGCGCCCCTGGCCCAGGATCTTTAGGTTATGCCATTGTGTCTTAACTTAGCCGGTGTTTTTAATTTTTCGTTTTACATGTTTGGCTTTTACGAACATGTAGACACGCAGTTGTAAAATGGGGTATTTATAGGTTTCGAACTGGCAGTGCTTTGGTGTGATAAGATGGATCACGATCTGAGCTATTGATTAATAAAATTGTCGAGGCAAGATTTGGATCGTCGGATTTGAATTTAATATTAAATTAATAATGTATTCTCAAAATTTGTGCCGACTTTTGCCTTGGAGAACAATTTAGGCGCAGCTTTTCTTTTACGACTTTTACGGTCACTTTATTTTTTATCGGATCGTTATTTTGAGTTTGTTTATCAAGAAAATCTCATTTTTAATCATGTTTTCTCCTCCAATTTATTATTTTAATACCATAAATTTAGTAAATCCTATTTTAATGTCGTCATTACGTCTGAGGGTATAAAATTAGGTTTAATTTAATAGCCGATCCTAATTTTACCTAATAATTAATTTAGATAGATAAAATGTTGAAACCACCCTTAATTTTCCACGTGTTCGGTTTTAATTGGAATATCGGGAGAAACCCTAATCTAACACATGTAATTATACGATTGATCTTTATTTAATTATTTTAATTAATCCAAATAAATTGAATTGAATTAAAAATAATTAATAAATTTTGAGTTTCTACAGTACACCCTAAAATTAGATTGTCTACATGATTTGAACAACTAGTTACACTCAACTTATACGCCCTATTTTAATCATCTAATGATTTTGATAACTTGATTTACAACAGGGCACATATTATTTTTGGATTGAATGCATTACATGGAAAAATTACAAGGCAGGGCAAGGCTATAGGAGCTTGGGATCCTAGTAATTCAAAAGCTCTAATGAAATATAGCGTCGAAAGAGGCTATGTCATACACGGCTGGGAACTTGGTAGGTGGTATGCTCTTATAATGGAACTTATTAATAGCGTTAGATCATCATTAATTAATTTTAGATGGAATGTGAACTCTTAGATGCTTCACATTATATACATCACAATTTAATTAATAACATTAGGAACCACTCTTCATATCATCATTCATCGATTGATTTTAGAATGAATCATATGAACTCTTAACATTTGCCTTATTGGTATGAGCCTGGTTCCATCCTCAATTTTGACGAAACAAATTATATAAAGGTGGGTTACTATTAATCATTTAAATAAGCTACACCAATGATCTTGATATAATGTCTAATTATTATCTTGATTTATACAATTATATTTGCATTTATTCTCATGATAGGCAATGAACTTAGTGGAAATGGAGTTGGAGTGAGAATTGATGTGGACGACTATGCAAATGACACTCGTACCCTCCATAATGTAATTGAAGAAGTCTACAAGGACATTGAGATTAAGCCACTGATTATTGCACCTGGTGGATTTTTTAGTACTGAGTGGATCTCCAGATTTATTGATAAATCCTCAGACTCTATTCAAGTAATCACACACCATATTTACAACCTTGGTCCAGGTACATTATATTTCATTTATTGTCAAAACAAATACTTATAATTGTGCCCAACTATATGCATTTTGGGTACAAAATCAATATTGTATAAAAACCACCATTATCAAACGCCTAAATCATACTCGAAGAAAGAGGTAATATTCATACTCGTATAATTTTGTTCTTCATATTAAGGGGTAGGTATGAAATATTTAATGCACTCATACATGTACACTTCTTTTTGTAATGCCTAAAGCCAAACCTAACCAAATTGCTATGTTCGTTATTGTTGAGTTGTAGGATAGATGATTGTTTAGATAAAAAATATTTTATTAAGGTATTGTGAAAAGTTACATTAACATGTAAAAACTATATTAGGAATGTAAAAATTCACATTTAAGTGTAAAAGGTATATATGATCAAATTATTGAAAAAAAGTAAAAAAATTCTAGACAAGCATATATTTTGAAACGGAGGGAGTAACATTTTATAAACATTTTTTTGTACATATTTTTGTTTTGGAAATGCTCACCTCCTTGTACATATGTTTACATATAGGAAGTGATGATCACCTAATTGAGAAGATACTCAACCCAAACTACCCTCAAGGTACATCAGATACATTTAGGGACCTTCAAAACGTCATTAAAAGAACCAATACTTCAGCAGTGGCATGGGTCGGTGAAGCTGGAGGGGCATGGAATAGTGGTCAAAATTTGGTGACAAATACTTTTGTATTTAGTTTTTGGTACTTGGATCAGCTTGGATTGGCTTCATCTTTTGATACAAAAACATATTGTAGACAAGCCTTAATTGGAGGAAATTATGGTCTTCTAGATACGACATCATTCGTCCCAAATCCTGATTATTATAGGTCAGCAATTCATTACTATTAATCCTTGCTTTATTATTTACATGTGGCACCTAACCTATGTGGTATGGGTGTAATTGTGTAAATGAACTATGTTGTTAGTTTCTCTCTTTAATAATCCTTAGTGCACTTCTTTGGCATCGCCTCATGGGAAGAAATGTGTTATCTACTCGTGTTAGTGGTTCGGACAAACTTCGTGCTTATGCTCATTGTTCCAAAAACTATGTAAGTATTATATCCTCACTAAAAGCTACATTATCGTTCTTATTTGAATAACCTATCTAATTACCATACGTTCGAGTTTATTTCCAATTTACAGGCACGAATCACATTGTTGTTTCTCAACCTAGATGGTAAAACAACATTTGAAGTGAATCCATATGTTGAAAATGGCATCTCAAACAAGACTTCATCGGCATTCAGAGAAGAGTATCATCTCACAGGGGAAGATGGCAATTTGCAAAGCAAGAAAGTAGTCTTGAATGGAAAAACATTAACAGTAGGCAAAGCTGGTTCGATTCCTTCTTTGGAACCTGTTAGGATCAAACACTCTGACCCAATTATTGTTGCTCCTTTCTCCATTGTATTTGTTGTTATCAACATAAAGGTTCCTGCTTGTAGTTAGTGTTTGGTAGTTGTTAATTTCGTGTGCTAAGTTTACATTTTATATGATAATGTACATATAAGAGTTTCAAACAATACAGTAACATGGCTATTTATATTATATACTGTATATGTGTATTTAACTAAATGAGAATATCAGCAACATGAACAATCAGCCAGGACACCGGGAAGATGAATTATTGATTTATTTATATTCCATCTCAATTATTCATTATTCTGCTAATTCATGTTAATTAAAAAAAAAACTAAATTTGGAGTTTATGTTGTTTTGATTTTAGGGGCATTTGTTGGTTTATTATTCATAATTCTGATGTTAATCATAAAAATCATAAATTTGGAGTTTTTGTTGTTTTAATTTTAGGGTAATTTATTTATATTTAAACTTAATTATTTGTTATCTTGGTAATTGAGTTTTAGAATATCTAATTTTGAATTTATTTTGTTTGGATTTTAGAATATCTAATTGAGTTTTAGAATATCTAATTTTGATATTTAAACTTAATTATTTGTTATCTTGGTAATTGAGTTTTAGAATATCTAATTTTGAATTGGTGATGGTGTACTTGGAGGGAACCAAACCAAGTAATATGAAAAAATTAAGTAATATGAAAAAATTAGTTATTATCGCTCCAAATTTTCATTAAAAATTTATGTCAAGCTCGAAATTTGGAGAGGGAGCAATGGCTAATTTATCGGTAGTGGAACTACCTTGGTCGGAAACTCCAACTCCAAAATCATTTTTAACAAGCGTGGTTGCTCCAGAATCTACATCCTCCATGTTCTCCACCACAACTTCCGAACTATTTTCCCCGCCGTCGGAAACTGTCATCGTTACTGCTGAACAGTCGGAACCACCAACAACATCTAGATTTTCTGGGACAACAGATGGGCATTCAACATCAGATTGCTCTATGGCCGGTGACGATTCTTCATTATGTTCAGTATCCTTCTTGATATCTGCTCCATTCGGCTCCCAAGGATGCATGCACCTTGGTTGAACTCTTGATCTGATTTAACAACAAACACAAAAAGGATAAATTGTCATTCAACAAGGCTCTCTCATTGATATGACTAGTATGATCAAGATCACAACTTCCAATCCTGGTAATACTTAGATCTAACCAAACGGTAGAAAAAAACGGTTTCCATGGCGGCCAGGTCAAGGGATGGGGATATGCTCATATGGTATACTAGCAGGATCATAGTCAAATTTAAAGGTTCACGTCTCCCTAGAGTCTAACCGTAAGCGATCAAACGAAAAAAAGATCAATCCGATGTTCGATTAGATAAAAGTGATTCAGGATATCCATAAAAATGAGTTTTAATGAACAAGCAGTTGAAATATCTCAGTCTAAATATGTAGATCAACTTGGGAGGACAATTAGGAAAATAACCGACACCTGAAGAGCTTAACAAGACAGATAAATATTGACTTCAACAAGTGCTCAGGAGCATTTGCAGCTACGCATTCTCTTGGAATTATGATTGTAACAAAATAACAGGTCCCTGAGTAAAGCCCAGATCTTCATTTCTTTAGCTATGAGAACATGATGCTTCACATAAAAGGTGCCGATTTGATGCACTTGGTGCATCACCCACTATCTAATACGGAGTACTAGTCTAGGAAAATCTTAGCAGTTATTAATATTATCGAGACTTACTCATCTCAACATCAACTCATAAAAAAAAATTTAGAGCATCACAAATGACAAACTTACCTGCTATACAAGAGCATATAAGCTCCCTGAGATAAAACGTCATCCAGATCAACTCGAGCAACCTGAGTAAAATCACAACTTTAGATATGGTAATGGTGGGTTGAAAAAAATGGCATATCTACAGTTCTTCAATGCGTGGAAGATATAAAAAAATATTAACAAAAAGGGACAAGAACAATAATATATCGAATTCTTAGTACTCAGAAATACTGTAAACAATCACGAAGAGGCAGATCACAAGCAAAAAAGGTGGAACTATAATGATCAAACAGAATCACTCACGATTCAACATATGTTTTGCCCGTACCATTAAAGAGCAGATATACATGTAGGAGGGCCATCAGCCAAGTATTTCCTCATGTATATAATAATTGTGCCAAGAGGACTATTGACACTTGACAGATTACATGTGGTCAAACACATCTCCCTCCTTTCCATATTAGTTGACAGTTGCCACTTTTTAACTTCAATTACAATTTAAAAAAGTATCTTACATATTATGAATATAATGAATAGGCAATTATGACTCCTTTGTAGTGTTATTTGGTCAAAGTTTGACTAAGTTTTAGGACCCCCAGGTAAGAAAAATGTCAATCAAAAATGGGAAGAAGGCAGTATATTGCTGTCCTATTCATCTCATTGTTGTCCTACTCATCGCATTGAAGAGATGTAATCTATCAGTCTATCTGAATTTATTCTTCAAGCATGTGTAACAACAACTCCCAACTAAAGGTACATAAACTCAAATTTAAAGTTGGACGTAAAAATACTATAAAGGTTAGCAAGAGAATAATCAACAAAAAACAATAGACAAGAAGGGAAAATTTAGGCAAAGAAAGCTATACCTTACAGTCATCAATTCGATACCACTGGCCACGAAAATCTTTCACGTAACAGATGTAGTGGCCAAAGAAAGAAGCATTCAGCATATCAACATGAACAATAACTGCATATAACTCGTAAATATCATTATCACCCCCTGCTTTACTCATGTATGGACCGAGGTCTAATTTCTCAGGAAATGTCACCCTTTTATTTAGTTTCCCGAACCTCCCACTCTGCAGCATTGGAAAATCAATAGAACTTAAAGAGTCCCCTCTAGGTATACAGTAGTCTATTAAAAAAACAATAGAACAGGCCCCACAGTTAGTAGATAAGGAGCAAGCGGAAATGAAAAGGAAGGCATGTAGTATAAAAAAGATTGAAGAAAACGATAGAAACTGTGCACTTGAGATAAGCCACGTAATAATGTTTTGGAGGAACTTATAGTAAAATGTCTACGGTCTACAGATTTTACAGTTTTTTATTTCTGTTTTTTCTTAAATCCTTGTGCCAAATGAGATTTGGGCCTTTATGAATTAAAAAGTTGAATAAATTGTTTCTAATTTCATGGAAACTTCTACATGAATCCAGACAATAAGGACCTGGTGTTCATTTTATTTGAGTAAAAGCTTTGCATTCTTAGTCTCTTGCTAGGAGAAAGTGCTGCATTCATATCTATAATTCAAAATATGTTATGGTACCATAGCACAAGAAAGTTTCTCATGAGCACATAATCCTAAAAGATGTTTGGTATTCCAAATGATGATTACTGATTTTGTATGTTTGCAACCAGAAGAAGCTTAAGATCAAAAGAAAATAACATAAATCCAGTAGACACCTGGAATCTTTTCAAGGCAATCGTTAGTATGTTTGGTGGCAGATGGACTGAAAGGCGCTTCCAAGCTGCGACATACTCATTACATCTGCAGCATGTGCCACTTTCATTATCAGTGAGGACAAAAGCAGAATTATAGCTGAATCAGTTCTACTTTTTATAAACCAAAATATGATTGCATGTCGTGCAGACAGTGAGCATGCAATAGTAATAACTAATAAACAGTATTATGATATAGATTGCAATTGCACATAATCATTACTCGTTAAATGAGGAACTCATACCAATAATAACTGGCGTATTTCTAATCATAGTGAAGTAAAACAACAATACCAAATGGCGTATTTCTAATCAAAGTGAAGTGAAAGCTGAGCTTAAAGAAGAATAAATAGCATTGTCAGTCATAATCGAGAAGTGTACATATGTCAGGTTTAAGAAATGAAATTATAGGAATGGTACTTCAAGATACAGGAAACAGGGAGGTCTTGGCAGTGAACTGGTGTAAACATGCATACCTATCGCATTTGTACATATTCTCTCCGTGGAGCGACTCTTTGACAGTGAACTGGTCTAAGCATTCTTCCAAAGATGCGACATCTCCTTGAATTTCAACGGTTAAATCCATCATATTTTCCAACTGATTTGATATATTATTGCATTTTGTACATATGACCTGGACGATGAAGTCAAATTCAAATCATGCCGAGGAAAGGGGTCGGAACGAATTTGATGTGGACTACAAACAATGTTGGTGATGTATAAGGATATGTGCCAAATAAATGGTTTCATAGAATAAGAAGTTAATGTAAAGGAATTGCAATGTAAATCTTTTATAGAAATTACAGGCTGTTATCTCCATGTCATACTCATGAACAGGAGCACTACCTGAGATTGCAGCTGACCCCCAAAGATATGCTGAATGAGGGTAGTCTCTTGAGAACGAGGATGAACAGCCTTTTCACCGCCAAATTGGTCAAGACATACAGATTGCATTGTATCAATTGCAAACCTATAAAGGTAAAATTTCACAAATTTAGGCTTGGACAGGCCACAGGTCAAGTGAACCTCTACTAGAATCGCCATATAGAATATTATGTAAGTGAAACCAAGTTAACAGTTAATAAGTACCTCATAAACTCATGGGAGTCCTCTTGACTCCCATGCCCAAGATTACCACCAATGTTAGGCAATCGAGAGAGTATATTAATTGGTGAAAATGGATGTGAACTTTGACTTGCTCTTTCCAAGTGAGATTGGAATTCGCATAGAAAGCACCAATCATTCCGCCTGCCTGGTAGACAACAAAAATTGATGCAAGACAGTATAAGTTTAACTGTCAACTTTAACATGAATCAGGAATGAGCTTAGATTCATGAATTTACATTCTCTTCTATGCCCTTTCGTTAGTAGGTAGGCAACAAGCGGTTTGGTAAATGCAAGACACTGTAGCACTACATTGGCAAAGCAGCTGCAGGTAGACTCAGAGGTCAGTAAAACTTTCTATTCTGACGGAAAAACCCCTAGCATGAACTTTTAAGACATAATTACCGAAACTAAAGCACCTGTTTCCACAATTTAAAAGACCACAAGGAAGGAAGCCAGGACTCTCCCAATCAAAAAGTTCAACAAATTCCTCATAGGGGAAAAGTATCTGCAAAGAATAGAAGGGTTCACGTGAAGACCTCCTCAATTAATATATTTCATGAAAAGTACATGAAGAAAAAAAAAATCTACCTTCCCCGAGTGATGTACAATATCAGCTGTTTCACCGGAACGATGCCGTGTCGATGTAGAATGATTTGAATTAGTTTTTCTTATTAATTTAAGGTTATTACATTTTGCCTTATGCTCAGAAATCCAATGGGACCGTTGGCAAGCTTCAGAGCTGAAAATGGAGAGAAACAAATAGATATATTAAATGAACTACACAACCCCAGACTGCATCATAGCGGAAGAAGTAAGAAACCACGGCAACTAATGCAACAAGCAGGATTCAGCAGGTCAGCGACCAAATAAACAAATGAATAAATAAAAGTACATAATTAATATTCTTAAACCCTAACAGGCGAAAACAGTATTGGACGAAAAATCAAGAATCATGTTGCTTCAAATAAAAAACACTTCTCCCTCCATCTCAAAAAGATTGTCTAGTTTGAGTCCCGATGGTCAAGAATAACCAACTTGGCAATCTTAATTGACAGACATAACTTTGATCCAAATTAAATTATCATGCTAATAGTAAATACACTAAAAATGTTTTCACCAAATACCATACAACATATGGAGGTCAAATCGAAAACCATAACTACCCAAATTCAAAAAATTACAATTTTTGGGGATAATATGCAAAAAAATAAATAAAATTAACTTTTCAAATATATATATATATATATATACTCAAGGGGTTTACCAGTAGCTGATTATCTTTCAACGAGAGCAACATTGGTTGGTTAATCTAAATTACCATGCTAATATTTAACCAAATACTATACAACATACATAAAAATACATTCTTGACTCCAAAATTCAAATGCACAACTATCAAAATTCAAAGATGGACAAAGCAGCTGATTATCATGCTACTAGTAAATACTAAAACAATATTGTCACCAAATACCATACAACATACATAACAATACATTCTTGATTATTAATTGATAACCCCAACTACCCAAATTCAACATATTACCATTTTTGGGGATAATATGTATAAAAAAAATTAACTTTTTTAAATATATGTATTTACATGCTAATATTTCACAAATACTGATTATCAGTAGCTGATTATCTTTCAACGAGAGCAACTAATCTAAATTACCATGCTAATATTTCGCCAAATACTATACAACATACATAAAAATACATTCTTTATTTCAAAATTCAAATACACAACTATCAAAATTCAAAGTTTACCAGTAGCTGAGTATCATGCTAATACTAAATACTATAAAAATATACATTCTTCATTCACAATTGAAAACCCCAACTACCCAAATTCAAAAAATTACAATTTTTGCTGCTAATATGTATATATATAAAAAAAACTACTTCTAAAAAAAATATTGGGGTTTACCAATAGCTGATTATCTTGCAACGAGAGCAACGTTTCTTGGTTAATTTTCCACAAACAGCACATGGTTCAGTAGCATCAGCAGCCATATCAAAACCCCTTTTCCTACTATTTAAAGAAGAATATGAAGAGGAAGAAGAATGGTTAATGGGGTCCTCAAAAAGGAAGAATTTAGAGGCAGTGTCCTTCAAAAAACGGTGCAATCCAAACCCTAGGCCCACAATGAATGTGGTAATGATGAATTGCACAAACCAATTCACATTCAGATCCACTGCTACTTGCATCGAAAGGAAACTGGACAATCAATTTGGGATATTCACAACCTTAATCCTTTGGAAGTCATTTATTTATATTTAGTCATTAATTCTCCATTTGATCCCCTATAATATAATGTCCCAGCATAGCTTTTCTAGTTTGTCGCCCATAAGATTATTATTTTCGGATGGGCTTTGTTCTAGATTTTAATCTGATCTGAAATGATTATTTTGTCGCAAATGATAAGTAAAGTTTAGAGGTATATTTATGAGCTTGAATTTGAAAGGCCATGGTTTTAGTGTGTATGTGAAATTCGCATCTTTATTTTTAGTGTGATCGGCACTTTACTGAACTTTCTCCGGGCGGGCCCTGTGTCTGGCCATTAAATAAACAATTTTAAATTTAGTAAAATGAAAAACATATTCACCGTAAAATACTGGCGTTGAGTCACGATAAAATGACTATTTGTCACTGCTTGCTTTCAAAATATAGGGTGTGTGAAATGATTATTTTTGCCCTCACTATTTGCAAGTGTAGTAGTTAGGAAGTTTCATTAAAGGCAAAATTGGCGTTTATTTCAAAAAATTATGTCGTGTTGCCCCGCCCCTGCGCGCCTCAGCCCCGCTCACTGCCGCACCATGACTCCGCACTGCGCCGTCACTTACCTGCTTTGGCGTACGAGCAATGAAGAGGTGAGGCGGAATTTGAAAGGCAAGACAGATTAAAAAGTAGTTTAATAATTTAATAAAATAAAAAAGTGAATAATCGAATGAATTGAAGTAAGCAAAAGCAACTTCTTTTTGTGATGAGCAATAATAATAATCGAAGGTTATTTGTTTTTGAAAGAATAAATTCCTCGGGCTGCTTATGCTCACGCCCCTCGAACTCTCCGTATCTTCCTCCCATTCCCCCCCTTGCCCCAATCCCTCACGCCTCGCGCTGATTTCAACCAAACCAATTTCTTTTCTTTTAATAGCAAAATAAAATTTATTTATTTATAATAGCAAGACCCGATTGATTTATGTATAATAAAAAAAAACCAATTTTATTTATTTTGAAGAAAATGGCTGGTGAAATGAGTTAACAAAAGAAATTTACCAGAAATCCTTGTGTCGGACTTGAGCACTTGGCTGTTCGCCGGAAACTTGAGGAACATTTTGGAATTGATTTATCTGATAAAAAGTTTTTTATTTGGTGCTGGTGGGTGTAGAATTGACAAAACCCAATAACTATTTGTTGATTTTTTTGAGCTGGAATCTGCATAAAATCAGTTGAATTTGGTGGAAATGAAGTATTTTTGGCCCAGTTGTTGTATCGATTTGGTTGGTTTTACTTGCTCTTTTTAAAAATTTGGAATTAGCTCAAAATCGGTTGAATTTGGTGGCAAAGGAGTGTGGGAGATATGGTGGGGATAGGAGGTGGGGAGTGGAGAGCGAGTAAAGGGAGGATGGGATGAGGGGTGGGGGTGGAAGTAGGTAGAGGATGGGGAATAGGTAGGCTGCCAATTTCCATGGTTTGGGCGTTGCTTGACAATATGTTTTTCCACTACTGTTTGAAGGATTCTTTGGTATGAAGTTGTATTACATTGGTAGAGCACGATACCCTTTTAGATTATCTCGCATGGTTGACTAACAAGCTATCATTTTAGGAGGTTTCTTGATGGGCACCTTGTTGCGAGTTCATCGAGGGGGTCGTTCTTTTGATGATGGGAATTATGGTGGGGATAGGGGTGGGGTGGAGGCGGGGGCTCAGGGGATGGGGGTGGGGTGGAGGCGAGCAAGTGGCCAGGCTCAGCGTAATGAAAGCTTGTAACTCTTAAACACACAGAAATAGAGGAGGAGCAAATAATTCTTCTTATTTGGGTGTGTGTATAGGCTCGGGCAAAATGGTCGTTTTGTGACTGTTTTAAAGGGGTAATACGCAATCATTTCATAATGAAATTTAGGTGTATGGGAGTGAAATGCTGGGTGCTTAAAAAAATAGTTAAGGGGTTACAGGAGTAGTTCGGTGCTTGACAATTAAAAATGTTCTTATGAGGCTTATGCTTGATAAAGCCATGTCTGGCTTTATCGACCCACAAATAACTATAATTAAAGGCTGAAGCTTACACATTTGTTTTTTAGCATCTTTAAATCCCTCACAGGCACCATTATTACACTGGGCTTTATTACGTCCATATTTTTTTAACACAATACCATGCCAGCCTGCCCAGCTTGCTTTATTCCCCGCTACCACCTAAAATCCAACAAACAATTCAGCGAAGAGTCAATTTGATAATACAAAGGTAGAAGCAAAAGGCGAGCAAGGCTTAAGACATATTCTTTGTCGTTTCATATAGTGTACCCACAGCGCTCTTGGGTTTTGGGTGTGTGTATAGTGTTGCCCTCTTAAATTTATGGACGTTTTACATACAACTCCCTCTTCCATTATTGGCGTAGCCTAGTTCAATATTCCTTCAATTAATAAACTAAAAAATAAATCACCATTTTCACAAAAATACAAAATATTGTAACACTTCAAACATATTTTAACATAAAATCACAACTTCCAAGAAATCCATATTAAATTATTCAAATTTGTAGCTCGAACCTTAATAATGTTACAAAAAAGAATACACCAGTCATTCAAATATAAATGAATATTAACCACATGAGTTAGCCTTCACTTAGCCTCTTGAACGAATTGATTCGGAATAGGGGAAGCTTAATATCATTATACTATTTTGGTTGAATCGATTTGAAGTAGGGGAAGCTGAAGTAAATAAGTAATCATTATATTATTTTGGTTGAATTGTTTATCTTGTTTTTTGTTTGAATTGATTGGGATTAGGGGAAGCTCAAGAAATCAATATATTATTTCAGTTGAATTGTTTATGATGATTTTAGGTAGAAGGGAATCTGGTAGAAGCGATGGGAGGTCGGGATAGAGGCGTAGGCGGATGTAGCCTTAGCGATTTTTACAAAAATAATTCTATTATATATGAAGGTATATATGCAAATAATAGGCACCAATAAGCTTAAAGTTTAATTGCTTGTACTTATTTGGTCAAAACAATGAATTATTTAAAATTTGTTAGCGGAGTTCAACTTAGACCAGCTTCTGATAAATGTGTTGAATAATGGGTGATTTCAACGTATTTGAAAAAAATTGAAGTGTAATGGGTAGTTGAAAAATGAGTTTAAGTGATGTGGATTAAATTGGAGTAATTTTTTAATTTGTTAAGATAAGGCATGTTGAGTGTTACCTTGAGGGCAATGTCGCGCCCAGCGGCCCAGCCAGCGTCGGGCGCGTCTCCCTTGTATGAGACGAGGCGCGTGGAAGCCACAGCGTTATCGCTTGAAGAGAGAATAATTATGAAGCCACGTGTAGCGTTTAATTGGGTACAGTTCGATTTTTGATTTTTTATCCACGTCTCAATTATTTCGGTTGATTGTTGATAACAAATTAATTTTTTTTTAAATTTTTTTTTACCAAAATTTACATCACATTTTTTTATCTATAAATAGAGAGACCACTCTCATTCAATTTGGATATAAATCACCTTTTTCAATAATTATTTATATTACTCTTTTTCTTAAGCTACTTTGTTTTTAATCTTTAAATATCTTTTTAGTGAAATGTATCCTAATAATAATGATTTCAATAATTAAAAGTACTTTAATTATCCTTTTGACTATTTGTAACTTTTCTTTGTTTTAATAGTTATTATTTTCAATTCTTGTGTTTCTTATTTTATAAAAAATTAATTAAAAATATGAGATCAAAAATTATTTAAATAAATATTTATATAATTTTCGTTTTTAAAAAAATCAAAAATAATTAATTTACGTGTTAATTATTCTTATTTAATTACTTAAATGATAATTTTTATAATTAATTATTTAATCATAAAAATATAAAATATAAGTAAATAAAATATTAGATAAAAGTGGTGGGAGTAGGGTGTTGAATTTTATTCAACAACCATCGTTGTAGTGTGTAAAATTTAGTGGATCTTATATCTTAAAATATTTTGTATGTTTTTATTTTTTATGATTAATAAAATTAAATGACTTTATTTGATATATATATATCAAAATAGCAAGATAATAGTATTATATTATTTTTCATCACTTATTAATATATATAATAATATTATCTTATGTAAAATATCAAAAATAGCTCTACTGATCCTCTGACGAAGGTACAAGGTAATAGTTTGAATTTTGTAAGATTCTTAATTTATACTTTCCGAAATATTGCCAATGTTTTCTACTCTTTGTACTCATCTCGCTATTAGGTTTAAACCTAGTTGTAGAGTAGTGGATAAATTTATGTTTATTGATTAGTAGAACGAAAATTTTAGATTTAAAAACGACATCGTTTATTTAAGTTTAAAAAAAGAGAATAAAATGGCGTTATTTTTAAGGAAAAATTACTGATGCACACCGTGAGTGGACTCCTGTGCGGCTATAGGTAGAGGGTGGGGAGGAGTGGGGTAGGGTGGGGTATGTTAATGAAGAAGGTGTAGGATTGTTGAAGTTTAAAGGGAGGAGATAAGGTAGGGTATGTGTCTTTAAAGAACAAATGTGTGTGGTTCTATTTTAATTATGTAAAATGTACCCTAAACTTTAGTTTAGTGTTGGGGCAAAATAGTCATTTTATACCAAAAATGTATTTTTTGATGTTAAAAATGGGGATAAGGACCATCCGAGAAAAGATAAAAAGTTTAGGGACAAGGCCTGAAAAGAAAGCATACTATAGGGACCAACTAAAAAGTGACGCGATAGTATATGAAACCTCAAACTGTTTTCTTTGAACCTGTATGTCTTATGAAAGACATGATATTTTGAATAACAAACAATTGAGTAACACTTGGACTCTAACAAGACATATGTTTAATCTTGCAAAGATAAACTAAGTCAATTGTTACTAGACTTAGTGGGAGGTACGTTAAACTTGATTTAGTTTGTATGTTCGCATGCAAGTTAATCAAGAATATAAGTCATTGAATGATACATCCGAGTTGATAAGAGTATGGGGAGGACCATATAAATACTATCAAGTTCTGAATTAAGTATCATCAACATAAGTAATGTAGTATCCAAAGAATGGGACATCATTATGATCTTAAAAACGTACGTGTTGAGATACATAAGTAAAGAATTATGTTTAATAAAGTTAAAACACAATGGATAAAATCTTTTAATTTTGTATACCAAAGTAATTTTCATTCTACCTTATTGTGTCACTCGTTAAGTGATACAAATAAGAATTGTGTTCAATGTAGTTGAAACATAAATAAACTCACATATTGAAAGTTGTTGTACCTACTTTAAATTAAATTTATTCATACTATTTGTGAGACAACAACTTTCGAGAGTTATGTTTGACAAAAAGAAAGCTTTGAAATGCCTCACGAATGGACAAGTTAGTATTATGTCATTTCCAAGTAAACATGTAATTTATGAGATATAATATTGAGACTATGTCATCATGTACACATATAGCTGGAAAGGCGGCTGAGTATTTATTTCTATCTCTTAGCAGAATTTATAATTTATTTGTATGTATCTTCATTATGGAATATAAAGTGGAATTAAATATATGACTTGAATGTATTCAAGAAGTATGGCTCCTTAAGGAGACACCAATTCGATGTTAAAACCTTGATTATATCATGAATATAGCGACAATTCATGATGCATTGCTAGCACGTCTAATGCAAAGATACATGATATTATGAACCAAATCATACTCCTATAGATGACTTGGTCATCAGGTGAAATAAATTGGAATACACGAGTGAATTATATAACTCCACTTTATTTACCTTCTAGATGGTGATTCATCAGAATTAAGAAACATGTTTCCATTAAATGAACATATAGTCATAAATAAATCAAATATTTGGTTTCGACCAAGTTGAATGCATTCATTGGTTGACTATGGTCATGTCTATTTCAAACTCATTTCTTATCGATTACCCACGTGTTGTAACATGTGTGTTTAAGTGAATGATCCAAATAATGTTCCTAAGTAATGTTCAATGATGATGCATACTTGACATTGTTATTGGAAGCTCACATCTCAAACGAGAACGAGAAGGAAAACAATTATATTATAGTATCCAAGTTGCAAACTTGAGATAGAGTATAATAGAGTTAAAATCTTCATCTTGATATTTTTGAGTTCTAAAATCCAAAAGGGAATTCAAAAAGTGAATATGAACTTTGAGTTCACTTAAAGGTTAATTTAGAACTTTATTTGCACATAATGTCTTGAACATTGAATCTTGAAGAGAATTCTAATAGTAATTGATTATTGTATATAAGCCCAGTACAAACTTGAATAACATTTGCCTTGTTAAGCTACAATGAAATCGTCGTGAAGCTTGAGGTGAATAAAATCTATGATAGTTTAAGATTTATAATAGACAAATTCTCTTATTGACAAGGCAACTCTCTATTAGAGGTCAAGATTCCCATGATGGACCTCGTGTAGTTCAGTGGATTTGAAATATATTACATGGTACTATGATTCATCGTAATAACGTAACCGAGGATCATCAATAATGGTACATCGAGACCTACGACATGGCAGTTGTAATATGAATTGTGGAGTTTTATTAAAGGCAAATTTTATGACGAATGCGAGATAAACTTTTGTGCTTTAAAGAATAAAATAAATATAGTTTTATGGAATGGATACAGCCATTGATCTTCACTAAAAGCTGAATGTGAGAATATTGTCATGGGCAGGTTGTCCTATAACAGAACACTATTAGCCAAGTAATTCATTAATGGGGCTAAGGCTAGTATACTCGGAGAGTAAACTAAAGAAGCTTGAACTCAGTATTACAACATTACCAGTCAATTTGTATTGTTGATAATGTTATTAATTGTCGCGTAAAGCTACCCAATAGTAACCGAAGTACACATTAGCCAATATACCGTCTGAGATAGTGCTTTAGAATGACAAAGCGAGGGGTTTGTTCTTGTTATAGCCCAGTGGGTATTTGAGGAGGGAGGCCCAGACCAGGATGGTAATATCTGGAGTTTAAACTGTGAAACTTGTGGCAAAGAGCTTAAACCCCGTTCTTGAGGATAATCTTAGTCATCCAGTTAAATGATTGAGAGACCGAGTAGATGGATGTAAAGTCTACTTGCAAGTAGTATTTTGGGTTCTATGATATGATTGTGATCATTACCACCGATTTTACATATCTTAAAAGACCTAAGAATTTAATGCGAGCTTTAAAGGTTCCACATGTGGACTTGAGCAATCATCTTTGAGTTGATATAAATGTACGTGATTAAATCAAGGTTTTACTGATTTCACGAGATCGAAGAAGCCAGATTATGCAAGGTTCGGTGGGGAGTTGGTTCATTTACTTTTTCTAAAATAAGTTAATCAATTGATTGAATAAGGTAATTCTTGTTTTCTGATATAATTGTTAAACATTGGAAATCAATGAAATTGATTCCCTTTACCCATTATGCCCGTTGCGACAATTATTATCAATTCATTTTACGAGGATTGATTAAATGTGATTCTTTGGAGACTTGATGTTCACCTTAGTAATTGCATATTACTAGTTTGGGGTTCTCAAAGCTGATAAATTTAAGGGTTATGAGCGTTAACTAGATATTACTCATTAATCGTTATAATAATAATGATGATAAATTCTGTTATTATACAACTTACTATTATCGAGGCCTAGAGGTCACACACGTACATTGGCGTTGGATTATATATTTCATGTATGAACTTAAACTACATTTGCCTAGAATTGAGAGTTGATTATGAAAATCTTGGGCTCATTTCTCAGTGGGATTTTTTACATTGATAATGTAAAATATAAATTAAGATTGAACCAGAATTAATTAATTAATTGATTGAATTGAATTCGATAGTTAATTGAGCTTGTTAGTAACTTGTTAGTTCTTATTAACAACTTTTGTTAGTATTTGATTTTACTTAATGGTTTAATTAAACTTATTAGATTAGAATTTCAAATTAAGCTATTTGGTTGGGTTTTAGGTTTGACCTATATAAACAGAGCTTATTGGGTTTTCATCATAATGGGTTTCATGGAATGAAAAGGCAAGCCTAACCTCTCTCATCCCTCGAAGTATGGCGGAAACATTCAAGGGAAGAATTGAAACTCTTCTCTTGATTTTAAATCGACCGACCGTGTTCTAGCAAACACAAATCGAGGATTCAGCGACACACTCTCTCACGAGGTGTGGACCAACTAGAGCGCACTACATTTTGAAGTGTTCGCGATGGAATTCAAAGGAGGAAGCCGTGAAAGATTTGGAGATAGGCTTCCGGTGGCGTCTACTGTAAGAACTTCTTGTAATTACGTAATTGTTAATTATGTTTTAGATTAATTTATATCATTTGAGGATCCGGGATGTATGAATTTGGTGTTTATACAAATGAAATTCATACTAGATTCTAACATTAACTACATTATGAATCCATAATTCATTCATATAGTCATTTATTGTTTCACAGTTGGTTGAAATAATAAATCCAAAGGCAAGTTTATAGTTTCTAGAGAGGCAACCTATAAGCGTTGACAACTCTTCAAGTCTAGAAATATCAGATAGCCATTTTTCTGGTCAAATCTTTGATAGTTTTGGAACCCAGCTAGCATTTGATGACGACATGAAATTGATTCATGATCAATTTTTTTTAGATCATGAGAGCTTGTAAGTCTGTCGATCTCATGGGTTATGCGTTTGCATAAAGCGAAGAGTTGGATTGACTAGTGTAAAATCATAGAAGATATGTATATCTGTCTATGATATTTGCTTAGAACTATTAAGTTTGACAATTCTTAGACTTGCGTATATATAACTTCTCATGTTATATAAGCTACATTTGATAGCTTTAACTTATGTCGAAACTACGCCTTAAAGCGGAGATAATAGCGGCATATGTTAAGTTACATGAGTAGTATAGCGGTAAATGTTGATATATTATAAAGGGATTTATCCGTCCTTAATATCTGGCCGGTCTCGAGTATGACTACAGAGTGAAGCGTAACAAGTTCGATTGGTAGCGCGTTATTACGCCTAAAAGGTTGGCTGCATTGGCTCGGTTCGCACATGCAAGCCTTGAACTTTCGAAATGTTAAAATTGATAGTTAAACGAACCGGACGAGCAGGTTCGATTTAGTTCGGCTTCGACATCGAAACAAGGCCTCACGGCCGAAGTATTTTCCTACAGCCCGTCCCACGAGTCCCTCGTAGTAAAGCGCTTCGCTTCCCAAAACATTGATGCGGACCGAACTTTTTGCGAACCGTTATTGGTTCGACAGATCGAGCTTGAGAATAATATGTAAAATATTGATCGCGGACCGAACTTGAACCTGAAATCGAGGTTGAAGAAATCGGACGGGCCGAGCATGCGTTCGAAAATCTGGACGAACCCGAGCGTGCCATAGTTACATAGTTGATCGTTCTGACGATCCTGGGGCCTGCAGACCAGGTTTGGGCGGTTAGTTTATGGGAGGCCGTAATGCAATTCGTTTGACTTCGAGGTAGAAAGTAAATTGAATTGTTTCATGTGGCGCTTCTTATGGATTGCTTTGCGGCAGAGATACATGGATAGAAAGTAATAAAGTAATCGTCCAATGGCAAGTGAGTGTTCGAAATCAATGAATATTAGTTTGATAATTATACATGTTAGATAATTATTGTAACAATTCATTTACTAGTTTAATTAAGTGAGATTACTAAAACTAAGTGTTGATATAGTAATTGCTCAAATTACTAAGTCGGGTTCGTGATAATACCGGAGGAAGTTATGTGTTAGATTGCTAGATCACAGAACTGCATAATCGTTATAATAATAATGGTCAGTTATGTTATCATGCAGTTTGACATGAGATACTAGTTAAATAGTTGGATTGGTTTTCTTCATTGACATTTAGTTTAATTAAGCAAAAGCTCATGCCTCATATGGTTTCTGGCCGTGCAAAACTAGTGTGAAACTTTGACTTATTTTTGTCATCCGATTATCCAATCGTTCTAACAAACTCAAGTATAGAATTCAACCCCTCCTGATGTGGAAGACATTATCTATTGTGCTGCTACTTGTTAGGAATTCAAAGGAGGCTTCGTGAAAGAACTTGTTGGTGATTTATTCCGTTGAGTTGTAAGTGCTCTTTTATTCATATTTGTAATATATCTTTTAGATTTGATTTTAAAAATATTATTCGGATCCTGTTTGCAATTTGTTTAAAATTTTATACAAGTTTTGCATATCAATTTTTATTCGGGGAGTTGGAATCTTCGTTTTCAATGAACAATCAAAAGTTTTTGGTTTCTTCTTCAGAAAAAAAAGGAGATTTTGTGTGTATACAAGAAGGTTGGTGGGAGCAATTTGCATTTGTGGTCATGTATGTAAATGACATACTGCTAATTGGAAACGACATACCAATGCTTGAGTCAATCAAGGCATGACTATTCAAATGTTTCTCAATGAAGGACCTAGGAGAAGCCCAATATATTGCTTGGAGATCGAATACATACGAATCATTCAAAAGGCTGCATTGGGTAGGCAGGAACATATATTGATAAGTTGCATAGATTCTATATGGAGGCTCAAGAGCGGTAATCTTCCCATGAGACATGGAATAACTACCGATCGTTAAAGCGCGGCTGTAGGCGGGAGATAACTTCGCATGAGTAAAGTTCCGTATCATTGGCAGCCCATGATCTATCGCCTGCGTCATGTTATCTACGACTAGGCGTTTCTTACGCTTTAAGTGTAACGAGCGTTACAAATCGTGTCAGTGTGCTGGACAACGGTAAAGGCTATCCTTAAAAAGAACTACGGATGTATGTACCCAGGTAATGCGGAGGGAATGATGAGTTGTTAATTGAAGGCTACGATACCGGTTCAAACTGGCAAAACCTTGATTCTAGATCTCGATGCGGTTATGTAGCGCATGAGCGGGAGGCCGATGTCTTGGAGTGCGGTAGCAAACAGGCAACGTGGCCACGACTCAAACAACGAAGTTGAGTACATTGTACGGCGGAGGAGGCTGCCGAGGGAACTTCTTTGGATGAGAAGTTTGTAAGTGAACTTGGGTGGGCACATAGCGTGAGAATCCGGTACAGCTATTGTGCGGCCAATCTCTTGGTGCAATTGCTCGAGCTAAGGAACCAGAGCACATCACCCGATCAAAGGCGTGTACTTTGGAAATACCATCTCGTTCGTGACAAAAGTGAAAGAGGAAATGTGTACGTATGTAATGTAGACAAGGGCAATTTGCTTGAGACCCTTAACTAAACCCGATTAACTGAATCAAACATGATTAGTACATGCACAATCTTTGGATTGAAATGTATGTGAGTGGTGTTAGATTTAGTGGGAGCCCGATTTATTATAATGTTTTAATTATGAAGACAATGTATGAATTTTCAAACTTCTAAATTCAATAGACTTATATTTACTTGTTCATATATTTGTATATATTTATACTCTTGCATGTACATATATACATCATTGCCTAAGCTGTGATAATTTAATTCCACCAATACCCAATCTAAAGTTCTGCGGAGAGGTCTTGGATCGTGATCTAAACAAAGAAAAGGTCCTCTGTGACCTAGAGAACAATAAGATTGAGAATTATTGTCCACTGAATTAGGTGTTCACTAATTGGAATCGAAAACCAAATGACTAGTGTGTGATTGGTTATGCAGATCATATTTTTTGTATCGAGGAAAGGAGTGTACTCTAATCAATCACAGTATGCATGTCGAGCGATTTCGAGTGTAGGGTGGACATGCGTCGTGAGAAACTTAGAGATAATATATCAAATCCTAAGAAGAATTCTCCACTGGATCTTACTTATGGTTAAATGGCGATTCTTGGAGGCTTGTGTGGCGGGGATTTCGTTTTACAAGAGTAGTGTATAATGACCCTATCAAATGCTTTTGTAAAAGGAAGGCTATACCGACATTGTGTTGTGTATGCTACAAATGTAAGGATAGAAAGACCTGTATATTATAGAGGGATTAGTACAACCCGAGATAATATCGATATTTTCTTCTATCTTGGTGAGATTAATGGCAATTGCTTGATGACCATTTCTAGGTTAGTCTTTGGATGCTCAGTTAATTCGTGAAAGAGCGAGGAAAACTACATTTGCGAGAGTTTGGTGACAATAATCTTACCATGGATTCATTTTGTTGGAGGAGAACCGTGCAGAAGAATCGTTGATGCAAGTAATGAATCGATATGGCAGTGAAGTGTTAGAAATATGAGATATCCGTTGAACCATTCGATTGTACAACCCGCGATTTACTCATTTAAAAGTTAAGTTAAGTATATATGTTCGATTTTATGACAATGTTCATATTAGTATACTCGATGTGACACTGGGGGTTATGATGGCTTACTAGAGTCCGCTCATAATCAATATATTAAGTTATAATGTTCGATTAACATTTATTTATATATGGCCTTTGTGAGTCGAGCCTAAGAAGTCACACACATACAACAAAATCAAATTATGATGTGATTATAAACTTTAGGGGTTAAAATGTAGCGTATGGAAATAAACGAGGCGAGGATTTCAAAATCGGAATCCCTTGAGATGGGACATCTTGAACCGAGGAGATGGAGAAGGTTTTGGAATCTTCTCCACTCTAAGGAGCAGCGGGTGGGGAGAGGTGAGGGAGTTCCAGAACCTTTCCTCCCTATTTTGTAGGGTTTATCCTTTAACCATTCTAGAATGTTCCTACCTCCTTTGGGATAGGCATTCCGGAATATTCCTACACCCTCTATATAAAGAAGGTCATTTGATGAACTCTTTGTTCATTCAATTTTTGAAATTCACTTTTGTGAAAGACAAAAATCTATCTCTCCTCCCTCTTTATTTTCGATTGACTAGTAGGTGTAAAAATACCTTTGGATTTTTTTTTCCTAACCTCGATCACAATTTAATATTTTAAGGAGTTCTAGTAAAACTTCGAGGAGAGCTTTTGTTCGACTCGTTGGTGTGAACCGGTCTTTAGAAGCGTGTTTTTGAATACTCGTGGGAGGTCCCATAATATTATTCATTTGCAACTTTATTGTGATTTAATTTCTAGAAAGAGCAGTACATATATTTACATCTCTTTTAATTGTGTATATGCAACTGGTAGTGATCGTAGATTCGTATCGTAGTATTCTTGCTTATAATTTTCGACGAGGATTTGATTTGATCGAGTGTGTACCTCGAGTAATTCGTAGGTGAGCTGAGTTGTTGGAGATGCAATAAAACCGAGCCAACATAGTATAGATCAATAAATCCGAGGGGCCGAAAAACTCTCTTGACTGACGGCGGAGGTTGTTTAATCCGAGGGTGATGCTCTTCCTTAAGCTTTGGTGTTTGTTCTCCACCTTTTTGGCTGAAATACTCTTGTCGAATCATGGTCGCCCTTCTTCGCTATGGACGACCCTTCATGACCGATATGTTCTCGAAGGACGCCCCCTTCATGGACGACTATTTTTGTCAACCATTTTAATTTGGAGGAATGCGATGTCCGGAAGAGAATCATACGGAGGTCTCCAACATTTTCTAATTACATTTCAGTGGTTCAACACCGATTCAAATCACTTGCATACTTGATGTTCAGCAGTGATTAATTGATTATAAACTATACTTCATATGAGTTACTCATATTTGTATAAACAAGTCATGCATGAGTGAGCATTACTACTAGACAATCTTGACGAGTGACCAAGTTCATACGTAAAGGTATTTGACTAAACGAGTAATGTCATGTTATAAGTCTTCATATTGTGGTCATAGTAAGTAATAATGCTCTCACAATCTCACACGGTCACATTGCAGAAACAAATAATGGCCCTGTATCTTATATCTCGTCCATAACGTATCCATTTGTGATGTAACTATTATCATAGCTCATATGATTAATTGTGCATGCAAGAAGGATATAGTTAGAGCATTTATCGCATGTTTATTAAAGTCATAGTCGAATACTTGAGTCACATGCTAGCATATAAATATTAACCTTTACTCAGGGTGTCATGCTCATAATCATTATTTATCAATTTATAGCATATTTATATGCCAATTTATCTTGATAGTATCTAAGAACTCAATTGATCGCACTAAGCCTAATATTACGACTTAGCTTAGAGGAGCTGATTGTCCAGCTTTGAACAATTTTTCTCAAAAGTTTTAATGGGTCATGGTTTTAACAACTTTTTAAGTAATTAATTGCTCCACATGCATTTTTACCATGTATCGACATTCCCAATATTTATAAGCACAATACAGAACTTTTATCTAGGACTTAATTTGCGAATTAATTATATTGCGATATGTGTCCCTTGACAATGCGTCGTGTCTTTGTTCTTGTACCCCTAATCGGTATGCGATTGGAAATTTGTGGAGTCCCGATTCCGTCTGATTATTAAGTCTTATAAATATACTTAGAACAAACATTTTTACCCATATCAATTGTCCCCTTATTTCTTGTGTGATCAACATTTTTGGTAACTTAATAATAGATGAACAAGGAATAAGTTCTGTTTTTGAAGATAGACTAAATCCGGCTTTATATGACCTTCGAGTGTATGAGAGGAATGTCCTTGTGTGTTCACTTGTGGACCATTCAATTAGCGTAGAGTCGCGCCAGCGACTTCGGTCTTCCGATTCATCCGCAGTGATTCGGATACTTCATATGCACGAATTCCCCACTCCCTCAATTGGCGGTTACTGACAAGGTGGTCTTGAAAATCACGCCGACTCATGATGATGTCAAATCTCTTGTCCCTATAAAAGGTAATTTCTCTTTCACATTTTGTGCTTTCTCCTTCCCCAAGTACAATTTTTTTTAACCTCCCCAAACATTCTTCATCCTCCATAGCAACTACCCTGGTTTCTTCCCCCGATAACTTCATATTCCTCTCCAGGTACGTTCTCGTTAACTTGGCAAACGTTTTGCTTCCATCTCAACACCTGATCAACCAAATATTCCTGCTAGACAAGTAACTTCCCTAACTCTATTAGAATTTTCTGCACATTGAACATAATGAAATACTAAATGAATATGACAACCAAAATTATCTTGTTAGATTACTGTTAATCAAGGCAATGTTGGCTGTTGTTATAAGAATTATGATAATTGGATCAATTACCTAAACTCATTAGTCTTTCTACTGCAGAGGGCAACGATCGGTTTTGCTAACATTAGACCTGGTGAGCAAAACGCAAAGGCAGACAACACCAACAGGACACAGAGGAAAAGAAAATGAAAATTCATTAGCATAATTAATACACTTATAGTATTCAAGAGTTGTAATATGGTAACTGTTTAAGCTCAAACATGTATTGGATAGTATTAAAACCTTTCTATATTTTAGTAATCATATCTTGGCTTGTAAGAAAATTAATCCCTGAAAATTTTCAGAATTATTGGAAGAACATAAAACAAAAGTTGGATGTTAGATAATTAATCCGTTTGACCTTGAGTTGACATCTAAAGATTTATACCACTAGTACTAATACAACAAACGTTTTTTATGTCAAATTTTTGCCCAGTAAAATATATTGGAAACAACACGTCCTCACCAAGATTTAAGTTCCTTTCATTCTCTCAATCTAATAGGTAACATTAGCTTACAAAAAACTTGAGTTATGGAGACTTCAATTTTTTCTCTGCAAAATCAGCATACAAAATGAATTCTACCAAAACATGTAAACTATATTCTTGAAAAGAAATTCAAAATACTAGAACTGTTAGTTTTAGATTCATTGCTGTTACATTTCGTAGTCTTCCTTTCAGTTTTCCTTCTTTTCCCATGGCCTGACTTCAAAGGTAAAGAATTCACACTGCGTTATGACTCTGGGGTTACACAAAAGGTCACCGAGATTTCTATTTCTGTGGTGTTGAAGTTTGATCGCTAACAATATTTGTCACGTCTTCAAGAACCTTGCCTAGATTTCTTTTTCTAAATGGATTATCGCCTGGTTCTGTTTTGATAAGTTTTTCGTCAACTTCCATGACCTCGCATTTTGAAGAGAAGAGTAATTTCTTGAGTGGTATAGGCTCATTGGTACTATTCTTCTCCCCAACCTCTGTCACTGCTGTGGCTACTTCGCTTGTGAAGTCTACATGAATCGTGCAATGTTTTCCTTTTCTAAATGGATTGTTGTCTGGTACCTTCATCATCTCTTTCTTGATAACTTTTTTTCATTAAGCTTTTTAATTTATTAGAAATATTGATTGAAAAATTAAAGGATTTACATTTAATGCTACGTAGTAAGAGTGTGAGAGCGTTGGCCAGAAACTTTTATATAGTTGAGTAAATTAGAAATGAGTAATCAAACACTCGTAGTGGAATTCTTCATGAAAATGAATCTGAGAATATTATTCGGGTAATATATGTTAGGATATAAAGAAAATATTAGGCGTTGGCTGAATCCGAAAATTTAACATCATTTTGTGTGTTAATGAGCTTGCGCAAAGATGGGAATGGCCAATAAAGTTTGCTTGAAAAATCGTGTTATGCGATAAGGAAGTGACAACTTTTATAAAGTAAAGGGCTCCTAAGTAGCCTTAGTAATGTGATTGACTACTTATGCTAAAATGTCTGGCGCCAGCGAGTAAATTTTAAAATCCGAGAAAATAGGCTTCGAAATTGTGAAGTCGAATGCGTGGTAATGCGACTGCGGACATAGAAAAGTCGTGTGAGCCAACTTTGCTTCGATCGCGATTCGGGTTTGCACATTTCAAACTTGAAATCGAGAATTTGATTTGACATTCAAATCAAATGGCGATCACATACGTTTTTTATTTGCTCATTAAAGAATTGTTTGAGTGCACCTTAATGCGACGTTGTTTGAAGCGGCCTCTACGTATTTACGAATGATCCATTACGGCCATCGAAAAAAAAAAAAACACACGCACACAGTTCACAAAATCGAGAGCTCTCATATCTATTTTCATTGGCACCCCCATCCCAAGAGTGATCCCAAGGCTGGTAGGCGGTTCGTCCACATCGGTTCTGATACTAGTGAAGCCGATGGTGAGGTAGTTTTATCTGGGAAGCATACGTACATGCGTCCTTGCTTTTTTGAGGGAAGAGGTCGAATACGTTTTAAGGAGGCGTTATGCTTAGTGACTCCATCTGGTTTTCATTTCGTTGTAATTGTTTGTCTCGTTTTGAAATGGATTCGTTTTATGTCGTTTGATTCATTATGAGTTTTGTATTGTTTATTTGCAAAGTTTTGTTGTATAGTTCGAATTTTATACATTAGTTCCTACAATATAAATATATAATTAATCGGGAGAAGCGAGGGGCCTTGGTACCTTGGTAGTCTTGGGAGGAGTGCTTGCTGGATTCGAGGAAATAAAATGTGCAGCTGAAATAAAACGTTTGTTTTTTATTTGCGAGAAGATAGTTTACTTACTCTTCTCGGTTAGCTATGCTTCTTTAGAGTTGAAATGAGTGTTGAGTTTCTATCATCGTATGCGGGAAAGCAAATCGCTTTTCGTATTATCATAGCACATTAGGGTAGGGGAAATTTGTTTTAAGGAGTTGTGTTAATAGCGAAGCTTTGAGGTAGGTGGATGTTTTGTATATTGATTTAACACAGCTCAAAATTTTTACATTATAGTTAATGTCTCGTCCTCTACGCGATTAACTGATTTTGTGAATGCATGAGTAATTTCTTGAGCGTGATCGCCTCGTTGGCATGCTTCTTCCCCTCATAGTGAAATGTCTGCTTGCATTCCTCAGCAAACTTCTTCACTACTGGTAACGATAAAGAAATTATAAAATAAAAATTGAATAAGTTTAGTCCCACTATTCCCGTGAAACAGCTTTCATTCAGCCAATATAATTTTATCATCTTCTACGAAGGGTTGATCCAAAGGTCCCTGGTAGTAGTCAGATTGACATGCCTCTTCTTATTCGAATAATAAAAAGGAACGCATTTATATTCAGACTAGTTTAATCTTACGATTTATTAATCATATCATTCATCTTTATTAGAATAATAAATAAATTTCCTTTTAATTATATTTTGATACAAGAAAATATAGAGATTTTTTTAAAGAAAAATTTAGTTATATTAGATTCATCTTAATTAGAATAATAAAAAGTAATTTTGGTCAAGATTGATACGAAAAAATAACAACGTCAGTTAAAATTAGCTAGATACATCTATTACGAGTTAAGTTTTGTACTACTAAGGAAATACGGATTATTTAATACTTGATATATTTCCGTAACGGAATTCCTTTTATTTCTCTCAATCAATTCAAATTTCATAATTACCATTAGCTATTTCAGTTGTATCATTTTTCATTTTATTCCAATTGTAAATTCTAAAATGACTAATCATCTAATACTCACAAAAAATATTCAAATAGGTGGCTTTGCAATTCAATCTAAGCTGGAATCCTAATCGGAAAAACAAGTTGGGAGCTTTAATGCCTTGAACATGCCACTAAAATTATTTTAATCTCATTTTGGCTTATTTTTGTATGTATATTTATCTTTAATTAAAAAGAATATTTTTGTTGTTCGTTTCCATTCTTTTTCTCAATTAGGTGATGAATTTGTTTATGATTTATGATTTTTTAGTTTTTTATTAATGATTTTTCCATCATGTTGCAAAGACTCAATATTTGATTTGTTTTATTTTTTTCATTTGTAGGAGAATGTTTGAAGATCTGCTGTGGAATTTTGAAAGTTTTGAGTTTTCATTGTATGAGTTACTACTGATCAAGTCAATGGAATGATTCCAGTTTAGGTCAATTTTTATTCAGTTTGATGCAAAATTAGAGGAGTTTGAAAATGAGGATTTTGTTTGCTACAAAACAACACTATCGCCTTTTTTGGTAAATATTTTTTTGCCACACAACATTATAATTATGGCTTATACCAATTTCCACAATACATTAACACTACGGCTAATACCAATTTGCGACAATGCATTAATATTATGAGAAGCTAACGTATTTGGGTTTTCACAATTAAAATAAAATTTATATAAATCGATTTTCGGGAGCTACGAAGTTATAAAATAGTAATTTAATCGGAAATTTTATATATATCTTACAGCGGAAGTAGCAATGAAATATAATCGAGAAAGGAGGCTACAAAAAGCAATTAAAATAGATTGTTCTACACCAACTATCGATCAAAACCTTCCGTACCTTAGACATATAACCAACCATTCTCATGCAAACTAACATCTATTTTCCCTTTTTCTTTTTAAGGACACGTGTCAGGTCCTCCTTTCGACACATCACCCCTCAAACTAAAATCCCCATTTTACCCTTTATCCACCAACAAAACACCAAATCTAAAAACTACAAAGTACTACCAAACACCCCACCAGCCCAACCCTGGCTTACACACCCACCCCCACCCCCACCTCCCTCTTCCTTGGAAATCTCAGCTTAATAATCTCTCTCTCTCTCTCTCTCTCTCTCTCTTCAATTAACAAATCTATATCACATAAACCCTAATAATCCCAAATCCACTTCCCCCAAATTACCCTCAATTTCACCCCACATTGACAAATTAATTGCCATATTTTGATAAATTAGTTGATAAATCACTTAAAGATCCAATCTTTATTGAAATTTATTATCAATAATGAATGGAATTATAGAGAATGGAAGGAAGTAAAGTAGTGTTAAAGAATGAATCAAGTGGCGGCGCCGCCTCAGCTAGCCGGCCACCCAACCCAATCGCCGCCGGCTACCGCCAGTTCTTGAGCTCATCTGGACATGGTGGTCCTAATTTGTGTACCAACAAGTCCCTCATTAGGCACCCTTCTTTGGTATTAATAATTTATTACTCAAAAAGTTTCATTTTTTAGTAAAAAAGATTGTTGGGTTTTGAATTTATTAATTTTGGAATCAAATTATTTGATGAAAAATATATCAAAAGATAGCATTTTTAATGTAGTTTACTATTATAATTGTAGCAAGAAGTCCCTCATTAGGCACCCTTTTAGGTAGTTAATATTTTTTTACTTGTAAAGTTTCTTTTTTTTAATGTTACTCTATCTCAAAAGGTGAAAAAGATTGGTGGGTTTTGAATTTTGATGTTTGGTTTTTTAATTTTGGGCTCAAATATTTATTTTTGTGTGATTTGTTTAGTATTTTTGGTGTTCATCAATTTATTACTTGTAAAGTTCCTTTCTTAGTAATTTTGAGGGTTGAATTTATTAATTTTGAACTCATGTATTTATTTTGTATGATTTATTTAGTAATTTATCAAAATATAGTATTTTTAATGTAGTTTATTATTAACATGATAATTTTGATTCAGAATAAAGTTATTTGTGTTAATTAATGCATCCAAGTTTGTTAATTTTGAGCATTTAAAAGCATACTGCAATCTTTTCTGGGATGGAGGTAGTGATTTATTATGGTTGTACTTCATGACATCATCATAGAGCATATAATGTGGTGTCAGAAAGATCTCATAAAAATCTAAACTTTATTATAGTTTATGGTGTCAGGAAATGATTCTTTCCTTAATTGGTATTGCACAAAAATCTAAATGAAGATTATGCTGGAGAGGGAAAGATGTATTTTTTTTCTGTTTTTCATCATAGTATCAATATGATCTTTCTTGCATTGGTACCTTGTATGCATTAATCTACTGAGATTTAGCTTGTCTTAATCACATGAAATACTATTGATAGATATGGAGTTTCTGTTTCCATATGACATTCCCAATATCTGGTACATTCCACCTATTTTTTGTGTATGATCTTTTTGCTTGGTTGAGAAGTGAGGTTCATGGAACATTTGTTTGAAGCTCTAATATCTTGCCCTTGGGATATAAGAAAATTTATTTATATGGATCATGAAGCGTAATGACATTTATTAGTTAGCATGGTCTTGTATGTTGTTTCCATGCCATTTAAAGTGGTTGGAAGGGTGGACGGTGCATTTTTTCATGTTAATATAAACTATTGGGAGCATGTGTGGAGCTGTTATTAAAAGTTATAAAGAAAAAGTGGCTGAGTTTTAAACATGAGTGTGACTTGGTGATTGGTATGCTCTTAAAGGAGCAAGCATCTAACGTGGTGGCATTTGGTTTCTTGATTAGCATTTAGTTGACATGACAAGCAATTATTGTTTTCTAAACCCTGTCCCCTTACATGGTGATAATCAAACCCAGGACCTCTAAGTCTTTGGAAAGCCTCTTAACCACCAATTTGATGTTCTCTATCATGCATATTGGATGTTGCTGTCATGATTCTCTCGTCAATTAACTTGTGTGTCACATAGGAAGATACAGACATATTCATATAATCTTGCTACATGATGTGCATTTTTTTGTGTAGCATCTTAAAAGTCATTTAATAATTGTTAATTTTGAAAAAATCTGCCTTTCGCTGTTGACATTTTTTCCCATTTATCTCTGGACGAATTATTGGTATATGTTGTCTTGTTTCATATTAAATCTCTTGCATTGCTAATTTACCTTTCTAATTTTAATTGTAGCAGGTGAAGAACTCTGATGTCGGGTTTGAACCTAGTCTAGGCACAGAATTCTGCAGGACTGAATATGTTCCTTCTTTACGGTCCGGTGCATGGGCAGACAGAGGGTCTCGCTCATCAATGGAGGATGTTTACATATGTGCTGACAATTTCATGCACGATTATGGGCTGAAGGATTCCAGTGAAGGGCCGAGCGCCTTCTATGGGGTAACCATTATTTCACCTGTAGCAGTGTTTAAGTTAATCGACGTCTATATTACAACAGTCACAAACTTTATTTTACTTTTTGCTTACACGTTTACACAAGACCATGAAGCAAGCAAACTCTACGGATACACTTGTCGATTCTGTTCTCTTTTCTGACCTTTAATACTTTTCAGTTCTAAGCCTCCAGTGCACTTAGAGAAAACATGGATAGTTAAGATTAGGGTTTGGGAAAAGTTGTAAAAAGGCCGCATCTTCCAAATTATTCCGTATCTCTACATCTTCTAAATTTATTCTGCATATGAAAAATTCCATGAAATTAAAAATAAGGAAATGATTTTTAGCAGGAATTAAATTACATTAATTTCGCTGTTGGACTCCCATTGGGAGCCTGCAGTTTTAGAATTCATCTTTTTGATTAGCAAATCTTTGAAAACAAATTTTCTTAAGAATGAAATCAGGAGTGCCTTTTCAATATCAGTGATTATCTTATTACGATTTCATTTTTGTTCCTAACAATGCAAGATATTTTTTGAGGTTGTTTAGCTGAGCAGTTGCAACGCACTACTAATAACGATTGATGTTCCATTGACATTGTTTAGCTTACTGCTTATAACTTAGAAGTAGTCTATAATGTATATGGAAAATAGGTGTTTGTTGTTCTCCATTGTTATAATTCTTTGAAAACTAATGTCTGCTGTGTGTCTGACTTTCCATTTTCCTCTTAAATTAAGAATATTTGTTGCACAAAACTTCTGTATTTAGTGGCCATCACTTTCTGGTTTACTTTCAGAGTAGAACTTTGGAATTGTAAACAATGTATTGTTTATTTGATTTCTGAATCACCGCACTCACTTCTATGACCAGGTTTTCGATGGGCATGGAGGTAAGCATGCAGCTGATTTTGCGTGTCACCATTTGCCAAGGTTCATTGTCCAGGATGAGGAATTCCCTAGCGAGCTTGAGAGGGCCATTGCAACAGCATTTGTGCAAACAGACCATGCTTTTGCTGAAGCTTGCACCCTCGATACTGGTCTTGCTTCTGGTACCACTGCTTTGGCTGCTCTTGTTATTGGGAGGTTAGGATTTTACTGTATTTATGTATAAGTTCTTCTAGGGTTGTTATTGTGACCAAAGGAGATTAGACAGTCTCAATCACTCGTCAACTTACCATGACATAAGGGAGTCTGCGTAATTTGTTTGTTTCATGTTTAATGCAGTTCTTTAGTGGTAGCTAATGCTGGAGACTGCAGAGCGGTACTTTGTCGTAAGGGCAAAGCTATTGAGATGTCCAGGGACCATAAACCGGCTTGCATCAGGGAGAAAAGGCGTATTGAAGCTTCTGGAGGATATGTTGATGATGGATATCTTAATGGCCAGCTTAACGTTGCTCGTGCTCTAGGAGACTGGCACATGGAAGGACTGAAAGCTATGGAAGGTGGACCTCTGAGTGCAGAGCCCGAACTCATGAACACAAGGCTCACAGAAGAGGACGAGTTCCTCATTATCGGCTGCGATGGCATCTGGGATGTCTTCATGAGTCAAAATGCAGTGGACTTTGCACGTCGGAGGCTTCAAGAGCACAACGACCCTGAAATGTGCAGCAAGGATCTGGTGGATGAAGCCATAAAACGAAGAAGCGGGGACAACCTAGCAGTCGTCGTAGTTTGCTTCCAGTCCCAACCACCTCCAAATTTGGTCGTTCCTCGAGGGAGGGTGCATCGGAGTATTTCTGCGGAAGGCTTGAAGGAGCTACAAGGCTTCCTCGATAGCCTGGAAGATTGAGATTGTGACCTGTTCCTATAATTATATTTGGTTCATGTCAACTCATCTTTCTTGATTATTTGGTTTTCATGTCTTTTCTGTTATTTTAGAGTGAATTGTATGTTTAGATGTTGGGAGAGAAGTTACTATCCAACTGTAACATATGCGGCGGAGGCTTTTTTTATATTTGTTCTGTGACATCTAATGTTTATTTAGATGATGTTTTAGGAGTTCTTGCTGACACATTTTTAGTTTAGGCTAGAGATATAGATATTGACACTTCATACTTTGTTGATTATACTTTATTTATTTTTCCTGTCATTTCCTCTTAGTTGTCTTCATTTGTACCTAATCAATATCGTGTCTAAATACTTTTGAAGAAGCCCTTTTCCCTCTTGCCTATCTGGGATAAGAGGATCGAATATTATGTAGCTTTGTTCCTGTGCTAATAGGGAGTCTATTTCCAGATTGTTCATTTGTATCTACTGTAAATTTGTTGAATCACATAGATCTTTATTGTCAATTAATAAAGACTGGTTGAAAATTTCAGACAATTTTTTCGCTTGTATGATTGGTGTCTATATACATGGAGCATGCTCAAGTTTATCCATCGACTTATTCGACTATGAGGGAAACACATTAATTACTAGACTTGATAACGAATAGAGTCGAGTTGAAATCATAGCTTGTACTTGATAAGATTAATCAACCAAGCCAACTTGCTTAGTAACTTGTCAAGTAGAGCAAGTTACAATTGTATTGAACTAAAAACAGTTGTGGCTTGTGAGTTGTGGGTGATGTTAATTGAACAACAAATCAATAATACAACGGTAGCACTATATTCACTTGACTAATAAATTCGAGGTGTGGAGTGAGGACTTTCATTCTACTTTAGACCACAGTTGATTCTTTTGAGTGATGTTATTTATCAAGCCAAGCTCGATTCATTATAGATCGAGTCGAGCTCAATCCTTGATTCATACTAAATGAACGGCCAACCAATTAGAATGCATTAATGTACAACTCTAGTTATTTCATCAAGAGTCTGTAGTCCAACGTTTTTGTTAATTTGACATATTTAAATTTTATTTTATCACGATGCATCATTTATTTCGATGGATCATTGTTGTGACTGTTTCACATTTTTAGTAATAGAGAACCATCTTACTTTCCATTACTAATGCTTATAATTAATGGAAATAAAGCTTTGTTGATGAGTACTAGTTTTGATTATTGAGTCCCATCAAGATGGCTGGAGATAACTGTTGTATTAATTCAAGGCCAAGAAGTTTGTCCAATTCATCTTCATGAAGTGTGACCATTACCACTCTCCTCAATGATTCCTCCTCACTAGATGGTGATGGAATGATTAGTACTTGTCCTTCACCTAGCGCGGGTTCAATGTAGTACGACGCATGGATTGGCTTGTACACGGCCTCGAAAATGGCTGAATATGATTCAACACCCTCCATATTGGCACATATGAGACCATCGCTTAGCATCCATGGAGGATGTTCGTAGTCAAATCTCTTCAGCCACTCGATCAATTCAAGAACCCGGTCGTTGTCCATTTCATCCTCGACCCCTTTTATAGCTGTCACGGCTTTGGAGAATTCTGATACTGATATACCATGTCCTTGTACCTTGTTGTGCACTGTGCAGTTCCCGAAGAAACTCTTCTCCAAGCGTAGCACTTTCCTCGTATCCAAACTGAGAGACATGTCTATTAGCCCATTTTGTCTTCCTTTCACCTTGCTAATACAAATCCAGAATAGTCCAGCTAAGGCTTGGAAAGGAGTGGGTTCTCGACAAAAGGATGCATCGGTATCTATTGCCTTAGCTATGCAGCTTCTCACTGCATTATCATCGAATTTCAGGGATATAGTTGTATGTTTGACACTAGAAACCTGTGGTGGCTTCTCAATTGTATTTTTGTAGTGGTCAATCAATGCGGTGTATGGCTCGCAGTTTGTGCTTCTCTCGAGTGGTCGTGGGGTAGGCAGGGGATGAAATAGAGGAGGAGTAATCATCTTCCCAAATAATGTTGTGTCAGCCCATGCCTTGATGAACATGGTGGCACAAGTGGGATCAGCTAAGAGATGACTGCAGCTTAGCCCAATAGCTAAACCACCTCCTTCAAATTCAGTGAGCTGCCAATTTCAGAAGACCAACATACATCAACATCAAGGTGCCTCAATGCGACTGAAAGACTCCCGTCTAAGCGGGGTAGGGGGAGGAGTCGAATAGTAGGCAGCCTTATCCCTGTGATAACAGGAATACTGTGAAGTGCAAACAACTATCTACTACTTCACGAAACATAAGAAGCATAGGTAGTGTCGTGAGATGTTTCAGAAGATCAATGGGTAAAAATTCATACTTGCAGAAAAAGGATATTGACATTAATAAGTCATACAAAAAAAATATTGGTTCCTAGTAATCTTTACCTGAACATAGAATGTGGACCAAAAATATGGTCTATGAAATATTGGTTCCCAGTGAATAAGCTGAAGCTCCTTTTCCCTATTTACATTCTGAAGCCATTCGTCCATGCTTCCCTTGGCCGTTGCTTCCACCAGCCTCATCCCAGCATCGTTACACTTGATCATCCAATGCCCTTCCGTTGTCTTCAGTAAACGCCCTGTAATAATCGGATATGCACATAGCACATTAGCCACTGATTCCCTAAGCTTTGCAGTTAGTGCCCCAACCTTAAGGCCTGGAGGAGACTGGTAATACAACACAAGTAATAGGTGGTTGTTTTCCATTACACGGTCGAAAACTGATAGAGGGCAGAACTTCCCCTGCTGCATAACCTTTGTGCTAACCACTGTTCTTTTGCAAATGTATGAAACTTCAGCCATTGCTATTCTATCTAATCTCAAACACCCTTTTCAGCTTCTGTTAAGGACTTGCCTCTATAAATAACAATCTTTGGTAATGCATTTTCCATGGCTAACTGAAAAAAACAAACCCTCTTTATCTGGGGAAATAATTTTCTCATGACCACTCAAGGCAGTTTAAGAAGTTCCCAGCTTGGTTAGCAAACACAACTGCAAAATTGCAAGAAGCCCCCTTTTTCACGGAAACAACTGGCTTAGAACTACAACACTGAGTTGGATTCTTGAAAACTATAGTATATTCTCTTTTCAGACAACAATTTCCACTAAATTATTTTGTTGGCAGCCTATACGGAAATAGATCGTTAGTAACACTTTAAACGACACTTCCAAGATGTTTTGACGACGTTATCAAACATGACTACCAGACACCCATTACATGTAATAGGCACAACATCAATCATAGAAACTCTGTTACTAGGAGTACTAGCTCATCCACTCTTTGTAATAATAGGTCTAATTTTGTGGCTACTAGTACTTTCATTGTCTAAAAACGGATTCCTGTACTAAATTTCTTGATCCATAAAAAAAAGTTTTATGTGCTCAATACACATATGTGAAGTAATTTATAATGTTACAGTATCCAGGAATTACAATAAGAAATGTGAATCAACATCCCCTTCGAAGAACATCCTGTCCAAGGTTCTAGCTGTTAATGCAAAATAATATCAGGACAATCAACTACATTATACTATCGACAATTCATGGTACAAAATACCAGTAAACATTTTGTTTGTCATAACTTGAGTGAGGTTTTCCGCTGTAGTGCCACCAATGGGTGCGCAATTTCGCCATATTCTGAACTACCATTGGAATTAACATCTGACTATCTATTTCATGTATTCCAGAACACTTTGGTTGATTTCTTCAAGGAAGGAAACAAAGCCACTGGCACTTGTAAAGCCGTTTCCGTTAACATCTTGCTCCTCTATTAGATGTCTCTCAAATGCAGTAGGATCATCTTGTCCTTCCCTAATAAATATGAGCTTTGGGGTTATACTTCGTTCTTGTTTCAGTTTATTTATAGCTGTTCTCAATGAACCTGCAGTAACGAAGGGAGAAACCAAAATCTTGTTAAGCAACACACAATGTTCTGCACAAACTCATTCGGTAGCAGAAATGAAAAAATAACTTACAGTCCTGGGGTGGAGGGAATGGAAGTGTTGGATCAGCAGTAGACGAGTAGAACACAATCAGAGTTGTGAAAGCATCGAGGAAAAATATTGGGCACCCACTTGTTATCAATGCAGCACGACTCAAGGAATGGCGAGGAAATGCTTGCTTATCAGGGGTCGTGAATGATGACAATAGAGGATATATCGCGAGGTGAAGAGAAGAAGGGTCTAATGCACTGCACAAGAAAGTTGAAATATAACATATAATTTAGTCAGAAATCGATCACGATGATCATAAACTTACACGCCAAAAGAACAGAGGAAAAAGAAAAAAGAAACAGATATACTTTTTTTAGGTTAGACAAAAAGAACTGTATAAGACAACGGCATATTGAAAGAATTCCAGACAAACATGCTCTGATATTTAAATTTTGCATCTACAGAAAGAACGTTAGAAACAAAGTCAACAATAAATTCAGCTAAGACGGTGAAAGTAATCATGGAAATGACTGGAGATCTGCTAGAAGCATCCAACAATTACAGCTTTGAGAAAGATTCACTAGGGCATGCTCAGCAATAAAATAGTCACTTGAAGTACTTTGAGCAGGCAACTAACTTGGAAGCCATGACAAAGCCATATGAACAAAAATATATCATTCTCAATCACCAAAACTGGTGGATAATTTGACCACATGCCACTCAGCCTCCGAAGGAGAGAAATCTCATACTAACTTACTCGAAGGTAAACAACTTAGCAGGTCATATGTATGGATGTACCTATTATAACTTTCGACTTATTTACCTGAATATAGTAACACCAATAATAATACTAGCACTAATAATAACAATAATAGTTACCTGAACAGGCACTGGAGATATATTCGGTAATCTGGATGAATGCCTTCTTCATGGAGGCGGAGAAGAGGATTTCGCAACAAAGCGAAAATAAGGCGGGGCAAGGGCTGCAGTTGTGGGCACTGGGAGAATGAAACATCAACTTGAACAGTTGTAGAGCTTCCATGTTCGAACTGGACAAGTTTGCAAGCATCATTGTATTGAGCCATAAGAATTACGAGCCAATCATGAAGTAACATTCTGCCCTCTCGAACACCTTGCTCTAATGAAGCTAGTATGACCTGAGAAGAAATACAGTGGATGAAAATGTTAAAAATCGAGAGGAAAAAATAACTGATGAATACGACTCCCTAATTTAATAACTTTGTCCTCTTTGGTAGTTATATCTGTTCCATCGTTGTCCTTTACTTTCTTTATCTATTTCCATTCATTGTGTGATCTAAAAAAAGAAGATAGGCAACACGCCATAAAAGTTATAAAAAAACTTCAACACAATAATTCTCCATAGCTCAAGCGAAATTCGGAATTCGTCTTTGTTTAAAAGATGTCCAACGGTCCAACCATAAATTTTTTTAGCTTCCAAATACGATTGTGAGCAGGATGATAACAAAAACAAATGAACATTTTTGGGTTAATGACACCTTCTTGATTAACTTGTTGGACAATAACTATTTATTACACTATGGACGAAAATTACTCACAATAAACAGGGTATATCAATTATCAACCTTAAAGCGATAAAAATCCAGTCTAGTACCATACAAAGTTGTATATATCTTGGACTTAACAAAGAGATGGCACTAACATGCAAACAGAATTGAGGGAAAAAATGACAACCCAACCAAATATTTGCTTTAGTGGTCCTAAATGTCAATAAGAGATATGGTTTCCTTTACTGTCTTTTTACATCTGGATCATTCTAGACAATCACATGCTAAATAATTAATGAAAAAATAGGAAAATTCTCCTTTCTTCAGTGTTTTAGGAGACCATCTTTCAAACATGTTGACTCCAATTTTTTATGAATCCTTAACATGCCTATGTAACACCTACCTACTACTGGAATAATTGTAAATCAAAAGGCTAGTCAAGAGCAAAAAGGGAACTTACCTTATGAACAAGTATAGAAAGTACGACATCAGGATCAACACTATCATAAATCTCACTAATATTCTGAGCAGCAACAAATTGCATGGTGCGAATTCTTAATCTCCTTTGGATGGTATATTTGCTTCTGCCCATAAGAAGATATCAAGTAAAACTTCAAAATCCTGAATGGAGAATGATAAGGCTAGCAATTTGAAAAAGATAGCATTAACAACATTCACAAAAAGGACAAGTCTTCAGCTGGGTGAAGATATCACAGGTTGAGCAGCTACACCAATTCAGGCCGCTTTAGGAGACCAGGGGTAGATACAATTTTTTTTTTTTAAGACATAGTTGCAAGATGAATTTTTTTCCATGTCCTATGGAGTCACAGATACTATATTCTCTGGTTCTTGGATATAATGGAATAAATCAAAATGGCTCACTATGCTACCTACACTTCTTTTTTTTATTAAGAAGTAGTAGATAGTTTTTACAGTTCATCTTGGATCAATTCGGAAACAGCATCCCTGGTATCACATGGGTAAGGTTACGTACAATAGGCCCTCGATCACTTTGTAGGCTCACAAATTCAAGACTACATTCTAGCACTATGACACATATGTGATATGAAAATGTATTAACATATCAGCAAGCATGATTGTCGGTTGTATATGAGAAGATAATTGATACCTCCGTTCACTACTTGATCCTAAATGTTCATCTGGGGGAACAATAACAGAATACTGAAAAGCAATCTGCAGCATGGGCAGCTCAGCAGTATGCCTGTGAAGAAGGTAAAACAATAACGTAGTGCATTATATGAATGTATAAAAACATAATTTCAATCCCCTTTCATATGAATTTGAGAAACCGAACAAATGTATGAAATAATTAACACCTCAAACATGAATCAGGTGCCAACATACTGCTACAAGCCTTTGCTAGTAAAATAAATTCAACTACTAACACACATGTTAAATGCATAGACATAAAAACTTAATTAATTAAGGAGGAAAGATGATAGCTGCAACAAGCTGACGTATTAAAAAACAGCTCATAAACCTGTATAAAACATATTGGATATCCTGAAATAAAAACATAATTCCCCTTCCCAGATACATGTACCATTTGACTCTGCCGAGAGTAAAACATTGAATTACTCTCTTATTCCCACTTATCCCTCCTTTCCACAATCTCCCATTTGGTCAAGGTTCATTTCTCAATGTATACAAAACAAATTGAAGGAGAGAATTTACATGACATTAGTTCCCTTAAAATAGAGAGAACTTCCATTTTCACAGGCAGCAGGAGAAATTGGCATTCATATCTAAAAGAATCACTCATTTGCACTCCTATATTGCCAATACATCCACCCTATTTATAATGTCTAAGAACAAAATTTCCACATCATCATGTGTCATACTTTGTTAATTGTCAAATATACCCCTCTAACCATAACTCCAAAAAAAACCACCTCTCAGATTGATCTACGTGTAAGCAATTATGATAACTACCAAAATGCATAACTACCAAACTCCTTATACAAAGTGCATAACTATCAATACTCTTTATACAAAGTGGTTACGAGAACCAATGAAATCAGTCAAAATCACCATGTGATTTGTCATGGAAGTTTAAATATAAATTTTTATCGCTATTTTTACTGAAGACGTTGATCAAATATCTCGAGAAGATATGAGACTTTTTTTTTAAAAGCAATTTGCAATTTATAACTCATCATTTGATTCTACCACAAGATAACGTAAGGGGAGGATAAAGTATCATCCACCACATATCGATAAATTTCATGATCATTTACTGTTTAAGTTGGTGTTCCTTTTATAAACTGAATATATTATACTAGCAATTCCAAAAGAAAAAATTATAAATTAAGATTAAATTGATAGAGGTTGAACTGTGCACCGATAGCTAGTAATGTTTAATTGACAAGTTTATTACAGATAATAAGGGAACAAAACAACTTCTATTTCCCATTGCCATAAAATAGTGACATCCAATACTTAAAGTCAAATAACTCCTTTGTATTCCTATACTTAAACTATAAAAAGTGTAACTTGAATAATCATGTTCAAAACTGATAAGGGTAAACATAACATCAACAATTGATATTAGCACATCCCCATGTTTGCAGGAGTAGATCTTCCGGATGAATTCATAAAGTCCAGAACCGAGTTATTATTGCTCAAATGATTACAAATCAAAAGCAAACTGTTGGGGAAGCATATGAACACTCTAAAAGCGATTCCTTCTATGCCTGATGCTCGGATATGCCCAATAATAACCAGTCAAAGCAATTAGGTAACAAAATATCATCCAAAGCAAACTGTTGGGATAATATTAGCACCAAAGCATATGCCTTAAAAACTAAAAAAAAGTGGATGTCTAACGGGGTGTGTTTGGCTAAATTTTTAGTTTAACTTAGAAGTATAAAGAGTAAAAGGCTCCAAGCCCAGGCTTATTCCGCAGGAGACACTTTGTTTTGGAGAACACCATAATTATGCCCACTTCCTAAATATTTACTGTTACTTCAGAGTACATCATCCCCCCATGTATTTATGTAGAATTAAGCAAACATTTAACAGTATTATCTGAGTAGACAAAAATCTGCCAAAATAAATCTGCCAAAATCAGCTCGAATGCATAGTTTTCAATGAAGTCAAATGGTGATAACTAGACATGGGCTGAGGGTGAATAGTTTGTTACCTGGAAAACCCAGTGTTATTTGCAAAATCAAAGTCATAAGCATATGTTGCAAAAGAATCGCAGCAGATAATGTGTTGAACATTTTCATATTGTGGATCTGGGAAGAAATGCCCATACTGCAAAAAAATAATTGTTAATCTTTAGTAATCAAATACAAACAAATAATTAAAACTTAGAATTGGAATTAAACACAATTGTAAACACATACAGAATTCCCAGGTTTGAACTCAGAAGATGTCCTCACTCGTAATACACAATTGAAAACATAGGGACGACTCAACATACGGTACCTGGGAGATAAATTTTGTAAGCTCCCTTTTTTAAGGTAAAGAAAATAAATTGTAAATCACCCTAGTGTTCATTTAAAAAGTTTCATACAATCTGAGTTGGCAAAAGTGTTAATATTGCAACTCAAAATATCTTCACATCAATCAAAGTGGACTTCAGAAGCAAAGTACTTACATGTCCTGAGGGAGAGTTGAATCATCAGTATTTGAATACAGAAACAACGAACCTCCGCTTTCAATACTTAGAAATTTTAGTGAAGCTAAATCAGTGTACTCATTTGTAACTGCAAATATGTCAACACAGACACCTGCTTGAACAGCGACAGTTGCCTGTCGAGAATATATCAAATGTAAGGTTTATCAACAATCTGCAAGCTTGTGGAATATGAACAGAAAAATTTACCAAATCTTTATAGAACGGCGTCTGTTCAGGAAGCAAGGCACGGTCCGCATCCTCTCTTTTACTGGCATACTGCTCCCCATACCGTTGTGTATCTAGTTGACCAGCTCCATAATCAGGAGCTCCAGATAGAAAAGCAAATATTCTGGCTGTGCTCATGTTGAGAGAGATGAAGAAAACATATATAGTCAAATTCATGATGAGCCTAATACCTTCATGCATATGTACAAATGCACATCATCACAAGAAATAACAATTTCTCTCTTGAACCAGATAAGTTTTTAATTAAGCAGTGAATGGAAGAAAGAAGGGATGAAAACATTATAGCTCAAAGCAGGGTATTGAATATGATACCTAGCGCAAATGTATTCCCATATTCCGAACCAAGATAATTCAGAAGAGCTTCAATTGCCACTCCAAAACCTCTCCCACCAAGCATAAATCCGTCTGTTGCTTGACCAGGTGAGGTCGATCTCTCCCATGTAGTTGTAGGTCTTAAACTTTCAAGTGCAGACGCAATTTTATCCTTGCAGGTATCCACCTACATATAGAATTATTAATTCTTAACAGATTGCTAGCAAGTTTGGCAGATCAAGATTGTAAGAGTCCCATGAAATTGTAAGATTGTAAAATTTGGAACGAAAAGGCCCAAATTGAAGCTGTTGTCATGATAACACAACCTTATAAATATAGGTTTTGCAGTTTGCAGATACTCCAACTTAATAATTAAATGTGAATTGTAAGATTGTAATAATCCCAGGAAAGGCCACATACTGGAGCTAGAAATGAAAACAAGGGCATAACATCTTCAAGCTCAATCGGCAGGGTTCCGTCCAAATCTGGGGGAATAAAAACATTCTTCACAACTGGTATTGGACCCTGAACATCATACAAACCAAGTTTGTGACTGAATGTGGCAAGCCCAAAAAGAGACCCAGGCCTGAGAGCTGTGGTGAAAACAGAAGGTCGAAATTAACTCTTCTTTTTGTACAAGTTCATCCGAATCTCTTAAATAAAGTTTTCACCAACCTTCCAAGGCTGCTAGAAGAGCACTTTTGGTAAGCTCCAAGAAGTCTTCTGATGCTGCAAAGAAATTTATTTACAAAGAGCAGTTAGCATGATAGAAATGAATAGTAAATTTTATTTCAGATGTCATCTTTTCAGACATCAATCTAATGGACAGTTAGGAAAGAGGGGAAACTTAGAAGAGAATAATTCAGTCCAAGACATTTCTATAGTCAATTATGTCCCTTTCAAGAGTGTAAAACGCATTCATCTCATGATGTTACAAATACATAGCAGTAGCAAGGACAGAGCCATTGATGAAATAATGAAGTCTATATGATCAAAATGTGGATGTGACTGAGATCTCAATGGTTTATATTAGAACTTGACATAATTGTAGGGATTGTAACTTTTCAGGGTCATTATGTTTCATATAGCATATATTGGGATTCTCGGCCACACTTTCAGGGCCAGTATGTTCACTTACTCATATAACATATATTGGGATTTTGGGATTTTTTCTCTAGTAATCCACTCGGTTCCAACAAAAAAATAATTTCAACATAAAGTAAAATGGTTCCATTACATCACATTGGATATCTTCCAAAATGGTACCTCCCAGCACAATCTCATCCAGTGCACTATTTTTCTATCAAATCAGTTTGTTATTTTTGAGACCATCTATTTCGATATCTTCTTAACAAAAACCTATAAATTAAGTGAGTCAAACGAACACACAAGATAATTGAATAGAAATGGATGTAAATCTTACACGACAGGTCAACAGCTGCCACATACACAGGCCGTGCTTCAATTTCCTTAGCTTCCTCTGCTGCAAACAACCAACTTAAACACTTACAGAAGAACTAATATGTGTTAAAGGGATTTACATTCTACTCTCTCCATCCCAAAAAGATTGTCCAATTTGATTTTCAATGGTGAAGATCAACAAATTTTGTAGTCTTAATTGACACAACATTAATTTGAATCAAATTTGCCATGTTAACACTTTAGTACATTAAAACACTAACATTTAATACATTTCCCACCAAATATCATACACTGCATACAAAAATACCCGAGATAAATATATAAATGTCAACCATCAAAACACAAAACTATACTATCTTTTCAATGGTCAAAATTAATATACCATCAGTCTTACTCTTAACTGACACATATAACTCCGATTTGAATAAAAAATAACACGTTAATACGAACTACACTAAAAATACTACCCTCCAATATATTTTTCACCAAATACACTACACCACATAGAAAAAATACCCAATTTCAAAATTCAAAAAGTCAACCATCAAAATTCAAAAAAAAAAAAAAAATTCAACCATCAAAAGCCAAAATGGCAATCTTTTTTCGATTGACCAACTACATTTCGTACACCATACACTTATTCAAATTAACAAACTTTCTAGTCTTAAGTGACACACATAACTCCGATTTGAATCAAAAGTATCATATTAATACAAAACTACACTAAAAAACACTACCATCCAATATATTTTCACCAACTACAACACACCACATACAAAAAATACCCAAGTTCAAAAGGAAAGCTCAACCAAAATCAGAAATCAAAATTGAAAAAGTCAAACCAATCAAAATCCGAAACTCGACACTTTTCCCAATTAACCAACTACATTCCATACACCAAACACTTCAAAAGTCAAAATTCAAAATTGAACCATCAAAAGTCAAAATTAAAAAGTCAACCAATCAAAATCCAAAACCCCACAATCATCCCAATCAACCAACTACATTTCATACAACATACCCTCAAATGGCAATTCAAACAGTATCAAAATTGAAAAGGTCAACATTCAAAATAAAAAAGTCAACCATCAAAATTCAAAACCCGACCATTAACCAACTACACTCACATGACAATTCAAACAATGTCAAAATTAAAAAAGTCAACAATCAAAATAAAAAAAGTCAACTATCAAAATTCAAAACCCGAGGATTAACCAATTACACTTACAAGGCAATTCAAACAGTATCAAAATTGAAAAAGTCAACATTCAAAATAAAAAAAGTCAACCATCAAAATTCAAAACCCGAGCATTAACCAACCTTCCTCTGAAGGCAATTGAAGATCAATAAACGACGAAACATTCTCCGGACAGCCTTGAGGCTTGGAATATCTAGCAATAGCTTCAGAAGACAAGCCATTAAGCGTTCCACACAAAGCACAACTCCACGCCCATTGCTCCTGATCACAATAAGTATTATAATACGCCCAACAATTCTCGCATCGCGGCAGCGTATCTCCCCCCGATCCGTATGCCGGGGGGTGCCCGTTCTCGTCCGCCACCGCGAACGGCGTCACGGTTACCCCCCACGGCACCCCCGCCGCCTCCTGCATGTCCACGTCTGCCGGAAACCGACTCACCGTTGCTCTTACCGCCATTTTGAGGAAATTCTCAAATGGGATTTTGGGGGTTTTAAGGTGAGGTAGTATAATAGAGATCGAGTCAAGTTCGAAGTTATCCAGTCTAGTAAGTATTACAGAGCTCGAGTGACTTCGAACGGACAACACTATACACACCCAAACAGTGTTTTTCAGAATGAAACGCATAATTTCAGTCTCCTTAACGAAATTCCCAACTACTACATTGCGAACAATGCAAATAGTAATTTCACCCCAAACATTGCACTGCTTAAGCGGTTGTATAACAACCCAAATGAACGGGTATGGATTATCGAGTATAGGTGATAATCATGTAGTCGAGTTGAAACGAGTATCAATTATCGAGTAGTATTACAGAGTTGGAGTCGAGTTTGAACAGTTTATCGAGTCTAGTATTATAGAACTGAGTTGTTATACTCGTACCAAATAGTTTTTTTTAGGTAATGTAAGCTACTATAGCCCCTTATTAAGATGTTGATCGGTGAAATTTCATATAAGTGCCGCAATTTTGCCACCCACGCTACTATTCGTGTATATTGTTTCAAAGCTAAGTCGAGTGATTCTCTCAATAGGTATCGCTGATCGAGTATGTTTATAATTATGAGCTGAAATGAACGGCATCCATTATCAGCTTCAGTATTATGTAGCCGAGTCGAATTAAACGGCATCTATTATCGGTCTGATATTATGAGGCGATGACTCAAAGGGTATCGGTTATCGAGTATAAGTGGTAATTATGTAGTCAAGTTGAAACGTAGTATCAGTTATCAAGTCTAGTACGCTGAGCGGAGTCGACTTCTCGAACGAGTACCGCTATATAGCATAATGGTAATTAATGTTGAGTTGGAACAAGAATAGTCTTTGAGTCAAGTCGAGTTCGAATTATTTAATCTTAAATGTAGCTAACGCCTTTCTTATACTGAAAGTAAAAGAGTTCTATCCACTAAGTATTCGGGCGATTTAAGCTGAATGGGGCCAGTGAGTACGCGAAAATAGCATTCACAATATTATAGATAAATTGTCCAAATAAATATATGGAGTATTAACTTTAAAATATATAAGTATTATTTTGTACATTTGATGATGCTTTTCGTATTTTGTTTGATTGGTTTGAATATACCTCGACCCGTGACATTCACGCCCGTTCAAAACCGGACACTTCAGTTCTTATAGCCAATGATGTCAAATCAGGCTTAAGGGATTGAGGGATTTAATTAGAGCTATCTAGTTAGAGACTTCATGCTTGTAATTACTATCCAGTTAGACACTTCATGCTCGCAATTACTCGATTGTTTCGAACATCAAATAATATTCAATTAATTTTAGGGCGAGTATTATATCGTAAATTTTGGTCTGAGGCTTGAGTGGATTCGAAAATGCTAGGTACAAAGTGATATTCGTGAACGACTTGAAACTTTAGAATTAAAGTTGGATACCGAACGGTAAAAGTAATAGGAATATTTTTTTATAATTAATAAATCAAACATATTACAAGTAGCTATAGTTGGTTGTCATATGACTTACATTGTCATTATGGTTGAAATTGACGAAATTAGAAGTACTAGTAGATTTGCAGGTTTTGTAAAAATGAAATAACAACAAGTTATCAAAATACCCGACATCAATAGGATGCCACCCAATACAATTTGTTTTCTTTGCCAAATAAGAGTTGATGACCATCCAATCTTGAGTTTTCTTGATGAAATAGAAACTTTTAAAACCCACTTATGTGAAAAAACCATCAGTAATAATAATAATGGACCTTTAATTTCCATAATTACTATCTCTAATAATCAAATAGTCCAGTGAATAGTGTTTCCACAAAAGTTAGCAATAAATGGAAGGGTCAGTATAGAGAAATTACCCAACTAATTCATAATAAACATGAATAAATGTGAGAACATGAACAACGCAACGAGGTCGCTTTTTTAGAAGGAAGGATAAATGAAAACTTAGGTTTCATTTCATCTCTTTCATATAGTCTCTCTTCTTGTTTCGCCCGAATAGCTGGACCTGCTTGATAAATAAAACAACTCAAGCCGCAACTAACTTATTAAACGATAAGTAACTTAACAAGTTACTAATGAGTTTCTCTCGTTAAACCGTCAATTGAACTAGAAAGTTAATTATTTGGTTTTGTCCAATTTGTATTTTACATTATCAACGTAAAACTCTTGACATTGGGTATCTCACGATTTAACTACCCCAATTTAAAATCACGCATTTAAATTCCATATAAATTGTTGGAAATCAATGAGAATTGACTTTTATTATGCTCGCGAAAATTGTATATCAATTCATTTATCGGGTTGGTTAAATGTGACACTGAACTTAGTGTTCACCTTAGTAATCAGATATTACTAGTGCGGGTTCTCATGATAATTTAAGGGTTAGCGAGCGACATTGTGATCTTACTATTAATCGTTGCAATAATAGTAATTGGTCAATTATTATTATTATACAACTTACTATTATCTCGATCCTGGTCACACACATACAACGACATTCGAATAATATTTCATGAATGAAATTAAACGGTACTTGTATATCGAGAAATGTATCTCTTAATATTTATATATTTGTCAAATATATGTCATTTAACACTAATCGTTAAACTTAAAATTCTAATCAATTAAGCAATTGATCGATTTAATAACTCGGAGCAAGCTTATTCGATATGACTGCTAGTATTTTAATTGACTGGTTAAGTTAGCAAAATAGAACAACTCACTATAAACTCATTATGTACTAAGCTCATAATCTGCCTAATTAAGTTAACGAGTTAAACCGATTTTAACGAGTGGAATTTGGGACTCGGGTATTTAAAACAGGAGATTAGGTTTTTTATGACAATCATAAAAAAACTTAACCTCCCCGACTTAGAAAGCCGCCTCTCCCTGCAGAATTAAAGAAGTTTTCTTCCAATTTTCATTTCATCTTCAAACTCTAGCAAGTTCAAGTACTCGGTTCGCTTTCCTCAGCGCCACAAGGCACCTGCAGGACATCATTTCGTGTCAAATGCTTCGAGAGGACTTGGGCGGGCTTTCACGCCGAGGTTGATTTTATGGATTGCCTGCTCGCCTGGGCCGCAACGAAGAATTCTTTTATTCATACATTTATATTTTCGTATTTAGATTAATATACATTACCTGAGGGATCCGTGGGATGTACTTAATTGTTACACAAATTCATACTGTATTTACTGAAGTAGTAAAGTTGTCGACATTTGGCTTGATTGGGAGTAGTAATTATATCACAATTCTATAATCTTCATACATTATGAATATGTACAGTATTTGGGGCTGTCAGAATTCAGTAAAAAGATTATAAGTATAATAATATGATGATTAATGAAGTAAAAATAATAAGCTTACTTATTAAGACAAGAATTATAAAAGTGTAATCTTGGATTTATATTAGTACGAGACAACGGCACACACGTATAAGTATGAGGTATTAAGTTGATTGAACTAATTGGTGAAAATAAGAAACTATATCAAGATTAAGATACGAAATATCGACGTTATAGAATTGAAATATTGTACGAATATCATTACTAAGCAGTTTAGAATAAATCAATTGGTTGATAACATTAAAGCATTTAGATGAAAATATTGAATAATGAATCATGGTGATATCGATATGCATATAAAGACGCTGAGAATTATGATGTTAAAAGTAAGATGACATGATGATAAAAGTGGTATCGATTATGAAAGTTATTATGATGCTGAAGCCATGAGAAGTTAATAAGAGGGTAATATTAACCTTATCTTTTGCATGGGCCAATTGCATCGCTGGGCGTACGATTGATAATAATATATGAAACTTAATGACGATATCATGACGAGAAACGAGAGATATACGATCAGAAATAAATATTATATTATTATGTTATGAAATGACGAGAAATGATGATGAAGAGAGGATTTCATAATAAGGATTTCAAGGGGAGGTGAAATCTCCGTATTCTTGAGAATCGACGGTCCTGTGATCAATCGGTGCCCAGAAATCAACTGACCGCTGTGTCCGTATTCGTTGGTATCAACGAATTCTATACTCCGTATTCAAAGGAATCACGGTCATATGATATTACTATAACAATATGGTATTTCAGAATACTGATATATGCATTACGTGTGAACTCTATTTCGTTTGCGGTCCTCCCTCCCGCAGTGGTTTTCGGGGGTTGAGTAATGTTGTACGATGCTGTCGTTCCTCTATTAGCGGTAGAACTCTAATGTAGGCCTCAGAGGTTGCGTGCGTGGGTTCCGGCTACGTAAGAAATGGCAGCCAGATATTTTTGGTCCTCGCCGATGGCATAATCAACGAAACACGGGTCTTCCTCATCTAAGTGTAGATTCCCGATGTAGGCCGGAATAAGTTGTTGTTGCTTATGTGATATATGTTTGGAGTTTTGATTTTGTAGGCGAGAATGTTATATTTAGCTATTGATAGTATATTTGTCAAATATATATCATTTAACATCAATTGGTTAAACTTGCAAGTTTAATCAATTAAGCATCAGATGAATAACTTGATAAGTTATTCGATAGTGAATCGTTAGTATTTTAATTGACTTGTTGTTAAATTAAAATAGAACCATTAGTGACTCATTATTTGATTAGGTGCTCATAACGGTCTAATTGCCAACGAGTTAAATCGATTTCTTAACGAAATTCTGGACTGGTATTTAAATAAAGGGATTAGGTTTTTTTTATCACAATCATGAAAAACCTTTTGTCTCCATTTCTCTCCAAATACCGCCTCCTAGGAATCGGGAGAGTTTTTCTTCCACTTTATTTCATCTTCAAACTCTAAAGTGTCTAAGTAATTGTCTGCCTCACTCTGGGCGCTGTGCAATCTGTAGGACATCATTTCGTGTCAACAAGCTTTGGAGAGGATTTTGGCATAAAGAATGCAGTATCGGACATGAGGATTGGGTTCATTCGCTCACAATGTAAAAATTTTGTATTCATACATTTATATTTTGTGTTTAGATTAATATACATCAATTAGATCCGGACGTATGAATTTGTGCTTATCACGCACAATTCAGGTATCAACAGCGCCCTGCAGCCTACTCAAGCTCGATGTATTTTATCTAGTTTGATCGCGGTCATAGTCATAGTTAATTTGATTATTTCATGATTTATATATTCAATTGATGAATATATAATACGAAAAATCAACCCATTACATATATTTCACACGGCCGGAATCATCATTTCACAGCTGATTTTGGATGATTGATGCTTATTTAATTGCTTCATGAATCGAAAGTGATTCAAAATTGATTAATTTGCATTTTTAATTTGGATATAGTAATCATTTTCATTTTACAGAAAGGGTTAGAAATTTCGTAAAATTACGAAATTAAATTTCAGGTTCATGACCAGGTTCATCCTGCATTTTGTCTAGAATTTTTGAATTTTATAATTCAAAAATTCATTGAATTTATGGATTGTCAGTTTAATCTAAAACTAGAAGTGTTTTTGATAAAATTTCAATTGGACATGTTCAATAATGATATCAAGTTGATGTTCAAGTCACAAATTCTTTAATTTTTTGGAATTTTTGTACCTCCAAATCGGTTTTACAAAAGTTGCAATTAACTGAAAATCAAAATCTAAATTGAATTACCAAAATCGCCGCCGAACTTCAAGGGACATCATCCTGAGCGCCCGTGCCGAATCAATGCCCGCCACTGACGTAGCTCACCGCCGCTTTATCGCCACCGCGGCGCTGCGGTCGACCGTGGAATGGCCTGGAGGTCGGCCATTTTTTCCGCTGAAGTTCGCCGTCCGCTTTAGAAAACCCTAAAATGTATTTTATGTAATTATTTTTGTTTTAAAATTATTGGTAATTATTAATGTTTTAAATGTTAAATCATAAATTTAATACAAGATGATCAATATATATCTCGAATGGCATTAAATTTGATTTATATTTCCCTTCATAATTATTTTCATTAATTGATAATTTTGAAAATATTTTCATGATAACTTTAAATTTTGAATTTTGGAGTTAATTATCAGAAGTACTATTCCCATGATTTAAGAGGCTGGTAATTATTATAATAATTATCATTAATCATGTAGAATATTTAATTTAAAATTTGTATAATTGATACTAATTATAAAATATAAAATTTAATTAGTTAATTATGAACACATTTATTTTCATTTACTTAATATATGTGACATTACGCATTTATTTATTATAATATTTTGCCCATATATATTGTTGCCGGATCGAATCGGTGTATTAATATGACCCACGCTTTTTCCGATCCGCATCGCATTCGTAAACGACCACCGAACATATTATATTATTTTATTTCAATTTTCTTTGTTTCTCCCACAAGTCAGATATGTTGTCTAAGCCGGATTACAGCGATTTGAATCAGAATTCAAGACGGAGCTCAAGCGGAGACCCGTAAGTTCGTAAGACAAAGAAATTATAATAGTGGCCAAATGTTAGTTTTCAAGTTTTGAAAATGCATAGGGCCTAGGTCATATCATACTCTTTGAATGCGCATTACTTGTTTTATTTTTTCATGTTGTACATATGTTTGATTACAGCAATTGCATGGTAAAATAAAAGCAGCATTATTAGTCTCACCGTTTTAAAATTCTAAGTAACGTATCAAGCCAATTTTAAAGTTGTAAACGGTTGCACTATCCGGGCACACCGCGATGGGCGCGGTTACAGCTTTGCACTTTGATGACAACGGATCATGCTGTTGATTTCCACTAACGCTGCTGGCTTTCGATGATCACCCAAGTAACTATTTGGTTTAATTGGTATGCCTAACCGGGTTGTCGGAGATACAAAGTCGCAGCATCCGCATGGTACGCTTGTTTACACAAGCAGTTACGTAGCTCGTGACTGGGTCAGTAACCTACTATCGCGCCATGCATTCAGCTGCATGCAGTTACTGGCTTGGAATCGCACAATAGACTTTGGTATCTTGCATTACTTTACAATTGGTCAGATAACCTACTATTATACTTGATTCAAAATGTATGCGTTGGTCACAATAATACGAGTATACTGGATTCGATACCTTGTACATTTTGTAAAGATTAAGATGAAGATTATATTTACAATTCATTTTGTAAATATGTATGGATTGTTTTGAACTACATTGTTTATTTTGTTGCATATTTCCTATTATTATGTTTGGCGATTAAGTTTACCTATTTTATTCACCATTCATTGGGAAAACTAAATGCATGTGAATTTATAATGTGAAATAAAATAAGTTAAGGAGAACTGAACGACTTCATTAAACAAAATGTTACAACGCGAATTCCTTCAACTATTGTAATCGGTTAGCGTTATCAGAGGACAAACTTAATACTACAAACATTTAAGACTTCATGCAGTTGATACTGCCAGATGAACTTTGGTTCAAGTGAACAAAGTCACACGATATGATCAAGGATAATCAATTTTTTTACTCAATCAAAGCGTGATGATGCTTATGGTTAATTCAATATGTCATATTGTTTAGCCACCAAACAAGCCTTAAATAATAAATAGTTTAATCTCTATTATAACTCCTATCGAAAACTATTTGAAATGATCTGAATGATGCGTATCTACATCTCAAGACACGCGACTGGGTATCTAGTTTCTTTAACACGATGAACACGGGTTCATGAATCGCGATGAAACAAAAGCTTATGGTATGCAACCAAATGTTATCTATTCGGTTCTCTACATCACTTGTACTGAGTGGACATGGAACTATAAGTTGAAGTTAATGATTCACTTCATTATTTCAACTTTAAAGCACAGAGTTAGCGTTTTAAGTAACATTTAGGACTGAAATGAGATTTGTTTAAACCTCATATCTCAAATAATTTTGTTGTCAAAGCCGGTAATGTCTTAGCTAGTCTACTGCTCAACACTAGTTTTGAATTCATATGATTTGAAATCACTATATAAGAGCCAAGTATAACAATAACCTGGAAGACAATATACAAAGAAAGTTATCGAACTCTTTCAGAATAGCGACTACATTATAAGAGCACATGCTTTTAAATCCTCTACGGCGTGGTCGGGATTCTAAACTATTTTCTTTGCACTTGTAAGAGAGAAATGAATGTCATGTTTGGACATACACGCTTTCCATATCAGTGACTCTCGATTATGAAACATTATTTCACTCTAGCAAGTCATGCTACCTCGGTTCAAGCTTCTCAAGGCAATTTGTTAGACATCATTTCGGGCGTTGAACAAGCTTTCAAGAGGATTTTGAAAGGCTGCTCATGGGGTTGATTGTGAGGATTTGGATTCATTTCAGTTTCCATTGAAATGTAAGAATTCTTGTATTCATACATTTATATTTTGTAAGTTTAGATTAATATACATCATTTGAGATCCTGATGTTTTAATTGGCGTTATCATGAATAAATCTATAGTAGATTCTAAATATACCCTATTGTATTAAAAGATGTATCAAGCGAAATGTGTTGTGGCATATTATATGTATTGAATGAAATTATGAAGTATAATATTTGTTGTTGCTCATCACCATCTCGGGCATAGTTATGTTGTATTTTCTTGTATTCTTTTGGTCCAGTTGTGGCGACTCGGTGTTCAAAGTTGATGACGATTCTAACTCCTGCCGACTGGGCGTGGTCATAATACGTTAATTGTAGTTACTAGTCGGGTTCTCATGATAACGGATTAGACTGCATTGCTAGATCCTATGCATAATCAAGTATAATAATAATAATTATCAATTATATTATACTGCCATTATTCAAGTTTGTAGCGTCACACACATACAGTGACGTTGAATTATATTTCATGTATGAAATTAAACTGCATTTGCTAAATTGATTGTTGATTGTAAAAGTAAATAACATAGAATCCTTATTGTAGATTAATTCAAAAAACATGTGTTGTTTGAAAAGTTTATGTTATTCAAAAAATATTTTCGCACGTATAAAACTAGTTTATTCTTATGAAAAATAAAAATTAATATGTCAAATTTCTAGAGACTTTTCATTTTATATACTTTTAAATTAGATTGGTTAAATATGGATGAATCGTGACCATAACTTTTCATATATATTGGTTACTCAAGTAAAGAAAAAGATCTAAGTAAAGTTTTAATAAATATTGAGAAAAAAATAGATTGATAGAATATTGAAGGGTTAATTAATTTTCCTTCTTATTTCGTTATGTCACTTAACAAGTTTTGATCTTATCATTTTTATTTGTCACTTAAGCTATTTTAAACACTTTTTTCCTCAATATCCCTCATTAATATTACAAAAAAAATTCTACGGAACATGTTTGATAAATTTATGTTATCCCTCCTCACTAATTGTAAATTTATTAGAGAACATGTTTGTTGTTTGATAAGTTTATGTTATCCAAAAATATTTTCAAAGATATAAATTTGTTTTATTCAAATTTAAAAAAAATAAAAATTAATATGTCAAATTTCTAGAAACTTGTCATTTTATCTACTTTCAAATTAGATTGGTTAAATGTGGATGAATCGTGACCATAAATTTTCATATATATTAAGTTAATATGTCATATTTCTCTAGAAACTTGTCATTTTATCTACACTAAAACTACTTAGCGGTGTTCTCAAGCGATAGACGCGACGCCACCAACTTGTTCAGGTTTATTATTTTAATAAGTTTTCCCGTAAGAGTCGTGTGTCAATTTTATGTTTTGGACATAAAACTAGTTAGTAATGCCCGCTAAACGACGGGCGAGACGTTGTTCTATTCAATAGTCAAGTCTAATTTTGTAAAATATACCCATACGCGCTTTAATCAAGGCTAATGGGAAAAAAATGTTATCTTAGAGAATCTTATTAAATAATTTGAATATTAATTTATCGAAGTTTCTTCAGAGTTGAATCGGAAGAAAAAACCCAAGTAAAAGTGGAAAATCATGTGAAAATGAACTAAAAGTACGGGGCCGCATATGACTAGAATTATTAATTTAGCACCCTATTCTGAAGTCGGACGTAAAAAATTGTTAGCTTAGAGAGTTTATTATTAAATAATCGAGTATTAATTTATCAAATTTTTACTGTAGTTGATAATTGTAAAAAAATCGAGCTTCCATTGTAGCTGATTATTACAAAAAATGAAAATTGAAAAACCAAAAAAAGAGATAAAAAACAATCACACACCGGCGATCCCACAAACTATAGCCTGAAATTACGGAAGTGATGACATTCTATTCAATAGTCGGGTTCGACAACTAAAACAAAATCACAAATATGACCACAGTTGTGGAAATAATGAAAAAGGAACGAAAAGAGCACGAATATTAATTAGCACCCTATTCTAAGTCGGTGGGCCAAAATATTATCTTGTGAGTTTATTAAATAATCAGTATTAATTTATCAAGCTTAACAGAATGATGACAAAAAATGATAATTAAAAAAAATGGAAAAATGGAAAAAGAAAAAATCACGCTCCAACAATTCCACGACCATAAGTGCATGTCAAATGACGGACGAAACGATGTTCTATTCAATAGTTGGTTGAATTACTAAAAAAAAGAAGCATAGTCGTATATGACCGTGCATAGAAATAATGAAGAAAAAGAAAACGAAAAAGAGTAATGTAATTATTAATTTAGACTCTATCACCAGTCGGGAGGGCTAAAAATATTATCTTAAAGAGTTTAAGATAAATAAAAATATTCAAGCCGAAAAAGAACAAAAAACACTGGCTCCCATATGACCTAAGGGGTATTACAAAACAATGAAATGAATCCAAAAAAGACAAATTATTAATTTAGCACTTACTTCGAAGTCGGGAGTGGCCAAAAATATATTTTGTAGTAGCTTATTAAATAATCGAGTAATAATGAAAACAATGAAAGAAATGAAATGAAACTAAAAAGAAAGACAAATTATTAATTTAATAATTCTATCCCCCGAGTCTTAGGGCAAAAATATTATTTTAGAAAATTATTAAATAATCGAAATAACAGAAAAATGAACTAAAAAATGTAATTTAATTATTAATTTAAAGACGCTATCCCTAATGGTAATTTATAATGAGTTGACAATTTAAAAATGTTTAAAAACGTAAAAACGAAAAAAACCAAAAATCGCTTCCACGCGCCCGGTCCCATTTAATTATATCAAGGTAATTGCAGTGCAGTTCTCCTTTATAACTACCATTGTAATAATAATGTTCTTTTGAATTGAGTAGTTAAGGAATTAGAGTTGAGAGGATTTCTTCAGACTCCTTGTTCGTTTAGGCTAAAATGGAACAAATGAACTTTCTCTCATATTTATTCCACCTTTTATATATAGGATAAATAAGTCTATTTTGGTGTAGGAATAAATGGTTTTTGGTGTATAAAGTACAATTCTATTTACATTAAATGTGAATAATATTAGAATGAGTAACAATAAAATTACGGAGTATTATTGAGTAATGGCACAATAATGTTTGGTGAATAACATGTGACCGAACGATGAAGTTTTGCAAATCAATTTTTATCTGTAATCTTCATATATATGTTAGCCTTATGCATAAACATATAGTTAAGTGTTCCTATTAGCTTGCGCTTATTCGTTTAACCCACGACATCATCGGCGATCGGCTTTTCACCCTTATTTTTAAGAATCCTGCCTCGATTTCCTTCTTTAATAATCAAGCGCGATTCTCTTTATTTGTTTTTTGCGATTTCAATACGACGATCAAAATAACACCCATCAATTGTTGAAATTGAAAAGATCTTACTTTTTAGTTTTTATTGATAAAAAATCATACTATTAAAAACAAAAAGTTAAAGATTTTTTCACTTCTGCATTGTTCGTAGTATTTTTCCAAAATTCTCCTATATTAAGTGAGATCTCCCTGTAGGATTAATTTTGTACGCCTTTAAACTAACAACACCCTTAAACTCATGAGACAATTTAAACTATTGAAAATTATTATCTCAGCAAAGAAAAATTTGTTAATAGTTCAAGGAGTATGGGAGAAAATTATGACCGCTGAATTTCCATTTTTTTTATTTTTTCTTTTACCTACTTTCTAGAAGATAAGTAGACTATAAAATAATATCCAAAATCAATAGATCCTAATATAATCAGTCACAAGTGGTCCAAATACTTATACAATTATTTGTTCAATTTTGATGTACAGAGCGAGATTCGCTCACTACTGGAAAATCAGACAGCTGGTAAAGCGCAACTGTTGTTAGATCGTTGCTAAACGACTTTGGTAACGACTTCGCAACAAAATTACCCCTTGCATCAGCTCGGTCACTAAAGAAGAGGAACAACAACGGACAGTAAATTTGCAACGCGTTTGCAACCTCAATTCCTTAGACAACGAAAAAGTTTTGACCCGACTAGGATGGGTCAAGCCGTTGCTAATCCCTTGCAATGTATGTTGCAATAATAATTCAAGGTTGTGGCAACTTTGTTGTCAACTCGTTGCCTATGACGATAAGAACCCGTTGCTATTTCATGGCGAAACCGTTGTGTCTTATTTTACAACCTTTGCTAAATCGTTGTTATTTTATGGTCATTTTCAAACATTTGTTGTAATTAACACGTTGCTAAGTTGTTGCAAACAAATTTCCAAAACTAATTGAGGTTTGTTGCAAAAACTTTAATGCCTTTGCTAAATCGTTGTAATGTTATGGTCATTTTCAACCATTTGTTGTTATCAACATCACATGTTTGTCATGAAACAAATTTTCAAAACTAATTGAAGTTCAAAAACTTTAATGCCTTTGCTAAATCGTTGTAATGTTATGGTCATTTTCAACCATTTGTCAAGTATCAACACGCTGCTGTTGTTGCAAAACAAATAAAACTCATTGAAGTTCGCTGCAAAAATTTAATGTCATTGTAATATCATCAAGGTCATTGGGTAATACTAGTTGAAACCTTGTAAACCTTTATTAATATATTAATTTTCAGGGAAAAAAATGTATAGATTTTTACCAATGCTATCAATCATATAACCAAAATGGTAATCAAACTAGTACACAAGGCTATATCTAACAACGAGAATCCAAAAGCATGAATTAGTACCAGGTGTACAAAATCAGACCAGTCGGCCGCCCGAAAGCGAAAGTCACAAAACTGAATGAGTCACCAAAACCGATGGACGGCTCGCTTAAAACACACCAAGCTTCATCCAAAATGTGATCACAATTAAGTTTCAAATCAAACAGCTTTTAAAAATTTATAATCCATCAAATTATATCAAAACGACTAAACTCATAAATATATACACAACATATCCCAAAATAAAGTAATGCCGGTATGGTTACAAAAAGATGATACATATCAGACGATTACAAATGACAACAAATGACAAGGCTAAAGTTTCAAAAGGAAAGATAACAATCAAAATGCTTGACAACACATCAAAATCGCATCGCGAGGGATCCCTTCACGCAATTCGACGCTTCACCTAGCCACTCAGAATAAAACTTCAACAAATTTCGCTCAACTGGCTGTCACAACCGGCACAAATGAAATGCCTAACGCGAAAAAGTGGGGCGTGAAGCTGCCAAGTTTTAGTAAACTTAACACAAAGCGGTGAACTTACCATACGGAACGAAATAATCAATAATATAATAGTCAAATATGAATAAAATACATATATATCCAGGACTACCTTAAAAGGTCATGGCAACATAATTTCTATAGAAAACTCGCATAATACAATTTAAGATATAATAGGTTGTCTCAACAAAGACACAATTCCGTAGTTAAATCAATGTACTTAACAACTACTAAAACTCTAGTCATCAAAACCTCCTATCTCTCATATCCCCACCAAGAGTGGCTCATCCTAACGCGCATATACCAACTGCCTACCCCAGAACGGACTAATCAATAATCACCCCGCACTTATACCGCAGTATAAGGCCAAAACCGCACTTATACACAAAGTATAAGGCACATCGCACTCATACACTAAGTACAAGGCACACCGCTCTTATACACTAAGTATAAGGCACACCGCACTTATACACTAAGTATAAGGCACACCGCACTTATACACTAAGTATAAGGCACATATCGTCGCATATCCTGCAAGGGAAGGAGAGTCACCTAACCCCTAATCATCCTAACAACATGCGTCAACCGACACTAAGTCACCTCAAATCATAGATACAACTCTAACCATCACCCCTCAATAACCACTCTACTCCCCAAACAATATCCAAGCACGCCTAAAACATCTACAATCGTAAGTCAAAACACACACAATCACTTATTGCCACGAAATCATGTCGCCGACAAGGCCACGTAAACGTAAATATAAGTTGGGAGTTCAAGCTATTACTTACCTCAAGCACCAACGCCTACGTATCATAATCACATAATCATATAACAATTACATGTAGGTCATTCTCACGTGAATCATAAAAACAATAACATGTCTATCATTCTCACATAATCATATCATAATAACATGTATATCATTCTCACATAATCATATCACAATAACATGTTCACACAATTTAAAGTGGGCACGTAAAAGTAACACCCGAGATAAGTACTCACCTCTCGCTAGTTACCGCAAACCTTCGCGAAAGACAATCAAGGTAATCGCTCTTTTTCCACGATCAACGCCTAAACAACACCCGTGAAAGTATAATCAAGACCTACATTATACCGGCTCTAGAAGATACATAACCAACCCTTGGGAACTATCTCTAAATGTTTCCAATATGACGGATAAACTATCAATTATAATCCCATCGGACACAACCCAATCGATCCCCCGCTATAATTCCCATCTTTTATTACTTTATCATTACAAATCAACTTATAAGTCATTTTAGTTCATCACTAGTCCATACTTAACAAACTCTATACTCCGAAATATCAATTATAACCCAACTGAATTAACACTTTTTCAACCTAACTCATTTTTAATCAATTTTAAATAATCAATTTAACTCACAACAACTATAATAAAGTCCCAATATAACCTCCTACACATTAAAAAGTCTTAGAAAAATATCAACCCAAAAGTCAACCGAAACCTACCCAACCTAGCCATAACATCCTCAAACTTCTAAATCATTTAATTAATCACTTCTATACATCATAGAACCCATAACATACCTCAATGATCATAAAATTGAATTAAGAAAAAGTCAACTAAAATTCAACTATGTCAAAACCCAAGAAATATCTCGAAAGACTTGAAATTTCTTACCTTTAACTCCTCAAGAGAACGACGGGGAGAAAGATATTCTACAACCCACTTGAAGCCTGAGCGACAATCGCAGAAATGCAAAAACGAATTTTTTAAGTGGAAGTAAGATTCTATTAAAAAGAGAAAAAGATGACAATGTAAGAAGTTTAATAATGACGATGCGGAAGAGAAGCATGACTAGATATTTAAAAATCCTCGAGTCCCAGCTCGGTTTCTAAGCACTTCTCCGCTTATCGCATTCTAAATCTCCACGAACCCGATTCCAAAGATAAATATTCCATGACAAAACTAACAATGAAAATGTAATTCGCTAAAAAAATTTACTTAAATAATATTATCATCGAAAATTATTTTATCGCCCCGGTCCCACCGCCGAATCAAAATTAAATTATTTTTTTTAAACGTGACGGGTTATTACAAAATCAAATAGCAAACTTGCAAATTACTACTCATTATAGTTTCTCAAAATCAATAAGTGGCCGATCAAGAAGCCACCTTTTATTGAACCCTCAAGTTCATCAAATAATGATCTTCGTCTAAATTATTACTCATTTTTTATAGTTTCTCAAAACAAAGAAAATGAAACCAATAAAAATTTGAACAATCAGTTTCACTACAAGTTCCAATGAAGCCATATTTGTTGGATCCAAAGAACTTATGCTTCTCTTTCTCATCAAATTTATCCTTCAATTTTTTCACTCTAATGTCAATAAATTAAACCCGCCACATTCCCCGCCAAAAAACAAAAACAAAATACAAATTAGTTCACATTAAGAAAATTGCATAAAAAATAACAACATTGAGTGTAATTAAAAACTTCAATAAACAGATTATTAACATTATATTTAGAATCAAAAAGTAACATAAATAAATAGAAACATATAATTAACAACAAGAGGAAAGGCAAGTTTCTTATCATACCTTCAAAAGTCGACAATCTTTTTGGTACAAAATCAAGAATTGAGTTGAGTACTACATACGGGTAACCAATAATCTTGGCAAACAACAAACTGCAACACTTGAAACCTTTCAGAGGCCATATGAAAATAAAATTGTTCATTCCTTCAAAAAGATAAGATGTTAGAATTGGTCTTAAACCAGCAAATATGACATCAACAATTACATAATAATTTATCCAAGGTATGAAAAGCACAATGAAATTTTTTTTTTCAGATCTACTATAGTAATTTTACACTATTTAATCCAACCTTCACACTACTTGCAAGTTACAAGAATAAATAAATTCAAGTGACGGTGGAGGAAATTATATATGTATGTAATAAGAAAATTAGGAAAGTTAGATTTTGAAGAGGCATTTGGCCCTTATATTCTCATTATGAGAATTTGGGGGGGATATTTTGGTGGGAAACTTGAAATTTTGGTGAAAATTTTGGTGGGAAACTTGAAATTTTAGCCATTGCAAATCCATGGGTAACTCCTTGCCATTTAAAACTTGTTGTCAACCATAAAATCTTTATGGTTTTTTGACTTTGATATTATAAACTATAATATTATTTAATTTTATCATTAAATTTAATTAAAAGAACCATTGAAATCACCTATTGCTCTTGTGAAATAGACGATTGATTATAACATGAAAATAAGAGTCTAAGTTAATTATTAATGTGTTGAGACATTCTCAAAATATTGAAGGAATAGCAAATAATTCATTTTAAACAAGTGTCTCTCATTCATGTTAATTAGTAAAATGTTTATATTGTCCAATAGTATTGTTATAAAGTTGTCAATGTTAGATTTAAAAAGAAGAAATCAATGATTGTTACACGGCATTGCAACAATCTAAATGATAGCGACGATACATGTCGCTAACTCCATTGAAAAACCCTCATTAACAAGGCTCGGTTGCTCACACAACCTGCGGTTCTCGAACTTTGATATTACAAATTCAAATGTATGTCCTATTAACATTGCATGTTATGCAATGAACCATTCAAAACACTTCTTGCACTTGTAACAACATAGATCGAATTCATACGAGGATTAAAGTTCGAAGCTAATTACTAACGTACAGGACAACTGCGATTCAATGAACGTAAGAACCCAAAATTAACTTTAAGCATGTATTTATGATTCATTTTTATTAATAAAATATGTATATTATCTAATAGTATTGTTATAAACTTAATATTGTTAAATTCAAAGAAGAAATCAACAATTACTACTCTAGATCGCAACAACCTTTGCAAGGAACGCGATCAAATCAGCTCCCAAATGAGACGTCAGTAATATCGTTGTTGATCGAGGATTTGGCTGTCATTTTATTTCAAACTGGCATCGATTGAGGGTTTCGATTCCATTTTATTTGTGTTTCTAGCAACGATAGTGCAACAATCTCTAATGTCCGTGGTAAAGTCATTGCAAAATCGTTATATATAAGGAATATGCCAACTTACAATAACTTCAAGACACTGCTCAGCCTCTAACATAGCAAAATATAGCTCAACACATTAATGAAAATAAGAAAAAATATCAAAGTTGAAAATATTCATCATAGTAGCTCAAACAAACATATAACAATAACAAACACGAATTCATCTGAGTTAACTACAAATCATATATAATATTCCTCATCGTCATCAAACTCATCATTCTCATCTTCGGGCGGGCGAAACGGATTCGCACCAGATTCGGGCCTTCATCGTTAATGAAATACCCCATTCATAATACCTTCTACCGACTGTCCTTGAACAATATCCTGTCAAGTCCATGTTTCTCTCAGAAACAACATGCAATTATCAATGTACGCCTATCTGGTATGGAGTCGAAGAGGAAGCAACACTTTCTGGCTTCATAGTAAAGTGTATTGATATTTCTTCTTGGCCGCGAGATCACCGCACTGATAAATATCTCGTGGATCGTTGAAATCCGAGATCAGATTTATCGATAAGCCGGCATACGTGATAACCCAGTCATGCTACAACCTCCATACAATCGGATTGGGCAAGATGTAAGAACTCATAATATTCGACAAAGACTCGCTTGTGCCTCGGTCATATCCTCATTGCCAAATATCCTCTCGCGAAATCCCATGCTATCACCAACACTGTGCAAATCCCATGACATCACCAACTATCAGAGATATTCATCTGCAACATCGACAACTTGGCTCTGCCACATTATCATGATTCATACCACTAGATTCTCCATGTTGTTCCCAGTAGAAATAATTTTCCACAAATCCAAATTTAACAAGATGCTTGAAGACATCATCAGTTGGCAGTGGGTAAATATTTCTACACTTTGAACAAGGACACGGTATCAAACTAGTTTCATATTTTGATCTAGCATGCATTTGAGCCCGAAAAATGAAGTCGGACACACCATCAAAAAATTCATCTCTAACACGTCTATCGGAGTCGAGACGTTTATACATCCACGAACGATCGATCGATATTTTGTCTACTTATTACCTACCAAGATGTACCAATATATGATAAGTAATTCTTAAAAGATGAAGAATGATTATATACCTAATTAAAGATGATAAATAGTCAATTAAAGATGATAAATAAGAATATTAGGGAACATACCTTAAATTTGACAAAATATTATGTGGTGTTAATGATCGCATAGTTAAGATAGTAAGCACAAATTAAGTTTTCTAAGTCACAATTTATGGTCCTGTGGTGTCGAGAGGAGCGTGGATATATTTTGGGAAAGGAGGTTTCGATTACTCAAAACGGGGCGGTACGTTGTTTATTTAAGCAATGCATGCTGAACGGCTTGCTACGGCTCGCTTGTTGCTATTACCTGGTGTCAAAAATAATATAATCCGTTGCTAGTGTGTTCAACACTTGCCACAAATTTACGTATTTTCAATACACCAAAATATAAGTCAAACAAACAACCATCTCAGACATAATTTCAATAAAGAAGAAACAACTATATCCGAATAATCCAAGCTAATATCATTGAATCTTTAACATCCAAAATATACAAAAAGTAACATTCCAAATTAAATCCCTAAACATTAGGATGAAATCTGTAGAAATCCAAAATATAAGCATCTAAAGTACCATTTAATTAAAGTTTAAAGATTCTATTCACTAAATATCCAAAAACATCCTAACTACTTAGCATCAACTATTATGGGTCATCAAGAGATCGGGCAATGACGGAATCGTTGTTTGCCGCCGCTTGTTTCTGGGCCGCTTCGTTAGCGATCTCGGCAATAAGCCCTCCATAATATCATCGATACCAGGCACCTCAACATCCATCTTCTTCTTCAAAAAATCAACCAAGTAGTTTATTTTATTTTCTTGCTTAATCACTAAACTACTTAGGGCCTCCACTAGTTTTGCCAGCTTCAAACACTTCTCAGAATTCTCTGATTCTCTAGAGCTTGACTCTTGGCTCATCCTAGGATCATTGCTAGCTTCTTGGGAAGACGGACCAGTATCAAACTTCAGGTATGCATTCTTAGTCGTTCCATAGGCAAATATACGACCTTTCTTCTTCTCGATCGCACACCGAAGCGGTCAAGTAAAGTCACATTCTTTGTTTTCCCGACTTTATTGTCATAACTATATGTGGCTTTCTACAAGATTAATCCACTCTTCCAAACATAACCCAAAAATAAAGTTAGCTAATAAACTATAATTAATAAATATACATAAATATATAAAGCATGTAGAAATCCATACACAAAACTAAAGTTAAGAACGAAATATACGTAAGGGAGTAGCAAGACAAAATATCTTTAATTACTAAAACTTTCTTGGAAAGTGGATTCACCATTTCCCCGCTGCCTGGGCTCTCATCATCTTTCTTTCCATAGTACAACTTCAATCTCTTTGCAATAGAAGGAAGCTCACCAGTAGAGTCAACCAACAAAAAAAAAATCAATATGAATTTTTTTTTCTACTCAAACACACTGTAAGTAACTCTATATTATGAATTTATTAGAATTGATACCATGACATTAAAATAACTTACAATTTGAGCGCTAGATCGAGTGTGACTTTTTGAGCCACCGCACGGGGTACTCCACCACTATTCTACGACCTTCGGCTCTCTCGACCGATGGCACAAATCTGAAGTTGCTTTCACAGACTCAGCTGTCTACCCAACGTTTCCAAATGGGTAGTTTATTCTTTAGAAATGGAGGAGGATGCTCAAACAGAGAAGACATACGCTTATCAGACATTCGCACGACGGAGTGCTGCCATTTTCATCCTTGCCACAAAATTCTCAGAAGAATCACTAATCAAGCCAAGGAAGAGCTTATGAACAGCATCATGAATCTCAGCAGGAACAATATACCATTGCTACAAAAGAAAAGAAAATGAAAATTTTAATTTGTTTTTTAATAAAATAATAGCATCATAAAAGAATTTTAAGTAAAACACACAATAATAATATTGCATATACCTTGAAGGATTCCCACATCACATCCCCCGAAACCCCATCACCGCTTCGACTGCTTCAATTCATTGAAACGGAACCGAATCTCTGGGCAGAACCAACGAGGAATGTCATCAGCCGCAATCTGAATGTAACACAAAATTAATCATCAAGTGGATCGATTAGAGGGAATTGAATATCCGATAACAAATAACATACATGTTTTGGAAAAATGCCACTTATTGACGATCCCTCGACCTCTTTGTCGCGGAGGTCGTGATTCACGCCGATCAAGGCTTTCCATGGCTGGCAGAGATGCAATGTTCGAAGGGATCACTTGCCACTATCATCCGAACTCATTTCATCATCCGAAATTTCAACATTGTTCATCTCGTCGTATTCATTCAAACCATCTACCTCGGAATCTTCCTCCGTTGTTGAATCAGACAATGGATTCTAAAAACGTTTAGCCAGTGGACTGGCTGAAACCACTGTGGACCTTACTAATGTTTACCCAACACTATCCGTCTCGAATAACCAAGGAGCATTCATTCCTTGGTAATCGGAATCAACAATCTGCTTTGGCTTTAGGTTTCAACGCTTTTTTCTCGAGATTGTCATTTCGACCACCCATACTTCGAAATGAAACTCACTGCGGTTAATATTATTAACTAAAATGACAAAGAAATTAACTTTTAATTCAAGATGTGTAAACTCTTCCTTTGGATATGTTTTTGAACTTCAACGACATCGCCGCTTCCGATGATGGTTCAATAAAAAACTTGTCATCGGGTTCTTTCGTGTATAGAAATGAAATCGTTAAATCAGCTCGCACATTTTTTCAACTACTATCTAGTTTTCCTCCATTTACAAAAGTACAGTACGACACCTTAAACAAATATCTAATTTACCTTACTACATAATGCTTTGTACATAAAGTTGAAGTGGATCTATGAAGTTGAGGAGACAAACTTAACAAATAGAACAACCAAATAGTCTCCCAAGTTAACGTGTAATTCTATCAAAATAATTCCAAATTAATAAAAAAACTCAAATAAATAGAACAATTCGGCAGAAATAATGCTCGCCATACAATTCCATCAAATCAACAAATAGAAAAAAAATGACCAAGTTGAAAGAAAGAATAATAATAACAAAGTTTCTAACCACATGTCAATTTTAGTATGTAAACTTTGAAGGGCGAGGTACCCGGAATGCTGGTGAGAGGGTTTTAGGCAAAGACAATGATAATTGTCAATGATGATTTTCCTCAATGAATCGTTATAGCTTAATCGACCATATGAAAAAGGACGGTGAAACCACCCATTTAACCGCGGCATGTTGGTCATTTTCAATATTTGGCGGTAAAATCGCAGGCTCTTTCCTCTAAACCGATTGTTATACGAGAAGTTTAAATATATATTTACCAACGGTACATCCAATGTAAATTCATTGCAAATATTTTTTTTTAACAACAAAACATTTTAACCCTTGCATTTCACTCGCTTTAATTGTGACCCGGGGATTTCACTAAACTAAGTTGGACAAATTACGTATCAAACTGTAATAATTTATTAATTTTAACAACGACTTAGTTGCCCCCTGTAACGCTCTTTTCTCTAGTAAATGCTCTGCCTATTTTTTTTGTTAACTCACTCAAAAATGAAAAGATACTTACCTCCTTAACATGCATCCTCTTATATACTTGCTTTAAAATATTATACATCATGTATTAAAAGATCATGAAAAAGAAATTTTGTCTCGTATTTACCTTTCTAATCATCTTGCCCCAACAAGCATTTACCTTCAGATGTCGAACGGTTCATTCACCCAACTTCGTAATACCATTTGCTCGAAGTTTTGTACGCGCTGTCACCAATGCGACCAAGCAATGTGAAGGCCACAGTATGTCGATTCACCACCAAATTTTCCTCCTTTAATAATATTCACTTTATAGGTTCTTTGTCGCCCAACACGTATAGACCATTATCAAACGAAGTATTCATTAATTACTCCATTTCTAGAAATAAAATAGCATTCGTAATTTATTGGAAATTGGAAAAGCCAAACTCATAGTTAAACGAGAAATGGAAATAATATTTCGCTTCAAAGCAAAATAAAGTAACGTTGTTCAAAAACAAGATTTAAACCCATGTATCGCCACTCAGCAGGCAGATCAACTTTAATCCATCACACCCTTAAGTCCACTCCGCCTTTCTCCAGCCGTCTCTTATTCCTCGCAGAGGCACATTTCGACAAATATGCATTCGAATTCGGTGTCTAACACCCAAGTGTCAGAGTAAGAAGTTTCTAGAGTAATAACGTGAAATACATGTAGTCTGAATGGTACCCAGCCCATTCTTCCTTTCTCAAGTACTTCTTACGCTTCCACTTCCAAAGCAGTTCAACCCCACAACGATGACATTTATCATTCTTCTTGCATCCTCAAGAATGCCTGCATTTCGACATCCTCGATGACTTTGAGGCTGGGTAAAGTGGCATACTTACAAGCTCGGGACAGCCCTATCATCTCTACTTAATGGGACTCACAAAGTTTGCATACATTGCTCAAATTTTACAATCAATGCAGATACAACAAGAATGACCTTTCTATTGTGCGCCGCTCGGAATAGCTTTTCCGCCATATACCTTATGTTACGACATTGAATTGAATATGGAAGATTCGGCCCATATTTAAGCAAGATTAGGCATTGGACATCGTAGCCACGAATCCTTATATCGGCTGAGTATGTTGTGCCTTCCTCATCACCTTCTTCAGTTTCAAGGAAGCCTGCCAAGATGTATTCGCTTCTTTTCCGAATTTGAAACTATTCCCCAAGTTCTTAGCCCAATCTAGAAGTTATACTATCTGGCTTTGCATTTTTCCAATGAAGATCGGAGAGTTTTTGAGTTATTAAGGTCATTTTGACTACAAAAGGTACGTAAAACAAACAATAATTCAGTTTTGTTTTATAAGAATGTCCTAATACAAAATAATAGAACGTAAATACTAAGCTTAAGTACCTAATCAAAAACACAAAGTATACCACACGACGAACTCGATCATATGGGTAAAGCGATCAAACACTAATTATGATTAACATAATCTCGCATCACTAAAAGTTCGACACGACCAGATAATGACCTCTTTGTCCACGTACGATGTCTCACATCACACCCACTTATAACTAAAAACCATTTATGACAATTAAGAATGGACGAAGTTGAAGCCCTAGTTCTGCTCTCGTGAATTGCTTCGCTTTTCCATCGGCGAGCATCCCAAAAGACGTAACGTACGCCATACTAACATGCCCAAGTAGCCTAGCTTACCTCAACCCGACTTGGGAATAAGTTACAATATTATTACTTAACTTAATGGCGGGATTAATTATAGTCATACTTACGATTATGCAAGACATATATTTTATCAACCTAAATTTATATCACATCAATCGTGAAGACTAAATAGAACACTTCGAGATACATGGTACGACTTTACGAAAAATTACTAAACTATTTAGTTCTTAACTACGTTAACTATTTTTCCGTTAACCTGACTCTCTAGTGGGTCTCCATCTTTTAATTAATTATTTACAGTTAAATAATAATTAAATCACATGTCATTCATCTTTTAGGCAAAACTATACATGCCGTATTTCTAAAATACAAGTAAGTCATATCATAAATCTCATGGCATCCATCAATATATCTAAACATATATTATACATGAATAAATTAATTATCTAAATTATTTTATACATGTATAGCATGGATGAGTAAATCGAAGAAGTACATATTCATCAATCGAATTATATACTATTGTTTAATTATCAGATAATATAAACGATTGCTTATTAAAATTTAACTCTAAATTTTATGTCATTATATATAAGTATTTAATTATCAAATAATTTTATACTTATATCTAAAATAAATAATTTTCGAAATTATGCTTATTTCAATTATATTCGCTTTTAACATATTAAACAAATTTAATTTAATCAAATATTTTAATTCTAATAAATTAAATTGAATAAATTAATCCCGAGATACCACTTAAATAAATTTAATCGATGTCCGAACATCTTAATGCAGCCGGAAGTCCAACCGAACGAGAAAACGGTCGAGAGCCAACTGCCCGACATGTTTCTCAACTCTAGGTTCGGTAGATTCAAAAACCTCTTATCTCTCCCTGGCTGGGCGGACGCGCTGAGAACACACGCTCCACCTCCCGAGAGGCGATGGTGATTTCTATTATTTTATGTTTTCGACTATTAAATAATCGTATATAACAATTAATTTGTAAAATTATTTTTTAATATTACAATAAATTAATTTCGAACTCCTATTATTACTATTAATTATATTTAAATTGACATTCATACATAAACGAAGTTTAAATATTAACATAAAGAAAATATAAAGATATATTCGAACTTACGAATTCATGCATCATATTTAATTACATAAATACAATATAAGAACTTGTGCCACCGTTGCGTTTCTACGTATAAATATTATTCTAACAATACTATTTGATATTTAATCTCATGATCACTACCGCTTGTATAAATAATAATTAAAGACATCAAATATATATACCGCTCTTCTAATAAAATATCGTAATCACAGCTAATATCAAGCATAAGCACTCTACGAAAGATCCAAAGTGCACGCCTCTAAATTATCCACACCAACGAAAGCAAACAAGCCCCCTGAGTTTACTAGAACCCCTTTAAAATATTGAACTATAATCGAAAGTTGGGCAAAAAAAAATTCAAAGTGAATTTCTCCACCCACCGGGTCGACTCAAAAGTGAGTAGGTAGCTTTTTTCTTTTCACAAAAGTGAATTCCAAAGAAAACGAATAATTTTCTCTGGCGAAAGGACTTATATATGTTAATTCTGGCCTCTAAATTTTAGCCATCCATTATAACTAAAATATTAGAGTTTTAAGCAAAAATTCCACCTCCTTAAACATGTTTTAGTCTACCACTTTAAGTAGGGGAGTTCTAGAATCTTCTCACTTTTTATTCCTAAAATAAAGGCACATAAAAAAGCTAAGTAGAATATTCAATAATGATTCTACAAAAGTTAAGATTCCTGAGACATTATCCCTAGTGTCGGCTCTAACATGCCTCCAACAATTGAAATTTTACCCAATGTTCTTATATAGCTCTCTATTTTAACTCCGGGTCGTTGTAAATAATTTGAAAAATGATTTTTCAAAAGCCATGTACTAAATAATGTTAACCGTATTATATATTAGTACATTGATTACGAGCGGACCCTAGTGCTCATCATAACCTATAATGCCATATCGAGTATCCTAATACCTAACATTACCACATACAATCGAACGATATACAAACTTAAACTTAAACGAGTAAATCGGTCAGACAATCTAATTGTTCAACGAACACTATTTCAAATATCTCATATTTCTAACAGCTCTAGACCTCTCGATTACTTCATCAACTAACGGGAACATGTTATATATAATGATAATATTAAGGAAATGATTTGGTATTTAATCAGATCTTTTACTTATGCATTTCTTTAAGAGAACGTTAAAATTTACTGGGCCAGCATTGGCCAAACAAATGATATTCAAGGCGCTTCGATTTGCGGTTATGAACCGTGGATAATTTATCGTAATCCTAATACTGTATACGACTTTTTACATTATTCGTTAACCGAAACTAAAATTATTAGTAGCTAACATCTATTATGAAACGAAAGTGATAATAATAATAATAATAATACACAATAATAATAATAATAATAATAATAATAATAATAATAATAATAATATCAAAAGCATATAAAGATATTGCTACATATTTAATTTGTCGCCTATAATTATACAAATATCCAATGAATATCCACAATGACTTTACTTATTATTATATATGCGGCTACTTATTACTGATAATAAATTCTATGAATCATCTTTGATGGATTAATATTATGATATTATTAGATGTTTTATCATTTGATGTACTCATGTCGTTCTTATCAAAAGCTCATTGAACTTGATTTCTATATTTGGAACCTCTAGTGTGATTTTTTAATGGGCAATGCTATATACGGTACCTTTATATACAGTACCTATTTGAAATTTCCAAAATACCCTCTAATTTCTTTCGAACGGATTTTTTTTGCTGATTTGCATCATTCTACTCTCTCTAATCTTGAAAGACTCCAATTGTTCTTTCCAGAACTGCACACCATTTTATAACTTCGATCCCATGAGTTTCTTGTCTTAGAAAAAAGGTTAGAAATATGTTCCTGGTTCAAACCAAGAGCAGGTTTTGAAGAGATTAATGGGGGTTTAGAAATATTTTGGCTTTTATGATACTTTAATACCTTATACCCTACAATCTTTTATGTATACATCAAAATGAATCTTGGTGCAACCCATTAATGGATCTGTGTATTTCTATTGATACTTTAAGAAGAAAGTTCATTGCAAATAATCCAACAAAATCATTGAACAATAATAATGGACTAATACGCTTTTATGATATGTACAAGATTTATATGTTAGAGATGTAATTCGATACCACCACTCCTTTTTCATTTTCAAAAATCACCACCAATACCATCAATATCCCTTTCCCCATCATCATTTAAATGTTGTGAGGCCTTCTAGAATCTCGAATGATTTGTGCGTCATTCAATACTCATCAGAAGTACAAGGCCGCCGAAGTAAAAAAACAAAAAAAAGTTTCTGCAACCGCTTTGGACTCGATGTTCGAAAACGGGTAACGTATCACACTTTGAAGCGGTTTTAATTTCTAGCACCTTCTTATTTTATTTTGCTTTCTAGCACACTTTCACAAGAAAAGTTAATTCAAACTATCCCTTTCTTCATTTCATTCAACCCTATCCACAACCACCACCACTAACCACCACCGTCTCCCCTCATCCACTCTCCCCACCGCCATCCCTTCCCCACCCCTAATCGACGACCTTTCCCACCCTTAATCGAAATCATCCCCCACCCCCCAAATAAAGTCGCAAACCGTGAGGACGCTGGGGGTCATGGAAATTACGTAAAAGTAGCCGGTCTCCTGTGGAGTGTGGTGAGCATTGGGGTCGCATGGAAAAGTGCGGGTCGCGCTGCGGATGGCGGGGAAGCGGTCGCAAATTGGAGGCGGGGGGTCAGTGGTGGAGGGATTTGGCGTACAGCGGCGGGGCAGCGGCAGGCGTGGCGCAGTAGGCGCGCGGGAAGCGTAATGCTTATGCCATGGGGAGCGCGCGGGGGCAAAGTGCGGTGGCGCGCGGTGGTGGTGTTTCGCAGTAATCGCGCGGGTTGCGTTAGTAATCGCTAAGTAATTTTTTATGTGGGCAATTAGTTTTGTAAAAAATGTAAAAAAAGAAAAAAAGATGAGAATTAAAACCTCAAAAAGCAAGGCTATTCAAATTTTTCCTATCTTCGCCAACGAAACATATAATGTTTATGGAAAATCAAGATGTCAATGTTTATCAATCGCTCAAGTGTGTGACATTTTATTGGAACCCTTTTTAATTGCAGTGGAACGATCATTGATCCTGCAGCTATTTTTGCAATGTTTTTTGGGAGTCAAACTTTAAACACTTCCAAATTGGAGTTGGTAGCAAACTCACTATAAGAGTTAATTAAAGATGATATGATCCGCCCCATAATAAATTGACTATGGTGTAATTTAGTCATTGTAAGTGACGCTTGCAAAATCTCAACAATATCACAACTGAATCTCAATAATATCACAATTGTTATACTTTCAGTTTGGTCCCCAAATCTAAGTAAATTTTTGAAAGGGTGATTTTTATACCAAATACTAATTAATAATGAGGTACCTCATCTTGTCATTTACATCAATTCATAACCAAATTTAATTATCTCTTGTCGGTTCAAGAAGCCAAAATCATTGTTGCTCCGGCCGATTATTTCTGCTTTTAAGTGGGCACTAAGATACAAAGCACTAATGTATTGTCCCCATGCCATGCCTCCTGTAACTTCTTGTTGCCTTTAATTTTGTTTGGTGAAGAAGACATACCACTATATCAATAGTGGTAGGAGCTACAAACGAATCTCAAACAGTACAAAGGCCAAAAATCTCATATTCCATGGACCATGCCGTCGAGAATAGTACAATAATGAAGCACTGTTTGATAGGTAATTGCATGTGCAGTGGACTAGTGGTACCAGTCAATTAGCCAAACCGGCATAATTCATCAAATTGATGCAAGTTGTGTGTCGTAACATTTGTATTATTCGTGATTATTAATTTTATGCCGTTAGATAAATAATACTCCGTATTTACATTAAACGTGAATAATATTAGAATAAGTAACAATAAAATAATTATTGAGTAATACTGACACAATAATGTTTGGTGAATAACTTGTGACCGAACGATGAAGTTTTCCAAATGAATTTTTATGTGTGATCTTCATATTGTTAGCCTTATGCATAAACATATAATTGAGTGTTGATTTAGTAGTGAAACATATTACCAGTTTATTTAATTTGTTTAATTAGATGACATTATTGATGCATTTTTTTCACCAACGATAGGATATCATTAAAAATCTACGTACATCTTTAAAATACAATAAAAACCCTACGTAAAACAACGTAACTAGTTTGATCTGCTAGTAAAGTTGACAGTAGCCAATGGAAGCAATAAAAGAAACAACATGCTTCATTCTCCGAACCAATATACCTGAATATGGACAGATGCGCTACATCAAGTCAATTCTCTCCAATAGCATTTTATATCATTGATTTATTTTTTTCTCTAACTATGTAAGTTTACAAATAACATAATGAAATCATACGAATTAAATTCTAACCTAAGTAAATTGAGCCTAGTCGAAGAAACAATTGCCTTCTTTCAGTGATGCGCACGAACCACCATCTGCCTCTGATATCGCACCGGCACTACTAATTGTGCTGAACTAACGCCGCCTCTACTGCACGGCGCCTAATGCACCCCGAAAAGTTCGGGCCGAACAATTCTACATACGTAGACACAAACCCAAGTAAGATGTATAATATACCTCTAATCGAACTCAACCTTTGATAAAGCCGCTCGCGCCAGCACTATTAAAGTAATGGGACAATTCTTTATTTTTAAAGCAATCCTATCTCCCTATCAAATTGTGATTTTCTTTAAAGTGTCTGTCAGATTTCAAATACGATCGACGGAACATACCAATAATTAATTATCGAAAATAATAGAAAAATATAAATTTAGTAAAGTAATAATTTTATATGAAGAACTATTTACTAAGTTCTAAAAATACTTCAATTTTTTTTTTTAATTTCACTCCCCTATTTTGGGCTTTGGTGAAAGCTAATATATATGCTCTAAAGGTACCTGCTAACCTCACAACATATCTCCACTTAGATTTTTTTAAAAAAAAAAAATTGAACACGAAATTTGAATTTCTTTTCTATTCTTTATAATGCTAGATATAATTATTTACCAGTTTCAAAAACATTTAAGAAAGACACAAAAATATGTGGAGATATTGTTAAAGATAAAAAATATGATACTCCTTTTCCATATTTTTTTTGGCTCTATCATACTTTCTCCATTTAGACGATTATCGCTTTTAAAATCGAAATAAAGTTTCGATCTTAGCTTAACTAATTATTCATTCTAATAAATTTAAAATTTATATAGTTATATTTTATAATAATTGATAGTCAAAATTTCATATCAATTCTTTAAAACACAATCATTCTATCGAAGTATAGATATCTTCAAAGATTAAGTTATAAAAGATCTCATGTGAATACACTAATATTCCACATTATTCCTCCCCCTCTCTATATAGTCCAACTCATTTCTCCCTCAATCCACCTTATCCCACCACCACACCACCATGAACCACGGCGGCACAGCGGCGGCGCCGACGGAAATCACATCCATCCACGAAGAGATAATTAAATCCCATATACTAAACAAACTTGATGGAAAATCATTGGCTTCAACAAGCTGTGTTTCAACAGAGTTCAAGAGCCTCTCAAATGGTGAAATTTTATGGAAAAATATTTGTAGTAACCATTTCCCTTCATCACTTAACCCTTTAGTCCAAACCAACATCACCAACCACCGCCTTTTCTTCTCCGAAGTCTCCTCCGCCGTGCAGCACCTCCCTCTCAGCCACCCTACAAAATGTCCCAAAATCAAGAACTTGGTTTCTGCAGTTGATATCTTCTATGAAGATGAAGTAGTATTTTCTAGAGTCATTAATACTGAATCTTGTTCAAGTTGGTTTTCATGTTCCCCCTTCAAGATTGATATTCTTGAACCAGAAGAGGTTTTTTCAACGAATGTGAAGATTACTGGAGATGATCAAATGTGCATGGATGCTTTGGAAAAGGGAATGAAGTTGAGTTGGATTATGATTGATGGTGATTCAAAAAAGGCCTTGAATGTTTCTAGTTTGTACCCTGTTTCCGTTCGTCGACAGTCATTATTGAGCGGAGAGATTCAAATAAAGATAACGTATTGATAAGAATGACGGAGAAATATAATATCTCCGTTTTTTTTATTTGTCGTTATATCTATTTGCATATAGATTAAAGAAAATTAAAATTAGATAAAAGTTGCATTGAAAATGTGAATTGACAATCATTTAAAAATATATCATGGTTTGATTTATGAATAATTAGTCAAAAAGTACATTGAAAATATAGAAGTACAACTTTCTATGCTAGAATGATAAATATTTTGAAACAAAAAATTTAAGCTTAGAACAACGAATAAAAAAAACGAAACGAGTACAGTATAATATTGAATTAATTTTATTATTATTAAAAAATATTAAAAATTATGCCTCACTGTTTGTAGATACAATATGATAGTATGTCTCGATAATTATAGATCTAATATAATAGTCTTATACTTTATAGTTTAAGATATTGAACTTATATCAAATAACTATTAATAATTTTTTACTTATGTTAATATCTAATACTGAATAGTATCTTCTTACTCATCTTGATAATGAACAATGGAGGATAGTATCTCCTAAATTATTTTACAATAAATTTTTATTTCCAACAAATTAAATTTTACCATTCATTTTTCAAAATATATGTTATTCGCTCCTACTGAATTTGTATATTTTTTGTTTATTTTAATAATATTAGTTCACTCGTCCTCTTATATAAACTTTCTAATTTCGCCACTGATGGTTAATATCTCCTGGATCCTTTCTAATAGGTATGCAATGATTGTTCCGGACAACCGCTACAACGATGATGGTGAAGCATTGGTGCAGTGTGGGGTGGTTGTTAGTTGCAGAGAAGGTGAGGAAATGCAGGTGAAGGAGTTGAGTTTGATTGTGGAAGATAGTGAAGGGTTGATTCTTGATGGCAATGAAGGTTTGGAAATTGTTCAAGAAGTGATCAAATGGGAGAGGCGGATGAAGAATTCAGATGAGGAGAGGGAAAAATATAAGAAGTTTATCAGTTATAAGTCAGATTTGACAGAAATGAAATTGGATATGTTTGTTGTGTTTACAGGGGTTTCACTTTTCTTGAGCCTTTGTATGGTTCTTTTATCCAAATAGGTAGATATTCAATCTCTTCATCAAATTTGTACAGTGATTTTGTTATTTCTTTTAATCTGTTCTTATTTTTGTATTCAATATCACTGAAAATAAACAAAGCGAAGAGATATAATTGAATGGTCTACCGGTTGATCTAGTATTTTTTGATTTTGGAGGTCAATAGTCCGAATCTCATTAGGGGATTGAGAATTAATCACTCCGTTCCTCTTTATTTGTCTTTATACCCTTAATTTTTTGTTTTAAAATATTTGTCCTTCTAGCATATAAAATTGTATTATTTTTATATTTTTAATGTACTTTTTGACTACCTTTGTTATTAAATTATCAACCAACCAATTGTATAGTTTCAATTAATTGACATTTTATATTTTTTATGTAATTTTTTACTATTATTTTTTATTTTTCTTAATATATGTGTAAATTACTAGAAAGACAATTAAAAGAAAATGGATGGAGTATTATAATCTTAACGGTAAAACAAAAAAAAAGTGAAGATATTCACGGAAGATTAGCTATCTTAGCTTTAATGAGATCGCCGGATAGTTTGTTATATGACTTGATTAAGATCATGTGTGTTGTAATTGTTAAATTAATTTATAAACATAAACATGTCACCTAACATGATTTAAGCAAGTGTATCAAAGAATTTAACTCAAAATATATCATACCATCCAACATCATCTTTACCAATCACCCCAATTGCAGTACGTTAGAAATGATTTAGCAATCACCATTATTGTGATAGGTTAACTACTACTATGTTTTATTTAGGTAAACTTTTTGATTAACTTATAAGTAGACATCTCATAAGAAAATATGAATTATACAAGTTATTAATTGTAAATGTGTTATCTTTTATTTCATGTTTGACTAAAATGAAGTTATAAGTGTAAATACGCAACAATGACATATAAGATTAAAGTAGAAAGTGACATATAAATAGCTACAGAAAGTTAAAGGCTAGTTCGGTAATATAAATTGTCAATGTTGCAACTTATACAAGCTCCACGGTGGTACTTCAAAAAATATGGTTTCACCTACTTTTACTCGATTATAAATTAGACATAATTTATCAAACATGTAAAAAAAATGAGCCAAAGAAACTTTCACATTAATTTGCACACTTCACATTTCACAAGTTAATGTATTTTCCACACAAAGTGGTTATCCAACACAGGATTCCAATTTCCATGCCCTTGCCAATTGCACTACTTGGATAATCGTGCTCATCCATTACAAATTGAATAAATGCAACATTTAAAATCCAATCCTTCTTATTAATTGTTTGTTGTATTCTACGATCTATTTTTCACACATAGGTTCCCAATTTTGTAGGGTTAATCTTAGCATTTAAGGCCCAGTCTCAAGAATCCAATGAATAAATCCACTTTGCATAAGATTCTACTTAAAATGCATAAGGATTTGTAAGACGTTTTACAAGATTAAAATTGCCAACGCTATTTAATAAATTAAAAAAAATTCCCATCCTCAAATATCTCTACGTGATCCCATCCATTCAATTCACCTAATTTTTCCTCATCCTCAATTCGACTCATCACCAAATCTTAATTTCCATAATCCTACCTCACTTATTTCGCCTCTCCCGACCATCACCAAATCATGTAATTAACATCAAAATCTTTATTTCTTTCCAAACCCACACAAACAAACCACCAAAAACCATTAAATTTGTAAGAAATAAAGAAAATCAAATTTGGATTATTGTAGGAGATTTGTGCGATCGAAGAAAATTGAAAAGACAACCAAAATTAATGCTTAATAAAAATTTAGCTTGTATATTGTTTTTTCGGCAGCGGGTTCGACATACATTTTTTCACAGATTTGTTTGCATGTTTTTGAAAGTCTCGCACTCAAAAAATAAAAAATTTAATTTGATTTTGCTTTTGATCGTTATGATATTGTAAGTAGCTCTAATAGTTTTATCTTAGTAGTTTTAGCTTATTCACTCAGACGTTATTCTTTGCTTCGTTAAATTGATTTAAATTGAAATGCACTATTTAACAAAGATGTTGTTTATCAATTAAAAGCCTCAAATTCATATCTATATATTATGTTTTAATTTCATAGTGTTAATTATTGGGTCAGAAATTTGAACTATGTTTTTTGGTTATTTTGTGTTGATTGTTAAAATTTTAAAGAATAAATGGTGTTTGATATTTTGTTCTAATGTGTTTGGCGGATTTTTAACTTTTATTTTGCGTCGATTGTTAAAATTTTATTTTCAAGGCTGACAGCAAAATTCATAGTTTATGTAATACACTGCTATAATGCCATGATCCTCATTTCATTCTCTATTTAAATACACAGTAAACCTTGCCATGCAGATTCATTTTATCTGAATGAATATCCGATTAGCGACGCAACACGATATTTTAAGCCGCTAATCGTTTTCTGCACACCCGGTTACATTGCATTTTTATTACGTTGCATTGCCTATATACGCATTCGCTACCTATGAAACGAGCTTATTACGCCGCACGCCCCTATATATTTTACTTCGCACCAGAATCCACATCGCCGCTCACGCTACCAGAGATCTATACCGCCGTTAAATATTTTGCGCCGATTGTTAAAATTCGCCAAGCTTCGTATTACGCCGTTATAATTGGCAGATTCATTTCATCCTGGGCGAATACATGTAAAACCTCATACAAGAGTCCCTTTACTTCCGAATGCACCCTCCGACATGATGCGAACAATACACGCGTTGCTAATCGTTTATCGGCCAATCTATTACTATCAGATTTCTATTACGTTGCATCCATATATTTATCTTTGGCAAGCAATTTTAACGAAGTATTATGCCAGATGCCCTATACGCTTTATCAATCAGAATCCACATGTCAAGCGATGCTACTGCATTCATCCCGCTGCTAAATACCCACCAAATGCTCGGCCCCTCTAAGATTACAGTCACACCTAAATTTGAAGGCTTTAATCGAAGCCCAGCACGTCAGCTTCATCAAGTAAACGCCAAATGTAGTAGATATGAATTTACTAAGCACACTTAAATGTATTGACTACGGTTTCCTGATAGTAACGGAGCAGCTGCAAGTTTAACTTATTTAATGCATCTTAAAGAACGACAAGAAGAAGAACGCAACAATAAACAAATACTACATTTAAAAAAAGACAACAACAAGATAAAGACAGCGGCAACATGCATTTACTTAATAATTAAAGAAAATTATATCAATATTTTAAAATTAATTATGAATCATCTAAACATAAAACTATAATTTGGAAAAAGTTGAATTTAAAATAAAATCGCTTAAAAGCGTGAAAAAATACCCAAAATAGAAAAAGGCAATAAATACTTAAATAAACTTATTCCTCAATGTCAGAATTTAAAAAAACCGAAATAGAGAGAAGAAAAAAAGGCAAAGAACGATTCGAATGTTGAAAATAATTACTAATCATCTAACAAAAAACTATAATCTAAAAGCCAAACAAAACTAATAAAATGACGAAAAAAATAAAATCTAAATGGAGAGAAAATACAAGAAATTTAAAAATATCGACTGCCATATAATTATTAAAAGACATTTAATGCATGGAGGAGGAATTTTTTTCCTAAAATTCGAAAATACACAAAAATATCTCTACTCAATCTTGACCATTGATAAAAAAGAAATGATCTAATAACCAAAATTAAAATAATCAAATTATAAACATCAAATTATAAGAATCTAAAAAAACTCTCTCTATGCCCCAGATCCACCATCTAATTTTTGTGGTTGATGATATATAGTCAAATTAAAACAAGCAATAAATAAATCAAGAGATATGGTTCACATTCGCTTATCCATAAGAAGTCATATACTCCGTATATAAGTACACGGCTGTTCTACAAAATATCATGAAACCAAACAAAAAAATATACAGTACTATGTTATCTTGCTGTAAAATGGTCATTTGTGTTTCAAATGAAGACGAAAGAAGAACGGCAGCACGGATAATTTGATAGCCAGCTAATAAACTAATGGTATACTTTGTCATTCTGCCCTCAATTTAATCGAAAGATTTTTATTGAAATAAATAGTTACTATTTTAAAATAATAACTCATCAATGTAATTTTAAATTTTTATCAAACAATTAAACCACTTCATATTGTATACTATTCAACCACTATCCAATCACTTACATATATAAATTCAAACATTGAATGATATTCGGTTCAAATCCAAGAGAGAGTTTCTCTAAAAAAATCATACTCCCTCCATCCCACAAAGACGTCTATTTTTTAATTTTTGCTCATCTCATTTTTACTCTTTAAATATATTATTACAGAGAGTATCTTATGTAAAAAACTATATCAAACGAAAAATTACATTTCAAACTCTTTTCCATCGATATATTTTATAAAATATTATATAACACAAATAAATATATATTTAAAGGCCAAAGCTCAAGAAACGAACAAAAATTGTGGTAAGATTATTTTTCAAACTGTTCTTCATCATCTTCTAGATGTTCTTCATCATATTCTAGGATAGGGTGATCACTTTTTTTTTTGGTTATTCTTACCCTTTCATGTTTTTTATTTGTTATTAGTTTTTTTTTACAGATATTTTTGTGTAATATTCATTTCCTTGTTAATAGTTTTATTTTATTTTCCATTTCTATCCAACAAAACATAATTTATTGGCGTGACTTATCTCACAATGCAACCGATACTTTACAAGAAATTCTTAAAAGATTACTCCCGCATTGAAGATGTCTAAGCATTAAAATACATTCAATACTTGAAAACATGCGCTTAATTGGGTCAATTGGATTAATAGTACTAGATTCTAGTATCTATAATGTAATCGATCATATTTGTAATATGATTAGTCATCATTTGGAGATGAAATTCAATTTAATTGATGTGTATATATGTCACCTCACATGCAATTGTATTTTTAGTATTTTTACAATTTATGAATGAATATCAATATTTATTTTCTATTTAAAAATAAATTAAACATTGAATAAAACTATTGAATAAGATTAATTTGAGAGGTCAAAACTGAGTTTTAAGTCATTAGACAACTCTGCAATTGGTTTCATACGTGATACGCTCAACGAACACGCCTGCACGGCTTACCCACTCCATCACCACGCGGAGATCCGAGATAAGGCCGGGGACGCACCGTAGCCCACCCCCATACCAAAGATAAATTAAAGAACCTCAAGAACACCGATAAGACGCATTCTGATTCAAAGAACAATTACGCCGCCGTATATCTAACCCATCGCCGACACGGTGACGCACCGCAAGCGATTCGACGTCCGCCAAGACGCGCCTCGCGAACTTCCAATTGGTTTCATAACTCCAAGTCTTATGGAGTAATTTTTTTTATATTTTTGTAATGGTCTCAAGGCGTTTACAAATAAGCCTAAGGAGGTTTGCATGATTCTAACTGGTTATATTTCACTTCACTACAACTTTAGAAATGATTTGCAATTGGCTTACAAAATATTGATTTCATATTTTTTCATTTATCCACAAATGACTTACTTATTATTATATATGTACATGATACTTGGATAATAAATTCTTATGAACGATCTTTGATGTGTGATTAATATTATGATATTATTAGATGTTTAATCATTTGATGTGGTCGCGTTGTTCTTATCAAAAGCTCATTGACTTGATTTCTATATTTGGAGCCTCTAGTGTGATTTTTTAATTGTTCACTGAGTGACAGAGCGAGTCACCTTGTTGGATGACTAAGAGCACTAGCAACAAACTTTATTCTTTCCTCCCATCAAATATAGGGTAGAGAAATTACTATTTCATCCAAAATGTCTCAATATCAAATGCCTCAAATATAGTTTACGCACAAGCCCACTTAGTATTAAACTATGTTTGGTGTATTCTTTTTATTCAAACAGAAGATTTCAACTCTTTCTCTCTTTTAAAACATTTTGAAACAAAATGGCAGCCATTGGGTGTAGTTTTGGAATATTTTTTTATAAATTAAAATCATGGAGACATTTGCAGCATGAATGTGGTTTTTTAGTGATTGCATTTTTTGAAGATTGTTTAGAAACATACTTTTAGAGGAATCTGATTGCATTTTTTTTAAGCTTGATTGTTTCGAAGAAGTATCAAATCAAAGGAAAAATACTCATTATCTTTTTGCTGGAAAAGAATATAAAAAATTGTAATTTTTGATAAAATATTTCATTTTTTTTATAAAAGATTGCATTTTTCTTACATGGCCGATGCCCAGCTCTGCTCCACTCAGTTTATGATAATATTCCATTTCTCCCTAAATCTACACTATTACAAATTTTAAGAACAATAACGCCACTTCAATAATTAAAATGTATTAACTTACCTATAACAAATGCTTCTATGCATCACGTCTTTTGCAGGTTACTTTATTTTGAACCTAAAAATGTAATGTCTAATATAACTCTACAACTTTATTAGTTATTATAATCTAAATTATCAATGAAACATGTATTATTTATCATTTATACACTTTCTCGCCAGATTCATCGCTTAATACGTTATCACGTCACAAATTATTCGACGTGATCCGCCTACTGTTGTCTAACTAATGGTCGACGATACTGCCATACATAAACAAGTCAAACGAGGGCATAAAGTTTAGGGCCAATTTGTTTTGGATTGAAGTGGTTGTTCTTAAAAAATGATTAATGTACTATTTTATATTCCCTATGTTTTATTGATTTATTTGGTACTAATTTCAATTCATTTTACTTATCGAGGTTTTTGTTTGTAATGAAAGAAAGATTTTATTATTTATATGAATTAATCAAACCATTTAGGGAAAATCTCTCGATGTACAAATGATTTATCAAGATCGAAGGGGTTCAATTATTATTCTAGTTATCTCCTCGTACGCTGACGCCTACTTTAACGGTTGCATGGATGCAAGATTTCGAAGTCGATTCCTGGGCCCACTAATATATTCTCGATTTCACAAAGGATGTAGATGATATTATTGTTGGTTACTATGAATCTTAATAACATTTTAAACAATTTTGGATACGAATCTCAGGATTAATACGGATGCAAAAACAATAATAATGAATACAAAATGTGTACCATTCTTCAGGAATATATTTAAAGAATGTAATTGAAAAGCTCTCAAGCATCTAATAGAGTACTTCTAGATTACCTACATACACTAATACCTCGAATTGCCATTTCGCCTTTTTATTAGAACGATTAATAGCGAAATGACACACAAGGTTAAAATCACTTCTTCTTCTATTGTGGGGAAAAGCGTGGTGGTCGGTTGTACGAGCATGTAGAGTTTCTAACATACGGAGTATTAAATTGAATTAGAGTTAAGAATAATGAGCAAAAATATTTAATGAAGTTCGACCACTTAGATAGAGTTTTCATGAATGAAAACTCCAACTCCAACCAAAATTTTCATTCCCCTCCATCCTTATCAATTCCATACGCCTGCAATTTTGAATCGATTTACTCGATTGTTTCCTTAATACTACTTAAATTAAAAGTGAAGTTATAATCTTATTGTGACATAGTACTGTCACATTCAGATGAATTCGGTGACTCGGGACGACAAGAAAGAATATTAAATAATATTAACTCGAAAATCTCAATATATAGATTACAAGATCTTGGAAGTCATCATAACCCCTAACGCCAATCGAAGCTACCTAATATATTAATTGTCAGCCCCACAATTCATATATCCGAAATTATAATATTACATGCAATCGACAGATACAATTCAATTGCTCAACGTATAAATTCTACGCAGACTTACTATATCATATTTCCAACAATAAGGGCTAAGAAAGGGTAGTTTTCTCCTCCATTGAGTCCCAAAATTTGGTGACCACCGAAAGATTGAGTCCTTACTGGAACGGGCCAAAAAACAAAACCAGTTTTTTCGGCTTTTTTTTGTTAGTCAGTGGTCATATTGTCATTTTTTCATACGAGTTACAGTATCATTTTAGCCAAGTTAACACCAATTTAACAAGTGGTGATATCGGGTCCAACTAGTTCAAGTATCATGTTTCGCTATATGTTTCCTAATACCAATTTAGAATTGCTCAATTAGCAAATAAAAAAAAAGATTAGCCCACAAAAATGAAAAGTAACTCAGAAAATAAAGAGACACGACTGATATAATTTAAAATAATTTGCTATAGTGTCCAAAATCTCCAGAAGCTTATCCATCTTCGTATATCGAGAGGAAGGAAATCCACCAATTGACTCCGCGATCATTACCCATTGACAACTTGTATACTAATTCTCTTTGTAGACATTGAGTAGGAGTATATCTAGAGTCACACCTTTCATTTAGTTATTTGAATGATTAAAACTGAGCATTTCCTAAACTACAATTAGCTTAAATCTGAAAAATAAACACTTCACAATTCAATATTCGAACTTCAAATATTCAAACTTCAAATAAAGGTGAAGTATTATATGAACATAAGTTAAAAGATTTACGTACTTGCTGGACACCTCAATGTTCCGAAACGATTCAGTATTCTAGGAATCAACTATTAGGGAAAGATTTGACAGTATATTAAATTACTTTGTTTTTTTAGTTTTTAAGATAGGTAAACATTTATCAATTCTAACCTCATTTAATGTTATTAAATGATTTAAATAATTTCTTAATAATTTTTATAACTGAACTATTATATTAAAATGGAATAGAATATCGACCTATTAGGGAAAGATTTGGCAATATGAGGGCGAAAAGTGTTTCGAATAGTTTAGGTGACAAATAAAAATGATAAAATCAAGACTTATAAATAAGATATGAGAAAATATTAATTAACCATTCAATATGGCATCAATCTATTTTTTTCTCAATATTTATTTAAACTCAGTTCTTTTTCTTTACTCGATTAATTAACCAATATATATGAAAAGTTATGGTCACGATTCAACCACATTTAACTAATCTATAAAGTAGATAAAATGACATGTCTCTAGAAATTTGACATATTAATTTTAACAAAACTAGTTTTATATTTTTAAAAATATTTCTCGGATAACATAAACTTATCAAATAATAAACAAGTTGTCTAATAAATTTACAATAAGTATTGTTGTCTAATAAATGTACAATAAGTATTCTATGTCATGACTTTTATATACTTTTCGTTTATAATTTTTCCTAACTCATAGATCAATCTCGTAATCACGCGCCGCTAGCTTTTAAATCTGCCAGAATGCATTGAAAAAGAAAAGGATGGGTGGTGGTTCAAAAGTAGGTTGAAACCGAGCGCGAACTGATGATCAAATCAATCGATTTAGATTCAAATTTTAAAAGCGACCGAGCAAAATAAACTGGATTCCATTTTTGGCTCAAAATAAAACTGAAACGATCTATACACATTCCTACTGTCGGGTATAATAAGAGATTACAGTTGGTTGTATTTATAATGTTAATATGTGCGCAACTAGAACAACTCCTTAAAATGTGTACATTGCGTATTTTGGAGAATTAACCCCTTGTGTTGTTTGGCTCAGGCACAGTGCCTTTTTTTCTTATTTTTTTGATAGAAAAATGAAGGAAACTCTTCTATTTTTTGGTGGACTTAGGGGGCTGTTTTAGTGTTTTGTTCTAACAAAAGCAATTATGCGTATAACGAGTGACTGAGTGAGCAATCAGACTGCTTTCTCTCTCGTTCGTGTGGGAGTGTATCAAGGCAATAGTGTTTAATCGTAATCTAACACACTATATATAATGGTGAATGTCTTGTTTGAGTGGATTTTCCCGATCTGTTGGTTTTACTGGATCAAGTATTTTAACATTTTATTGGAACCCTTTTTAATTGCAGTGGAACAATCATTGATCCTGCAGCTATTTTTGCAATGTTTTTTGGGAGTCAACTTTAAACACTTTTAAATTGGAGTTAGTATCAAATTCATGGTTACAAATGGTTTGACTTAGTAACAAGAATTGGGAGTCAACTTTAAACACTTTTAAATTGGAGTTAGTAACAAACTCATGGTTACAAATGCCTCAATTTAAGAATGTTAAAAGCTTCACATATAAACTTTTATTAGCTTTGGGGCTTCAATAGCTAATCCTATAAAAGCTAGCTTAGATTTCTAGCTTTTCTCTCAAGACCAAATAAATTAAGACTTTATAAGACTCTTAAGAGTATTGGGCCTAACCTATTTCACGAAATCTCAGACTTGCTCCTCCATCCGTTATAATATTTCCTAGCTACCGTCTCTAGACAAGACAAACAAACGTCATTCGATACCAACTTATTGCAGTATTTTCTTTTCAAGATTTTATTTTAATTTATGGGCTCCGCATCATTGTCATATAATAAACACTCTACTATAACAAATTCCAGATCGGTACCAGTTATCATCTACTTGCACGGCAGCGCCGGTAAGCTCACGCGAGCACAAATTTCCACCAAGAAATCGTGCCAGGCATTTCTTAAACGAAAAGCGGCGTGGACACTGGTGAAGCCTGCTCAACCCCGAACTCCGTGAATATGCATCTGCGAGAATGACATTCAACGTTGTCAAGTATCAATCGAGGATGACATCATCGCCGGCGCTTCGAACAAAGCATAATTTGCCATTTGACAAGCGGTGTGCTGTGGTAGCCTTTCATACTTACTCACTATCCAACATGCTGCTTCAAGTTAACGCCTATTTGGCATTCGAACGTTAAGTGGTTGTACATCTCTGAAAGATTTAGATCGATTAAATTCAATATTACTAGATTTAAGTAATATCAGATTAAAATCGATGCATTTAAGGCACAGATTGACATTATTAGGCCTATTACCTCCATCTATGAGAATTTTAGAGAATCGACGCATAAACTGAAGGACTTTATCTCTAGAGAGGTTAGTGCCTGTTCCACAGAGAGAAATACAACATACTTCAGAGTGGTCCTAGTTCAATAATTAGGTTTGGCCGGGTCTTATACCAATAACAATCGTAGCTTACGGTAAAACCTGGAAGAAAAGCTTCTCCAAACCATTCAAAAGTGGTCCGGAGCCAAGCAGACATACGCGACTATCAGAAGCGAGGCTGTCACCTAAGAAATGATTGGCCCCAAGAAGAGGTGCGGTAATTTAATGCATTGGGAACCATCGCTGCCGCCGAGACGGTTCAAAGTCCGACGAGGACATCAGATTAGTTGTCAATGGACACACACATTACACCAAATGCCAAGTGGTTATGGATTCTCGGGCTTCATATCACGATGTCCGATAATGTTTCACCTACGTAACGTTAGACGCGGAATATTTCCACGTACAATAGTTTTACTGTAGCGTGGCCGATCGTTCAATCGCTTAGGACTCATGACGGGAAGTTTTGCACTTTGAACGACGCGAGGCACGCGCCACATACGACGGCTAATCTTATATCTCTCGCCTTTTGCATGCTACGGCTTAGCTTCAAAGGCGACTGCGGAGCGTCAGACGCCTACAACGGTTCAAAAGTGATTTTGAAAGGTATTAAACGTGGGTACTATTGCAAGGCTACGCTAGAGATTCTCCCCGTAGTTGCTTCCCTCCCGAGGTTGACAAAGAAGATACGATCAAGTCACAGGCTTTGTGCATAAGTTTATGGGATGCAAATTCTAGCCAAGTATAATCTTCTAGGTGGGCATGAAAAGTTAAGGGATCTCGGGTTTTGTGAGCATTACTTTATTTAGGAAGTTTTACATCGAAGCAAGTTCCCTAAGCGCAACTCATAGATCAAGGCACACTTCGATTACATCCACTCCGATTGGCTTAGATCCTTCTATGTTATTCGGGGGCACTTTTCTCGAGCTCAGATTGCTCCTCTTTCAAGAAATTTGTCAAAATATCATCGTCGATCTATGGTATTTTACCTACTCATAATTTTTGACAAAAAATACCTACTTTTCTTTAGCATGTAAATATATCTCCCAAACCAAAACACATTTCATCCAACATCTCTTTCATTTTAACACTTTAACTTATATCTCTAAAAACCTTTTCCATCTATCATCCCTTTCTCTTTAGGATTTTCGACATATAAACAAACATAAAATTCCAATGTGAGGCATAATAGCTTTTTTTTTTTTTAAAAAGAAAGAAAAAAAAATATAAAGATTCCAACTCCAACACAAAATTATTATTCAAATTTCTAAATCCATCACTTAATATCTCAGATGCATTGTAGCTCAAATAAATTTTTTATATTTCTCACGATTTTGTGCAGTAGCTTCATTAGACCATCCACAAAGGCCAGAGTGCCACAATTTTGAGACTTTTCTTCCCAAGACATCACCCAAGACTATTAAATAACACCTACTTTCACCAACAACCCTCAAGAGGCTATTCAGTGCCACAAATTAATTTTTCTCTTCCATATCACTTTATATTCTTCTACAAAATATTTCTTTTTTTTGAATTTCAAAAATCTTCATAATATTTTAATACAATTAACGAAATAAAAATTCAAATTTTTTTGGCCAAGGTCTAAACGATACAAACCCAAATTGCTATAGATCTTCTAAAAAATAAAAATAAGTGAGATATTTTTTATTTTTTTATTTTACTTCTAATTATCAGACAAAAAAACGATTTAAAAAAAGAAGAGAAAATAAAGAATAATCAAAGAATACAAGCCTCAAATTGCTAGACGGTGCCTTTATATTTTATTCATAAATAACAAATTGGGCCAATCGCTTGGGTGTCAAAAAATTTACTGATCAAATTTTGATCTCTGGCCCACAAGACGTTAAATTCCGACACTTAATCAAGCTCATTTACCGCGAATGATCCCTCTTCGACACCCTATTCGATCATTCGTCAGACTTCGTCTTAGTTTGTCGCACAAAGACCCCCACTTTAAAGCGGCCCTACTTTTTAAAAAGATTATTGTTTTACTTCAAAGAACGCCGTTAATTTCATTACGATTTTCGCTTTCGTTAACGCTCTTTAAAATTAAATACGAAGAAATGATTAATGCATTTCGCTTTCAAAGTTAACGCCATGGTGAATTTCAATTTTCAAACGAATTGCTTACTTTCGCCATCAAAAACTTTTGTTATTAAAAATTAAATTGGTCATAAATCAAAAGTATAATTTATAAATTTACGTAGTCAGCTAATCACTTGTTTATTATCTTAGTTTAAATATTCAGAAAGATAAATATTTACACTAACGCATCGCATATTTTATTGAGATATGTAAAATGACTCATTATCACAAGGGATTGCCTTGAGGTTGTTTACAATGCTTCAAATAGGTTGCAATGGCGATTCAGAATGGATTATATTTCACTTGACTACAATTTTAGAAATGATATGCTATAGGCTTACAAAATATTGATTTCATATTTTTTCATCCACAAATGATTTATTATAGTACATGATATTTTTATAAATTCTTATTATGAATGAACGATCTTTAATGTGTGATTAATATTATGATAATTGATATTATTAGATGTTTAATCATTTGATGTAGTCGTTTTTCTTATTAAAAGTTCTTTAAACTACTTCTTGATTTCTAGATTTGGAACTTCTAGTGCGATTTTTTAATTGTTCACTCTGAGTCACCTTTGTTGGATGACTACGTGACTAATTCATTGAAAATTACGCTTAAATCGCACTCCAACCTCTTTTTATCATAAAGCTCGCATCACACCCTTTCCGTATTATTTAATTGAAGATCCTCAGATACTTTAAATGTCAGACACCATTCTCAAATATCCAAATTTTCATCAAATTAATGCAGTGTACTACTACACTCATTTGCGCGACTCGGCGTGAAGAAAATATTTATTTCCCTTCCCCAAAATGATAATATTTGTAATTCATTATTTTACCCGTGATCGATACGAACTCTCACTACTTAAATCTTTTTTATAATATTTTTTATTTTTTACAACATGCTCCCTCCAATTCAAAAACGATGCTTTTGGCTTTACCATGTTTTCACTACTCACCAATTTTTTTATTTTTTATTTTTATGATATATTGATATTATTGGATTCGTTTTGAAATATTTTAATAGTATTATTATTTTTATCATTTTTATAATAATCATGACCAAAATGTACACATAAAAGTAAAAATATCAATTAAATCAGTTGAAAGGAAGATATAATAAGATTGTCACCAATGGCGCCTTAATTTAAAAGGTTTAGTTATCATAATATAAGAAAGTATTATTTTGAAAAATTACACTTAAATAATATTATTAAAATATTTTTAACAATATATAAAATCTATCTCAATATTTTTTAATACAAGCAAATATAAAGTAATTGTTTGGCCGATGGTATTGCTTGTATTTTATTTTCTACTAAATTATTCAAACATAAGTTAAAAATGGCTAGAGTATGTAACATTTAAAATAATACAGGGAGTACGATGCTAATTAAACAATATATAAGAATACGGTACAACTTTAAAACAATATAGGGGGTGAGGTGCAAATTACCCCACAACTAAAGGAGTTCGTATGTAAAATTATAGAAATCATATTTTTTGAACTACTCAAATAATATCTAAACTCTAAAGGAGGTCTTGCCACATGCCCACATCCCATTGCCCATCTCTGCTCTGCTCAGTTTATGGTAGTAATATGCCATTTCTCCATAAATCTAGCAGCTCAATATATAATACAATTTGTTGGTTGTTTTATTCCAATGTTCCCCCTTTTTGGACCTAAGATATTTATCGTTTCATCGTACAGATATACTCCATTATTAATAAAGAGTTTGAATTGTATATTACACTTTATATATAACAATATTTCTATTACGCTTCGTTAGAATTACATTTACGTTTTGTATTTATTTATAAACTAATTTAAAAATTTGAAACAAAATAAATGTCATGATTTTAATAAAAATACATTATATAAAATGTAACATACGATTTGCATTGGGAAGGAAGAACACATGCAACGTTATTGCAGCAGTAAAAGCATACAAAGCAAGGACACGTATCTTCAAGAACCACGTCACCCCAACAAATTCCACCCCCCTCTTCTTTAAGCCTCAATGCATGGCTTCCAAGAAAAATTGTTTAGAAGAGAGAAAGAATCAGAATAAGAGGAACACTTGGTTTCAAGTTTGTGCTAATTCTCTTTCTTTATCTTCAAGTATATACTACTCAAGATTCATTTTTATAATAATTGTTGTTATTATAAAAGTGAAAAGGGGTTGAAGATTAATGGGGTTGGAGGAAGAAAGTTCGAGTTCTTGTGGAAAAAGAATGGAGATATCAATTGAAGGTGACCCTTCAATGTTTCCAGGCTTTCGATTTTCTCCTACTGATGAAGAGCTTATATCATATTATTTGAAGAAGAAGCTTGAAGGCACTGATAATTGTGTTGATGTTATTCCTGAGATTGAAATTTGGAAATATGAGCCTTGGGATTTGCCTGGTAAAATTTTCTTGTTTTTTATTACTCGCTCTATTCCTATTTAGTTGATCATATTACTCGCATAACTTTGATTTAATCAAATTGTATAATGGTAATGGTAAAGTGTGGTGGAAATACTATATTTTGACATATATATTTTTCATAAATTATTATACAACACTTTAAAAAAAAATATTTGAGGTCAAAATTTTAAAAGTTGACATATAAAATTAGAAAGTGAACGACTTTTTAGGAATGGAGCCAGGGAGTATTATTTTGGAACAAGGAGTAATTGATTATAATTGCTTTGTGAAGTTGTTCTCTTAGTGTCATTAGTGATTTTGGTACTTGTTTGTGGGTTAAAGATTAAATTTGTATTGGTAGAAATTATGATAATTTTGATTTTATTAAAGTAATTAATAAAATTGTTGTCTTGTGGTTTTGGTTTATGTTTGAGGGATACAGTTTACATTTTTATTTGAAGAATTTATGATAATTTTGATTGTATTTGGTAACGAATAAATGAAGAGGCTTGTCGAATTATTGAAAGTAACTTGATGTGAGTGATTCATGAGCTCTGTTGTTAGGTGACATGATTGGACCTAGATATTGAGAATCATAGTCCCACATTTGAAGATTAATACCTTCAGAAAGTGTATTAATAAGTTTCTTGGTTATCTCCATTTATTGACATTTGGTTATAGTAGGGACCCCACATATTCTTAACGTGCTATTAGACTCAGTTCCGGTTATGATCCGAGTGACAAGTTACAAGTGCGGGAGTGTATTGAGAAACTCAGAAACCTAGTCTCACATCTCACATTCTTAGATTAAAAGCTTCGGAGTGGATTGAGTGTATTAATAAGGTCATTGACTTTCTTCATCGATAATCAATTGGTTTTAGTATGAAACCAACGGATTTTTAACACTAGAATTATATGATTGCTTTTGGAAGGTGAATCTTGTTAATGTTTTATGCTCTCAATATGAATCATAATGGATTTGAAATTCTAAGGAGCTGAAATCAACCAGTGTTTAAAATGACTTTAGAAACGAGTCATTTCAGTCCTTCCATTTTGAGAACAAAGCTATCGACATTCATTATTTTAAATAGATGAATTTCAATTTGGGTTTCTCTAATTAGAGGAGTAAATGGTGTCGCTATTTGAGACCATTTTACCAATATGATCTATATTTGCTAATGATAACTATGATATATAGCTGCTCTGTTGTTGACATTCTTTTCTCAATTAATATTGTCAGCCAAAGCTGTCATTCAATCAGAAAACGAGTGGTTCTTCTTTTCTCCCCGTGGAAGGAAGTATCCAAATGGCTCGCAGAGTAGAAGGGCAACTGAATCTGGATACTGGAAAGCCACTGGGAAAGAACGTAATGTGAAATCAGTGTCGAATGTAATCGGTACTAAGAGGACTCTGGTGTTCCACATAGGTAGGGCACCGAAGGGGCAGCGTACAGAGTGGCTAATGCATGAATTCTGTATGCTTGGGAATCTCCAGGTGACTCATTGAGCTTGAATTAGGAGATATATTATGATGTCTTACTCTGTATTGTATGATATATCGAAACTAAACATCATGTGAAATCAGATTCTTACTTTCTTGATTAAATACTTCTATCGAGCTGAACATCATTGAAGTTGAAGAACCCTTTCACCTATATCCCATTTAAGTTTCTGATTGTAGATTAATCATTATTATCAGTCAAAAGCAACGCCACTTTCCATGCAAAATTCCTCAAGTACATTCTATAAACGTCCCACCGGTGAAGAAGAAAAAATAACAGAGTTTGGAGAGTATGTCTTATTTCACACAACTTGTGCAAGTTCCTAATAGAATTCTGAATTCTATTGCTAAGCGTTTCTGACGCATTTTGGAATAAGTACTCTGATACTTTTCTATGACACGACTATTTGTAGGATTCTCTGGTTGTGTGTCGTTTGAGGAAGAATACAGACTTCCATTTAACAGACAACTCAAGGAAAAGATCAACTAATGGGAGGCAATTGCCATCTGTGGACGATTATGCTACTTCATCTGCAATTGGACACCACAGTTTGGCAGGACTAAACCATGTAGGAGAATGTAGTTCAAAGGAGGGTAGTGGCAGCTTTAACTCAAATTCTGTGGAACAAACTGATTCAGGATATGAGTCTGACGACAAGGTACCCAGCGAGTTCTCTCGACACGGTTCGAGGCTACAAAGGGTACATTTCTCCCCTTCCTCTTTGAGAGTTCCCTTCCAAATAATATTCGAGACTCAGCAAGCCTGATTATCTGCTTATTCAGGATGCTAGTATTATTTTATTGCAGCTTCTGAGCTCCCAAGTTTGCCTAGCAATTGGAGAAATATAAATTTAGCTTACCCCATTTCATTTCTTTAGATGGTTTATTATATATTTGTATCAGAACACAAAGAAAATCTGTGATCTGTTTCTTTTTCCCGCATCTCTCCACGTCGACCAAGTGCAGCTCTTCTTTTGCGCATAATTTTGTTACGCTGAAATGTTTCCTATTTTCAGTGTTACTATGTCACCTGTTATTGATGTTCAAACCGCATATTAGATGTAGCTAGATTGTATGATAAGATACTGGTTTTCTGAATCATTTAGTGTATATTTCGAAGAGGATTGCTTTGCTGATATTATGAAAGATGACATAATCAAGTTAGATGAGTCTTCGTTCAGGATGGTTCCAGAACTTTCACAATACCATTGCTGCAGTTTAAGACCGCGGTTGGTTCTCTTGTTTCCAACACGAAAACGAGGCGCCTGGATGTTTACTCGTGTCTTGGTATGGTGATAATGGTAGTTATGTGTATATGCCTACTGGGTGGTTTTAGACAGCTGAAAGATTTTATTACATGTTCACCTTAGTTGTCCTGACTCCTGAGAACTGAATTGTCCACGTTGATGACTGGTCTTCTTTGTATGTTGTCATGTAAATATAAGAATATTGTCTACTATTAGTAGATATAGTCTTGCACTCTTTTATTTACTTTTTGTATGATATGATATCTGTATATGCTCATAAATCATAATAACCATTCACAAACCAAATACATTTGTCAACTGGTTCCTTAATTCAATACCACCTGCGACAAGTAACAATAGTCTATTTTTTTAAATTTATCTTCATACAGCTAATGCTAGTGACACGAGTTCTTATTGTAATATTCAACTACAACCTAGTAGATGGAATACCCTTTCTTGATGAACAATACCAATTAATATAATCATAGGTATAATAAGGGCTATTTCGGAACACAACATATTGCACTTTTACAATTAGTGTTGGTCGCAATAATTAGTGATAATAACCGTGTCAAATCAATTAGATATAACATACATCCAAATTAATAAATATCATTCACTTTTATATAATAAATATGTAAGATACATATTTTTGGTGAGGAAATTGTCTTTCTATCAATTGCGTAGATTGTGAAATCGGTAGACGCTGCTCTAATACAGCCTCCGCAGACGATTTATATACGAAATCGAGCAATCCTTACAATATTTTAAAGAAAGAGACACTTCACGATTATTTAAACTCAGAATAAGGGATGCTTCGCTTCAATCACTCATATTTTTACCACTGTGCCATGTCACTAAATATATATATCTAATGTCATAACATGTTGAATATTCGCAGTATAACAATATGAGTTGCATATGCTGAATAATATACGCGCGGAGTAATAATCGACACATATAAAAGTAGGATAATTAATGTAATTAAAATGGCAAAATTAAATAAATAAAGAGGGGACAAAGTCACAAAGCTAAGATTATTGTACTTCTCCTGTACATAATGCAGTTGTTCGACAGGCCAGAGATCTGCATGAATGCTGAGATTATTTAATTGTTGCCCTATGTGACCAACCCCTCTGACAAACCTTACATGCATGCATGAATAATGTCCCCTCATTCGAATTTAATATCTTCACATTAGCCATCCCACGTGCCGGAAATCTACCTAAGTAATAAATTCTCAATGTGATGATGATGATAATGATTTTTGAGAATGACCCTCAAATGAAGAACTGCTTGTACTCTTTGATATAACATTATTCCAGATCTTTTTGAAGGCCTTGATAATAGTTTGATGATGACAAGGTGAATTCAATTGAATATAACATTTGACAAGTTCTTGAAGTTCATCTTCTCCATGAATTTCATTCTCAAATATCATTTGCAACATTGATTGTTGAAAATCTTGATAAGGGTCTTTTGAATATTTGGAAACGACTATGGCATCACAAATTGTTGATGATGTTTCAATTTTGTTGGATAAAGGGTCACTTTCTTGATCATCATTCAAAGATGGACACTTACTTGGAGGCTTCATTGAAGTAATAGGAGTTGAGGTTTTGTTTTTGGAAAATTTGGACTTTTGTTTTGGTTGAATGATGTTGGATGATTTTGATCCTCCACAACCACACCCTATTGATGATTTAGTGAATAGGGTTGACAACATTTTCTTCTTGCTAAGAGAAAACATTATTTGAGAAAGATGTTATTTATAGTAATAGGCTTTGAAGATGATATGGAAGATTAGATGTTTGTCCTTTTCAAGAAAGATGATAAAATGTGAGTATATATAAATGTGAGAAACTCTATAAATGTTTAAAAAATGAAGTGGAGTCAAAGGTATGTGGAAATGATAGAAGAAAAAGAAGAATGGGTGAATTTTGTAGGTAGAAGAATTGATTATATTATTACTCCGTATTAATCTAGTGGTGATTGTCCAATGAGTATTACATATTGAAGTGCACTCAAATACGAACTCTAAAAATATGGATTTGAAGATAAGTTTGATTTCAAAATTTAAACTTAAATGCTTATCTTCACGATAAGCTGAAGTAACTTGTTCAAATTACTATAAACAATTATGGTGTTGGTAAACTTGGTAGTTGATCAATAGATTAATATCAGATCATTTTCAATGAAAAATTATGTAAAATGTATGTTATAATGTTTTTATCTTGCTAAAAAGGAAAATGATTTAATTATACTCGGCAATTGAATTGATGAAAATTAAGGTTGCATTTGGTACGCAGGAATGAAATGAAATGAATTGAAATTGGATTATTTTATTTGATTCCATTTCCTAAGAAAAAACTTGAATACTTATGCTTTGGGGAAAATTTTCTTGTAAGCTAGTTTTTGTGTGCTAACTTTATGCTAACTCTAATCTTGATCATTGGATTACCAGTTTTGTATTCAATGGTTTATATTAAATTGGACAATTTAGGTAATTGACAATTTTAGTTATAAAAAAAAAAACCCTTGAAAATTGCATGCATGATCTCAAATGCGGATTTCATGCCTTTTTTTAATTCTTCTTTCTTTTTCCCCCTTTTTCGTGCCTTATTTTTACTTTTTGTTAACTTTTCATTAGAGGAGTGTTTTTAGATTCTATTTCATCCAAAATTCAAATTTCAAATTTCAAATCATCCAATTTTCTTTTCTATAGAGGAGTGTTTCTAATCAAGATGACAACTAATACGAATTTATGATTTATAGTATTTTCAGAGTTTGAATATATGTGCTCATGTTAATTTTAAAACATGGTTTTGGGATATTGGGATTTGTACGATTTGATATTGTTCAGATTCTCATATACCATTTGTTTCGGATCAATGGTATCTCTTTATTAGTAGTGGTATACCATGGATTTGTTTCGATAGGTATTTATGTGGTAACAAATATATTGCCTATTTTCTATGAATCTATTGGTTGATAATGTAATATTTTATGATTAATTAGCAAACAAATTTCTTCATATCATTATTTTATAATAATTTTTGCTATTTGTTACCTTTTTAACATACTATTGTGCTATTTCATGTAGTTGATTCCGAAATACCATGTATTCATAATATTAGATATGAAACACCTCGATTCTTCAAATAAATGATCAAAAATATCAAACTGGTTTCCATTTTATCTAATAAATATGTATGAAATTTCATTTGTGTTACGGAGATGGTACGTATCACCATTTAAAAATACCATTGTATTTTGAACAATGGTATGCACCGATTTTTTTTTAAAAAACTTATTAATTTGATTCTATAATGGAAATAGTTTTTTATTAATTGAATATATCAAGAATACCATGAGCATTATCTATGTATGGTATGTAGCACCATAATTGAAAATACAATAATAATATGGTGGTGTTGCTTACAAGAGACCTGAACTTATGCGATGTCTAAATACTATTTGGCGATATGGTTATGTATGTAGCGTAGTAACGAAATGCCATCGCCTTTTAACAATGGTACGCACTACTTTTATTACCGGGAGACGTTAGGACTATATGAGACAATGGAACAAATATAATAAAAAATAACATATAGCATTAAATAAAGTGTATTCTAGAAAATTTTCTAAACATTCAACACATATAAAATTTTCATTCGTTCTTTTTCTTCCGTTCCTCCACCACGTACTTCATCATCTTTCTCACCTTGAGTTTATTTTGCACTCTACGACGCGGATATCAGTTCTGGATGCTTAGTGTGTGCTCATCATCTAACGGGTATCCAAACACGAAAATATGTCAATACAGTTTCATTTATAATGCTTCTATGACATACTATTGTATACACATATGATATTATATAGAACAAACCAAATACCATTACACTCATTGGTATGACATTTTAGAAGACATAAATATTTACGGAGTATTAAATTTTCAAATATGGTGTTCAAACATTAAAACTTATATTATTTGTAATTATTGACACTATAGTAGTACAAAGTGGACAATATCATGTTAGTTAAGATTATGATTTTAAGTAGCGTAGCCTAATTTCATCAATAATTTGACAATGGTAATTCAATGTATAAATTATTAATTTAATTTCCGTTAGAATCTAGTATGAATTTAATCGTGATGAACACCAATTCATACATCCCTGATTCTCAAAATAATGTGAATTAATCTAAACATAAAATATAAATGTATGAATATGAGAATTTACATCAGTAACGGAGTCAATCAACTCCAAATCCCCACGAAAAGCTCGCGTGATCGCCTCCAAGCATCCTCTCTCCAACGCTTGCTCAACACCCAAAGATGTCCTAAATTGCACACACCAAGAGGGAAACGACCGAGAACTTGAACTGTTGTAGTTTGAGATTTAAATGAGAATCGAAGAGAAAATTCTTCCACTCTCCAAGTGAGGGGGCTTTCAGAGGAGGCGGAGGTTTTTTTTTATGATTCTTATGTCATAAAGAAACCTAATCCCTCTTAAATACCAAGCCCCAAATTCCACCTCCGCAACAACTCGTTAAGAAATCGCTTTAATCCTGCTAACTTAATTGTAATCATATGAGCCTCTAATTAAATAACGAAGTTGCTAGTGATTTGTTCTATTTTAATTAACTTAACAAGTCAATTAAAATACTAACGAAATACTATCGAATACAACTTATCGAAGTTAGTTCATCATCTCTAATTGCTTAATTGATTAAACTTAAGCCTAACCACTGATGCTCATCAACATATATTTGATAAATATAAATATTGAGAAATACATTTCAATATACAAGTCTCGCTTTTAATTTCATTCAGCGAAATATTATTCAATATCATCGACAAGCAAGGAATTTTCTAGGCTCGGGGATATTAGTAAGTTGTATAATAATAATAATTGACCACTACTATTATTATAACGATTAACGGCAGCATCTAAAGAATCGCTCAACCCCTTAAATTATCAGCCAGAACTCCACACTACTAATATACCATTACTATGCTTAACACTAAGTTCTAGTAATCACATTTAACCAACTCTAGAAATGAATCGATACAATTGTCGAATCTTAATAAAAGGGAATCAATTCAATGATTTCCAACAATTTGATCATATATTAAAGATTTTAGACAACATATCACAAAAATAAAAATAAAACTAACAAAATATCATCGAAATAACCGTGACAACACATAATTTCACATATAAAAACCGTATTACGAAAGAATAAATTAAAAAATAAAATCTTAAACAACGCATAAACGTAAAAAATTTCATAAGTGAACAACATCAATTGCATACAAAAAATAGATCAATTATGGTATAAACCCCTACTTTATTACATATTTTCCAACTTCATCATTGGAATTGTATCAGAAGTATGCAAAAACAAACTTTTCAAAAAGTAGAATCAGAAATCAAGTAAAAATTACCCATGCTTTTTTTAGCGCTCTTCACCATTTTCCGCTTTTGCGTTTGTCAGTTGTTGGATTGCTGCTCTGAAATTGTAAATCGCTTTCAAGTGAATTGCGATTCTTCTCAATTTGGAAATTTTATGGCGAATTTCGCTTTCGTAAAATTTCGATATCGCTGGCGCTATTTTAATTCCATTTAGCTTTGATACGAAAGCGAAAGTATATCAGTGGGGAGGGATGGGCGTGAGATGAGGGATATATTTAATTTTTTTCTTAAAAATTACAGAATTTTACCACGATACATTTCAGAAGTTAATTTACGCTACAAAACGAATGTGTGTTCCTACAAATACAACTCTTCACAAGAAAGCCTACAAATATAACTCTTCACAAGAATGTATTGAATTTAACTATTATGTAATCGTACTCTTGATAGTTAATTAAAAAAAAAACAGTAACACTCACACAGGCTTAAGGTAACATTTATTTCAATTATTAGAAGCAATGCGAAGCTTAATCCATATTTCGTTGTTCGATCAGTAATCAGTAGGTAATTGAATAATCTGTTTTCCAAACTTTTCATCAACCTTCAGCCACCACATCTTTTTCTTGTTATTTCTTCATTATTGATGTCAACACTATAATAATTAATCTTGTATTTGTTGGACAAGAACAATTAATACAACTAAGAAACTATGCATGTGGACATAGCTGATTGGAAGTTAAGGTGTGGCTTTTCAATCTTTTTGTTTTAATTTGGGTGAATCAGAGCTGGTTTGGAGTGAATCGTGTTTAAACTATCGCAACTCCTATATACAAGTATACATTACTTATAATATACAGTATACTCTATAATTAATACTCCCACCGGATAAAATTATTCCCTCTAGATAAAATTACTTATTCTAGTTTGAAAAATTTAGTTATTTTTATTTATTATTTTAACATAAAAAATTATATTTCTATAGAGGTAATTGTCAATTTGGTCCCAGATAGTGGAGCGAAATTGTGCTTTAATTCCAGATAATTAATTACATTGTTACGGATTAGTTTCCGAAAATAACACATGTGTTACAATATAATACTTGAAAATGACAAATCGGAGGGAGTACTTAATACCACAAATACCACTATACAAGTTTGGGGATAATAATGTATCATTTCACTCAAATTAATCAAGGTTAGTATATTGATACCAATAATACCATCAACCTTAGTAACCCACAAATCTCATTGAAGTAAATGTACGTAAGTAGGCAGTTTGAGGGTAAATCGAGTGAATTTAATCATACATCACATTCAGGATTCTAATAAATGTTTTAATTCGAACTATATATTAATCAACACAATTCGGAGTATCCTCAACCCTCAAATTATCATAACAGTATTTCACAACAATAATTATATTTAATTTCGCACAATGTAGGTATCCTAACCTAAATCTCACCATTGTTATTCTCGCCATTTTCCTTGCTAAAATACACAATAATAGTGATGTTTGGATTAAAACTTGAAAATAATTTAATGGAGTATAATCGAAATGAATTTTTTAAAACGTTGTTAAAATACATTATATTTTTTCTAGATGAATTGATATGAATCAAGATGAAACATAATAAAAAATATCATTCATCTCAATCATCCCAAACTTCGCCGATAACGATTTTGTGAAGAATTAATTGGCTGGGAATTTATTTATCTAGGTTAATCGAGAAGAAACTATTTATTAGAACCCAAACGACCAATAGCTAAAATTCACCTAGAGAACACATTTCAAAAGTGAGTATTGAAATGGACAATTATGAATTTAAATTATCTATCTTTCAATTTCACTCACTAATATACATGGGAGGCTTACATCCAGAACCCTGTGACCTCAACATTTATTTTCATCCCACTTATTATTAGATACATATGACCAATATAATACACATACTACACTAAAATCTGCTTCTACCCCTATCTTGGCAGCTTATAGATAGCTGCAGACAATTCGTCTAAACTTTAGCATCTTTCAATTTGCTCGCTGGGAACCGAAATCTTGAACCTACTTCGCTATTTTACAGGAACCTTGACGCGAAGGATATCAGCATTGTAGACCAATGCAAATGCTGTTACCCTGAAGGGCTAACAGAACACGACATCTCTGCTGTATTGGACGGAGGAGTTCCTACACTCTGGGGGGTGCTTACACTTGGTAACGGATATCCCTCGTTTGTTGTACCCAGATCATTCCAATCAATCCCAGCTATAATTCAAGTCAAGGAAAATCAGCATTAAAAAGTTAGAAATATGATATATATAGCAACTTGAATATTTAGACTGTTATGAAATAGGATACGGTCGGCCCACAGGTCAGTGAAGCTAACACCAGCATCTGACAAAAGCCAGTAATCTGCATCACTCTGGGAAAGAAGGTATGATGATATTAGCAAGATTAGGAAAAGAACAATATGTTAAACTTGTGCGTGCAGTGTGCAAAGTGAAGGAAGTCAAGACTTTCGACATGTTAATAGGTTGGACACCATCGTGATGGTCATAGTCTCATAGATTATATGCTGATGGTAATCAGCAAATCATAAAACTCCAATATTGTTGATGTTTCACCAGAAAGTGATTTTCTTCTCACAAGACTGAAGATATATGTCACAGTGTAACACATTTCAAATGATTACTTACATCAACATTTGGTACAATTTTCATGATCCCACTTCCGAAGTCATTTGATGTATTCAAGTCTGTAGGTGTCTCATTATATTCTTGTTGCAACATTCCACTGGTACTTGCTGCTGCATTAACTGGATCTGGACCTTCCAATGTTTCAGCTGGATTGCCAGTGTCCATAATCATAGCTGGAACACAAGGTGGTGGCTCTGGTGCATTAATCTCTTCAAATTTCTCCTCGAATTGACTACCGTTGGAAATGAACAAACAGAAAAAGACGTTCACTCAGAGATAGAACAATTTATATAAATATGGCATATGGTGGCACACAAAATCAATGGTTAACGAACCCTAGACTAATCACAATCAATGAAACAATTTTGTGATGAGATAACCATAAACTAGATTAACTGACAAGATAAACATCAATCGGACCCATACTGCTCCTTAAAACAATTTTGTACCTTCTCTGATGAGGATAATCAATAGCCTATTAAGCAAAGGTGAGAGACTTATCATATACTAGCTAATGTTTTGCTCATATCTTCAGCATAATAAAAAATAAGAGAACTACACCAGCAAGAAAATTTTACCGCATCAGGATCTGGGACCTCTAAAGTGGTTCCATGTGGAGCCTTAATTGCTATCAATGTCTCATTCTGAAAAACCAGCTAATGATTGTTAAATAATAAAATAAGGTACAAATATATGAGAAATTTCAAAAACAACAAGTCACTTATACCTGAAAGCAAGGTAAGCTTTTGATATCCTCTTCAGTAACGAAAAGCCACCTGATTATAAACAAAGGCAATTAATATTGATGAGTAATTAACTGGTTGAATGTCTCTCAGAATTCATAAAAGAGTGACGATTACTTTTGACTATTTTCAGCTTCACTGAGTTCTCTCAGTCTTTCCTGCATTTCTCTGTAAGGCATTAACGTTATATGCATTAGCATTTAGCAAGCCATATTTCGAACAAAAGCATGCTGAATACCAGCATCTAGCAAGAAACATGGGAGAACCTTATATGTTCGTCGAATCTTCTCTCCTCGAGGGCTAAAGTATCTATTTCTGCCTGCACCTAACAACAAAGCAATAAATATCATGAACTTTCAACTTCCAAGCAAAGGACCCTTCTTCAGTTGTCGAGCATATAGGTGATATATAGTAGAACTACTCACTAGTATCGTTTTAAGTAATGCCATCAGGATAACCTCAATATTTGTGGTAAGACTCGGATTATTTAAGTCTATGTCAGAACTTTAATGTTTTTTCCTCTTGTTCATTATACTTGGTCTTCGGTCTCTTCGCTCGTGTAGGAAACAGAAAGTTGTGAGATAATAATGGATCATCTCAAAGAAAAGAGGAAAAGGAAAGGGAAAGAGAAAGGATACATAAATATAGAAATCATGGGAATGAAATATGAGAATTCTAGAAATCCCCAAGGTCCTATGCTCGCTACTTGATATATACTTGCCTGTAAGCTGGTGACACTCTCATCAATCTCCCCTGGTCTAGAGACATCTACTCCCCTATAACCATATAAAATACGAGAATGTGTTATAGAAGTACAAAGTTCAAATGGAAAGTTTTGTTCAGCCCGTACTATGAATATATCTTACTTCCATTGTATTCTATTTTTAAGTTTCTTCTCAATTAGGCCTATGCCTTCCAATACATTGGTTATATCATATATACGCAACAGAAATATTTTAGTCCATAGTAAACAATAGCAAGTACACATAAATAGAAAAAACTAATGGTCACCTCTAAAGTATCAGCAGCTTGATTCAGATCAAGAATACCATCTTCAGCATGTTTGATCAGATTAACGAACTTCCTTGTCAGTAGACCTAATCAGCACAAGCATCAGTTACTATTATTTTGGAATAGTGAGAGGATGGAACATGCATAACAGCATATGGTAAAATGTGATTAGATATACCTAGGGAGCTATCGTAACGACATGGGCCACCCGGGGTGAGGAGAGCAGAAGGAGAACCTGCAAGATCAAAGCAATCATTCAAATCTAGGTTGAGTGGGCAACTAAGGTGGCATATCAATAACACTAGTTACACACTAGTAGATTGAGCTATGTTTTGTGGGATCCTCACCAACATTTGTTGCCGTTTTGCGCTCCAAATAAATTTGATTTTGCAATGCGTTGAACCTTTTGAGCCTTCCCTCCTTTTCTGGATACAGGGGTCTTGAGGGAGTTGTTGACAGTAGCAGCGGATCCTTGACTAAGGATTTTTTGGGTAGTCTCAGCTTCACAATCTACAGTGTTGCTCTTCCTCTGTGAGAGATAAAGAATGGTCTTAATATGTAGGTTATTCTCAGTACTACAAAATTATGTATGAACACTACATGAGACTTAAGTTCTTCTTGAGAACAGAATTATAATGTATTGAAAGATGAAATCAGCCAGAAACAGAGGCAAGAACAATAGAAGGAGAAAATTAATAATATCACAAGCCAAGGCAAGAAGAAAATTATTATCATTGGTCAATACTTTTACACATTCAGCTATGGTTACATTCTTGATACACAAACTGAGTTTTTGGTGCTTCCACTATCATTACAAAATGCAAATTTGAAAAATCATCATTCTTCGACCAAACCAAATGTAGCTCTCAAGAACATCCTTATCCACCTTTGCACCCACCTATATCAAATGAACTTTACATAACCTCAACCTAAACACACAACAAACTCACATATTATATCAACACCTCTTTACCTTCATCACTAAAAAACCACAAAATCTAGTCCTTTAACCAAACAAACAAATCCCAAGTCAACTTTTCCATAAAACTGCAACCTTTATGAATAATTTTCACTCCAAACTAAAACATTACACACAAAATGGTGATAAAGGAGTGACTCGTTACCTTAGAACCCCAGTTGGAATTTCACAATCTTTCAATGTGGGAGTTTTACGAAGACGTGCTTGATACACCAATTCCAATTCAATTTATCCATAAAAATGGAACCTTTATGCATAATTTGATTCATTTCACCACAAAAAATCATAAACAACAAGCTCCACATTCTACACACACACAAAAAATGCAATTCCAAGTCAATTTTCCATTAAAATGCAACCTTATGCATAATTTGATTAATTTAACCACAAATTAAAAATTACACACAAAAAACAATACCAAACATATCATAAACAACAATAAGCTCCACATTCCATTAATAAAAAGCCAAACATTCACACCTAAAAAATGCAATCCTAAGTCAATTTATAATAATGTAACTTATGCATAATTCCACAACAAACTTAAACATTACACACAAAAAATCATTACCAACAAATCATAAACAACAACAAGCTCCACATTACACAAAAAAAAATATTTACACACACAAAATGCAATCCCAAGTCAATTTTCCATAAAAATGCAACTTTTATGCATAATTCCACCCCAAACTAAAACATTACACACAAAAAATCAATACCAAACAAATCATAAACAACAATAAGCTCCACAATCCACCAAAAAAACCAACATTTACACACAAAAATGCAATCCCAAGTCAATTTTCCATAAAAATGCAACTTTTATGCATAATTCCACAACAAACTTAAACATTACACATAAAAAATCAATACCAAACAAATCATAAATAACAAACAAGCTCCACATTACACACAAAAAACTGCAATCCCAAGTCAATTTCCATAAAAATGCAACTTTTATGCATAATTCCACAACAAACTAACACATTACACACACAAAATTAATACCAAACAAATCATAAACAACAAAAAAATCAAGATTACACAAAAAAAAAACATTTACCAGAGTTTTAACAACAATTCCTTCAGGTTCTTGAAAGTGGTTGTTGTTGGTAGTAGTAAAGAATTGGTGGTAGTCAGCAAAAGGTGGCTTCATAGCAGTGAAAGGAAGCTGCCTCTTAAGCAACAGCTGCTGCTTCTCTGGTTGTACATGTGGCTGCTCAGATTGTTCCATGATGATGTACTGAAAAATCAAGAATTCAAGTTGGGTTTTTTTTTATTGAGCTTTTATAGTAAAGTGAATATTTTGGCAATAAAAAGGGGTTGAATAATGAAGGAGTTTAATCAAGAAATGGGAAGATGGAATTGTTGAAGATGGTATTTGGAGATCTGGTGTTTGAAGGAGGGAAAAATGGGGGAAATTTAGAGAGAGAAAGTGGACATTGTAGAGAGAGAATGGTTGGGGGAGGGGGCGTTGGGGTTGGGGAGGAGGGAATTTGTCTGATATAGATATGGAGGGAAGAAAGTCTAATTTCTACAACAATTCAATTCGAGCGAACTTTTTAAATCGACACATATAATAAATATTTTTTATTTTAAAGATCGAAAAAGGGAAGATCACGAGGAGTATGAAATTAATTTTTTTATTTATAACCTTTGCCTTGAAAACATTGTCCAGTTTTACATTATTTTACATTATACTCACATTAAAAATTATGAATATTGTAACCTCTTTGGTGAAAATAATGGTGTAATGATGAGTATATAAAAGTTGGATTATTTTAAGGTAGAAGTTTTGTTTTTTAGTGGTAGATTATTCCATAATGGTATGGTAGACATCTTCCTATTTGATTGGTCGTGCAAGATGTATTGGGAGGCAAAATAGAAATTTTGATCCAGCGATGGTTTTTATTATGCTTAAAGATACTTAAATTATTTAAATAAGAATAAAATTGATTAATATAAAAATACAATATTCATTACCTTTATCGACATCCATCATTTATACGAAGAATCGCCGGTTTTTGCAGAAATAGATATATAATTGATATATCTATAATCTCTACTAAATTAATTTACTTCGTCTTTGCACTCTACAAGAATCACTTCTTAACATCGCCACGTAACTAAAACTTCACGTTATTATTTGATAGAATGGCGAAATTTTCATTTAACATTAATTGTGATTTGTTTCTAAAACTAAGTAAGACGAATATGCTAACACTGTATACGAGCCTCCAAAACGGATATAGTAATTGATTTTGGATGAATGTTAATCAAGTCGTATACTCGTCATGGCAAATTTTAGAAAACATTGGGTCAATTGAAATGCTAAAAAATAACATCTTTTTTTGCATAAAATAACACCCCGCGAAATGAAAATACCTCCATTTTATTGTAACCCTTTCTTCTTCTTTCTTCTTCCACCCCACCATCATCCATAACCACCACCATCTTCATCACCCACTCACCCCGACTCACCACCATCCCCTTCACCCCTTCCCCACTTTTCGTGATCCACCCCCTCCCCCCGATTTTCTCCGGCCCTCCAGTTGGAATGTGCCCTCCCCATTTTCTCCTCCTTGCCGCCACCCCTCCCTCAAGAAAACTGGCCACCCCTCCCCCCAAGAAAAACCCGCCACCATCTCCCTCATAAAACTTGGGATCCGCCCACCCTCCCCAAACCCTAACCATTTACCTACCCCCTCCCCCCCGAAACCCAACCACCGCGCCCACCATCCTCCCTTTCAGAAAGAGTAATTTTTTTCGCTAATAGTAAAATCGCTTTTTTTCAGTTGACGGTGGTATTTATTATTTGGTAGAATACGCCAACATACACCAAAAATATCAATATACATCAATATACACCTCTATACGCCAATATACGTGTTTAACGTGTGCATTTAGCATATTAAAGGTACGGCGTATCGGACAAGTAAGTGAAGGCTCTGAGAGATTTTATGGACGCGGTGATTTAGTTTTGGTTGTCGCGCATCGGGTCGTTGGAAAATTACACAACTTGCTCATAAAAATAAAGTTAACAAACGTTAAACTAATTTATCAATAAATGTATATAAACGAATTACAATAATACACACATATAAATATGTATTTGTACGACTACAGCACTTACAACAGTAATCTGATATATTACTAACTCTTTCCTCACTCTAATCGTCCAACTAACTTCCTCATCACCCTCAAGTGAAATGCCTCCAGCTACCCACACCAAGAAATGTCAATCAGCGATTGGCTCATAGAACCTCAAGAACAATCGGGAGAACAAAATCAAGGTAAAACCTTTACCCTTGTCTGGCCATGGTGAGCAGGAGGAGCGGCGCATGGTGGGAGTTTTAAGTATTTAAATTTGATTAGGTTTTCATCTCAAAACTTCTTCTTACGTATCCTAATTTCCTTTTTAACCCGACAATGAATTCATTAACCACAAGCTTAACTCGCTAAAACCGTTAACAACCAAACGCTAACGAAGGCACCAACAAGTCACCAATGAGCTTTTTACTAGTTAAACATCAATTAAACTAGCAAGTTAATTGATTTGGTCTTCATTCCAATTTATATTTTACATTATCAATGCAAAACTCTGATTGAAAGTATCTCGTTGATTTCAATCAACTCTCAATTTTGATATCATACCTGCTCAGATAATATTAGTGTTATAATAATATAATTGACCATTATGATTATTATATCGATTATGCATGAGATCTATCAATCTGGCATAACCCATGATATTATCGTGAGTTTCAATTTAATAATTTACAATTACTATTTATTGAACACTTAGTTTGACTAATTTCATTTAACTAAAAACTAAGAAACGAATTCTGTTACAACACCGTTTAACTAAGATAATTATGTAAATCACAATACTTTGATTTCCAAACATGGACGGGGCCGCTGGGGTTGGGGAGGCGAGGAAGTGGGCTGTTTTGGGGTGGGTCAAAGGGACAACAATACGTTTTGAGGGGCAGGGAGAGGGGTTGTTTTCTGGGAGCAGGGAGCAAAGGGGCTATTTGTGGGCAAGGAGGCGGTGGGCCGCTTGGGGAATAATGAGGGGTTAAAGGAGCAGCAGGTAGGACCGGCCAAGGCAGGGAGTGAGCCGGGACCGCTTGGGGGTAAAAGCGAGGGGCACAGCTATTTCGGGGGTGTAAGGCCATATGTTTTGATAACGCAAGGCTTAATTTCTAAGATTTTTGCTGCACGTGTTATTTTGTAAAAAAAAAAGGTGTTATTTTTTTCTTGACTTATGTTATTCATCCAAATTTCTTTGGCTTGTGCAAATGTTTTGAAAGCTGAGAATTAAAATTGCATCACCAAGGCATACAAGTAACTAATGCTTTTATTTTTATTTTATTTTATTTTTAAATTCTATTTTTAATATTACCATGACTCCAAATCTTGGACTCGTCAATAAGGAATAATTCTCAGATGGTTATTACTAAACTAACCCTAATAATTCATTTATGCCCATAAAGTTGTTTAAACAAAGCATTGGTAGAAAATTAAAAAAATGTTATAGATAGATGGGAATAAGAATTCGATCGAATATAGTTTACACTCATACCAACTAAATTCACTTAGTATTAGAATAAGATTTGCATATATTAGAAACCTTGACTAATTTGATGTGGAGTTTGCCATACTAATCTGTGAGATTCCTCTCGGATATTACTTGAATTAGTCATGGATGCTTCAATCGACAGTGGACTGTAGTTTTCTTTTTAACCACTTCAATACAAGATTCGCCCTACTTAGAAATGAACCCATACTTCCGCTAAGCAGACGAAGCTTAATATTTAATACTTTAATTCTTTATCACCGAACTACGTCACGTGTCGCAACTCGACTAACGTATCATCTAAGATCGACACACGCATGCATACAAATATGTAGGCGCAAAGGAAGTTACTTAATTGAGATGATAGCTTATTCCTCAATAATTTTTTATACAGTATTAGATTCGAATTTTATTTAATTGATATTAAATTTGTGGGAATATCATCTATCTATTTTCATATCTCCTTTCATATACATTTTAAAATGAACTTGAAATTTGAACATCATACATTGAGTCAATATTATAGCTACTCATAATATTCTCAAAATACGATATAGAATATTATAAAATGAAAGATATATATTAACAAAGAAAATAGATGATTTTCTTGAAAAATAGGAAGATAAAAAAATTCAGTAAAAAGAGAAAAATGGTAGGTTTAAATCGGGAATTCGCGCCTTATGTTTGCATGCATGATGCACCGTTAAAAATGCCGATATTTTGGCGCGTATCGTTTTGCAATTTAGTGAACTAAGAGCCATGGGATGGGCCTAAAACCAACTATATAGACTTGGTCTGGTCCGAAACTAGTTGTCCGATGGGCTTCTAATATTCCATTAGGCCTCAAGGAGAAAATCGGATCAACTATTTTTTAAACGGGGCATTTAAATTATTATCCTAAATATCTATTACCTCAAAAAATACGGCTAAAAATAAATTATATATTGTAACCTAGATATTTAAACTAGACCTTTATATGTCAACTAGAGCTCACTCAAGGATTTGTAATAATCTATACGTTAAGTGAAATATTGAATCACCCTAATAAATTTAATTATTCACATGCTAATGTCCACTTAAGAGGTCATGACAATGCCAGTACAATTTTGATTATGCCAGAGCAAAAAATTATCAAATATCACTTTTATCCTCAAGTCAAGTATTCCATTATCAAGTGTTACTTAACATATGCATATATAATATATATTATTAGCAAGCATCAAATCCTATAAAAAATAAATCGGCCGTCTATGCACATTAAAATTCAATTGATATAACATCTATTATTCACAAATCACAAACAATGGCTTTGTCAAAGAGGAAAGATTTCCAGAACATTCTTATTGAAGACACTAATGGATTGAACCAATTAAGTCTAATTCGCTTGCAATGATGTTTCTCAATGATTGGTCTAACTGCTATACCAATTGATGTTGCTTCAGATTTTGCTGGCCGATATTAGTTGCAGATTTAGATGCGAGCTAAAATATACTCAGTTACTTTGATTATTTAGCTGGATGTCTTCAAGGGAGAGTCAAAAAATATTTGGTCATTTTTATACTTAATTAAAATTGCTTTTAAGATTATCGCTACTTTTAGGAGATAGTTCATATTAATATGTGCTTCTGCGAGATACCCATTTACTGTTATTGCGCTTTTTGCGACGACGCATCTTGTATTTCTACGAAGATGCTCGCTCCTCCTTCGCGCACATATAATGACGCAAGGATCTCTACGCCTATCCGTCGGATAGACAGTTCTCACTTAACCAACTCGATACAAGGACACTACTACTAAGCCTAACTCACACAAATACCTAGTGGAGTCAAGCACCACAGCTTTCATTTCGCTAGTTGGGCGATAAAACGGAGGTTGGATCAACTATTCACATGTTTCATTGCAAGTTGGAAGTGTTTATACTCCCTCCATACCCATGAAAACTATCTTCAAGATAAGGTCTCATCTAATTGCTATATTTCTAACGCGAAATAATATTCTAACAATACTATGATACGAATCTCATGATCACTACCAACAGATAAATAATAATTATGTATAAAATTACGTATTCATTCTTCTGTGAATAATTATCGAATAGCCGCAGCTGAATATCAAAGGAATGCAAGCACCCCTACGAAAACTAAACCACGCTTCTAAGCATTTGCCTACACCAACCAGTCAACAAGCCTCCTGAATTTTACTAACTCCTTTAAATATCAAATATGCATTTGCGCAGAAAACTCACGAATTTTCCTCACTCTATCGATTTACTCAAAATAAGAAAAGAGGAGAAAGAGCTTTTGCTTTTCAATACAAAATCAATACCAAAGCCGAATTTGTTAAAGCTTTTTCTCCAAAAAAGTCGAACAAGTTTTTCCAAAAGTAGATGAGATAAAAGACTAAAGTACTTTTTAGTATTTGTCGGTGAAGCAAGAAAACTCTACCACCTCCTTTCTTCATTTTAGTCTACTGTATCAGTTTGTTAAGATAATCTTCAATTTTTATACCTAAAATAAAAGCCGCAGAAGTTTACTAAGTAATATTCACACGATTCTATAAAAAGAAAGATTCGGAAACCCCATCTCCTACCCAATATAGCTCTAACATAAAGACTTTCCAACAATCAAAATTTTGCCCTAACGTTTCTATATAGCTTCCATTTCAAAACCCCGAAAGCTTATAATTAAATTCATGACTCACTTACTGTAGATGTACGACCTCTAGCTAGATCGACAAAAAAGCCACATAATAACAAACGCTTAACCGAATAATCTACGTTAGTATATTACATGAATGTAATTCAAATGCCCATCATAACCCCAGTTGGCCATATCGGAAGATCCTCATACCTAACATTACACCTAAACGTAACGTGCACGAACTTAAACTTAAATGAATAAATCAGTTGAACAATCGAATTGTTCAATTGACACTATTTCAAATATCTTATATTGCCAATACAATCGAACGGAGAGTGCACCCGTTCACTTTGTCTTTTTTGCTTATAAAACTAACAGAACGGGTGTTGTAACCGTTCGCTTTGTGTTTCCAAGCAACATGCCTTGTGCATTTGAAATATATATACCCTTTCATACCTTATCATAAAAGATTGTCCAATTTTAATTTAAATGATTGACTTTTTAAATTTTAAATTCAAATATTTTGATATGTATCATGTAATATCTTATAAGGAATATATCAAAATATATTATTTTCAATCTGATTTGCTACTCCATATATATTAACAAGATAACTAAAATCAAAATTATTTGTATCAATTAAATCGCAAAAGCTATTAATTTTGATAATGATTATATTGAACCTTTTTTTTAAGGTTGTTAGAAATATAATTGTCCATCCTAGATCATATTACTCCATAACTTTCATGTATTAGTCGACACACATAACTTTGATTTGAATTAAAATTATCATGTTATTAGTAAAGTAGGTTGAAAATATTATATCTTGGTATACTAATTTTCACTAAATATACAACATATTTAAAAATATTTGAGCTTAAAATTTAAAAGTCATCTGATAGAAATTCAAAATTAAAGGATCTTCTAGGAATTCAGTGAATATCATATTTTGAATTTTGATAGTTGATATATTAACTTATGAACTCAATTTTTTCATATATATGTTATACTATATTTAGCAAAAAATACATTAAAATATAAAAAATTTAATATGTTATTATGATAATTTTGATTCATATAAAATTTTGTAAGTTAAATAAGATTATGAAAATTAAATAAGGGAGTGTAATATATTACTCCTACTATTGTTTTATTAGATAAGGAATCGGGTTCGATCTTTTTCTAAGATCATTCCAATTGGTTTAAATATTATTCCATCCAATCCATTTTAATTTAATTTTTTATATATCGAGACAAATCTTTGATCTTCAATTACTCTTTAATTATATTATTAAAAGATTAATATTACGAAAAATATTTTAAAAGATAAATTCAATTATATAAATTTATATTTTTAAAATAATAAATAATTAATAATTAATTATGAAGTTTCTTTTAATTTCAAAAAACTCAAACGATAATTAAAGTGGATTGAAGTACTACAATAAACTAATCATTTTATGTTCACATGGTCCGCTGACTCCGCTCCATACAAGTTTCCATGTGCAACGTGATAATATATCCCAAACAAATCAAAAGGTTGTCCACTTATTGTGCCATTATATTGCGTTCTTGAACACACTCAAATTTCACTTTCATAATAATGTACGTTACATTACCTTAATTGCCTCCTACTATATGTTTGTATTTGTCCCACAATGAGTTAGGTCTCACTTTAATTTGGGTTGGTAAGTTTCGGTTGTCATTGGATACAAAAATTGTTATATAATTTCCACTATTTCTTTATATATAGTAGTTGCATGAGTAGATAAATGACAAAAATATGGTGTGTCCACGTTAATTAAAACTTGAAACACTTTGAATTAGTCATCCAATAAATTTCAACCTTGTTTAAGTTAGCCATCCAATGAGGGCCAATGAAATTGGATACCAGTAGGATGGCTGTCGGCGAAATTAAAGAAAGAATTGAAGTAAATGGTACGGAAACAACTTTTTTAATTGCAAAATGATTTGGTTGTAAATAAGATTTACTGAATAATTCGACTGAAATAATGTGTATACTTGTATAGACTATAGTCATATACTCATATTCATTTCAATTTTGTATACTTGTGTGCTTAATATTCCTTCAAGTTTGGATATATATATTGAGCATATAGTGCATTTCAAAATCAAAATTCTTCAGCTGTCTGTAAAGGTGACAAAATTATGTCACATTCCATAAGAGGTGGTGAAGACTGAAAGCTTAAGAGCTAAGGATACAGCAGACGAATTCTTCAATGAGGAAGCAACTAATGTTGCGGTGGAACACTTCAAGTTGAAGTTGAAGTGAATTGTGCATGCATATTGATGAGGTGATAAAAAGAAATTCCAAAAGTGGCTTCTTACGTACTAATTATTTATATAGATAAAGCAATATAATGTCAATTACAAGAAGTCACGATAACCTATGTAATTATTTACGAAAAACAAAATTATTACCATATCAAGATTAGTGTAGCATCAATAGTTCAATATGATAGTAAGTAACGATGGTTATTAAAAAAATGTCCAACATTTATTGGGTATCACAATAAACTGAAATTTCTCCAAAGTTCATCCTAAAAGCTTCCTTCCATTCATAATTCTTTCTAAATTAGTTTAAATTTATGTGCCATAAGTGAAAAGATTCATTATAAACTTATTATGATTTTTTAACAATAGAAATCTTGTAAAGATCGAGGGGTTTTTAAAAAAGGAAGAGAGAAATGTCCATCTCAAGGCACAAGAGTTTCCGTCATGCTTATTAGCTTCCTCATAATACAAAGTTTGACATCCTGAAAGCACAATATTCGATGTCGATAACTTGGTTCAGAATAAAGAGTCAAATGCTACAAATAAAGTTTGTGCTTTTCCTCGGTTCCAAGACAAGAATAGTTAAAATTAGTGTAGTATACTATCAAATTTACTGTAGTACTTTGAAGATTTTATTCATCTCTTGGTTGTGTTATTGTTAATTTACAATTTACTAGTACTTTCAAGATTTTATTCATGGCTTGGTGGTGTTATAATTGTTACAGGTGATTATTTCGTCAATCATTGTTACTGCTATTTGTGTTGATGATAAAATGAAAGCCTGAACATAATACGGTCACAAACTCACAATAATTGTACATTTGTACTATAGACTATCAGTGTTAATTCCTAGCCATTCGATTCAATTTTTATTTTAATTTCTAAAATATTACTCATAAATAAATTGAAAATTGTTCTAATTTAGTTTATTTCCAAAATTATATTTTATAATATTCATAAGGGAAAAAAATATGATTGATCATACATGTTGTCGTGATTAATTATTTCATTAAACATATTTCAAATAACTCATTTGATAACTCATGTTAATAATATACGATTTTTCATCCTATCATAAACTTACACTAACCTCCGTTGTCACATGTCGAACATGTAACAATTCAATATTATGGAGTATTTCACAATTTTATTGTAACCCTTTATATCATTCAATCGATCAACATTTAATTTTTCTCATCATTTTTCCCATTTCGTCGGATTGACCTTTACATGATCAAAGGTCAAACCTTGAGTATCCTGGCCTGGTGTGTCCCTAGTCCCCTCACCATTTTTAAGTCCACAAACATCGACGTAAGCTTTAACGTTATACAGTAATTTTTTTTAATCAAAATTAATTTTGTAGTTGATTCTTTTTATATAATTAAAATTTTAATAATAATTCTCAAACCTCCTACACGGTATTTGAACCTCGAATTACTTCGACAATCTGACGCTACCAACCGCTGCATGCCAGACTATCTGATTATCTCAATTTTAGAAGTTGATAAAATCATCTATTGAGATAATCGATTGTTGTCTTGCAGAGCTTGCACATCGGCCCTAATAAGTGAAAACGCAGACAAATCGCCTCGAAAGCCTACAGATCCTATTGCTGTCACTCATTCCTATTTTAACATCTTCGTTAATATTTAACATTTTCACGCTTTATTAAAGTTTGGCTGTGATCAAAATATAATTTTTGAGATTTGGCCCTATTAAGTCTTAATTTTTAAATGTATTTTTATTGAAAATGTATTTTTATTTATGTATTTTGATTGTGTAATTAGTATAATAATATTAGGAACTTAATGGAGCCAAATCTCAAAAATTATATTTTCAATCTCCAAAACTAAGCCTTAATCGAAGAACGTTAAATATTAACAAATATTAAAATAAAGTTAATTCAAATCAGAACCGAAACACTTTAGTTTAATTCATTTATATTACATCGCTAATTTAATATAACTAATATATAACTTTACTACACTTATGAACCAGTCATGAACTCTCATCTATTGCAAATGTACTTATATTTATCCCACAAAACATGGCACATTTCTCAATGCAAAAAACCATGGCTCTCAACTCATCTTTCCATCTCTTTGTCTCTATTTTATTATTTTTGTTGCCACTAATTTTTTCCACATCCACTACCATTCCTCTCACATTTTTCCACTCATCTTCAACTCGAGATCCATACAAACACCTCTCCCATTTAGCTTCACTCTCCATTTCAAGAGCCCACCATATCAAATTCCCCCAAAAGCCCTCCATTTCCACTACCCCTCTCGCCCCTCACAGCTATGGAGCCTACTCCATTTCCCTCAACTTTGGTACCCCTCCTCAATCCATACCATTCATTATGGACACAGGTTTTTATCGTTTTAGTTATTGTTTTCATTTTGATTTGTTTTTTTAGAATAATTCGGAATTTTAGTTGTTAATTGTGACGTAATAGTTGGGGGCATGTATATGCAGGTAGTGACTTTGTTTGGTTCCCTTGTACTAAAAGATACACCTGCAACAACTGCTCAGTTACTGGTGAAGAAATTCCATCATATATTCCAAAGGCATCATCTTCAGTTCAGATTCTTGGTTGTATGAATCCAAAATGCACTTGGATTCACAACACCACTGATCCATCAACACGTTGCAAAGATTGCCAGCTACCCAATTCAGCAAATTGCAAACAAATGTGCCCACCATATTTAATTCTTTATGGTTCTGGTTCAACAAGTGGACTTACTCTAGTTGAGACCCTTGATTTGCCTAACAAAAAAGTTCCAAATGTTGTAGTTGGTTGCTCTCTTTTTTCAACTCATCAGCCTGCTGGAATTGCTGGTTTTGGACGTGGAGTTTCCTCTATTCCAAGTCAATTAGGCATCAAGAAATTCTCATATTGTTTGCTTTCAAGAAATTATGATGATAGTGGAAAAAGTAGCAATCTTGTTTTGGATGGTGCTTATAATTCTGGAAAAAAAACTGCAATTTTAAGCTATACACCATTACTAAAGAACCCTTTAGTGCCTGAAACAAAATCATTATCTGTATATTACTATGTTGGTTTAAGGAAAATCACAGTTGGAGGGCAAAAAGTGAAGATTCCATACAAGTTCTTGATTCCTGATGATAAAGGAAATGGAGGGGCAATTGTAGATTCTGGTACAACACTTTCATACATGAGTTACAATGTTTTTGAGTCAGTTTTGAAAGCATTTTCAGACCAGGTTAAGTACTTCAAAAGAGATGTTGAAATTGAGACACAGATTGGTTTAAAGCCATGTTTCAATATTTCAGGGCATGAAAAGGTTTCATTTCCTGATTTAATATTTCACTTCAAAGGTGGAGCTGAAATGAAACTTCCACTGGCAAATTATTTTGCTGGTGTTGGAAATGATGTGGTTTGCTTAGCTATGGTTTCATCAAATTTTTATGGCTCTGATTTGTTTAATGGACCATCTATAATTCTTGGGAGTTTTCAGATGCAGAATTATCAAGTGGAGTTTGACTTGAAGAATGAAAGATTTGGTTTCAAACAACAATTATGCAAATGATGCAAAAATAAAATAAAAAAAATTGTATATCAAAATAGCTGTCAATGTTTTATATATATATATAAAATTGTATCTTGTATGAATTGTTGTTCAAATGACTACAAGTCAAGAAAAATGTGCGATCTCACAGGAGAGAACTTTAATTCTTTACTTCTAGATTGCTACTTGATGTATGTAGAAGGGAGCTTCATTTGGGGGTCATTTGTCAAAGAGACAGTTCAATTAGTGGGTGCATGTCTTCACTCTTCATATTAATATGTAGAAGTCTTGACGATTAAATTGTACTTTGATTGCTCCTGTGGAATAAAAATTCTTGAAGATGCCATATAATTTATTTGGAGATTTGTTGATGATATTTGGACAACTTTTGTGTCCCATTTTTTATGTAAAATTATTGTGCTGGTTGTGTGTTGTTTCTCTTATGGAAATTAAAAACCATGGATCTAGGTGGTGCCTTTGTCTTATTGAATAATATTTTGGATATAGTTGGATTGATTAATGGAAGGCCAACACTACTTGGCTAATTGACTTATCTTATTCCTATAATCCTGTCAAGCAGATTAGCAGAATATTACTTAACGAATAGCAACTGTAGGTTCTCGGTACAAAAAATTAACAAAATATTAATGTGTGAGACACTACAAAATTCATGCATGATTGAACTAGTGCTACCAAGTCCAGCCCAGAATGGTTACTCTATGTCTGTGAAAGTGACTCGGCTCTAAATGGAATCGAGCCAGATTTCGGTGTCAATATTTATTTATATGACTCGTTTAAATTACATATGACATATGAAAATGACTTAGGAATCCTTCCATTTAGGAACCAAATTCCAATACCAACACGTACCCTATCATGAATTAAATATGTGGCACTAGCGTTACGTTAATTGAGACAAAATCTCAATTCGATCGCACATATTAATTATTAAGACCCATTTGTTAACTCCCTAAGAATCTATTATATTGTCATACGTTAATAAATGACGCACCTGCTAGAATTGGTAGTGTTTTAGAAATCGCATTTCGGTGTGCTTTGTTAATTTGGTTGTTATTTGTTAACTAGAGTAAAAAAAATTCTTGAATAATTTATTTATTACCATCCAATCTTTTTTGTGGTAGTGAAAATAGAGATTTACATTGAAGAACAATTAGGAATTGTCAATTGTGCTTTATAAATATAACTTATCATAAAAAAAACAAGTTACAAGTTTTGACAGGTTTAAAGAATATGAATATTTATTCATTCTAAAAGTAAGCCAAATAGCCAATGCATAGTAAACACCCAAAATATTAACCTACAAACGTTTAACAGTTCCATTCATAATATATAGCCTGAAAACAAAATTGAAACATAAAATAAAAGAAGAAACTAAAACTTAAATTGAAGATTATTTATCTCTTAAGATATCCATAAAATCCAACAAATTAATCTAAATCAATTAAACATCTACATGACATTGTAACACCAATTGATATTTCATTGCTGGTCCAACAGCAATACCACTATTTGGTTTCCCAAAATTAATGTAAGCCGGACAATTAACATACAAACGATACTTTCCCGAAATGAATGTCCCAACTTTCCATCTAACTCTTCCATCAACTCTAATATTCAACAACATTGTCCCTGCCATTTGATCTTGCATCAAAGATTCACTAAGGTATGGTGCAATAGGGACCATATTTCCATACACAAATGGTGACCATGTTACAATATCCTTGTGACCTTGGTATGTTGTAGGCAACATTGTTGTTAATGTTACTTGTTGAGTCCGGTACGAGGCATAGATGTCGAGTCTGTCATAGTATATTCCAATGCGATCGTTTGGATTGCGAGTTGTAAGTGTGATTTGGAGATTCGAGGTGAGGAAATTGGGGGCGGAGACATTGAAGGCGTAGACAGTGATGTCTTGGAGGACGAATGTTGGTTTTGTAGGACGAAGGATGAGGAAAATGAGAAGGATAATGAAGAGAATGAGGATGGTGAAGGAGCCAACAACGATTAGTGTCCTTCGGACGAGCTGCCTCCTCTCCTCGTCATGGTGGCCGCATTCTTTAGCCGTCATGATGATGATGTCGGCTATGTACTTAGGATTCAAGAGAGGTTAAGAGTAGATAGATGGGGTAGTTCAATTTGTTTGTTCATGCAATGTGCATGTGTTTTAGGGCTACTACTAGAAGTATATAGAATTTTGGCTTGGGGGTTGTACTCTTTTATTGAGGACTTGGTTGTAAAGTTAGGGGAAGGAGATTGAATTTAAGGGTGGTGAGTAATGGGTGACAATTGACAAGTGATTGCTCATCTATCAAGTGTTTTCCTTTCTTATATATAGTGGGGAGTAACAATAATGTGTATGTGGAGTGATGGTTAAGCTAAAAACCCAATGAATATTGTTTGGTATATACATATCTTTTATGGGATGGAATGCTTTTAAGCAAGGCTAAAGGTTCAATAATTGCACTGAAAATATGAATTTTGGGATGCCATCTAACCACTTGAAGTCACTCTAACGTAATGCTCAACTGCACAACACTAGCTATTACATATTCCATGTGGTAAGGAGAACCAATCTCTATCTTTGTGGGTATAACCATGTGGTTCAATATATGATGACCATTGGACGTTGTAACACTTGTTTTTGTATTTGGTATTATGTTGGGTACTTGAGATTTGAAGATTGAGTGCTCAAATAGAACTCGAATCGAGGGCTCGATATTTTTATATTGAACTTAAAACTGAGTATCCTTGAACAAAAAGTTTGCAAATCCAAATGGTTTGCAATCATTCTGTGTTACAGTTTCACTTGGGATATAAGAAACCATAAAAAATTGAAATTATAGCTTGTAGGGTCAACTGGTGGACATGGATGTTGAAACATCACTTGCAAGTCCAAATTTGAGCTTGAAGTTATTACTACTGAGCTACAACAAATTGATGATGTGGGGCTTCATTATTTTGATGGCATACAACAAAATGTCAAACAAAAATCATTTTATTTACTGATAATTCATGAAGACACATAATGAGACAGATCAGTAAGAACTTCCATTGACATGACTCTCATAAATAAGATCATGAATTGTTATTCTTATCTAGACAAGAAGGATCAGAAGACTTAACAATGGGCAGCAGAAAACTAAATTGGCAAAGGAATCTGCTCAATGGAGATAGCCGGTCTGTAGTGCTTACCTTGTTGCTGAGCTCATTAGATTGCTCCACATAATTTGGGGAGATTCTGAGCTAGAAAACCATTTTAACCATGAGAAACAATAATATATTTCTGGATTCTTGGAAATTAAATCCCACAGATAACTTTAACATCTTTCAGAACTCAGACAGCAACTGATCTTCAATGTTGGGAACATGTGTGCAATCCAAGTTCTTTATACCCTGACACATGAAACATGGAACAAATGATTCAATGTACGAGCAACAACACTTTTACTTGCGTTATAAAAAGTTAACCATAGGGATAAGACTGCGCACGTCTGCATATATTTGGCTTGACCTTACTTCTTCGAGGTCAGGGAAGTACACATCGATCGAATGTGGATGACACTAGGGCATTCCACAGAGACTAGCTTTATAACTAACCAAACTGTACAACCCAACCCAACCCAACCTACTTCACACTGTGATTAAAAAGAGTCATTTTGTGCTTCTGATCCAACAAACACTACCAACGACAGCCTGGTGCCTAAAAGATCCCTATATAAGTAAGGTCTAAGGGAAGATTGGATCAATCCTGGGTATGACGTTTAGAGGGTGAATTCATGAGGTAATGACTAGTGTCAGATCTCAGGTGACTGAAAAAATGTATTCTACCACTAAGCCCTTCGCAAAAAATGCTTCCGTGTGTTGATCAAATTATCTGAATGGAAAGGATAATTTAAAAGTATCTAAATTACAATTTTTTCTTGCATATGTGGTTTTCCTCCATTCAGTAACACGCATAATAGAAAAAATTATCTACTTTGATTCTTCAAGTCATCTAACATATCCCTCTACCTGAATGAAAAATTAATATTCTCCCCTGCTTAAGCGAGATAGCCTAAAACTGTTGCATTAATATTCTCCCCTGTCTAAGTGAAGGCAGCCTACAGTGTTAATTGAAACTCAAGATCATATAAACTAATCACTTGATGGATTAAGTCAATTGATCCATTAATCCTATGCTTTTCTTTTATGGATAGCTCCATTTTTTTTTATATACTTCAGAACAAAACATTCATATTCACAAACTCAGGCCCTTCAGCAATACACCATCATCCAATTCAAAGAAAAACGACAGGCTATCCACCATCAACTTGTGTAATAAACAATTGAAAGAAATGTGTCACAAGCATGGAGCCAACCTAATGACAACATAAGGCACTTAACCTTAATATTTTTCCTTTCTAGAACACCTATAAATTAGACTGCATAAGTCAAACTCATCTTAGACAAATCAACAATTTCTTCCCCAGTACACACACAAAGCAAAACTTGATCAATGTTCAACATATAAGTCACCATCATCCAATAAACAATCTAAGTCAATGGATCCCCACTAAATCAGCAATTATTTACTAACAAAAAACTAGTTGTACACAACTGCATATTATTTATACGACGACATCACTTAATAAAAAAAATTCATAACAATTAACCAATCATTTCTCACCTATAGAAATTCCTCTGGAACACTTATATTAGACTGCACCAGTCAAAACTCATATTAGACAAATCAACAATTCCAACCCCCAGTCACACACCAAGCAGAACGTGATCTATCTTCAACTTATAAGTCACCATCATCCAATAAACATCTAAGACAATAGATCCCCACTAAATATTTAGTAACAAAAACTACTTGTATCATAAGCAGCCTTACCCCTGTATTAACAGGGAGACTATTTCCGAATTGATCCAAGAGTGACGTGCAAACACTATCTAGTACTTCACATTTCACAATACATAAAAAGCGTATCTTTGACTCACTCCATAGGACATGGAAATAATACATTCATAAAATTAACCAATCATTTCTCACCTCATATAAAAAATTCCCATCTGAGGCCCTCCATATTGTACATCAACCAATACCAAGATCACAATCCAACACTACATTCCCTAGGACCTCCAATCAACCCACTATCATTTCTACTTCCATTACCCAAAACTGAAATAACCAAATCACCACAATAAGCCTTCAAGAATCTCCTCCTAGCCCTCCAAGCTCCAGCCTTTAACCTCACTTCACCCACCAAAACAACCCCAAACCCAACACTCCCATTCCTCCTCCCCTTCTCCTCCTCAATCTCCCCAACCACACCCCCCTCCACATACGTCCCAGCCGACGCAAAACTCGCGTAAACGACACTCTCCTCCCCCCTCCCCTGCACAAAAGGAGCCAAATTAGTGTCAGATAAAGATACCCTTTTGAAGAAAACTGCAGCCTGAAGATGCTCATATAATAAAGTTATTTTTTTGTTCGGATTCTTGAAATTTAATTGGAGGTCAAAGGAGGTGGAGAGCGTGGTTTGGGTGAGGTTAAAGGGGGATGTGAGGGTGAATGAGTGGACATTGATTTGAGGGAGGTGGGGGCGGAGGATGAGGAATGTGATGAAGATGATGATGAAGGTGAGGATGAAGACTGTGATGATGATGGTGAAGATGCGGCGGAGGAAGGTGGTGAGGTGGTGGTTGTAGGGTGGGGTGTAGGGGAGTAGTAGGGTGGGGGTGGTGGTGGGTGGTGGGGGAGTGAGGAAGGGGGGTGGGTGGGTGGTTGGTGGTGGTGGATTTGGAGAGGCCATGTGGTAGAGCAACCGCCGGTGGTGGTGGTGAGGTGGGGGGTGGGGTCAGTGGATTGGACTTGACAAGAGACTGAATGCAGTGAATTGGGAAAATATGAGATAATTGCATAAATTGTTTGGAGTTTGGTGAAATTCCATTCAAATCGGGTATTGGAATCTTTGGATTGGTAGGCGATAAGCACTCTTTCTTTAACATCTTGTACCATTACTCTACTCGATAACTAATGAGCGGTCTAACGAGTCGAATATTCGGGTCGGGTCTTTGAACGTTACAATACTATCTTTTAACTTTGAATATTTTTTATACCGAAATTTGTATCATTGTAAATACGGTTTAATGTTGCATAAATGTTGCTATAAATGATGCTGAATTGAGCGTCTTATTTAAGACGGAGTATTACTCCGTACATACTAATAAGAAGTTGGAATCATATTTTACAAATTATGCATTTGAATTATATATCGAATATCATACTAACTCTCGACTTTTATCAAAATAGTATCAATACTTTCAGAGTTATCTCGAAAAAGTATCTTCAAACCTCATGGTCTAGGAAGAATGAAGAATGTGATGAAGGAGAATATGAATTCATCTTTTATTTAGGCTTTGTTTGAAAAATTGGGAAAGTTGCATCTTTTGCTCTTATTTCTTTTTAGTTTGATGCCATACTTGCACATGAAATGGAATATTGAGATTCAGGAACATTACTTTCACTGCCTTCAATTCTTTATAGTGTTTTGGTTGGTTGTACTGAAATGGTTAAAATTCAACTAATATAAAACTATTGTTACTGTGTAAATTGTAATCAGATCATGAGTTGCACTTCTGAAACAAACAAAAAAAAGTGGTTGTAAACAAGAGAGATTAAATGCAAGAATTTCATTCCAAATTGAAAAAAACAATGTTTTACAGTTTAGTTGTGAATATATACAACACTGTCTAAAATAATGGGACAAACTATGAACTTAAATGCCTGGAATTAAGAATATCATTCAAAAGGTACATGCATAACAGAAGGGGAATGAAAGAAATATGAACTTAAAGGCCTGGACTTAAGAAAGGCATACATCTATTAATTCATGAATTTCGACCTGCGTCCTCAAGAATCATCCCTTTGAGACTTTTAGCTAGCCATATTGCTGTTTCTCTAGGAGAGACCTTGTTTTTCCCGAATGGCTGCAACACGACGGAAAGCTCTTCCAATCTGTTTTGCTCAAGTAAATCTGCAGACATTTCCAGCAGGCCTTCGAGTGCTTCTGCTCTCTGCCTGAAGGACTTGACATCTAGTATTTCCTTAACTGGAGTTACCTCTTCTGCAGGGGGGGCAGGAGGCTTCGGTTTTGCAGGTTCTGGAGAATCCTGTTGCAGAACTAAACTTGGAGGGTTGGATGTGTTTTTCATATCAATCATCTCATTGCTAAAATCGCCAGAGGAAATTGATCTAGGAGTGGCCATGATTTCAGAACAACCGGATGAAATTGATGACAAAGGTGTAGCCAAGTTTTTAGCTTCATGATCATCTCGTACAACCTCAATCAGCTTCCCTATATCCACATTTCTTTCAGCAGTTTCTATCATCTGTTGCTCACTCCCAACTCGGAAACTACTATGGCGGATCACATGGATAACCTCATCAAAAGCTGGGTTGAGATGAGAACCAGATGCATTTTCAGCAGTCATGTGTTGCATAACTTTTCCATTCTCTGAATACAAAGAATTTTGGCTAGATATAACAGAATGCATGGTAGGTGATGTATTCTCGGTTACAGAGGGAATAGGTTCTGACACCATACACTTGTCCTGATCAGTAGAAAATGAAGTGATCTTTACGGCAGAGACAGGTGCAGGTGTACTGCTAGGCCAGGCGGAGGAGCTTACATCTTGATGAGCATGTACTTTTTCAAAATTCTTTAAGGGTGTCTGCAGTGATGTAGTTTCAATAGGCTTCCGAGTACTCATAATTTGATAACCTTGTTGATGGTTTTCAAGTGTCTTTTCATGGAATGGTATTTGTAAAGGTATAGTTTCACTAGGCCTTTCATTTGGTGTGCCAATCTCCATATTCTGACTCTCTTGAAGTTTCGCATGAGTCTGGGCTGAGCATCTGACAGGGTTGCTTATATGGCCAGTATCGGCAGATGCAGTCTCGGGAATTTCAGAATATGAAGATGAGGACACTGATACGCTAGGTCGTGATGCTAAGCTATCAATCTCACATGAAGGCTCATGATTCTGAAGAGGCTGTAGTGGAAAGCCGATAAATGGTGTTGTTGCATCATCACAAAGATCAAATGCTTGCATAGAGACCGAGGAGAATTCTAAATTAGTGCCATCTGTATGAGTTCCTTCACAGGCAATCACATCAGCTTTTGGGTGTGGTTGGCCATCATCTCTCAAATCTACTGCAGAACAGCCAGTAGGCATTAAAGTTGGAATCTTTTCTACGGCCCGAATGTTATCAGTAGGATCATCCTTCATGTTATTATTAGCAGCATCTGGAGCATCTGTCCCTACCTGCTTCATCCGTGCAGGAAAAGACGGTTGCCTGACTAGGTAAGGAGCTGTTTTCAGTCTCCGTTTTGCAAGCAATCCATCTTCAACTATATTCTTTAAAGGGAGTGACACATCTTTTCTTGTTTTAGTCTTCGGAGTTGATTCCATGACATTCAACTACAGAAGGGACACATTCAACATCTTATCATCACATCTGGATGAGCAAAAGTCACCTTACCAGGAACATAGGAGTTAATTGACCTTACCTGATTCTTCAAAGGAGGAACTCCAGGAGATCTTCTAGCAGAATCGACGTAAGAATTTGTTGCCACAGCAGCAGGAGTCTCCACATTAGCCTTAGCGCCAGGACTAATTAAACCCAGTTTGGTGACTTTAGGAGATGCTTCAACGATAGTCCTCTGAGGTACAGTGGCAGCTTTTGCTCTGTTACTTCTCATTGGGGAACTGTTCTCTCCAACTCTTCCTTCTCTCAGAGCCATCATAATATTCTTGATTGTGTTTGGTTGCTTAGCTTCAACATTAAATCTCTGATCTTCAGACAAATGTTTTATCACATCTTGTTCCACTACATTAGAGTTGGATACACCATTCTCACGTGGTTCGTCACTGGACAGAAGCTGGTCGTCGTCAGTAATATCATCAAGATCAACCATGTCTGTAACAGAACCTTTATTATCATTCATGAGCATCGCGCCTTGGATGTTTCTCTCACTCGATCCCAAACTGTCTCTGTCACTGCACGTGCTATTACTGCTCTGGCTTTCAGCCATACTCTTCTGACTTTTATGACCAGTAGCAATAGGCTTTTCGACGGAGATTGCAGTACTATTTGTGAAGGACGGTCGGAATCGCTCAACGTAAGGCTGCAAATATGGGTGCTTCAGAAGTTCGGAGGGCTGCAAAATAAAGATCACTATAACACATTGTGCAGATGAAAATATAAATAGATCAGTAGTTTCTAGGGAGTTTACACTTGGCCTATGCTCGGGATTTTTACGTAGCATGCCCTTGATAAGTGTTTTCCTGTAAAAGAACATCAATTAATTATATCTTCAAGGGAACAATACCATCCTTTAAAATAAACTTTGAAGAGCGAATGCAAGTCGAGAGAATCTAATCAACAAGAGTCGATGGGTATTGGGTAGGTATGTTGCAATTTGCAAAGAATATCAGTACTATTGAAACAGTCATTTCTCTAGAACCTTGAAAATTTTTGTAGACAAAAAGGGAAACTGAATACACATAGCACCAAGAAGACAGATATCACATCCAACTTAAACCAAAGAAAAAATCAGAATATATCGGTAACAATCTGACTTACAGGGATGGGGAATAACAAGAAGGTACTGGGCCCATCGAAGATCTGTTAATCTTACTTATCAATCCTGCCATATCCTAGAAAAAATGCAAAAGAAAAAGTTAGAATAGAGAAGAATAAATAACAAAGTCGCTCATAATGGTTAAGATGGGTAACATCTTGGCAGGATTATAAATAAGAATAATATATGGTGCGTATACAGCAAATAGGTATTTTGACCATTAAGTGAAACTTAGAGCAGAGAAAAATATAATGAAGGAAAATGGACAAGATTATGAATCTTACAAAAGCTTTAAAAGCAGGGCGGTGAGCTGCCATTTCATATATGCAACATCCTGGAAAGCAAGTTGACGTTTGTTTGTCATAATAGATACCGAAAAGCTAAGGATATAATACTAAAATAGATCTGTCTAGCTGTCGAAGAAAGGGGATATCGTACTAATAGCCAAGTCAATAATTCAAAGAAAGAGGATATCATATAGATAGACATAACAGGGTATCAAGAATGTGTACTTCTTTAGTTAAAATTTGGAGTTTGCTATAAGTTAAGAAAGGGTAATAACCTATCCATAATCTAACATAAGAATCAAATAAAAAAGCTAAGACACGAAAATGTAAAAACACATAATTATACAGTTTTTAATGTGTGTGATTCTAGTCAAGGTGATGTTTCAGTCTAGTACAAGAATAAATATGAGAAGCGGTCATAGCTGAAAATTAACGCAACAGCTACTTACCAAGAGACCAGATGTCAGATTTAAAACCATAAGGAATATCTGCAAGAAGTTCGGGGCACATGTAATTGGGAGTCCCAACCACCTGGTTGATAAGAAAAAAAGTGAAGCATCAGCGATTTGCACAAGTCTGTTTGAGTTTAACAGCTTGCAAATAAGAATGTACCAGAAGCAAGCCGTAACAGCCGATCCACGTATAGAAGGGCAATAAGTAAATCAGAGGTTCAAATTATCTTAGTACAACGTTGCAAATTATTCAGAGAAGTTTGGATTGTTGTAAAACTGCACCAATCTTTCCACTCAATGGATATTTTATGCAAAACGAATAAGACATTCAAATCACGTAGCAAATTTTTTGGAAGATTCTGATACAGTACTGTTCTTTATAATCTCAAAGAGAAACATCTATCAAGATATAGTGAAATCTAGCTGAAACATTGTTATTCCAATATTAGAAAATATGACCAGACTTAATTAATGACTGTATCGGTCGCGCCTACCGAAGAAGTCAAATCATCAGCCTTCAAGGTCTTCGCTAGACCAAAATCCCCTGAACAAACAATAAAGAAGATAAAATTAGGATGGGGGCAATAAATAATTAAATTACTCCAATCTTTGATTCAAAAATATGTATCATACTTACCAAGTCGGACATCTTGATCTCGAGTAAGAAAGATGTTGGAGCACTGCACAGAAGCCAATGAATCGATTCTACATATCATGGTTATTGAATAATCCAAATAAGAACATTCGTCAAACTACTAAGTAACTAACCTTCAGATCCCGATGCAGAACAAAATTCGAATGTAGATAGTCTACTGCCAATAGAAGTTGAGTGAACCACTTAAGGAGTTTCTGCATGACCAAATAATGGTTGGAGTTAAAACTGGGAAATGAAACCTTCTGCTTGGTAAACAATCATATATCCTCCCAACAACTGTAGTTTCTTTACTCAAATAACTGTTGATCCATCTCTGATATGGACAGTTCTTTAAATAACTCTATAATAACGGAACAGACCTCTTCAGGAAAGTATTGCCCATTTAATTTCTTCATTAACTCAGCCCTGAGATGTAAAAGAAGTTATCAACAATAGCTTTAGGAGTATGACCAGTAGGGTGAGGAAGAGTGTTAATATGGAGTAGATATTTTATTAAGACGTTTTTAGAAACTCACATGTCACCTCCTTCACAGTATCCAGTAACAATACAAACATAGCACCCCTGTGTAATCAAGATGACAGTAAGTAAAATATAATAGCAATGTGATAGTCAAATTTGAATAGCTTAAGAACCTCTAACCTTTTCTACCCATGCTTCCTTGAATTCAACTATGTATGGATGTTGAATGCGTGCTATTAGTGCCATCTGCAAGCCATATTAGAGAATGATCACCCAACGAAAACTTGTATTCAACCAAAACTTGCATACAGATTTATGTTTACGCTAAAATAGTATTTCTTGAGTTCTATATATTGGCGAGGCTTCATAAAAATGTGGACCAATAAGCAAAATAATGTATCATGAAAAACAGTATGCTTATATCCATGTTGAATGAGCACTGTACAAATTATAAGCCAGTAAAAGTGTGCAACTTTGTGTTTGCACTTTGCTGACAGAGTAGAGAAAATATTCTAAGGAATGACGAGAACTAGAACCAATAGAATTTTCTCACAGTTCCCTCTACTAGTGAAGCTGAATACAAATTCAACTTGAACTGATACACTGTAATACATGAGGCAAAAGATTATTCTAACTGCTTCTGAACAATCTTACAATCCCTAATGGCCTATGGTTGACTCTCTGTGCGAAAAGAACGAAAAATAAGTACATCAAATGAGATTAAAGCCTTCAAATATCAGAAAAGTTTCCACTGAAACAATTGTGGCCACTTTTACCCTTGCTCCTCATAGAATCAGCAACTTTACATTTTCTTCTCCCCCCTCCCTCTTTTCTGTACAGAACTACAGATTCTACCATTCCAATGATTAAAGGCATTAAAGAACTGAATACTTGAACATATGTTATCCAGAGAGTAAATTGGACGACACCCCACCCCACATTGTTTAGGCAGGAGACTCTTCAAATGTTCAAATGTATTGGGACATGTTAATGTTAATGTATGAACAAAAGCACTCACAAACAAAGTTGAGATCAATAGAAATATAGCAAATTTACCTCTTGATGAGCAGATCTTCTGCAACGCTCTGTCTGCCTAGCTAATCTAATCTTCTTCAATACATATCTACAAACAAAGAAAAACATAGATTAATAAAACTCATTAATACAAAATATACCAAAATAGATGTACTAAAACTAACAAAAATACCAACTTCTTCTTTTCTTGCTTGTGATGAACCAAAATTGCAGCTCCAAATGCACCTCTACCAATTTGCTCCATAATCTCATACTGATCCATTCTTGACTCCATACTTAACAAAACTAATTTTGATCAAATATTTCCTCTTCTTTCTTTGTATTACACAAACTCTTCTCTCTCACATATACGCATATGAGTTGTGCAAGAAAGTTGCAACTTTTGGATATGCAAAATGTGAAATCCCCCAAAACAATTGATTTTGATGTAAACAATAATATGGGTATGCAAAATGTATAAAAAATATGAACACTGTCAAGAAAAAATGCAATCTTTGGAACTTGTATCAATATGAAAATCATGAAATCCACAAAAATAATTATATGGTTGTGCAAAATAAATCCAAATATGAATATTTTCAAGAAAAGATGCAATCTTTGGAACTTCTCTCAATATGAAAATCATGAAATAACCAAAAATAATTACATGGTTCTGCAAAATAAATCCAAATATGAATATGTGTATTGAAAATGAAATGACACAGTATATTTTTTTGTTATGGAAAGTTTGGTCTACAGGATTAGTACAAGTCAACTAATAGTCTATGTTGTGTTACTTGTGTACTTGTGTGAGGTGTTTAGAGAGATGTGATCTAAGTGGGGAGCTTAGTTGAGTTGTCTTCAAGTTTTAATGTGCGCAAATGGATTATACAAGTAGTTTAATATGAATACTAGTAAAAAGTGTCAAATCGAATGGCCAGACTGAGGAGACGATATTTTATTGATAGTTATTGAAATGTTTTATTTAATAGTTGATCGAGCTAAGCTTTGTAAAATATAATCTTTATGCAATTTTAGCACTTCAATCTGAGAGCCAAAATATTATCTTAGAGAGTTTATTAAATAATCAGTATTAATTTATCGAGTTTTCTATATAGTTGATAATTAAAAAAGTTTAAAAAGGAAAAAAATCACGTGAAAAGGATAAAAATTTCGTGTATTATGATACGTAGAAACGATAGAAAAATGAATAAAAAAAGAGCATGAATTATTAATTTAGCTTCATACAATCATGACAGTAGAAAATATTATCTTAGAAACTGTATTAAATAATTAGGCATTAATTTACTCAATTCTAAATAAGTTGATAATCATAAAAAACCGATTAAAAAAAAGGAAAAAAAATTGTTCACTGGCAAGTAAATTCCACTGACCATTAAAATTGTTTTGCAATCGTTATGAAAAAGGCCCAAAAAATCGAATTATTAATTTAATATATATACAGTCGGTTGAATTCGAACTAACTTTGTAAAATATAATGGGATCTGATTTTATTCACCCAGAAATTATTAATTTATAAATTTCTCTTGATTGAGAGGAAAAAAGCCTGTTACGTATATTGATGCGTATTAGAAATAATGAAAAGGATCGAATAACCGAATTATTAATTTAGCACAAATTCAAGTGGAATAGGGACCAAAGATATTATCTTAGAGAGTTTATTAAATAATCGAGTTTTAATTTTTCGAGTTTCTATTGTAGTTGATAATTAAAAAATGATAATTGAAAAAAAAAAAAATCGAAAAAAAAAAAAACAATCACGCAGCTACCGATCCAGGCCATTTATGGGTGCGGTAGCGATACGCTCTTTTAATATTACTCTTATAATATGATGGTGATCGATGAATTATTTTTTTCGCTTTTATATAAGTCATGAGCTCAATATTACTTGTCGAGTATATATATATTAGCTAGATTCCGGGTTGTGTCATAGGCGTAAATCGCGTCGGCCAGGTTAAATCATATTGAAATAGTCACTGTAACTAAATTCGATCGAAAATGTTGGTAGGAGAATCGGTCGCTGACTGAGTGGTGTAAAGTGGCATTAGTGCTTGATGATGAGTTTTAAACCTTGATTCTTTTATAATCTTTTGTACTAGATTATTCGATTAAATGAATGGACTACTTGTGGTACTTTACTGGTTGTTTGGATTATAAAGTTAGTGTAATAGAGGTTAACTATGGTTTAGTAGGTAAGAGGTGAGGGTTAGTTAGGACTTAGGACTCCCAAGTCACAAGTCACAACACACAACTAACATTTGATTTCTTCTTTTTCTGACTTAATTTCATTTGGTCCCCGTATTCAAAATTCGAACAATTCAATTTGCACCATCAATTTTTTTTTTAATCTTTTTCTAATATAATAAAAGCCAAGTACTAGCGTTAAGAGTGGCTGATGCTTAAAATTCATTTTGAAATTGATCAAATATTCAATTTTCCATACAAATTTTAATTTTTTTTTCAACCTTTAATAAAATGGGCGAATGAAAGTGAATATCAATCTTATTTAGGAAATAATTCATTTCAATCAATTTTCATGATGATTTTATTTCGATCATTTATATTAAATAATTTCTCCGGCAAACTACTTACATTCGAACAACTAGGAGCAAGTGATATTTAAAGTCGTTCTTTCATCCAACCTATTAAAAAATGATGATGGGGTTGAGACTAAAATAGAATGGTATTGAATAAAAGTGATTGATATGCTGTATTATTATAAACATGTGATAAAATATAGAGATGTGCATACACCATATCAAATCCACCCGCGCCCGTCTGTCGAAAATTTATAAGTTTTTTGCTGACATATTTTCCTTGTTTTCTGGTCGATTTAATTTTGGTATAAATCAATTTCAATTTTCGGTGTTGTGTTCTGGATCCCGACTTTACTTTGTTAAAAGGTCATATTAAAGAGAATCTTTGCTGGCTGATGATTTTTATTTTATTTTATGATTTTTGAATTGTGTAATCTGTTTCAACAGGCTCCTGTTGGACTCAGATGCACAGAATTTCATTGACTTGTGCTAGAATATTGGGTCACTTGTCTTGCTATGTGATTCAAATAAGTTCAGATAATTATCAGAGACGGTTATGAGAATTTTGATTTTTTTTTCTGCATCGTATTGATTTAATCTATTTCGAATTAGAAGTAAAATTAGTGCATCTAACACATGTGTGATATGATTATGTTGGGTTGAAAGGAATGGCGTTACCGGTGTCTGATTTTTGACGAGATCAGAAAAACGGCGTTCATTCGTTTGAATATTGAAGGGTTCGAAAAGAAAGACGTTCCGTTGTGCTTTAAATGCGGCACGAGTTCGAAAAGAATAGCGTTAGCAGCAATTTATTAGTCGCGAGATTACGCATTGAATTGGTCTTCGAGTCTTATACGTATTGATCTCGAGAGATGAAATTTTACGAAGATCACAGAAAATCTTTTTTAAAATCGAATTTGAAGTTTTTGATTATATTTAGTATTTCGAGTTGAAATTCATTTGTTAAATGATCACGAGGGGGAGAGGGCATGTTAGAGTTCATATGTTAGTGTGTAATTTAAGCCGCAGTCATTGATTGGACCTATTATATTAGCGTTAAATTTATTAGGGTTATATTCTGTATTAGTTTGTCTATATATACAGTCAACTTATATTGTAATAAAATATTAATTATTATCAATAAATTCTCGATTTATATTTTAATAACCAAAGTGAGGTGTGTAAAGTCATTTCGTAGTTGATAAACATAAAGAGGAGTAGTAGTCTTCAAGCTGGCTTAGATGGATCTCTGAATTGAATCTAGATTGTCTATAGGTGGGAGTGGATATTGCTTCTTGAACAAAATAATATAGAGAATATTCTTACACTTAGGGTCTCTTTTTTTGTTGTAACATGTAGTTTGGGTTTGGGAGTTGAGGAGTTGAGGAGTTGAGAAATATAGAATAATAATATACTTTATTCGGGTTGAGTCTAGCAACATTATGAAAATGAAATTGGTACATGCAGAAGATATATTATGCAATTTTCGTAATATCATTAAGCAATTAATAATAATGTTAATGTATATTGTATAATTAAGAGAGAAAGATAAAAGATATGTTTGTGAAATCGTTATCACTAAAAACACAAATTTTTTTGAGAACTTTGAATTAGGGTATATTTCAAAAAAAAAAAAAAAATTCTTACAATTAGAGTGAGTACTAAATCTTGTCTTGATCTTTTAAAAACTTTTATATTATCGTGATTTAATAGCTCATGGTGCTCGGATAATAGATGTGGGAATGTTTAAAGTTCGACAATTCTTTTTGGACAGGTAGATTGAATAAGCTATTTTTGTTTGTGCTTTTGCCTATTTGCCTGAACAGCCCCAAAGTTCAATCACGTGCCATCTGCTTGGCCAGCATTTCAAAAGAAAAGCATTCTTAAACGATGAAAAGAAATAACACAGGAATTTTATAGAGGGACAAATGAATTAATATTATATTTGTTGATAAAGAGAACTATATAAATTTGAAAGGAATGAGCAATATAATTTTTAATAAATAAATAGGTAAGTATATTTTTAATAATAAAAATTAAATTTTCAAAATTTTAAGTAGAGTGACTTCTTCAATACATGCCCCTTTAGTTCTCCACTGACTTAAGGGCTGAGACTTCACCCCTGAACGTAATTTCACATACGAGTAGTTCTCTTGGGTTTAATTATTTAAGTAAAGGAACAATGTATTAATGGCAATTCTAAGCTCAAACTTAATTAAGGCGATACTATCACTTATTGAACGTGTTATATGATTGTTGTACATTTACTATCCTAAATTTCGGTCGGATAAATACACTCACTAATTACTTCTTTATTAATAAAGCGGGTATTGGTCCGTCATTCAATAATTCACCGACATATATATTCCTTATTTTAATACTTTTTTCACAAAATAATTAAAATGATCATTAAATTAATAAATCAATAGATTTAATTACACTATTAATAACAAATCTAATAAATAATTTAACCATCGGACATGCATCATACAATTACTACTAATTACTTATATATAATATATAAAAGATTTGACCTCACCAAAAGTAAACAAAGCTAAAATCAATATATAATGAACAAAATATAAAGAAATAAAGAAGATGATGTAGGTTTAAAGTCTCAATGTGATGATGGAAAACTAATTCATCAAAATGAAAATGATGAATGAATCTTCAAGAAAATGGAATTGCAAAATACGAGTGTATATTTGCCTAAGGGAATGAATCTATAATTTTTTTGGATGGGCATAGTCATATTTCAAATATGTTAGCATATTGATAAATTTGATTAAGTTACTTGTCATTTTAATATTGTGAATGGTAAATTATCAAATAGGAAATACAATATGTGTCATTAGTGATTGAATGAAGTGGACCAATAACATTTAAGGAACACAATGAGGGGCGTAATAAGTGGGTAGACGATTCGTACCGCCTAAATTTTAATATGTCACTTCACAAACGAGTTTGATTTTGATGTTTAAGTATGAAATTACTCCTTCCATTTTATAAATTTGTTTTAAATTATTTGAGATTTTTCATATCAATGTGTTTTTGGTTAGACGTTCATATTAAGTCCCTATTAATAATGAAAGAATATTAATATCAATATAATTATTTAGTGATTGATGTATTTATTGATTAGGAAATTATATGTAAAATTCTTTTAATTCTTAACAATAATTCTGTCACAACCCAAAAAAAATTATTTTTAAATACTTTGTTGCTTTGGAATTCGATCTGACATTTGATTAGTTTTCGTTTTAAACCGTATTTAATGTATATTTAATAAAAACTTACAATCTGATACATTTATTAAATTGTTGTTTGATTAATTAATTAGATATATATGTAAAATATCATTTTATTTTAGTAGGTGCTTAATTAAAAATGAAAATAATTAGGATAATAAAAAATTGGAGATATTATTCTTAGGTCGAAGTTGTGAATAAGCGTTTATTGATCAAATATGGTGAAAGCTAAAATCTGCTATTTCGATGACATTTATCACTATTCACGGCTTTATTTGTCAGCTATTTTCCGCGGCCTTGTATAGTGTGATGTCTTGTGTCTTGTGTCCTTGTACCATTTATTCTGAATTGTTTACAAGTAGGTGCATTAGTACCGCAGTCAAACTAATTTACAATGCCGACAATTGAAGGAACAATTCCCACTCATCATCTTGTCCACCCAAGCAGACGCAGTGTTTGTGAAATAGGCTCATGAACACAAACAAAACGACACAAAAATTTGTGTGAAGATCTTGGAATTGGGACCTAATCTGTTTGGTTATAACATGCCCTTTTAACTTTAAGTATGATGATTAAATTGGTAGGCCTAATTAGATTAAATGTAGATTTTTACTCATTTGGGATTTTTAACAGGGCATCATTTACCTAAAGATAAAAGTATGAAAACCATGTCTGATTTGATCACTATATATACCTTTTTGGGCTAATTCCATGTTATAAAATTCATGAATATGGGTCCAACATCCCATTAATATTGACTGTTAACTATTTTATGGCAAAAAAGTGTTCTTGATTCATCGAAAGAAAAATTCCCACCAGCTTTGATCACCTAACTGTATGTTTTATAACTGTTCATTCCATAAATTGTTTGATCTACACCACTAAATATGTAATTATTATAGTTGTAATGATGATTATTCCCGGACAATTTAACAAGAAAAAAGACTATTACTTGTTCAAATTGAGATAAAGTTGGGATAGAAAATGGAGAGATATTGAATCAATGACACTATTTATTGGGCCTTTTGGCAAATGGTATCAATGGAATAGATGATAAGGACATGCAAGAAGCCAGGGTTGGGATGTCAAAATATATTTTATCATTCCATTGATTATAAATTAAATAAATGAATATGCCAATTTTCCTTAAAATTTTTCTTAAAATAAACTTTAATTAACATTCAATTTACCATTCTAACATTATAATTGTTTTTTGTTGTTTTTAAGAAATTGAATATTAACAAAATTAATATTATTTATTGTTCTATATTTATATGATTGAATTGGTCTTTTAAAAACCATACTGTCAATGTTTTTAATTTTTTGTCAACTCTCATTAATTAAGTACATTCAAAATGATTAGGTACTTTTTAACTTTACAGAGTTCAGAGTACTATTTTTCAATTAATGGAAAAGTGAAAAAACAAGGATGCTCTTATTTGATAGATATCAGCAGATTGTATATTACATCTTGAATGGTATATTACCATCCGATTAAGAACTTTAATTGATTTTCTGCATGCTCTCCAAGAAATAAATTTTTGATTTTTAAATTCTTCTTTAATTATATTATTAAAAATTAATATTATAAAGTATTTAAAATGAATCCGATTATATAAATTTTTATATTTTTTAGAATACTTGAATAATTAATAATTGATGATCAGAAGTTGATTTGAAAAAATCAACGACAATGTTTGTACTGGGTTGGAGGAAGTATTATATTTACTAAAGTTAATGAGTTTTTATAAAATATACAGAGATTAAAATATATTTACTTGACATTATTCTAAAATATATACACATAAATATATTGCCCAAATAGAATATGAACATATAAATATGTTACTTGACATTATCCTTACCAATAATACTTAGGAGCTTTATATAAATTTTACTCCGTAATGGGTTAATAATAATAAGAAGTGTACATTAAAATGTGAATAACAATAATTAAGGTTCTGTTTAATGTATTATGAATCTGAGTTGGCATGTTCATTAAGCATTTGAGAAATACAGGGTAATACAGATTCAGTACGTTGGCAAAATTGTGGAGGTCCTTTTCCGCTTCCTTTAAAGTAATTCCAGTGAATGATAAAAGATCACTTTTATTTATGTTTATTTCATATATATGCTTGCCCTTAAGAAATAGTTTAAGATTTGGAGTATTTTTTTTAACAATTTTTTTTATAAATAAATTGTTAAATTTTAATAAACTTGATATTTGTAGCAAATAGAATATTAAGGAGAATAATTAGTTTATTTGGATAAGAGAAATAATAGGAATGTATCATTAAACATTGGTTTAGAGTGAAGTAATATCACAAAGCATGTATTTCATAATTTTTTGTAGCAATTCACATTATGTATAACATTTCTTTCTTCTCTACTCATTATATACAAATATTATGTGAAAGGCTGTCGCGTTTAGCAAAGTGTAGTATCGGAGCTAGTTTATTAAATATGACAACGAAAAATAATGTCGTAGCCTTTACCATGTCCCGAGGCTAACGAAGAAAATTATGATAAATAAGCCTCTAGCATGAAAACAATCCTTTAGTGCGCATGGAGTTTGGGACATTGTTGAAAATGGTGTCACAAAGGAATCGAAAGTAAGCCAAAAATCAAATAAAAGCGGGGGAAGAAGAAACTTCATCCGGATAATCTGGAAGAAGATGATTGAGATAAGCCGAGACAAAAGGATCAAAGTGCTGCACTTGATGAGTTTAATAAGTAGTGCGGATAGGTGATATGTTTGAGAAAGTTGCTAAATGCAACTGAATTCCAAACAAGCATGAGATACTCTTCAAAATTCGTTTGGAGGAATGATAGAGTCGAAGGTTCGCGCGAGCTCTGAGGTGAGTTCGAAAACTTGAGATGTTTGATAAAGGAAACCATCGAGATTATTTCCGCAAAGAGTTTTATATGGTAATAACGAATCAAATGAAGAGCTAGGTGAATCAGTAAGATTAGCGTGTAGTTGAAGAAAAAATATTGCGTTCTCTTGGTCGGATTTATTGCATATAGTGGTTGCGATAGAAGAGTCGAATAAAGATTTGGACTTTATGTCAGTCGATGAATTAAATGGGTCTCTTCGAGCTCATGAGCAAAGAATGCTTAAGAAGGGAAAAAAGGATGATGAGCAACAGGTGTTACAAGCTAGAATCTCTTTTAATAATAAAGGAGATACACGTGACAAACAAAATTATCAATCACTTGGTAGAGGCGGTCAGCGGGGGCTGGCCGTGAGGTAAACTGATGGACACGATCAAGGAAGAGGGAGATATGAACAAAACTTTCCAATTTTTTTACGAGAGGTGAATCTTACCGAGTCGTGGGCGTGGTAAGAAGTGAGTCGATTCAAAGAAATAATAATAATAAAGCTAATTTTTCAATATTTACAATTGTGGTAAAAATGGATATTTTCATAGGAATGTTATGCAAAAGGTACGAGGAAGAAACAAATCTCGTGAAAATAAGGAAGATGGCGTAGAAAGAAGCAACTATGTTATTGGCCCTCAAAGTTGAAGACAAGAGAGATGATAATTATACATGGTATCTCGACAATGGAGCAAGTAACCATATGACAGGAGATAAGAACAAATTTGTTGATCTTGATGCAAGTGTAACCGGTAATGTGACGTTTGGTGATGGCTCAAAAGTACAGATTGAAGGTAAAGTTACAATCATGATTGAATTGAAAGACTCAAGTCATAAATTAATTCCAGATGTATATTACATTCCAAATTTGAAAAGTAACATCTTGAGTGTGGGACAACTTCTGGAGGTTAATGGTTGCAAGATTTTAATGGAGGGACAAAAGTTATGGCTGAAATGAAACTCTAATCTTATAGCTCTGATTTCGATGACTAAAAATGGAATGTTCTTAATAAATTCAGACGATTGGACTAATGTGTTTGAAGACTTGTGTTAGAATCGCTGCTTGAAAGTGGCATATATGAGTTTGTTCACCTTAATTTTTGAAGGACTTAAGGAGTTGGGACACAAACAAATTGTAAAGAGGATTGCAGCGTAGTAATCATCCTAATCGACTTTGTGAGCGTTTTACTTGGAAAGCGTTCAAGAAAACCATTTCCAAAATAATCTATCTAGCGGTAAAGCCACTTGAACTAATTAGAATTTGAGACATTTGTGGACCTATTAAACCCTAAATATTTGGAGTAAAGTTGTGCTTTATTCTTCATTGTGATTATAGCGAGGAAGACATGGGTATATTTTTGAAAATAAATCACGAGAAGCTTTTGACTATTTTAAGAAGTTCAAAACAATGGTAGAAAGAGAGTGGTTATGAAATAAAAAGCATTAAGAATGGATAAATTGGTAAATTAAACATCCCAATGAGTTCAATAAATATTGTGAAGATCATGGAATTAACCGACCAACAACATTCCTGAGAACTCCAGCGACAAAGCGGGGTAGCGAGAGGAAGAATAGGACAATTCTAAATATGGTTAGATCCGTATTTGAAAAATAAGAAGATGCGAAGGAATTTTTAGGCGGCAGTATCATGTCGTATACTTATCAAATCGTTCTTTACAAAGAGTTTGAAGAATGTGGCGCCTCGAAGCTTAGGTGGATGGAAGTCAAGCGTATATCGCATTTCGAGTATTTGGATCTATCGCTTATGCACAAGTTCCTAAGCAATTGAGGTCCAAACTCGATGATCGAAGTGAAAAACTACTTTTCATTGGATATGATGAGAAATCTAAGGGTTATAAGTTGTTTAATCCTAGCACTAACAAGTCAGTGATTAGCAGAGATGTAGAATTTGACGAAGAGGCAATATGGGATTGGAATGCAGAAGAGGAAGAATCTTATGAACCTTCCTTATTTTTGAAGCGAATAATTAGGTTAGCCGTCCGATGGAGACTCTAAATCATCTACTCCGCGCCTTTTTTCCTTTACTTTCATCACAAATTTAGTTCAAGCGAAGAATCATCTGGCTTGAGTGAAGGACCAAAGAAATATAGAAGTATTTCTGAACTTTATGAAGTAACGGAGAGACTAGAAGATAATACCTCTCTATTTTGTTTGTTTTCTGACATTGAACCAATGAATTTTTATGGCCTTGGAAGGAAACAAAAGGAATGGGTTGAAGCAATGAATGAAGAAATTTATGCTATCGAAAAAAGTAAAACATGGGAATTGGCAACAGTTCCAAAAGGAAGGAAGGCAATAGGAGTCAAATGGGTATTTCAAATCAAGAAGAATGCCAAAGCTGATGTAGAGAGATATAAAAAGTAAGGCTCGTTTATACAAAGGTTACAAAGCAAAAGCAAGGCATAAAACTCACGAGGAAGTATTTGCCCGATTCTTTCGATTAAAGCTTGTTGATAAGATTGATGATTTCAATAGCGCCTGATTTCAATGGAAGATTAATCAAATGGATGTTAAATACGCCTTTCTAAATGGTTTCTAGAGGAGGAGGTTTACATTAAACAACGAAGGTTATATGCGTCAAGGGACATCTGAAGTAAGGTACTTAGATTGAAAAAAAGCTTATATGGGTTAAAAGCGAAGCACCACACTGAGAACACAGGAATGATGGGTTAGATAAGTACTTATGAGATATTGGATTCTTAAAGTGCACTCATGAGTATGCACTTTATGTGAAAAAAGGAAAATAATGATGTTTTACTACATGTTTTGTATTTCAATGGATGATCTTATATTCCGCGGGGAAGTAGTGTAGTGTTTGAGGCTTTAAGAGAGAAGAATGACAACTTGAATTTGAGATGACGGATATGGGGCAAATGTCCTATTATCAGAAATTGAAGATTATCTGAAGATGTTGATAAATTTTCATCTCATGAGAAGTATATACAAATGCATTATTGAAGAAATTTAACATGCAAAATGTTAATCCGAGTAAAGCACTCAATAGAATGTAGGTGAAATTGTTAAAAAAGGATGATTCATATGGAAGCGAGGTGAATCAACTTTATTGAAGTTTAGTAGGAAGTTCACGATATTTAACTTGTACTCGACGGACATCTTATTTCTTGTTGGACTAGTAAGTCGCTTCATGGAGAAAGCATTTGAAGCCCCAGATGCAAAATTTAGTAGTGAAATGTACCGTATTGGAAGATAGATGGAACATGGTCGCGAGCTTTATATAGTTGGTCATTTTAGTCGTGAGTAAATATGTCTTACCATGAGAATACTAAAACCTTGAGTGCATGCGAGTCTCTTGATGCTTACAGTGTAAAACTACATGCGGATGTAATATAAAATATTAGTCAGGGGCGGGAGACAACAGAGGGGTCTTGGGAGTGCTTCGCGAACTTCGAGTTTCTGATTGCACCTCTATTATAATGCTAATTATACTTTGCGCCCCAAAAGTTGGAGACTTTTGGTTTCTTCGATTTTGGAGTTATGTTGCGTTCGGTGGGGTACATTGCACCGTTAACTCACTACTTGAGGAGTTAAGTGGTATTGAAGGTTGGAGTAAAGGGTGGCGATCGCGCCCGCCTGCTCTACATTTAAGTGGAACAACCGTCCACTTGGTCATTGACCAAGCAACTAAGTTTCTGACACACGAACAAATAATTTTTCTTTTTGGTGATCTTTGCTTGCTCTCGATTCATTTGAACCTTTGCTTAAGAGTGCTTCTAGGCGTTAATGGGTCTGACCATTGTATCACAGGGAATCGGAGTTGCTCTCTAAAAGTCTAGCATCTGGGTAAGGGAGCAAATCTGGTTTAAAGGAAATTGTGTTAGCGAGAGCCTTGATTGATGTTTAGCTTGTTTGATTTTACAGCCAAAGTTACCAGTGATAACACGTGTTCAGCGTAAGCTTCTACGAAACCATCAACTTCTCATTTAAGCGACAAAGAGAATTCTCCGCTACTTGAAAGACATTAGATCTCATGGATTGTTATACTCTACTTCCACCAAGATTTCGAGAACACATGGGATCTTTGTGATAGTGACTTTCTTTGGAACATGGACGATCGAAGAAGTCTGACAAGATTTGTGTTTCTATTAGGAAATAATGTTATTTCATGGAGTTCGAAACAACCAATTGTTAAACTCTCCACATCGCAATCGGAATATATCGCGACTACTTAGGTGTCGTGAAAGCGATATGGCTAAGAGATTATTGAAGAACTTGACTACCACCATAAATGGAACCGCGAGATTATAGCCGAATAACGAATCGACTCTCTTTTGCTTTGGCGAAAAAATCCGTCTTCGTGACGAAGCAAACATATCGACACAAAGGTTTCATTTCATACGACAATGCATCGGCGAGAGAAAAATTAGCAGAAATTCATAAAGTCATTGGATGTGCTGGCATCTTTACAAAACCACTAAATTTGATCTTTTTGACAAAATGCAAAAGCTTCTAGGTATAGTAAGAAAATCAAGTTTAAGAGGGGATGTTAAATTTGCAATGAAACTTGATATTATTTGTGTAAAATAAAATATTAAGGAGAACAATTAGTTTATTTGGATAAGAGAAATAATAGGAATATCATTCATTTTGTTAGTTTAGAGTAGGCCATATATATCTAGGAACTTATGTATTTTCATAATTTTTATAACTTAGCTCATATTATGTATAATATTCTTTTCTTCTCTACTCATTGATATAAATATTTTTGTAGAGCCTATCACGTTTCTAACATAAATGATATCAAAATATTGCTACTGGGAGTTCAAAACTCCATACAAATATATAAGTTTGAGCATCATAAACAAAAGTGGTATTAAAGCTATTACATTAGACATTTTGTATGAAAACATTACTAATAGCTTTAGCACTTGATGTTACAACAATTATTATTTAGTTGCTGCTCTTGTAAAAACTTTTTCTTCAAATGTCACTCCTTGTAATACTCATGATGTACATGTTTTTGTTTCCTTTTTTATTGCGTTGTTGATCCTTATTTTTTAATGAGTACGAAGTATATTTCAATTGATCTTACTGCAAACACAACCACATAAAAATTAGCCTTAGTATCACTTGCCATGTTTTCTGTCTCATTTAATGATCCATAATAATCAATTGTATATTTCGAATAGAGTGATTGATCACTTAAATTAACAATTATTTTTATATTTTTTTTGAATGATAGACAATAATGTTAATTAATATTCCGTTAGATAACTATTATAAGTAAGATAAATATGTTTTAAAATTTGAGGCTGGCACAAAGCATAGCAGTTTAGATGCTTGGGATAGGCCTCTTAGTAGAGTATGAAAACATTCTGCACAATTATTTTTTTATATTTAAACAATTTTTTCATATGAATTCATTAATGTTATGTATATACTCATGAAGGGGTTTACAAATATCAATTTGTTGATAGTTAGTTACAGTGGATGAATCAAAATTTGTTATTAAGAATGTCACAACGAATTTAGATAAAGACATATAGTAAAAATATAGATACATTAGGGATAAATGACATAATTTTTTTTTTAAAAATGATCAACAAAATTCACTTTTTAATAATAAAATTATGTTTGTCGAAAATGTAGAAGAAGGATGACTATCCCTTAATACCTTGATTCCACCATTGAAGTGGTAACTATAAAAAACTAAATAGAAAATGTACGCACCATCAGAAGTTGCACTTGGCATGTTGGATTAAACAACTGATGATATGGTGCTAAGTTGACAGGTTAATTGTAGGCCGGCCACCATTGTAGATCCAGTAAACGCAACTTTGATTAATTGCATGTATAGCTAGGTCTCGTATTCTCGTTAATTAATGAGCCAAGTCGGGCATGTTATTAGCCATTAGGACTCGGCTCGGATTTGATTGGCTCTAGTAAAGAAACGAGCTCTACATGGGCTCGAGATGCTAGCTGGGCTTTGACTTGAGCTATGTCGAGCAAGTTCATTAATAATAATTAAAGAATAACTAAAGATTATTATCGAGTCGAAAAATTAGAAAGATTTAATATATCATCGAGCCCCACTTGATCTATAACCTACTTACATTGCAATTGTTATCAAAGACTTCGTTAGTTTACTTTACAAGTTCAAAAGGATACATGAAATAAATAATTGTTACATAAGAATTTATAAACACTTGCAAAAAATCAAAATAAGGTTCATCAATCAATTCATTAGTTTCATGATTTTCATCCAATACAGGGATCCAATAAAATTATAATTTTATGATCAGCTGTAACAATCAATTCATCATATTCCTATTAGGTGAGAAGTAGTATTATTTCTAACAAAAAAGTGTGAACTGTTTCCATCACCAAGTTGATTTATTATTTCCATTAAATAAATGTAATAGGTGATTATGCAATCAACTTCTTTATTGATTCCAAAAGTTGTTAATTCATTTTGAAAAACTCTTCTTTCTCCATTAGTTAAGATCATTGCAAGTGCCAAACCATGAAGGACATACATTAGTCCATACAATCATCTGCCGGCTTAATTTTATTGCCGTTTTAGCCACTAAGTGACAACAATTGTCATAATCTCGCATACAATGCTAGAAGGTGACAATTTGATGATAAAATGCTGGTGAACTATTTGAACTTGATGATATCCATCAATGGAGCCAGTGACATAACAATGGTTTTTATTCGACTCGATTAACCGGACTCAAAAGACATATGCTCGGACTTAGTACTTTTCGATCCCAATTTAGTTTTTTCACTTCTCAATAATTTTTACCAATTACACAAGCTATCGGGGCATAGCTCAACTGGTAAAGAACTAGAGTATTAAGTATCAGCACTCTCGCTTCTTCATATAGCGTGGGTTCAACTCACATAAGAAGCGACCTTGTATTGAAGTGGTTAAAAGGAAAGCTCTAGTCCCTAATAAATTAAGGCACATCCGACAATTAACTCCTCCATAATATCTCAATGCAGGACCTCATCATTAACGTGACGATTTCTCACTTTTTATCAATTGCACAAAACCGACATCTTGAGAGAAAGAGCTCATAAATGAAGTTTCCTAACGCCAACATGGACAACTAATGCATAATAAGGAATTTATCATCACTACATCTTCTACCACAAGTTGAAACTTGACTCCTTCAAATAAAAGATTTGTCCATTTTAGATCACACGTAGTATTAACACGTCTAAGAAAGGTACTACTAATCTGTCTTTTTTAGAAAATAATTAATTCAAAACCTACAATTTTCCTTATCTCAAAAGTCAACACATAACGCTGAGTTTCCAAAGACCAAGTAAATATCATCCCATATATCAACCTTTCTTCTTCATGTTATCAAACTTGCGTTCATCTCCATTTAGTCTATCTTCTTTAGCATTATTCATAATAATATAGAGGACTTTTTTTATAATTTATGGAAAATATACAAAGCTTGGGTGGTGGAAGGGGGAAAAAGGTGGTGGTGATAGGTGGTGGAGTTGCTGGTTCTCTCATTGCTAAGTCTCTTCAGTTTCATTCAGATGTCACCCTCATTGATCCGTAAGATCATCACCATTTCTATATGTTTTTCTTGCACTTAGTTAATGCATGTTTGATCATATATACAAGAAAAGTAATGTTTTTCAAATGCGTTGACTTGGGTTTGTTGATCATACTATACTAGTATAGATCGATGAAAAATGTAGCCAATTGTATTGATAACACTTGCATACATTAACATTAACATGCGCAAGTGCATTTGAAGAGGGTCCTGCCTAAGCGGGATAAGGGAGTCGGATAGTACACAACCTTAATGCCGTGATGACAAGGAGTTTGTTTCCGAATTGACCCGAGAGTGGAGTGCAATTGTATTGATAGTGCTTAAAGATTGGATATTTATGTAGTTGTTAAGATGATGGTATTCTTGAACAGGAAGGAGTACTTTGAAATTCCATGGGCAAGTTTGAGAGGAATGGTTGAGCCTAAATTTGCAGAGAGATCAGTGATTCTTCATAAAGATTACTTCACTAATGGGAGGCTTGTTGTTTCTAAGGTTATAAATATTACAAATTCTGATGTTGAGACAGCTGATGGACAACTTGTTGCATATGATTACCTTGTCATTTCTACTGGACATAATTATCAGGTTCCTAAGAGAAGAAATGATAGACTTAAAGCATATCAAGAAGGTAACAACTGCAGAACTTGCTCTTTTTTCTTGTTGTTTGAAAGACAAATACAGGTTTGAAGCTGCAATAAGATAGTTGTTTTAGTGTTAAATGCTATTTCTAACTAGATTTGTTTCTGGAACATGATGTAATAATGGTGAGTTGAGGGAGACTCTGGGTGGATGACTGCCCTGCCTATAGAAAATACTAGTAGTATTTTTCACCTTCCAAGTGTTTCTTTTTATAGTTTTTAACATTTTGTCTCGACGGGCCATGAAGAGCTTCGACTCTATTGGGAAAATGTGGTTGAAACTTGTAACCCTCACAGCATTGTCTAGAACTGGGCCTCCATACGTGTAGGAAGATTCACCCTAGCCACTATAGAGATCCCACCCAAACTCTATCCGAGAAGCCCCCTCCACGACTTCCCCTTTCTCGAGTGTGAGTGCGTGGGTCCAATCGCCTCCCCACCCGCCAAGTCTAGGACTAGGAAAAATGAGAGTCATCAAGATTTGGTCATTCAAAGTCAGAGTCTAGTATTTCAGGAAAAGAAGGCATGACATGTCAAAATAGTAAACTTAGTTTGTAATATCTTCCTAACTCATTTGATTATTCCATCTGACAAAGACTATTTGATCATCTTCTGGTGACAGAATATGAGAAGATAAGAGCAGCAAGTTCCATCTTGATAGTTGGTGGTGGACCTACTGGTGTCGAACTAGCAGGGGAAATCGCGGCTGATTTTTCAGACAAGAAGGTTACTTTAGTACATCAAGGATCAAGGTTGCTGGAGTTCATCGGACCAAAAGCATCAACCAAGGCTTTAGACTGGTTGAAATCCAAAAGGGTCGATGTGAAACTAGAACAATCGATTGATCTAAACAATATCGACGAGGGCAGTACTACCTATGTAACGTCATCTAGGCAGACTGTCATTGCAGATTGCTTGTTTGTGTGCACAGGGAAGCCTGTAGCTTCTTCTTGGCTCAAGGAGACTGTTCTCGGAAACAATTTGGACCACAAAGGAAGATTGAAGGTTGATATTCACATGAGAGTCAAGGGCAACAAGAATATCTTCGCAATAGGGGATATCACAGATATAAAGGTACGCATACTCATGCTTCAAAAACTAATATATACCATTGTTAAAAATCAAGATAATGCTCTTGAAACAAGGACAGTCAGAAATGATAATTTTAAGAAACATTAGTGGTGTTTGCTGCCATACGTTTTCTCATCTATAACTTTAATTTGAATCAATGCTTATTTGAAAAGTAATCATTTATCATCAGGAAAATAAACAAGGATATGTTGCTCAAAAGCATGCTCTTGTTGCGGCCAAGAACTTGAGATTATTGTTGAATGGAGGAGGTGATACCAAACTGGCTACTTATGAGCCTCAACCTATCAAGGTTATGGTTTCACTGGGGAGAAGAGATGCAGTTGCTCAATTTACATTCACAACAACAATGGGACTTCTTCCTGGTTTGATCAAATCTAAAGACTTATTTGTTGGCAAAACCAGAAAACAATTAGGCCTTGATCCACGTAATGTACATTATTAAGTTACATAATAAGTGATCTTTGCTACGGATTATATTTTTTCATTCATTTTAATTGACGATTTTTACATGACCATGAATTACTTGTTAATCTTTATTCTAGTAATAAATTCAATATTGATATTATTTGATTTGTTTTTTAAATTATTTTTATTATACTATTTTCTTTTTGTTTTTTATGATATAATTAATATTTATTCATGGTCAAAGTTTTATTTCGAAAAACGAAAATGTCAATTAAAATATTAGATTGGATGAAGAAGTATTTCATTATACAAAATTCGGTGTCGGGTTGTATGGCTCCGGGTTTTACAATTTAGTTTTACTTGAATAGTGCGTGTCATGTTTGCAAGTATATAGGTAGAGTTGTTAATGAGCCGAGCTTAACCAAGCGGTTCGGCTCGGCTCGGCTTGGCTCGGCTCGGGAAGTAGAGGCTCGGTTTGCCTGTCTATATTGGAGCCGAGCTGTTTGTGCCGTCTTCAAATTTCTCAAGTATTTCATGAGCCGGCCTTGAGTTCGGTTATATGAATTATTATATATTAAAGACCAGTTTTGTTATAATTTTATGATGATTCAAATTTATTATTAAGGATCAATGTGTTGTTATGATGGACTTTTTTATTATAATTTAGTTAATGTCAATATCTAATTATCAATGGACAATTAATGTTCATCTCTGTTATTTTTGTGCACTTTATCCCTTTAAAATTTAAAATTTCCACCAAGTCGATCTAAATTGTAGCCTCAAATACGGCTTTTACCACGGCTGAAATAACAACTTGTTTCCAGAAATGAGCTGTAATTCCTCCAAATGAGCTCGACTACCTCTATATATATGCATGTTATTTATACTAAATTATAGTGACAATTCACATGATGTATGTTTTTTATATTTCATGAAATTTGATATAGTCAAATGTATTTGAAATAAGATGTACATATAATTATTTTACCAATCACTCATTACTATTTATAGTGGCAATTGAAGAAGTTAAAAGCTAAAATTAAAATACAATAAGCAAGTAATAACCAAATAATACTTTACCATGGTTGTAAATAGTGTATGTGAGTCGACCGTTTGTAGCGATGAAGTTCATAGAATCGAGATGGTATTTCGATGGTATTTTTTGTACGTAATGTAACGATTATTGATCAAATAAAAGTAATAATTCATGTGATATAAAATAACGTAAAAAGTCATACAGAATATCGAGATAGACGGTACATCATTTAAAAGATTCTTAAGCCTATTATTCACAGCTTTTTAGGTTTTATTATTATCGTACGCGATTGTTAGATCAGTTATATTAGTTTTAATTTTAGTTATTATTTGTCTATAAATATAAGCACTTTATTGTAATCAACAAATGATTATTAATAATATATTCTTTCCGCAGTGTTGTTTTAGTTCATTGTGATTCGTGAGGGTACTCAATAGCATATTGGTTTTTTTATGTTTGATTAGTGGCGCATATTAGCCATTCAAGGTTCGACCGCGACGACGCTTTCGCCAGCGATCCGCGCCGCTGGCGGCCCGTAGCGAGGCGATTGGCACCTTCAAATTGCCACCCTCGTTAGCCACGCAGTGGTTGATAAAATGATTACAAGACCGCCACTTTCCACATCGCATGACGGCTGGGCCCTTCTGGCCAATAACCAACGATCCAAATCGAGATGATAATCCGGCCGCTTGTTATAGCGAATTCAAGTATGGTGGTTTTCTTTGATACAGCAAGTCTGTAATCTGCAGCTTTACCCGCTAAAGCAAGAGAAATAGATGATGTTTTTTTCTTATTATTATTGTTATTACTATGCAAACTTATGAAAATTTTATCAAATTACCATAAGTTTGAGGAAGATATTAGAGCCGAAAAGACAGTTCTACGAGGTATCTCGAGGCTACTCTCTACGCTTTTATATTAAAATGTATCTATAAATAAGATACAATATTATATTTTATATTCAAGCAATTCATCAATAAAATTCTCCTTCTATATTTTAACATGGTAACATAATGAAATAAAAAGGGAGAAATATATTGCTAATAATCCTTGTTGATTACAGTAAATGTGCCTATATTTATAGCAAATACAATACTCTCAAATCTAATATAATCGACCAACAATCATGACCCAATAACAATAAAACCTAAATGAATAATATTCTGGATCTTTTTTTTTTTTTCGACAACGCTTCGATCTATCTCAATATTCTCCTCAAGCCGGAAAGACGCACAACGAATGTCCAACTTGAAAAATAAGATAATCATCATCGTCAATTGGTTGTTAAACCGCTACAACTTGCGCCATAATAAAAATCTCCAGCATCTCGCCGGATAGTAGATAAGCGCAGATTTAATTCCGCGACAACGACATGTAACTCTGCCGCATAACAAATAGGAGGCCTCCGATATTTCATCGCATCCACTACCGCAGATAATAAAGGTCCCAAGCATATCGCTAGATTCCAAGAAATACAGACGTGGGACTCGCCAACAACGCCAGATGGTGACTCGCCAGATGGCAGAAAGATCACCTATAAATACGTCTGATCTCAAAGAATAGTAAGGTCCCCTACATCATGCTGGATCCCAAAAATAATAAACAATTTAATAAAAGAGGTTACTTAGACGGGCTTAAATATCAAATAAAAAATCGTTCTTATCATAAATGAGCCGACTACTTAAAAAATTTGATAGAATTCAAAATCCAAAATTTTACCGAGCAAAATTGCATTAAGGTTTGAATCAAAATATCCATTCTTCGCCGAAATTCGATCTCAGCAGCCAATTTAAGAACAAGAAACATATTACTGATGAACAGGCTCTCATGCATGAATCCATCCATTTTCTAAAGCATAGTATTTGTTGTCCATACGATCACCAGTCCCCACTTTCAACGAATCCAGTTCATATTTTTTTTAGAAGAAAACACATGAATGTAGGTAAAAAAACAGAAATAAAATATGATTGTCCGATGAGTGGCTTTGAATGATTTTAACCAATCTGGCCGGGCACAACGGAAGAAGAAATTTATCTTAGTGTCTTAGATTCCCGATACTATTGTTAAAATATAAAGGAGAATTATATCGATTTAATCGACGAATATAAAATATAATATTGTATCTTATTTATATACACATTTAATATAAACCTGTAGAAAGAAATTCTCCAAAATACCTCCCAGGCCACGCCACTGACTCTAATACAAAACATTCATATAATATAACTAAGCTAGTTTCATTCAATTTTACTATAGAAGAATTGATATGGTTAAATTTATTTTTCTATCAAAATTTTGACACTTAATTATTTTTTTAATACTATTATTAAATTATTTAATATAAAGTTGAGTACTAAATTTATTTATTTTTCTAACATTATATTATTTTTGTAATTTGAAATATAAGTATCTATTGAAAAATTTGATATAAAAAATTACAAATGTAAAATTAAATTGTTAAGTTGTGACGCTAGAGGCTAGAGGTAGCAACTCAGGTGGTCAACGTCCATAAGACGTCTTACGGCAGAAAGCATAATAGGCAAAGTCCAAGAAAAAATTGACATTCGAAAAGGCCTAAATCAAACTACAGTAATTGAGAATCTTCTATACTCCAATTAATGGACTCCATCCTACATTATTTAACAGCAACTGCTCCTTCTTTAATAATCGTACTGCTTTTGTGGAGAATGAGAAAGGATATTACTATTCTTTACTTCGATTTTCTCCATGTCTTATGTTTTCTATTATCCAAATTTGCATAGCTTTTTCCTCGACTTAATTAAAGATATGGTCTGATTTCGTTAAAATGGGATTAAAGTTCGTTCAGTTTATAGTTCGAACCTGTTACGATTTGTTATCATGAATCGAAATTTGTCTTGATTCGTTTATAAATCGCTCGTTTAATTCGGTAATGATGTCCCTTTTACTAGTTTATACCAAACAAGTACTAACTAATAAATATATATACTAACCTAGAGTTGTAATTTGAACCGGTACGAAACGTTACCCTGAATCGAAATATGTTTTGATTCGATTCATCTCGATTCCTTAACAATCCTAATACTATTTGAGACCAAATCACAACTTGATCACACATACCGAGACATTAAACAATAATTAACACTATTATTGGAAACCAACTAACCAAATAAATCAATTTTATGCCAAAATTAAGAAACTGGTATATATGATAGAACAACGTGAGTATCAATTCCCCCACCCCGGCCCAAACCACACCCTCCAGCCAAACTTTTTCATAATTCAGGTGCCTGAATGAAATTTAGCAGAATATCAAATACGGAGTATATGCAAAACTATTGGAGATATTATTAGATATTATTATATCGAATATATTATTACGATTCACATTAATATTCACTTGTTCGTGACAAACAATACTTCCATTTCTTCTCAATTTCTATCATGATAACTAGAGCCTAAAAAATCCTAAAAATCCTGAACTAAAATTCTTCCTGATCTCCCTCCTCTAATCTCGGCACTTCCCCTCCCTCTCGCCTCTCTCCCAGCCGAACTCATGGCTGATGAATCTGACAAAACCCTTGCTCCCAATCACACTATTCAAAATTCTAAATTCTTTTGTTTAGCCGCCAATCTCACCAATGTTTGGTGGTATTTTTCATCGAATATGCCTTCTATTTCTTATTCTACGTATACTGTATACATAACTACTGGAGTATGTATTATGGGTAATATCGTCCTCTCTTTTTTGGGTATTTTTTCTTTCTTTCTCATCCTAATGGCTACATAATACTCCATACTTGTATTATTTTCTTAAATCTCATCTCCCTTTTCATCCACTCTTTTAACTTTAATCAAGTGAACATGTAATGAAGTCCCTCTACAAATTCGGCCAAACAGTGCCTCTCCCCTTCCGCTTCATTTTTTGAATTCCATACCACAACTTTTGCAACATATATAGTGGCACTACTACATATATGATTTAATGCAACACATAAATCCATTGCATTAGGGTAAAAAAATCGTTGCATTATACCTAATGCAACGCCGACCGTTGCGTCCGCTAGCATTAGGTCTAATACGACGCCTTTCGACCCTCTTGTAACGGTTTCGATAATTTACAACAACCGTTGCATTAGCTCTATGACTAACGCAACAATCTCTTATTACAACCATTGCATTAGCTCTATGACTAATACAACAACCTTTTGACCCTATTTCAACGTATATATTACGGCTACTTTTAGCTTCAATCACCTAATGCAATGACATATTAATTCACATTTAAAGGAATTGTATAATAATGAAAATAAAATTTTATTGATATGAAAATCAATAATACAATATTTAGTTTTCCATATATATAATATAAAATATTGTATACTATATAAATCAATAAGTGTTCATAACTAAGATAAAATATTCTCCAAATAAAACGTATAACATTGTTGAAACTATCAAAACTAGCATATAAACTAGACGATCATGCTTCGTTCTCCAAACAAAAAGTTTAACATTGTTGTATTAAAACCATCAAAAGCTAACACATAAACTAAGCCAAGGTTGCCACAGAATCTTCAAATCATGATAAAGGGCTATATCTCTTCTCCACTTAGCCCACCTTTTAGCCCACCTTATACCTGCCACTACAAATATTGTGATTAATCACAAGTGTACAATTATCTTAGAAGCTTTCATAGTAAAAAGTATTGCACCTAATTATCTCAATAGATATTTACTCAGTGAACTACCGATTAAACCAATAAATCCACATTCTCATTCTACAACAAATGATCGAGCTCAACCCAGTCAACAATTTAGAACCATTTTAGTACACCAGCTAACACATAAATATTTACTATTTTGTTTGCCAATGTCTAGTAAGAAAAAAAAAGTTATTTAAATACCTCAATCTTTTCACACTCCGAATACTTCAAGAGATCTCTAAATTGAGACCTGTCTAGTGACCCTTTTCTTTTTACAAATGACACTAGTATTTTCATCATCTTTCATTGGTACCGTCATATTCTGATGAATGTTTCATTGAGCTTTCCACTTGGAAGGTTGAAGCCTTGGGTTTTCTCCAGTATTTTAGTAGTCAAGAATTCTGCACCTGCAGCTTGCATTTGTTCTGCATTTGATTTTATTTTCTCAAGCCTTAGCCGCTCATATTCTGAAAGCGAATGTGCACCAGCAACTCTGGAAATAAAAAACACATAATGTTAAAACATTATGAAAAATACATAGTTATAAATAAGAAGACGACAAACTAAACTAAAAGAAGAATGGCATTAGCTCAATTCATCACTGATTTTTTTATTATTAACACATGCAATTGCAATCTGTAATAGGATACTGGATGCAATAATTAATAAAGAGAAAGCAAAGATCAATTTGATTGATTTGATGGTATTCATGGTCAGATAAATGGTGCGAGCTTGATGAGTTGATATACTAGAAAATAATTAGACAAATGTTATTATCAATTCATCATTGAAATATAATAACACATAAAATATAAACTCATAAATTAGAAAGTCACAATCTCTTAAATATAACATCACATACAATAGAAATTCATAAATTAGAAACTCACCTCGCCACCACCATCTGGACGATTCGAACAACACCTATCACTTCAAAACTAAAAACAATCGTAGCCGAGATAACCCCAAAACTCAAAATACAACAGCAGAAATATTCCCCCTCCCAAACTCAAGGAACCCCAAAACTCAAAATACCGTCAATACTTATTATATCAAATTCAATATAAAAAAAGTCAATAAAAATCAAAACGTTTACATAAAGCAAACATCATAAACAACTAAAATACTAATCAGGAAGTTTAACCAACTATGTATTTGTTAGCAGCTATTCAACAATACTAATCATAAGTTGAGTAGAAACTAAGCAGAATAATCCATTCTTCCCTTGGTTATATATAGTGTAAAATCTTAGTTCCAAATAATTTTAGAACAAATTTAAACATTATAGATACGACTAAAGATCATTCATCAACTATAGCAGATAACGGTTTCCAGATATACAAGTCTGAAACCTGAGACCAAGATTACAAGATAAGAAATCGGACAGTCCAAAAAATTGTTTCTATAAATATAGCTATACACAATACTTCATCAATCGTGATTCATAAATTGAGGTAAATAAACACAATTTAACCTCAAAATTCAATATAAAAAAATAATATGACGGTTAAGAATTAAACAAAAACATTCATAAACAGAATTATTCATAAAAGGAATTAATTTACTTAATTAGTCACCAAAAATTTATTGAATAGAAATTAATTAACCTAGCACAATGTAATCTCAAATTGTACAAAAAAAAATAGCTACTCCAATAATGATATCTAAAATAAAAGAAATCTAATACTCTAAAAAACCTATGTTTTTAATAGTTAAATTATTAGAGAATCTTTTGTTACATATCTAATAGTGTTATAATAGCTGAATCGGATCGGGAGCTTCTTATTGTTGTAGTGGTGAATGAATGGGCGCGCGCACAGTATGGGATGATGAATTGTTCGTTGATACGCTCAACGAAGGGCGTCCACCCCATACACAGCACCCAACATAAACTTGCTGCCAAGAATCGAACCCACGCTGATGCCTAGGGCACACCGCAAAGGGCGACCCAATGTCCGCCCTGAAATGTGCCTCGTGGACGGAATGATGAATTGTGTGGTGCGGCGGTGTTGATGATTTTGGAATAAGAGGGAAAATGAAAAAGTATTAGAAATTAATAAGTCTATAAATTGGGTTTGGCTTATACTTTTAGGCTACATAATTATGCTATTAGCTATGCAAAAGTAACAAAACATTGAATAAGATGGAAAAAACTACTCCGTATTAACTTAATTTTTACATCCAAATCCAAATACAATAGTAACTCTTTAAATTTATAATGAATAAATTAATAAATTTTTTAGAATAATAATTTTTTTCGATCTCGACATTAATAATTTATTCAAATTAGCACTCAATAAATTAATAAGTTTATAAATTAATAAATTTCACCGATCCCAATAGTATTAATTTATAGAATTTTTATAGTATGTTTTATGTGTGAAAGTACAATTGTATCCCTACACCACCCACAACAATTCTTTATAAAATTTTATTTATGGACACGATAATAGTCAGTTCATTACTTTTATTATTATGAGGGAACTTTTTGAGCCAAACTTATTAGGAGGGAATTTTTTTGCTCCAAAATTAATTCCTTTTGGAGAAGTCATTGGATTAATTACTCTTCAAAAAATTAGGAGGAAACTTTTTTGCGTCAAAATATATATTATTAATTCCTTTTGGAGATGCCGTTGTATTAGCTAGGCCTAATGTAACGGTTTTATACAAGACGTTGCATTAGCTAGGCCTAATGCAACGGTTCATACTAGCCGTTCCATTAGAATATGTATTGCAACGATTAGGTGAATGACGTTGCATTAGCTCTACTTATTATAACGGTCATGACGGAAGTCGTTGCATTAAATATTTTTCTAACGTTGCGTTAAATAAAAAATGTAGTAGTGTGGTGCTCCTTTCCCTCACAACTTTGATAAAAAGTTGAGTAACTTTTTTTTTTCTTGCAAGCTAAGATGTCACTTGAAGAATGAAGACACAAAGAATGATTTGCATTGCACAGCTGCATGCAGTAGCATAACTGTAAGTCTATCACACAAATAATAAAAGAGTACTATTTGCAACTAGTGACGTACAAATGAAGGCGCGGCCGCCCAGTGGTTACATCAAAATTAAATTTCTTAAGAGTAATAAGTGCGTGGCACTAATAGATACTACAAATATAATTGCATAATTACTCCAAGATTTTATTTGCATATCCATGTTTCCCTCAGTAATACATGCAATGATATTACTTAAAAAATATTTAAAAATTTATGTTCCATTCTCCAAAATGGCTGCTCATGCCATCATTGTTTATTTGTTTAGATGCCCTCCCTTCGCCTATAAATTGTCCACTTCTCTTCATTGTTTGCATACACTTAACTTTCTCCTCTAACTATTTCCTCTTAGCAGTGCATAATTATATTCAATCTTTCTTCATATATTATTACAGTAAGAAGTCATGGCAGCACTAGTGATGTCTAAGTTTGTTTCAGTGTTGTTCATTTTGAATCTTTTCTTTTTCTTGGCAATGCCATCTCCATCTGGAACAAACACTCAGAATTTCACCAACAGAAAGGTAGTATATACTCCCTGAGTGCCATTTTGTTTGTCATGTTTCAATTTCTTTCATTTTGATACATACCAATAATGTTCAATTGATCATAGAAGTATATAACTTTGTGTTTTTTTTATTATTCCTGTAGACTTTGCATGGAGTAGCAACAAGAAGTGCAAGTGTTAATAAGGTGGACAAAGTGAATAACAAGTTTTATGGGGGAGAACTAAGGGAGGCTCCTAGAGGACCAGACCCATTGCACCATCATGGACTTGCACCCAATAAGCCACGTACTGATCCTTAATCGATTTTTCTTGGAATGTTTTGGGGAGGCACATCATAAGAATATAATATATCTAGAAATCTTAGAATGAAGTAGATATTTGTTTAAGCAGTTTGGTTTTTATTTTTAATTAGCTTAAACAAAGCAGTAATAGTTAGCGGAGATATATCTAAAGTCTAAATTTATCTAGTATCATATATTGACTGTCAGCTAGATCTGGCTGACCAATTTTCTTTAAAATGTATATGTAATGAAAGAAGGGAACTTCCAGACTTTATTAGCATGTTCTATATCAATCTTCAACTTTTTCTGTATAATTTTCATATTATTTCTACATATTTTTGTTTTTATTGAGTAGCAAATATAACATAGCCATTGTCTATTGATGAAGGTAGATGACACAAACTCCCTTTGATGTCTGAAAACTTATAAAAGCTAAAACCTGAGTGTTCAATAAATTTTGGAGAACATCTAAAGGCAAAATTGGTATGATTAATAACACTATTAAACAATGCAAATAGAAGGATTAAGAAAGTACTCGTAGTAATAATAAGTTAAAAATAAATAAAAAATAGCGTAAAAAAAGGAAATAAAAGAATTATTTTTATCATTGTATTTAAGTTCTAATGTATCTCAAGCAAATACATTACTAGTACTGTATAAGAAGATTGGTTAGATGAATCTTTTTAAATTAAGCTTGTTCTTAAAAACTTAATCTAAGTTCCATTAATAAGTTGGAACCAGGTTGTAATTCATATTATCTAATAACCTCAGTTGAAGAGGCAATAAAATAGAGTTCCGTGTAAAATTGATTTGGGGTTAACTTTTTATTTTTATTTTTTATATATATATAAAATTAGCAATGAAGAGTATTTATGTTAAGTGCTATAAAGAAATTAGAATATATATTACGTCTTCAATAAAAGTAGAACCCAAGACCTCCGCGTATGCTCCTGGGCCGACGCCACGA